>OY987332.1:6757656-8007656 GCA_963920685.1 Polydrusus tereticollis | reverse complement strand
CGTACAAAGGCAGTCGCTCTCCAGTTGCAGTGGCTGCAAACATTAGGGAAATTGCACTTTTGGTTGTGTTCATATATCGCTCGGGATATTTTGTGCCACGACGAAAAACACATTTTTGGCTACCAGGGTTATCCGTCAAATTAGTCTCATCGTAATTCATAATGTTTTGGGGATCGACATTTTGAAGGGAAATCTTTAAATTTTGAAAATATTCTTCCATCAATTCCTCTGTGTTAGCAGCCCTTGCTCTTTTGACATTTTGACAGTGTCTATGTGTTAAAATGTTTTTGTAACGGTGCAGAAAAGCATGAACTCACTCGCAGCTTGGAAAGTTATCATTGGGAAAAAAAATAACTCGAACTCCTCTGCTATCTAAATACTGCTTCACCAGCATTCTAATATCAAGTGTTGTTAGCGGCGATCCATACTCAGCACTAGCGATAATTACATCAACAATATGACGCTCTTCTATTTCAGTTAGAGCCATAGGATGACCAACAGGGCGTGGAAATGTTCCTTTCATTTTATTTAAAATGGTCCGTCTAGGCACCTTAAAAAGTCTTTCTGCTTCACGAGATTTCATACCATTCTTCATAGCATCTACGGCTAGCTCTAATGCTGCTTGTGTGTAGCGTTGGTACTGTCTAGCCCCTATTTTTTTTCTATTGCGGTACGGCATCTGTAAAATATATATTTTTTAAATTTATATTTAATAAATGAACCAAACATACAATTATTCCTGTGTCAGATTGCATAAAAAATAGCTCATCCACTGTTTTACGTTACCGGTAAAACAAAAAAAAAATGCATATTTTTGGCCAACTTTGCCCAGTTCAGTTTTTACAATTTAAAAAAATCTATTAAGCTCTTGACGATAATCACAAGCTACATCTCTTAGAAAATGCCCTTAGTAATACCTATCATAACAAAGAAATAAGTTTTCCTATAAGTCGAGGTACAGCAATGGTTAGCTTTTACCCCCAAAAACGAGGAAAATCACATATATTTTGCTTACCTTACAACAAGCCGCACAACACCCCAAACACAAATGACAGTATCACTAACCTAACGCCCGGCCGTTAAAAGCGCGCCAAGGTTGTTTTGGTGAATCTACAGTGTTGCCAAGTTAAAATTATTTCATTTTATTTTAACTTTGACACTGGGCAAAGTTGATCGAGCTGGGCAAAGTAGGACATGTTTACGGTATTGAGAGATTTTACTGTATATGCAATATTCCAATAAATCCCAAAAGACAATCTTAAATGATTCTGTTCAGCATGCGTAAGACACTAAAAAGGAAAGAAGGCATAATCAGAAATATGCCTTAGGCAAATCAAGTATATACATTATATAGGTGCAAGAATAAGTACTTGCAGTATAATGGAATTAAATTATATAACAAGTAGCCGAGGTGGTGTAGGTGCTCATTACCGTTTGCTCTGAGGCTAAAATAAAACAACGATGCTGTTTATTAGGATACATTTTTTTTTCTTATGAACAATAAAAAGGCAGGTAAAAGCATCCACCGGGGGTCCTATAGATTATCAAAGGCCCTCCTAAATGCCCATTCGACACAAATCATATCAGGATACTTACTATGTTTATCTCGCTATTATTAATAGTGACATGCATTTCAGTGGCGTCAAGATTCATAACAGATTACGACGGACAAATTTGGGACTAGTGCCAATTTGACAGGTTGTAAACAAAGGGCTTTCTTATGTCTATATTACCTAACAGTGGCGCATCTAGGATTTAATGTTGGGGGAAGGGGGTGAGTTCGCAGTTAATACACTGAAAATACTGCGATTCTAGACTTGAGCTATTTTTAAGTAAGATACTGGCAACCTCCTTTCATTTTCTATGGCCCAAACAAAGAAAAATTGATAAGAGGATTTGATAAAAAAACAGATACAGATATTGTCACAACGGTCCTTCCTATTCGGGAGCTCAATGAAACACAGGGCTTAAAAAACACGGTACTATATATTCAATGCTTTTTCTTATTATACACCTTACCAGGATGTTCCCAAGCGTAGCCCTGTGGCCTAGGATGGGTTTCCAGGAAGGCAAAAGCGCTGAAATGTTCCTGCATTCTGTTGATATTCGATTTATTAAATTTTTTCATGTGGCCCCACAAGAAGAAGTCCAATGGTGTAAGGTCTGGAGACCTAGGCGGCCATTCAATAGGTCTACGCCTTCCAATCCATCAGTTGCTTGACATAATGGCGCACAATGTGGCGGTGCGCCGTCTTGTTGGTACCGCACATTTGCATATAGAACTGCAGGATTATTTCTACTGGGGTATAAGTTAACTAGGGTAGGGATAGGAAAGTTAAAGAAAATTAAGGCCCCGCTGCATTGTTGTCAAAGTAATGTGGTCTAATAATTTGCCACAAGTGGCTCGCGCGCCATAGGTTGTCCATGCCCATTCTAAAGTGTATTACGTAAAGTAAATATAATAATAATCCCAATGTAAAGGGAAATTTTTGATTTATTTAATTTTTTGCACGCTCCGTACAAAAAATTTTAAAATTCAAAATATACGTTTTACGTCTTTTGGGGAGCGCTTTCCAATAGCATATTCAAAATCTTGATCAACACTTTTTTTATTTGTCTTAACCAAAAAGTAAATAAAAAACCTTTTTAAAAAATTTTTCTAAAAAAATCTACAATTTCTGAATTTTCTAGGTATAGGAAGATATATTCTAAAAGAAAAATATTTTAGATGGGCTATTCGACAGTCCAATCCGCATTTCGATCGGACTTTTCGTTTCGAAGCCATTAATTACCCAACAGAGGCCTGTCTTGATTTCCAATCAATCAACTAAAATACTTGCGCCATTTCCGATCTCATCCAAAATCAATACAAATCTGTAGGTTGACGTTCTTTACAACATCAGAAAGTTTCAATCAATTTAATCGACTTTTGCGACCTGTATCGGGTGACACTGGGTCATTTTTAAGTTTCGACTTTTAATATCGTTTTACCAATATAAGTATAATCGAATTTTATCGCACTACACATCCCCAATAGTTGTCGTATTGTTGGAAAAGTTGAATCATTCCACCGTTAACCGTTTATGAGAAAATTAAAAAAACTAAAAAATTCTCGATTTGACACCACTACTACTAGGCACTACTACTACTACTACTCCTCCGAAACATTACTTTTAAGATTTTGGAATATCTAACGTAAATGAATATAATTTGAGCAATATCTTTTCCTTCTCCCATATTTATACTGGTGTAAAATAAATGAAACATTTACACGAGAGTCCCCATCTCCCAACCAGACGCACCGATTTCCATAAAACACCAGGAGAAATAAGTACTTACTAAAAAAGGGTGGACCCAGCCGACATGTGCTCGTGGAACACCCATCGCGTTGTATAATTTGAGGTTTTCAGAAAGTGTGGCGGCTTTAGCTTGGTCACCATTAGCAGTAAGTATCAACAAAATATTTGAGAGCAAGAATTACCTGAATAACATTCTATCCCTCAAGACACTTAGGCAATTTAAATAATTCAGTAGCTACCAATGTTTTAAAGCAGGTAGGTTTACGCCAATAAAATAGATTATAAAACACCGTATTTATGTACTAATGATGTTTATCTTAATGTGTGTGTTTAGTGTTAAATTTGCAAAAATTATTGTCGATTTCTACATGGGAGGTTCTTCGGCGTCTCGCGAAATGTCAACAGTAAAAATTATTAATTACAATAAAGTCGATGTTTTATTAATTACCTACGTCCTTGTCTGGAGACAATTAGAGACTCTCAGCAGTATTCCGAACATATTCAAGTTTAGTTTCTGTAAGTAGTTTGAAAATAGTTTTTGCGCGTTTAGGTTAGTTTCGTGACGTTCGTCAGATTGTGTTTCAATGTTACAAAGGCAACAGATTTTCAACCCCTTTTTAAATGCTTATAGCTTCCCTAATATTAACAATATCGAAACACTCAATAGAAAAGACTTTTATAGTCTACCTTTAAATAACGCGAAGTAATAAATCAATCAAAACCGTCTTGTACATGGGCGTTCAAGATTTCTCGGCATGTATAGATTTAAATAGGCCTGAATTTTTAAATATATTTTTTTTTATTTTTAACAAAGGACACAAAGTCTCGGCCTCAAATAAGTAAATTTTTGTTTTTATTGTTACATGTTTCGCCTTAAACAGGCATCATCAGACCTAAAGGAGTAAAATTAGTTGCAAATTGCACGAAAATAACAAAAAACGAAAAGAACCTACCTTACAAACAGTCAATAAATTACATATATAAGTACTTACCTGCGTAAATGATGTTTTTAATTTCGAGCCCCAATTGGTTTTTAATAACCTTAAAAGAGATTAGTTTGTTCACAGTTTTATTTATTTACTGCTTTCGTTTTTAATGCAGATCTGACCTTGGGTTCTTAATTTGATTAAATAAATAGGCAACCAACTTGTTTCGTCCTCTGTTTTAATGTTAGTCTAAATAATATGTTACCGTGATGTGCTTATATTTTTATATTATTTTATGTTTATTTTATATGTAATTTATTGACTGTTTGTAAGGTAGGTTCTTTTCGTTTTTTGTTTTTTGTTTTTTGTTATTTTCGTGCAATTTGCAACTAATTTTACTCCTTTAGGTCTGATGATGCCTGTTTAAGGCGAAACATATAACAATAAAAACAAAAATTTACTTATTTGAGGCCGAGACTTTGTGTCCTTTGTTAAAAAATATATTTAATAACAGGTCCCTTTGGGAAAAATGGACGAATTCTTCGAACTGAATTTTTAAATTTGTGCAGAATTAGAACAAGTATCGACATTAAATTCAAGTTTTGTCTTCAAATATGTATTTTAATATTATATTTTGTAAGCTTAAAATTATGTACAGCCGTACCATTTATCTGGAATTTTAGAAAGCAATTTTATCAAATCTAATAATTAGAGTCTAGGTACTTATTCCGTTTCTGCTCTAATCATTTTATTTCTTTTTTTATCTAATCCTGGTTACCTGTCTGCTAATTATGTGGTTATTATGCCTTTATGTGTGCCTCTATTTAAATAATACACCTATTTAATAATAATAATAATAATAACACATATATTTTTTGCCAAAATAATCAATACACAATATAGACAAATTCTTAATATCTGACAAACAATAGGCCTTATTTACTGCAGACATCTGGTTTCCCAGATACTGTTCAGGCCTTTATATCTATAGTACTACCTACAAAAAATTCAACATTTCTTTACCAAATTTTACACAATATAACTTAACCTAAAAATGAAATTGCAAAACATAGGGGCACAGTACACAGACTAACTAACCTGCCTAGTCTATGCACAGGGGCATTTCACGTACCTAATCATTGACAGGGTTATCGCTGAGCTGAAAGCAAATGTCTCTTGAAATTATTTTTAAATGTCTGAGGTGACTGAAAAACTTATATATATTTATATAAAAATTTATATACATACCTTGGTATTTGTTTCTCAGTGAAACTATAGTCAATGTGTGAAGTGTCAGTGTTTCTTTAATTAAATATGGAGAATTTTCATCAATTGCCTAAACGTCCTAGAGTCGGTCCATGTACAGTAAATGAAAAAAAATTAATTCTTAACTGTTACTATTCTATTAAAAATAAGAATTCGGATATAAGTTTTGACAATACACTGCAATTTACAACAGATATGCTTAACGTTAAGAAAAAAACAATATACAAACTTCTACAAGAAGAAAAAAGTGTTAGCGTTAAACCTCCAAAAACTTCTCCAACCATGAATGCCTCTATTGGAATAATACACCTATTTATATCTATACATACCTACCTTGGGGGTTTGTTTCTTAGTGAAGCTAGTCAAAGTGCGAAGTGTCACTGTTTTTTTAATTAAATATGGAGAAGTTTCAACGATTGCCTAAACGCCCTAGAGTCGGACCATGTACAGTAAATGGGAAAAAATTAATTCTTAACTGTTACGATTCTATTAAAAGTAAGAATGCGGATTTGAGTGTTGACAATGCAGTGCAATCTACAGCAGATATGCTTAACGTTGGGAAAACAACAATATATAAACTTTTAAAAGCAGAAAAAAGTGTTGGCGTTAAACCTCCCTCGTTGGACAAAATTTTGTCCTTAATCCGAGAAGACCAGGACTACCCATCCACGATAAATATATTAAAAGTTCAAGGCCAGTTTTTTTGGAAGGATTGTCCGCAAGATTAAGACCACAAACTAAAAAAGGACATCGACTTATCATAACCCATATTGGAAGTCCTGAAGGCTTCGTTAAAGGTGGTCTACTGATGTTCCAATCTAAAAATACAAGATACTATCACGAATATATGAATGCCGATGTCTTTGAAGGATGGTTCAAGAAAAGTTATCACTCTAGGCTGACGGAAAAATTACCGACAAGTGCGTGGCGTAAAAGTGAAATAACAGAATGAATAAGTTTAAGACAAATAGAATTTCCATTGGATTCCTTAAAAAAAGAACTATTGGTACTAGCCAGCTCACATAAAAATGCATTCAAGAAATATGTAGTCGATGAAATGACAAAGTTACGAGAAAGATCTGTGCACAGACTCCCTCCTTACCACTGCGAATTAAACCCGATCGAACTTATATGGGCTCAAATATAGACAGATGTCGCAATAAAAACACGACTTATAAAATTGTGGATTTAAAAAGACTCTTTAATGAAGCTATGGGTAAAATCAGTGCGGAAAAGTGGAAAAAGTGTATCGATCATGTGATAGAAAAAGAAGCCGAAATGTGACAGGTAGATATAATAATCGAAGAACTGGTTGAACCGCTTATAAACGATGTTAATAAAAGTTCATCTTCTGAATCGATCTAGGATTAAGCCATATCGACAGAGTGTTATGCGATTTTTGAAAATGCTTTGTTCGTAAGATTCTATATTATATCTTGTTTTTGTAATTATATTATGTAAAATAGTACCACCCATTGTTGTTAATTAGTTAACACACTCCTGGCTAAGGGATTTTCCCAATAACAACGGCAATGTTACAAAGGCAACAGCTTTCCAACCCCTTTTTAAATTCTTGTAGTATCGGTAATATTAATTATATCAAAACACTCAAAAGAAAAGACTTTTAGATGATCTTATGTGCTGAAATATTTATCTTCAAAGTTTCATGAAAAAATTTGAAGGGTGAGTTAATTTTTCACGAATAACACCCCTTTAATTCAATATGGCGGTTGACGGCGGCCAAAATATAAAAATAATACTTCTTTGTCTTATAATTTCTTCCATTAGAGGCCAAAATCTTGTATGAACCTGCTAAATTCCTTTTAAATTCGAAATATTATGGTCTAATTACCATGAAAACCGAGTAAATTATTTCCATCCTAATTAAATCCCGTCTTGACACCTAATTTGTCTTTCGAATCCGGCGATTAACATTTTGGAATTAATTCTCGCTATGCATTGACAATTAATAATTGATTGAACTCGCGGCAAGAATCCAAGAGCTCCTTGTAAAAATTTATGTCTTGCGTGTTAATTGTGTTTTTCTGGACGTTCGAACATGTTAGCGAGGAAAAAAACGATTATTAATGAAGCTTCGACCTTTTTATGGTTATGTTTCTCGATGGGAAAATAATATTTCTGGTATTTTCATATCCAAATTCACTGTACTAATTCCCTTGTACAGTGTTATCATATTAGTTAGTCCCACTTTTAAGAGCCTGTTCAGTTCATTCAAAAAAAGAGGATGTACAAATTGTTAGCCAAGTTTTTATGGGTTTTGTCAAAAATGACAGTAGGTGTAACATGTCACATTTAAAAGCAAAAATTTGGAACGGCTTAATAACGTCACAATTTATTGGCCGATTTAAACCAAATTCGGTACAGTTGTGTAAGAGGATCTGACGCACCAAAAGACGATATTGGCGTTGTTGCCAGCTTTTTAGTTTGTCTGGAAGTCGAACGAATTTTATATTTTTAAATGTAACACCCTGTATATTTTTTCATTTATAGTTTTTACTTTAAATTTGTTACACTTCTGGTATAACATACCTTGTTCTTAATATCAGTAGTTTTCGAAATACAAAACTTTGCATAGCTTTCTTGACGCTTTCTAACAATAATAGTTTTACGTATATTTTTATCAATGTTTGATGGAATTAAGAGAAAAATGCATATATGTGTGTTATATTTTTGAAATCGGAAAAGAAGGGACCATCTAATGTGCTGCTAATATACAGAGTGTTCCATTTTAAGAAATAAAATGTTTGCTTTTAAATGTGACATGTAACACCCACTGTCGTTTTTGACAAAATTCATAGAAACTTAGCTAGCAAGTCTACATCCTGCTTTTTGGATGAACCCGCTAACTCAGCGGACTCTTAAAACACGAGGGCCGTTACAAGATCATAAAGATAGAAAAACAATTACGTATATCATTAACTCACTATTAAATAATTATGAATGAATGAATAATTAGAAACTTCAAAACGAATCACCCTAAATATCTCTTGATTTCGAGGGGAATAAGATTTGACACGTCAATTTTGATATTTTCCAAAGTGCAAAATATCATTGTAACATTAAGTAATATTAACGATTATAGGCCACAAAACTAAGACAAATCTGTAGGATTAAAGTAAACAAGCCACAAAAACAATATGTTTTTAGTCAAGTCACAGTCACAAAGATCTTGTTTAAAAGGCGGATACTTAATTTAGTAAAGAAGAGACATAATTCAAATAAAAATTCCTGTCAGACAATAAAAATAAAAAAAATAAAATATGAGACTAGCACAAACTTAAGAATAACGGAAATATACATAACTATTCAGCTAAAATTCGGTATCCGTATATAAGAGGTTATCGCGGAGCTGCTAGTGGCATTTGCAATGTTGCCAAATTTACAGTTTTTTAGCAATTGAAAATATTTTTTTTTTAAATGGAACACCCTATATATTATTCAAAAAAATGATTGCGCAACAAATTCTAAATAACTTTTATATAAGTTACTTAATGTCTAAATCTAGCCATTTTTTTAATATTCGAGCTCGAAAATTGAGAATTTATTGAAACATTATTGTAAGGTAATTATTGTTAAGAAATTAAATTAGATGTTTAAAGTGCCTTTCATTTACTTCTTGACAATATGCTAAATATTGCGGAAAGTATTTAAAACATTAGAAAGAATATCTGTTTCTTCGATTCGTCGGCACTCAATATCAATTCGTTGTTTTAGGTCTTCTATATCATGTGGCTTTATCTTGTAGACCACATTTTTTAAATGCCCCCACAAAAAAATAATCGAGTGGAGTCAGATCTGGTGACCGAGCTGGCCACTCAATTGTACCCCGTCTCCCCATCCATCTTTCAAAAAATACTTAATTTAGATACTCCCGTACTTGTCTGGCGTAATGTGGTGGTGCACCGTCTTGTTGCAGCCATACTTCGTTATTTAATCCCGCAACGTTGTCTAAAATTTTGTTTGATGATAATCAGTTTTAATTTACTTTATTAAAATATTTAATGAAACTAACTTACAAGGATTTGGAAATAGGATCGCAAGAGCAGGAACAATTTCATTTCTTAAGAGCTGCTATCGCCATTTAAATTATAATCCATAAACAATGGGCCAATTATCCTTTGTCCCATAATGCCTGCCCAAACATTAATTTTTTGCGGAAATTGGGTGTGCTGTTCTCGAATCTAATGAGGATTTTCTTTGGACCAATAACGAATATTATGCCGGTTAACATTTCCATTAAGACAGAACGTCGACTCATCGGAAAACATTATTTTATTAATAAAATTTGGATTAGCATTACACAAATCCATCATTTGCTCACTGAATTCTAAACGCCTGTCAAAGTCATCTTCAGAGAGTTCTTGAACCAGGTGAATTTTGAATGGGTGGAACTTCTCACACTTTAATACGCGATCTACCGACATGTGCGATGTGTTGTAATCGAGGCCAATAATTCAAGTAGAGAGGCGTGGATTTTCCTCTATGCTAAGCAAAATATCTAAAGCTTTATCGCCGCTTGTCGCAGTTTTTGGACGCCCAGATTTTGAAATGTCTTTTACATGGCCAGTTTCGTTATATTCCTTTAAAATTTTGCTTACTGTGGACCGTGCTATTGGATTTCGGTTGGGATACTTATCATTAAAAATCTCAGCAACCTCCTGCTGTGTTCGCCTTCGATCCCCGTAACCCAATATCATTAATATTTCTATTCGCAGTGTTTCCGTTAGTAAATCCATTTTAAGAATTAGTAAAACTGATAAATTATGAAGCACAAATACCTTCTGAAAAGTTTGTCAATGTCGCTGTCAGAATTTAATTGTGTCACAAATTTCCAAGACCTACTTATATCTCTATCAGTTTTCTTGGATAAGAAGTTCTTATGATATTTAAACCCCAATATCAAAAAATTGGCTAGATTTAGACATTAAGTAACTTATATAAAAGTTATATAAAATTTGTTGCGGAATCATTTTTTTGAATAATATATAGGGTGTTCCATTTAAAAAAAAAATTATTTTAAATCGCTAAAAAACTGTAAATTTGGCAACATTGCAAATATCACTAGCAGCTCCGCGATAACCTCTTATATACGGATACCGAATTTTAGCTAAATCGGACAAACGGTATTAAAGATATTTAAAGCGTTCCATACTTGTAATTGTAAGTCATTTAAATTAAAACAGAAAGTAAGTACATTGGTTTTGGTAATAGTTAAGCTAAGAGAATTAGCAATACACCAACCCTTAATCTTCGGAAAATCTGAGGTTATCAGATCCTTAAGGACGTCATCTGTTTCCGAGTGCCACGAGAAAGTGGTGGTTTAAGATTTGCCTACGAACTATTTATTTGACGGGCAATTGTCAATATTTGACTGATGATGTTTTACTCTGTCAATAGTAGAATTCTATCAAATGTGTAACTAAATATCAAGACATATTGAGGATGGTTAATTTCGAAATAAAGGCCCTGTATATAGCTTATGTTGTTGCTATTCAGAAGCAATAATTGTCCATTCTGTAGAAATTCTAGATAGATTAGTTCAGATTAAGGAATCTGCATCTTACTAAACTTTATTTTTAAAATCTGGAACGAAGCATAAAAGCAGTAATCGATAACGCCTCGATATTTAATATGGAACGTTAACAAGGCATGGTTTAAAGCCCTGATAATCCTGATTTACCTTTGTTAATACATAAATGCATTTATTGAAATATGTTTGAATTTAACTGTTTCTCATGATGCAATTACGCGATTCAAAATCGTTTTAGCTGATTAAAGCATTGGCGTAACTGGGTAGACAGCAAGAGAGCGCGCTCCCCCTAACTTGCAGACCCACTTTGGTCCCTTGGCTTATAATATACTATTACATTGACATTCTTGAAAAAGTCTTTAATGAGACAGCCTAAAGGTGAAGAATGGATTGGTAGAAATGGAACCTATGCTTGGCCACCCAATAGTCCCGATTTGTCAATATTAGACACATTTCTTTGGGGCCATTTAAGGAACGTGGTATACAAGCAGCGAAACCACGATATTGAAGAGATCATGCAGAAAATTGTGAATGAAATAAATCGCCTTAACCAGGAAAATCACAGTATAACAGCAAGTTTGGAAAGGTTACAAAGAGGTTATCGCACATGTTTCGAGAACAACGGAGGTCACATTGAACAATTAAATTATTAATGTTTTTTTTTTTTAATTAGTATAGAGTTGGATTTCTTTTTCTGTCATGGAATGTTTTATTTTCCTCAAATAGGTTCTTTATCCTTAGAATAGTATTGACGGATATATTTCTGTGAAAATTTGCAATAAATCTTCTCCTTGCTTCTCTTGCATTTTCTTGGCATTTGTAAAACAAGATAACAATCTGCAATCTCTCATCTAATGAATATTTCATTTCGGCAATATTATAGTAAATATGTCAAATTTTTTGACTTTGAAGGATTCAAAGGTGATTATACCTTTATTACCTAGTGTATGTTTCAAACAAGTTAAAGTTAAATTATACTGGATAAAACATTAAAATTTAATAAAAATAGCTGTCACAATATTAAATATTTTAATCAGAACGGGCAAAGAAAAAATCACTCGTTCCAAAAATCGTATTAAAAAAGCTATGTTCCATTTAAAAAACACTTTATCCATAGCGTAACTCTTTTGTTTCTGGTTCAAATAAATTTTTGGTTTCATTTTTGAATTCTGCAGGAAAAAGTACATCGATTGGCTATTTTGGATTTTTCTTTGAATACAAGGAAGCTCAAAAATGAGCCCCTGTTCAGTCCTCGTTGGAAGACCCTGTACCTATCCTATACCTGTTCAAATAAATGACAAAAAAGTGTTCGAAAAAATGAAATTTAAAAAAACCTATTTAATTTAAAGCTGCACCGTTCATTACCAGATATCAGGATGCTTGCAGAGATGAAACACCGATAGAAATAAGAAATAAAGTTTTATGCAACCTAGACCCTTGGATTTGTCTACCATTTAACAGTTAAGTGTTAAAATGTCGCCTTTTACTAGAGATATTATTTGGAATTTTCATAGGCGGAGATAGAGGGAAAGTGATTTATTTTTACATACACATCGGCCTTTTAACCAATTATTATAGTCGATGCAATCAGTTAAAACGTTAAAATAAAATATGGTTGTTCAGACGGAATTAGGGCAAGGATAATACCAAGTATTATGCAATGCGTGTGGTAAGTAGGCTTTATTATACCAGACGTATTATATTATGCGATATGTTTTCTGGAACCTTCAGTTATCAAATGCCAATAAAAATTAAAACGTTTAATAAACAGAGCCGACCAAGCTAGTCTGATTGTGAAATACCTGATGCTACAAAAAGTCACCACTACAGACAGTGCTCCCTAACAAACCAACCAAAAACCTACAAAAGAGTATAGTAGTAGATAGGTACTCTATATCTTTATGAATTGAATGAGTATTTAGAAGAAAATGCTCAAATATCAAACCATCAATGCTATCTGGTGTTAAGATTCTAGGCATAATTAATTGGGTAAGAGGAAATTATGGTATATGAAAGTCGTATAGAGGCTGTACATTTGCCAATTTACTTTGTTGGAAGCAACAATATGGTGTAAGAATATTATAATAACCAATTGCTTTTTTAGTTGGTGTAAGAACATCCATAGAATTTTCTCTACAGAGCAAGATTACTTTATAATCACGTAAATTTTTTAATCTATTTATAATAGTTCCTATGAGCAACTACAAAACTTTTATAGAGAAACTAAGGAATGTTTTATTACCGTCGTTCTTGTCTACTTTAATATGACGAATTAATTCTCCTACCCAGTATACTGTTGGTGGGAAAACGGTGTTCTGTGGAACATTTAAGAGATAAATGCCTGTCATGACGCAAAATAGTGTTAAAATCGCGTTAGGTTTTGAGGTGGAAGAAACTTAAAAAAGTCAAGTAAAAATATGACCAGTTTTGGAGAAGTAATGGTAGCAGTATTGTTCCCAATGAAGAGCCAGTACCACAACAAGAAGATTTGTGCCAGAATAATGAAACACAACATACCAGAAGCAACATCAGCCATTTTGAACAAAATAATGACCCTTTTAAAGGAAGATGAAGCCAAAACCAAATGGTGCACTGAAGTTGAACAGTACATAGCGAAAGTGAAGGTGATCATAATATAGAGTATACTGATATAGAAAAAATTGTAGAAACATATAAACAAATGAGAGTTTGGGCACCTTCTTTTAACATCCGCCACGCAGTTCGATATTGATATCAATTCGATCTTGGTTAACCGTTTTCCGTGTAGAATGAAGATCAGTGATACCGGAAAAATAACATCGAAATTCTCTCCTTATATGGATTCCCTTTAATGTAAAATTACTTTTTTAACAGCTGTTTTGTGAGATTAGTTTGTATTCAAGGGCCAGTTAGGTTTGTAAACATCCGGCCATTTTAGAGTCGATTCCGCCGGCTTGGTAGAAAAAGGGCCAATGTCCATTGTGACATTGGCTGTTTATGCAACATTTTAAAATTATTCTAAGGGCCAATGTCCAGATATTGACCCTTTTTCTATTGAACTAAGATAAGTAAGATCACATAGTATAATAATTGGGGACATTGGCCTTTTTCGTGATTATCATATGTAATCTGAGGAGATAAGCAGAATCATTAGCAAAGCATGCAATTTTAGGACATTGGCCCTTTTTCTACCAAGCTCCAGAATTATATTATGGTGTTGAAGTTTTTAAAAAGAAAAGTCAGCACTTCTGAAACACCGTGAATAACTACAACAAAATAAAAATAGGATAATTTTGCTATTTCCGACTGCTATTACAAGAATAATTGGTTCTTAAAAAATTGGCAACATTTAAAAGAGGTTTTATACCTGTTTTATTCATACATATCTTATATAGCAAATCTCCCTCATAGAGTAACCTTTATAAAACAGTTGTGTGTTGCTCCAGGTGCTGCAATTGTTACGTGCGCAACCTTTTTGGAAATTATTTATAGGATCTCTATTACTTTAGCTATATAAGCGTTTTATTGATGTTTATAGATATGATTTGTTATTTTTACTGGTACACCAATACAACATTTAAAAGAGAACATATAAAGCAGTTTTACTTTATGGTGCTTGATATACTGGTTGTAAGAACGTTCCTGAGTGCAATTTATAAAACTTTAATTTTTATAATACCTACTAGCTGTAAGAATACTCTTACAGTTTTTATAAAGGTATGAAATGCTGCTTGGGGAATGTCGGATTGTTGGAGTTATTAGTAAATATATCCAAAGCTGATTGTTTACTTAGAAAAACAAAACTGAAAATAGTGCGTTAAAGTACCCATTAATAATTATTTGCACCCTTGTAAAAAAGTGTATGTAATATACCTATTAAAAAAAAAAAATTTTACGATTTTCTTGTAAAACGCCGCGACGCCAATGTCAATTGGCACCCGCCTCTTACCTGCCATGGGACGCACACGGGTGGCAAAGAAGGCGGCTTTTTAATTTCGAGAAATTCCTGAAGGCCCGACTAAACGGCAATGTTTCAATTTTTTATTGTCACCCAGACCAGTTCGGGTGCCCAGACGAGAAAGGGACATATTTCACGCACGTCATTGGACGAAGGTAGTTGTCAAGTGTCAGACGGACGCACGAAGGGCATTTATAACATTTTATACTGGTACAGGTGAAGCAAGTCGTCATACAATCGCTATACAGGGTATCTCCTAACTACGGTCCGTAACTTCAGGGTGTAAATCCTTATGCCCTTTTAAGAAATAGTTACATAACAAGTAGGATATTGTATATTATTAGCACATAAGGTACAAAATTTTATATATAACTATAACTATTATTATTATTATTATAATGATTATTTCAGTAAAAATAATTAGTTTAAAAATTGAATACAAGATGAAGGTAATAAGAATCAGTATTACCTTAGCAATAGGCATAGGTACGATCGTCACTATGCATGTTTAGGCAACTTTAATTACACAGTTCGTTCGTTGCGAGTTTAAAAATTCCGCTCGCAAAAATCCTTTCTATTTCGACCTTATTTTTGAAGCTTTTAAAAATACAAAAACCTCTTTTACTTACATTTACGATACTATTACAGGTACTAAATAAATATATAATGAAAAATATTAATTTTTTAGCTATTATATTCATATATTAGAATACAACTGGACGTCTATTTGGATATTAGTTGTCTTCTTACGTATTGGTAGATTAAAGTTTCATAGGTATGTTTCTGTACGAAGAATACTACAAAGTTTCATACAATTTTCTGATATCTTGACGTCTATCACCCATTTAAACACCCTGTATATCTGTAATATTAGTGGAACTCTAATTCTTTTTTAATAAAACTTGTTAAAAAATGACGGGGGAGTCGAATAAATCTAATATGAATGTGCAAAGAATAATTTTTGTGTAAAATATTTCAGTTTAAAAAAAAAGAGAAATTTCAGTCTTTGCACATGCACACTCTATATAAAAAAATTTAAAATTCAAAATATTCATTTTACGTCTTTTGAAAAGCGTTCTCCGATAAGGGATTCATAATTTTGATCAAAAAAAATTTTTAACCTAAAAGAAGACAAAACCCGTTTTAAAATATTTGCGATTTTTAGTTCTTCTTGAAAATCGAGAATTTCCACATTTTTTAGGTATGGGGAGATGTATCGTAAAAATATATTTGAGATGAACTATCCGATGGTCAGAACCGCATATTGATCGGGTTTTCGTTTCGATGCTATCGGGGCCTGTTTTGATTTTCAATCGATCGAAAAAAATACTTGCCATTTTTCGATCGTGCCCAAAAACTATACAGGCCCGACAGGTACCTTAAGTAGTGGTGGAATTGTTGGGAACGTTTAAATATTCCACCGCTAACCTTGTTTCCTCAAATTGAAAGCACGACGGTCAAAAACTCGTATGCCACATATAAAAAAGAAATAAATAATAAAAAACTGTTGCTTAAAAAACAACAAAAGTTCACATATACATATCTTTGTCGATTACGTTGTTTACTATTTGTGATAACTCTTTAAGAATAAGCCTCTTAAAGGAAATAGGCTTCAGATGGAAAAAAGATGAACCGAGGCGAGGGCTTATGGAACTTTCCCATGTAGCTTTCAAACGACTGGTATTTTTGAAAGAATATATATTAAAGAAAAATAAGCATCCTTGTACAAATTCATTTTCTTGGATGAAACATGGATTTTTCAGAAAGGTACCATTGGTCGATCTTGGCAAGATGAAAATAAAAGAAGTGTTAGATCTACTAAAGTTGATGGTGAAAGGTATTATGCAGTAAACAAATATATAAACTATGAGAAATTTTTGTATATTTATTTGGCTTTTATGAAAGAAAACTGTGTAATTCCTTCACTCGGATGTTTTGGTGACAAGCTGGCTACCCTGTCGATAACTGACGTCACTCGAAGGGTATGACGTGCATCGGTTTTTGTTTTGCATCAAGTATACTTAAATATGATTTTAGAAGCTCCCAGTAAAATCGACGTGTCCTTGCTTTTTCCTCACAGCGTTTTTTAAATAATAAATTTAAAACAATATTTTTGCGAAGGAACAAACCGGAATTGAATTTTAATTTCCTTGCGGCATAAATAATGGTAAACGATCCTTAGTATATCGTTTATTTCATCCTTCACGTGACCAATAAATTTGGCGTGGCGTCGTCGCTTGTCGTTTTGCGACGCGACGCGAGACGTCCGTATTTGGCCAGACCGCTTCTTTTCGTCTTCTCGATGCATCTCTCGAAGACCGAAGAAGACGCCCACGCACGCGACGAGCTGGCGACGACGGCGACGGCCGTGATTCGGAACGAAAATAATCGTGAGAATGATTTTTAATTTATGTACTTAGTTGTAATAATTTGGGCGTGATGAAACAGTTTCGGCTTATTCTTTTTAATAGCAGAGCGCCATAGAATAATTTTCCGGCGGCATGCCCAAAATGTAATTGTGTCACTTGTCAAATTGTAAAAAGGGCAGGCTTCTCGTCATCGCTTACCTCTTTTAAGGGTACTTTAAATGCTACTATTTTAGTTCCCGCTATAACCAATCCTAGTGACCGATAGTCCAACCACCTGCAATCAAGAAAATACAAATTAATGTTCATCATTCAGAAAACCTACTATTGAATTATCTATTAAATTAAAATATACTACGATCCCAAAATAATTGGCAGAACTGTTCTTATCACCATTGACGGTGTGCGGAGAAAATAATTAACATCGATTCACACACTTTTAACTGAAATAAAAGCATTCAAAACCGCTTGGGAAGATTGTGCATTAATAAGTCGTTACATGCTGCCAGGTTTTAAAATATTTAATTTAAATTCTCATAAAATGTACCAAAATCAGCATGTCATTAAGGGCCTTTACACCCTACGGTACTTGGTCTACTCAATTTAGCAACGCAGGTAAGAAAACCCCATGTCTAAAGGCGCTCGCACGCTTTCTTATCGCCTCTAACCAACGTTCAGTGTCGTAGACAAGTTTCAATCAAGAGGATATTAGCGATTCAGTCTTATTATTTTGGTGGTTATTTAAAACAGCAAATATTATAATGCAGGCGAGTTCTTCAAGTTACAAAACGACGTCATTTAAAACCTGGGGAGCATACAATTGTAAAAAATGTGTATGAGGGAATTCTAAATACACACAGTGAAATATCATTCGCTGATGCAGCAGAACTTTGTGCCACATTGACTAAGACATCTTTCTGTACTGTTTATAGAACTATCAAGGACAATAGGAATACTAAAGTGTCCGATCAGAAGAAAACAAGGGGACGGAAAAAGATTTTTGTTGATCAGCAAACAAAGTTAGCCATTCGTCGGAAAGTGCACGTAGCGCCTTTATCAGTGAACTGTCCACTGGATTGAAAGCTCCTTCAGAAAAAGGTCGTCGGCTAATTATAGAATCGGGAGTGATTTTGGTTTTCTTGAAGGTGGGTCAAACGTGTTTGAATCTCGTAAAACCGGAGATTATCATGAGGATATGAACTGGAAAGTGTTTAAAGATTGGTTTAAACCCATCTTACCGCGTATTGAACGTGGGTCGGTAATCGTGATGGATAATGCACCATACCACAGCCGTCGGGTGGAAGCTTAGCCAACTTCTGCGTAGCGAAAAGGAAAGATTGTTGACTGGTTCTAAGAAAAAAATATTGCATTTGGCGAAAAAATGCTAATAGTGCAGTTGCTCGATCTTGCAAGACTTCACAAAAAAAATATACGAAATATGTAGTGAATGAAATGGCTCGTGAACGAGGTGTTACAATATTACGTTTACCGCCTTACCATTGTGAACTAAATCCAATCGAGCTTATATCGGCACAGATAAAAGGCGAGGTGGCGCGTGAAAATAAAACTTTCAAATTAAAAGATGTTAAAGAACTGTTGAAAACGGCAATAGCGAATTTACAAGCGGCAGATTGGCATAAGTGCGTATTACATGTCGAGGGCGTAGAAAAGAAAATGTGGGACTTAGATGTACGACGCGTTGAAGTTATGGTAGAACCTATTATTATAAATCCTGCAGATGGCAGCACTAGCGACAGTAATGAAATGTTTTGATTGTCAGGTAGTGAATAATCGCTGTAATGGTAATAATGAATTTTATTTCTGACCGGTATATTATTAGCTTATAACGTCTTAGTTACGCGGGAATTATAAGGGTCATAACTCCCTTGGGATATTAAGAAAAATTTGACATAAAATCAAACGATTGACATCTAATGTCAGTTTGATTGTCATCTATTGAAACATTTATTCCACTTTAAAAATGAACAAAATGTTACTAAAATCGGTCAGAAATAAAATTATCTATGTATCACTGGAATTATAAGGGTCTCAATTACCTCGGGCAATTGCTGTCCCTCGGGCCAAAGACCCTCGGGACGTAAACTTTGCCCTCGGTAATTAAGACCATTATAATTCCCTAAATACATAAATAACTATAAAACTGTAACGTATTGTCATTATAACACTTTTTAATGTCGGCGTGGAATATGATTTGTCAAATTATTATCAATTAGTGTTCATTAGGTAACAATAGTTAGGAAATTTATAAACATTTATAAATTAGGTTTAGGTTCTGCCCTTAATCCACTATTATATGTTTCTATTATTATGTAGTATAATAAAAACATTATGAAAATAACATAATATACCGTTGCTTTATTATTCTTTTTGGATTTTATACCTGCGTAATTTAGTTTATCTAATTACTTCATTAGATCACCAAATGTAAAAGCTTAATTTATTTTTCGGTTTAATTAATAATATTATATTTATTATAGTAAATGTAAATATATTATAATAATAAACAAAAAATTTATATATTTTTTTAATTATTATTGTTTAAAATAACACGCCTCTGGAAATGGCGTTCCCCTTACGTCTTGCACACCCCGGTAGAATTGAGTCACTGCCAATTATTTTGGTGCCGGAGTATAGGTACTTTAGTCCCGTCAAGCGGGGAATAAAGTGGGTCATTTAATCACAAGGGACTAAAGTGCATTCTAGCAACAGTTTCAAGTTTTATTCACTTATTTATATTGAGATGGATGTTTGTACAATTTACAATATTAAACAGTTGATTTGGTTCATCGCTAGTATGCTGCTTGATAAATCTTGCTCAAAAGCTTGTCTGGAAGTGTTTTCTGAAGGTCCCGCAATTTGGAAAGCTGAACTTTTTTATTTTAACGCCTATAGCATTTTAAATACCTCGTTAAGTCGTTAACTTCCTCCAGGTACGTTTTATGTAACATGCTCGATATATCTTTATCTGTTTCTGGCATATTGACAAGAATAGTATAATAAAATGTAGCGCGGTATCTGTATAATATATGGTGGACCTTGATTGCCATCTAAATACAACTGAATTTACTATTGTTAAGAGCTTGCCAAATTTCTTTATGGCCTTTCCACTTGCCCGATTTGAATCCCTTTCATTTTCTTCTTTGGTGTGTCATCTTAGAACAAAAGTAAAATTCAAACCGGCCCTAGGCTAGATTGGCGCATTCACTTGTGTAAACTTCTTTTTACAATAAATGGTTTTGACCTTTTAACTGCATTAAAACTAAAGGATCGATCCCATTGTGTGGACAATAAATATGTAAAGTGTATGTCCCATTTCCTCTGCCAATGCGTCACAAACATATATTTTTTTTAGACAGAATGCCTTTAAAACTTCTAAAAGATCACTTTTCTTTATAACATTCTTCAAAATATACGTCGTTCGCCGCCGTGTAGTTTTAAATCTCCAGTTTCGCATTATTTGAACCTGGAGCCTTATATAATTGGAGACTCTGTGAGCTTGCATTGTCCTCTTACTATCAAGCTATCCTGAGGAAGGTTTGGTAAAAGACAATTTTTGAACCATTCTTCAAAAAGCTCTGCCATTGTATCTTCATGGTAGTCCACGCTGGAGTAAAAATGTAGAATGGTAATTTTTTCCCTTTATTTGACGGACCTTTTATTTTACACTCGCCAGAAGAATCGAACCATCCTTAGGATGGTGTGTCATGCGTGTCAAACCATGTCTCATCGGGGGTGAAGAGCGCGTCGTTTACCGTCTGCAACGACGAGTGATTCTTCTGGTCTTCTGTTCCTTTATCTGTGGTTACACCTACTACACTTATTGTCAGCCATGTGAGCTTTAATTCCTCAAAAACAATAACAGAATTTTTCTTAATGTTATCAAATTTTAACAACGAATGTCAGTCAATACGACAGCATTACTACTTTTCCGCGGTAGTACGGTAAAGAATATTTTAGAACTAACGCGCCCCCTCTGAGTGTATTATCACACTACAAGCATAGAACTTGTCCCTAAAGGAACAGAAACCCATTTGTGACAACCGAAAATCCATTTAACTTAAAGGCCCTGCCCGCGCGGTGCAAATAAAAATCAAATAATATAGGCGCTGGCGACATCTACTGCGCTACTCACAAACCTTAACTTATTCACATGAAAAAACCAACGACTTATAGCTTAAACAATACTTTTTGTCTCAGATTTGTCAGTTTTGGGGCTGTGTTGTAGATTGTGACCTAGTCTAGGGTTGTGGACACAGATTAAAGATATTTATAAATGCAAGATTAAATCAAAAATCTTTTGAGAAAGTGTTTATTCTTTATTGTGAACCACCACTAACTGACGTCTGTCTAACAAGCTCTGACGTCACACCAGCTGGCCCATTGAATAAAGAGCTGGCCCAGCTGAGAATTTCATTAAGAAAGTTGTATTTCTCCAGTGTTAGGGCTTTTAAAAAGTATTTAAGGTACGTACCCATCTGGAATGCCTTTTCTCTTGTTACCCATAATTTTCACCGCGTTTCTACTAACTTTTGGCACGTGACAAAAATATCAGATTAACTTTTTACGTAAATTCACAGAAAAATAAACGTGGGTAAATTACTGCATTTGGAGCTTCCAGGTAAACTTCGTAGAGGGCGCTAGGTACATCAAGCGCATGCGCCGCATCATGTTTCCCTTTGACACTCATTGGAATATAGTTGGTTGCCTGTGCTTATCTAAGGAAATTCTAGATCTAGATGATGTTCTGTGATATTGGACATATTAATGTGATTCTAAGCTTTGGGCTTTGTGGTGTGGCTACAGTGTGGCATAAATTGGGCTTTCATGTATGGGGTATGGGAATCTTGAAATCTAGATGAGATTAAAGGGTTAGGGAAAAATTTTAGAAGAATTGTAATTGAAAACCGCTTAGGTATTAGGGTTTTTGAAAAAACCAAATAGTTGCATATTCGAAAATATGCTGGAACTATTTCATATTTTAATATTTTTGAAATCTGTAAACATATTTCCAAGCCATTATTTAATTAGATTTTAGTATCGCGATTAAGTTATGAATGCAATGTTTAGTTTTTTAAAATCATCAGGTTTATTTTTTATTATAGGGACCCTATAGCATAATTTAGACGAGGTAATGCTTGCATTTAAGTTGAAGGAGGACATTGTCAGCAACTATTGTAAGTTTCGTGTTACTTATTGTTAAATGTTTTCTTACTAAAAAAAAAATAGCGTTCATTTGTTTGAGTGTGATTTTAATAAAGTGTTTTTCTTGTTTCTTTGTTTTTTTTTTTAATTTCAGGCGTTACCACTGTGCACGCTACTGGCGAAATGAGACAAACAATTTTCACCTTAAAATATTGATTTGTGTTCATTAAAAACTGTCACCAAGTTTCAACGTCATATTAGTTTGCGTCTTCTTGCTAATTAGGATTTTTTTAAAATATTAACACCCTGTAAAAAACAATTTTTTATTATGTTGTCCCAGAGACGTGCAATAAAGTGATTTTTATGTTTTTTCTCAAATACGACAAAAATGCTATAAATAAAAAAGTTATAGTTTTAGTTGCCTGAAGCGAAAAAAATTAAAAGTCAGTGGTGCACACATTTTTTTTGTCAAAAATCTTAGTTAAGGTTCCTTCGCCACTGGGCTTAAACATTTTAGTCTAGTTAGTTCTAAATTAGCCTCTTACTACCCTTAATAACACTGCCAAGTTTCAACAAAATCGGCTAAAGGATTATTAGGATATTTACGAAAAAACAGATTTTTTTTTTAAACTTGACACCCTGTATCTTGAAAACGAAGCATTAGCGACCCTATGTTCATAATAACTTTTCGTCTTAGAATCACTAAAAAAAACCCTTATCGGAAAAACACACATATAGACATTGCAATATTATTCCAGCTGACTCCAATCATTGTTTAGCTCATAAAATGGCAGCGTTTAACTCTTTGATCCATCGTTTGTTCACCATCCCACTCTTACCCTTGGAATTCGAGAGGGAAAAGAACATCATCCTTTAAATTGCTTATAACAACGGATTCAAGATAATATCATTAATCAATAATTTAATAAGAAAAAAATGTAATGGCATGCTTAGAAAGGTGTTGACTGACCCCTTGGATAACACCATAACATCTTTTTTGGGCGCTGTTTCTCTGAGGGTGGGTAATGTATTGAAGTCCTTAAACAACAATTTTAAAACAGCTTACAAATCAGTAAACAATTTACTTAGCTTATTCGCGAAAGTAAAGAATTCAATTAACGTGCTTAACAAAAATATATTTGTTGTCCTGTAACTCATGCACAAGCTAAATATGCTGGACAGACAGGACGTAGTTTTAATATTAGAATAAAAGAACATTTAAACTCTCAGAAATCGCCTAATGACAAGAGATCAGCTTTGGGCCTACATTTAAGAGAGAATTTACATAATTTTAATACTAAAGACAACTTTAAAATGCTACATAATGCGAATAAAGGCCACTAGCTGATTTTTTTAGAAAATATAGAAATACATATTTTCAAAGGTGCCTGACCATGCTCTGGATGCCTTGGTTTGGGCCATAAACTTTTCTTGGAAGTCAGGTGTATTTGCCTCATGCCTTAAACTGGCAAAAGTGATTCCTCTTCACAAAGGAGGAGATTTGGAGGATCCTTCTAATTATAGACCTATATCGCTACTCTCTAATTTGTCTAAAATTGTGTAAAAATTTGTAAAAAGCAGGATGATTTCCTTCCTTAGCTCAAATAATATACTTAGCCCAATTTTGGCATTCCTCAAGGGTCTGTTCTGGGACCTGTCTTATTCCTGATTTTTATAAACGACCTCACATCACTTAACATTGCTGGGAAATTTACTCTGTTTGCAGATGATACCACGGTTCTATGGCACAGTACTGACCTAATCACACTAAAAGAAAGTATTCTCGCCGATCTTCAGGATGTTTTGCTGTGAGACTGTCGGCCGTTGAACTGGGCATGCCGTGTCCAGATCCATCTATTTTGCCCTTATAGAGTCAAGATTGAGATATGGCATCTGTTTTTGGTGCTTGAGTGGCCAGACCCTAATGAACTCTGTTTTCATTTTGCAGAAACGGGCTATTAGGTATATCTGTGGTGCTGGGAAAATAGATCATTGCAGGCCCCTATTTAGAAGGGAAAAAATTTTGACTGTTCAGTATTTTTATCCTGGAGACTGTATCACTGATTCACAAATACCAACATAGATTCGCCTCCCACGAAGCTCATTATATCACGCGAAATGCTTCTAGCTTAAAACTGCCCATACCCCATTCTACTTTAAAATAAATAGTAAGAGAATACTACTTGGCAAGTGGTAATCATAATATGACATACAAATATGTATACATGTGAGAACTTTGTTCTCTAGCCACTGGCTGAGACCTTATACAATAAGGATTAACCAAATTATGCTAAAACAGCTATTCTCTGGGCTACATGCCCCAACGAGCGCTGAATTAAATAGCACAATTTGGCGTATTTTGACTAACACTGTTAGTACTAAAATACAGACTCAGATTGCAGAAACTACCGGGAAAGAAAAGAATGAATATTTATTTCCAATGATAGGTTGCTACGCTGCTGCTACCTGTAGACCGGTTTCGAACTCTTTGGTTCTCGTCAGTACAGGGCAAGCATGACAAGCGAGCACACCTGCCATTGGAAAATTAAAACACCCTATAGCCACAATATTGTTCTGCCTAGGCAGTACAATACAGGTGGCGCCATCCCCAGAGAATAGCTGTTTTAGCATAATTTGGTTAATCCTTATTGTATAAGGTCTCAGCAAGTGGCTAAAGAACAAAGTTCTCACATGTATAAATATTTGTATGTCATATCATTCTACTTTAGTTAAACGATCTATTATTTATGAAAGCATTAGGATATATAATCACTTACCTGATAACCTATCAAACGTTCCTTCTCTGAGACTCTTTAAAAGAAAAGTTAAGAAACTTTTAGTGACTAAGGCGTATTATGACTTAAACGAATTTTACTGTGATAGTTTTTACTTGTTTTGTTTGTATCCTTCTTGCCTCTACTGTATCTGACGATAATTTAAGATTGTGTTATTACTATTATTTTATTTTCATAGTAGTAAGAACTTAGACTAATACTGGCTTTGTCAACAAATACGCGGTATTTAGACAATAAAGCATATTTTGAATTTGAATTTAATATCAATTTTATATAGTTAGTTAACCTGTGTTCGCCATGGTGAACTTGTATCCTTAATGTAAAGTTTGTAATTATATTATACAGCTCTTGAAAATGGTTTAAGAAACCGTAACGCGTAGAGCAAAATATTGAATATTTGTGAAGAATTTTGGATTTTTCTTTCCTTTTCAGTATGAATAATCGTCACCCCGGAGATATCTATGCTTCAATTACCTCTTGAAGTTTGGGCACGTACTTAAGTAACACCCTCTATATTAAAAACATATTTTTGAGATATTCCATCTCTCTGATATATTTGCAATTCGCAATTGTCAAACTTTTCTTATGCATTAGGTACCCATTTTTCTCTATCTCCTGTAGATCCCCATTACTCGATCACATATTTTTGGCCACTCACTGGTATTTGACTGCGAGGTGTTTTTTTTATCTTATAATAGTTATTAGGTATCAAATTATTGATTTAACTTTATTGTACTATAGTTTTCCTTTTCTAGTTTGGTTGATCTTGTGTCTTATTCCCTCGCACTTAATACACCTATAAATAGAGAACTAAAAGCAACCTTAGTTAATTTAAAAATGCATATTTATTTTTAAAAAAAATCATTACCTATATGTATAATAAATTATAGCACAACTCCTTATAGCTGAATACCTATAGGTACTCCTAAATCGCTTGATGTATAGGAAATATTTTCACTCAAATGGCACAAAATCATCCTCGATCTCTTTTCTCGGGATTTTGAAGGAAAAATGTGTAATCTATGGCGTTTATTATTAAATATTATACCTACATACAGGGCGCACCAAATAAAGTGGCTTATATTAGAAGTATCTCGAGAACGTGGAAGGAAAGTTGTTAAGATTCTAAAAGTAAAATAATTCATTTAAAATTCCGAAGGTGCTGTCACTTTTGGTATGGCCCTGGCCACATCGCATCATCCCAAATATTTTTAAACCATCTCTTATAGCCGCACAGTCAAATTTTTAAAATAAAATCTCCTTTGGTTCACCTTGTATATAGATACATATAAAAACAAATATTTTAGGAACTAAGGAATATTTTAAAAAACTATATACAGCGTCTTACTGGAAAATTAAAAGCTACAATTATATAAATAAAATGCCTACCTAACCTATAAAATATTTCCTTAAAAGGATCAGTTTAATATCAAAAATTATTGCCTCTCTTTACTAGACATCACAGTCAAAATCATTGCCTATATTATATGAAAAACGTATGCAGCGAGAAATGCTCACTTTAGAGCTTTGACTCACATCACGTGACTTTACTAGTATAAATTTACAAGTGATCATATTAACGTCCACTCTGTCGTTTGCATAAAGCAAATAAATGGAATGAAACGAGCGAAGTCCGTTCCTCTTTCAACCAAAGACCGGGTGTCTTTCAAAGACCATCTTTTGTATCAACAAATATAACGGCGGCAAAGTTTAAACGCTATGCTACCTAAACAACTCCCTATACCTCTTAAATAGTCTCTGTAAGGTAGCCATCGACCCTAAAGTACTCCCCTTGGTTCCCAAGCACATACTCTTTTGCTCGGCGTCCAATTCCAGCGAGTCGCACTTAACTTCATGGAACACATGGATTAAACCGGGATCCACGCACCTGTAGAGTTTGTGGCTGTGCTTCTGCACTGCGTGGTCGAAAAAGTTGACGTCCTCGGTGCCCCATCCGGTGATTTTGACGTCGAAGCCTCCCAGAGACTCGTAGTCCGTTTTGTAGAGCGAAGCTATGCCGAACCCGAACTGTCTCCAAAAGCCTCTGTTCCCGTCAGTTTGATTTTCCGTGAAATACGAGAAATTAGTATTGACGTAGCTGTCCATGCCTATATCAAGTAATTTGGGGCTGTACAAGCTGTAGAGAATAGGGAAGTAAGCACTTTGTCCCCTGACAGTATTTCTGCGCACCCTCTCCAAGAACTTCTGGTCAAACACCACGTCGACGTCGGTAAACAACATGAGATCACCACCCGTCAATACATTGACGGCTTTTTGCAAGGCTCTGGCTCGGGAAAAACTCTCATCGCGTTCCCCCTTTATCACAGTGATTAGTTTGTGATTTTTATAGGCACTCGTGATACCAAGTTCTATTTTGAAATTCAGTGTGTTCACCAGCCTTAAGGTAGCGTTAAAATCACCGGGACTCGAATCACTCCTAAATAATATCACATAGAGTCTGGTGGGTTCCCAGTTTTTGATGCAGACCTCTTCGTACATGGTGAGGAACCTGGCGAAAGTGTCGTAGCGGTCGCTCAAAGGAAGGAGCAGATTTATCACAGGTTTGTCTGGATCGTCGCGAGAGAAAGTGAGAAGCGGGGGAAGGTTGTCGTTTATGGTGTTGATGACTTTGTGGATGATGTTTTTGTCTTCGGCAGTGGAGGGTTGTTGGACGGGGTAAGCTGCGGAGTTGACGATTTCTCTGATGAAGATACCTGCAAGGAAAAGGATTAACTATGCTGTAATGGGTTTGTGTCTCAGAGAGAGCCCTTACCGGAAAATGATTGTTGCACATAAGCGTGTCTCCTGACTTGGACGGTCATTTTGTGTCCCCTGTATTTTCTGTAAACCAACAGCAGGTCCAAGATCAAATCCACTCCGTGCAGGGGGTCCAGCCTCCAATATCCGTACAGGATCTCTTGAAAGTCGATAACCCTGCCCCGTTGCTTCGAAAAGAGATTGATCAATTCCATAATCTACGCAGAAAAAAAAAATACTCTCAATACCAGGGTCCCGCAGAAATAAATGTTTTTTTTAATGGCTTCAAATATCAGACAAAAGGTTCATAAGGAAATCAGTCAAATGACCTCGTAGCTGCTGGCACTCCGGTAGCCTAGCATGAAAGTTTTGCGTCACCCGATCCAACATTTAAATTCGGATTACGTTAATCTCTGTCCGAATATTGTGTTATAGTTGTTACAAAGTTTAAGGTCGATTAGAAAACATTTTTGACTTTAAGTAGGTTACCCCCATAAAAATAATTCACAAGCTGAGGAATGACACAACCAGGAAACATATTCCTCGCAGAATTGTCATAGACTTAGTGTTCGATCGCAACGTTCTGCCTAAAAGCCGTATTACAGTCGGCAACGAATTGCAGCAATACTTTGACCTTGCAACTCTATTGCTGCAATTCAATTGCAGGACTGTAATACATCCTGCAAGTCGTGGTGCAAGTCCATGTTTTTAAAATTGCAATATGAGCATAGGTAAAGGTTTATAGGGGGAATATGAGTACAAACACCAACCTCTAGAACTTTATGCGAAATGTCCATAAACTTTCTAACCTCTAACCAAGAAAGTCACTAGAAAACCACCAGAATTGCAAACGCACTTGCAACAAAAATCGATCCCGACCGATCTTTTGGCAATAGCAATAGAATTGCCAAATCCGATCAGCTGTTTTCAACTGCGCATGCTTATAAGCAAGAGAATTGCGACTTGCCGACTGTAATACGGCTTTAACGAGCAGTTCGGCTTTAGAAGCGAACATTGCTCAGTTAGGCAGACAAAGAGGCTCACGTCCAACAGAATGAACGGCGCACATGAGAGCGGTTTTCTTTGACGTTAGCAAAGCATTTAAGAATGGTCTTTTACTAAAATTAATAAGACTCGGAGCTCCGAACTACCTCATCAAGGCAGTAAGGTCTTTTCTGGAGAATAGAAATTTTGCAGTCTCGTCGGAGAACGCACTTTCTTTGAATAAATAGAAATGAACACATCAGGGCGGGAGTGCCACAAGGCTTACCTCGCTCCTCAATGCAGTATAACATTCTGCGAGATAGGTAACTAACAAAATTGTCGTTATTGGGCAGACAATAATCCACACTGGATGAGGGAAGAGCACACTTGACATCCAGAAAAAGTCAATGTTTGGGCAGGTATTGTTGGTGGTCGAGTTATAGGACCAATTATCTTTGAAGAATATCTCAATGGGACAAGATACTTGGAATTCTTGCAGGAAGAACTAGCTCCGAATTTGGCTCTTCTGTTTCCTGAGATGTTGCGCCTCCCCATTTTGCAACAGCTGTTCGTGATTATCTGGAGGCAGAATTTCCAGGCCGATGGATTGGTAGAAGGGGACCCATTGAATGGTCACCCAGGTCTCCAGATCTTACTCCCTTAAGACTACTTTTTATGGGGGTACTTGAAAACAAGATTTTTCTTGATTTTCCATTGATCGCGAAAATATAGCGAATTTCGACTGTTTCAATTTGTATATACCGTGTGTATCAGCTAAATGGAATAAATTCGATAATAAATACATGAGGGCGTGTCCGAAAAAACGCTTGAACACGTCGATTGGTATTTCTAGTTGTGCATTTTTTTCAATAAAGACTTTTTATACAGGGTGTGTCATGTAACAGTGGTCAATACTAATTTTCTTATTTTAAACACAACACCCTGTATATTATTCAATTTTTGGATTCTTTTTTTTTTTTAGACATATTTCATGTACAATATCCTATACCTATCTTCAACTGTTTCGGAAATATTAAGTGTTTTCAGATTTATTGCAAAAATTAACAACACACTAAATAACTAATAAGTAATACTGTTTATTTACAACCATACATGTAATGTTGACATTACTAACCTTATTAAAGGCTTGAAAGTGTCACATTACCTACGTCTATTTCCCTCACTCATTTCCCTCATTGTTTAAATTGTTTAAAGGTATGCTTTATTACTATGGCACTGCAACCAGAACATATTTGAATGACACAACCAGCATATTTTTGTATGGCGTCAAAACAATAAATGACATATTTTGACATTTTTACTACATTTGAAAAGATCAAATATCTAATTTTCAATTAACGGTGTGGTTATAAATAAAATAGTATACAAACCTCGGAGGGAAGTTTTCATTACTGTCTCGAGATTAAAGTTAACCTCGACGCTTCGCGTCTCGGATAACTAACTAATCTCTCGACAGTAATGAAACACTTCCCTCTTCGGTATGTAATGTACTATTATTTCTTAATAATGTAAAAAACAAAAAAAAAACATTAATGTAGGAGATGTTGAAAATGCTCGCCGCGAACGTCTCGGCAACATCCTAATCTTAAATCGAAATTTCTTCTAACGTTCTAACATCTTAGGCATGACTGATCTAATTGCAAGCGTTATTCGTCTTCTTAAGTCAGCTAAGTCCAGGGGTTTAGTTTTGTATACAATATTTTTGACATATCCCCATAAGAAGAAGTCTAATGGCGTCAGATCAGGGGTTCGTGCTGGCCATTCCATCAATCCACGCCTCCCTATCCACTGACTTGGAAATACTTGGTTGAGGTACTGCCGGACATTGATTTGGTAATGGACGGTGCTCCATCTTGCTGAAACCATATCATATTTGCTGGAAGTTGTGGGTTTGCTGGATCAGGATATAAGTTTGTCAAAGTTGGCAAGACATTATTTTTGAAGCAGTGCTAAATAATTATCGCCATTTAAATTGCCATTAATGGAAAAGGGACCTATGATATGATCTCCAACAATTCCTGCCCAAACATTAACCTTTTCAGGATATTGCGTATGTTCTTCTCTCATCCAGTGAGGATTTTCCCTAGACCAATAGCGGCAATTCTGACGATTAGCATGACCGTGAAGTGTAAAGGTGCACTCATCAGAAAACAAAACATGTTCTAATTGGATCACATTGTTATCTAAAATTGCCATCATTTGTTCACAAAAAGAAGTATGTGGGTCTTCCTGGAACTCAAGCATAATATCTAATTTGGTATCATCACTTATTGCATTGGCAGCTACTTTTTTTATCTGCTTTACATGTCCAAGCTGGCGAAACTGCTTTTCTATTTCACTAATTGTCCCTTGAGTTATAGGCGGCAAATTTGGAAATCTTTCATGAAATAAGCGAGCAACTTCCATTTGTGTCCATGTTTTATCTCCATAAGCAATCATCTGTAGAATTGTTATTTTGTGCATTTCTGTTAAATAAACCATTTTTCTGATATGCAGTTAACGAAACTTAAAGGACTATGACACTGACAACTACTGTCATGCAGACGGACAACAATTTGCTAAGGTCAGGCGTTTTAAACAAAAGTACACTAAACTATTTATACCTTTTTTTTATTTCATACCAGTAAAAACATTTTAACAACAATTTTCAACATCTCCTACATTAATGTTTTTTTTTGTTTTTTACATTATCAAGAAATAAACAGTATTACTCATTAGTTTTTTAGTGTGTTGTTAATTTTTGCAATAAATCTGAAAACACTTAATATTTCCGAAACAGTTAGAGATAGGTATAGGATATTGTATTGTAAAAATTGGATAATATACAGGTTGTTACATTTAAAATAAGAAAGTTAGTATTGGCCACTGTTACATGACACACCTGTATAAAAACTTTGAAAATTCTGCTAAGCCCTGTATATATCTTGATGATGATATAATGAGAGAAAACCTTAAGCCGCCCAAAAAGTAATTTAATAATAAATAAGTAAGTCGTAGATTAAAACGGATTATAAATTACATTGAAACACCAAGGATTCAGCGCGGATTAACACTGTCTCTTATATTATGGATATATTATGGAGTAACAAAACAAAATTGTGTTTTTAAGGTAGTTTTTTTATCGATTTTTCGTGCAATAAAACGACTAAATCCTTTTTCTGACGGAGTATAGATAAGATACCAAATTCATAAGACGACATACGCACCGCTTGTAATATATACAAAATAAATTTGTTTCGTGTTTTCTGTTAATTGTACAGATGGTTGGCATAATGTAAATAATACTTTTTTTTAATAGAATCCCCTTTTTCTAACCGCTGGTAATTTTAGAAATATCAAATCAGGTCTACAATGTTTAATAAACAGTTTTTCACTGTTAAAAAATACCTTTTTCTAATTTTGTCTCGAAAAATAGATATTTCGAACGCGCTAGCGAGTTCGAAATATATCCATTTCGAACTCCGAATTTTATTTTTTAAAAGTTGGCATTGGTTATATTTAAATGTTTTATTCTGTTGACGTCTGACGTTTCCTGTTATTGTTATCCATGAGAAAAGAAAGTTTTCGGGATTTCTCTGGTAAAAGTTGATTTATCGTTTTATTAGCAATATCCCTTAACTCAGGGGGAGTTAAACTTAGATTATCATGCTCCATATTTTTTTAATTATAATTATGAACAACTCTATGAAATATTAAATCACAAATTTCGTGACAATGACACAAAGAAAATATTATTTATTGTCAAGGCTACTATGATAAAAAGAAATTTAGAGTATTACCAACATAGAATTTAGACACACAAATTTACAAAATTTGAAGGGTTGATTTTCTTTTTAAATATGTATTTTCTTATTGAAAAAAATACAAAATAGAAAAAATAGTATAAAGTACGTGTTTTATAAAGCAGTTAGAGCACTTGTCCCGTTAAAAAACTCGCCGCAAGCGGCTCGTTTTTTAACATGGACGCGTGCTATAAGATGATGCTTTATAAAACATGTACTTTAATATACTAATACCTACCTACTCCTATAATATTTCCGGTTCATACATATATTAGTTCAAGGCCCACGATATGGCTTCATCAAAAATAAATAAATTTTATAGCCATAAAAATTCTTGTAACATTTACGCAAAGATGTTTGGAAGAGAACCATTAATTATACAGGGTGGCGTGAAAACCGGCTGAACTTAGATTTTTTTTTATTTGGGTGAATGCAGAATGTCAATGGGCACAATCTAAAATTATTTTCAAATATACCGGATGTCCCAAAAAAAAAAGATTCATATCAAATCCATATTTTTTTTCAAAACACTATATTTTATGACATTTTTGGATTCTAAGGACCAAATTGGGGCAAGTTACTATTACTTATTATAAAATTTAGAAAATCTAGAAAACTATTATAGTTGGGTATAGGAAACCGTTATACTTTTTTTTTTGTTAACCTGCTTTATGTTGTAATTGCAATTAAAAATTACTTTTTTAACCCCCTGTATAGGTTCTTTATCAAAGCTTTATTTTGTCACATAGCTCATTGTCTTAGCTGGCAAATGAGGTTTCATATGAATTTCCAAAATATTCAATTTTTTTTTTTTTTATTTACTATTTTTTACGGTCGTCGGCGTATCAGAGGCCATCTTGAACCGGTCATCAACCGTACGGTTTTTAATCGTGCGGTCTACCGACTGGGGAGTGTGAAACGGCACCTTCATCCTACGAGATATCCGATCTCATCCGGCCTGTCCGGCGTGAATAGGATGGTTTTGATGTCGATTCATTTTACACTCTTCCCTAAGACAAGAGCACGCGGTGTTTCCCAAGCGGTCACCCATCCAAGTACTAGCCGCGCTCGACACCGCTTAACTTCGGTGATCTGACGGGAACCGGTGCTTTAAGTGTCGCTAGGCCCTTGCCTCATATTCAATTTTAAAATGTGCTATGCAATTCTCCATATTCTAAAATAGGTATCTTAGAAACTGAAACGGTTTGGTATAGAGAACATAACAGTAAATTACCTAAATAAAAAGAAAATTTTAAAATTCAGTCATTTTCCATTAAGTTATCCTGTCCTATAGGATGCGCCACCCCGTATACTGTATACATACAGGGTATTTCTTTAATATTGCGAAAAGGGTACTGGTCCCCTTCGTTCTATCCATCTGTGATGGAATAGTTCGTTGAGGTATCTCTACACTTCCAGGTTAAAATAAGATGGAACAACATCTTGAAGTAGCCACATAATTGGTCTTGATTCAATGGGAACATTTTCCAACAATTATGCAGAAAATTTAAATAAGCAACCCCATTTAACGGCCCAACAAAAAAGTGAGGCCCCACAAGTTGGTCTCCCAATATTCCGCCCCATACAATCAGAGAGAATCTGCAGGGTTTTCATAAGAGTGATGGCTGTGTTACGAAAATCGGTAAAAGCATCAGGTATAAATGTAGCTTCATCGGTGAATAATATGACATAACTTTAATAAACTGATGATTTTGTTTATACTTTTCTAAATTTTGACTGCACATATTTAGTCGCAATGGATCATCACCCTCATGAAGTGCTGGCAACTTTTGTATATGAAAAGGATAAATAAGTTCCTCATGAATGACTTCCCAAGCCGTAGAATTAGCAATTAAAAATTAATGAACAAAAATGGAAATATTATACGAGGAATTTTCAAAAATAAGACAAAATAACACTTCAATGTATAACCTACTTCTCTTGTGACGTCGCTTAATCCCTCTTTCAAGGACGACCCTATCCTCTTCCTAGGATTCAAGTCTTTGTGAGAATACAACGTTTTAGAAATAAGTTCCCATTCCAAAATATCATCCAACTTCCTTGGCCGGTATTTGTTAATACTGATTGGTACCCCTAAAACAAAATCGTGAACGAAAATCTAACAAATGATTTTAAGTGCTATGTTACTTACCTAATAGACTAGTATCTCCTAAATATCTTTCTGCCCCTTTTTTAATGGGAAATAGGGGCATTTCTGCTCCTATATCAGCAGTTCCCAAACTGGTTATCCTGTAGCCGAGTTCTTTCATCGAACTGGCTACATCGCGATGTAGCAGTATGGATTTTTGAAGAGCATTTTGAACTTTTAACCCCTAGAAAATTAATTATCATTATAAATAATAAAATTATCAAAAGCTTTCATTGTGAGAGTATATTAATCTAATTTCCTTACTATTTAAATTCACATAAGTATATACATATTATGTATTCATAAGTTTACGCATTTTTACATGACCTCAATTTCACACGCGCTTGTTTTTGATATGGGTTTTTTTATTTACGCGAAATTTTTGCAGAAGGTTATACGACAATAATTACCACATAGGAATATAAATGTACACAGTATTACACAGGATGTTCTTATTGGCAGATTTATTTTCTTTGAGCGTTCATCCATGTTATGTTTTATACGGTTTGTCCAGAAAATGAGCTTACATACATTATAGGTCGTCGTTCGAGTCTGAGCCTACCAAAACTTTTTAAGGAATGTTGTCAAATTGTTTTACGAAATATAATAAGTTTTATAAACATTATGCTTAATATCCCCTATGTAGCGTAGTCGTTAAAAAGTAAGAAACATTATTTCCCTACAACTTTTCAGAGGAGCTACAAAGTAAGCTAAGCGCTCGCTCGCCCGATTACTTTGACAACCATCATAGAACATCTGGTGTTCCTCATGTTTGACCCAATTTTGACAGTAGGCGTTGAGGAGTGTTTGACACATGTCGACAATTTTGTGACCAACAAGACTTCTCGCTCCAAGAGACAATGGATCACTTTGCGCTCTTATACACAAATTATAGCTATATAGTGACCGGTATTTTAATTGTATTTAATCTATTTTACACCTAACTCATTTTAATTAACCAACGAAATTAAAATATTAATTGAATTATCTATTTACTAGAAATCTGACAAGGTGCGTTAATACTATTGCATTTTATGTAAGTTTCAGTTTAAACATTGATATATAAGTATGTCAACAAAAGTGTATATAGATGGGTGTGTTTGGTATATTGAGTTGTTGAAATGGGAATGAAAGGATTCGCAAGTATTGGTAATTATTTTATTAAGGTCTGCAGATGTCAAATATGTCTCTAAAGGGTAATCCGAAGACTTATTGTGGTTGCGATCAAATAAGTAGTCAAAGAGAAAAAACTTTGCTTGTGTTTAAAAACTATAAAAGCAGTAAGCAGGATACAAATTCTGTGAATTTAACAACAAGGGATGTACGTACATTGCACAAGAAAAAACATTTACTATGCTCTTCGAAATTTTTTGTCAGATTTACCAAAGTCAACACTAGAAGTCCACGATGCTTTACAGAAAATGCAGCCCAAAACCAACAGGCAGGAAGACTTTCTCTTACTGAATGACAACCTGAACAATGTGGTAATTTTTTCATGTACTGCGAATTCAAAATCTTTAAGCGATTCCAAAATTATTTATATGGATGGTTCTTTCTCATACTGTACCAAATATTTTAAGCAACTTTTTACAATTTATGGTTCTTCATATGATCATTATATTCTATTAGTATTTTGTTTACTGATCGACAAAACACAAAAAAGTTATGAATTCTGTTTGTCAAAATTTGCAGAGCTTTGTAAAAATGTTGACATGAATTTTTCGCCACTAGAAATTGTAGTAGATTTTGAGATGTCAATTCATAACACTATAAATAGCATTTGAGAGAATATTGAAATTACAGGCTGCAGATTTCATTTGACCCAAGCTTAATATCGTCAAATTCAAAAACTGGGATTAACCTAACAATACCGGCATATGATTCTTAACTTCTTCAACCCCGAAGAAGTAGAGGATTTTATTTTTTTTGAATTATATGAACACAAAATAATAAGCTTTCGGATTACCTTCTAGAAACATATTTGACAAACGAATCAAAGTTTCCACCGCATATTTGTTCATACACTTAACATTAGGTTTAGAGGTAAGATAACGCCGCCACATCATATGACCGCACTTTTTAAGCACAGTTTCTTACACAGCATTGTAAAGTTTTACAACTCCCTTCCGGAGAATTTCAAAAATCTTTCAATATCTGCTTTCAAATTAAAGTATACGAAATACATTAGAGGTATAACCCGTAGAATTGATCTGTTTAATATGTATATATACACCACGTACCAGTTATGTAGTTATGTAGCTAGGTAAATATATGTTAGGGTTATTTTTCACTCTAGGTTGAGGTGATGAGGGAGTTATTCTAGAAAACCTCATCTGAACTTCGCCTTTTTCTGAACATAGCATTTTGTAAATATATATACTAATTAGGAAAATATTTCCTAGCCATCTGATGCAAAAACCTTATACTATAAGGTCGTATTTGGCTAACACTGTTAGCGCTACAATACTAAATTGATTGCTTAAAACTACCAAGAAAGGAAGACCTTTCTGTTGGTAGGATGCTGCTACCTATGGACCGGTTTCGAACTTATTGGTTCTCGTCAGCATAGGGTAAGCGCAGACATATCTAACAACAGAAAGGCCTCAAGTCTTTATAACCAGTTTTATCGTCCTGCCCAGGCAGTGAACGACAAGTGGCGCCGTCTCTTAGAAGCTTTAAGCAATCAGGAGAGAGGACTAATACCTTTCCCCTGATTGCTTAAAGCTTCTAAGAGACGGCGCCACTTGTCGTTCACTGCCTGGGCAGGACGATAAAACTGGTTATAAAGACTTGAGGCCTTTCTGTTGTTAGATATGTCTGCGCTTACCCTATGCTGACGAGAACCAATAAGTTCGAAACCGGTCCATAGGTAGCAGCATCCTACCAACAGAAAGGTCTTCCTTTCTTGGTAGTTTTAAGCAATCAATTTAGTATTGTAGCGCTAACAGTGTTAGCCAAATACGACCTTATAGTATAAGGTTTTTGCATCAGATGGCTAGGAAATATTTTCCTAATTAGTATATATATTTATTCTACTCCATCTGACAAGTAAGGATTTTTAAAGATTTTTAGATAGCATTTTGTTTTCAAATTTTTTTTGTGTGGGATGAATTATTTGTGTATTCGGAAATAAAGACATTTATTATTATTATTATTATTATTATTATTATTCTTATATTTGAGCAAATGCATCTGCAGACCTTAATAAAACTACCAACACTTGCGAATCCTTTCATTCCCATTTCAACAACTCAATATACCAAACACACCATCACTTCTGTTGACGAACTTATCAATGTTTAAACTGAAACTTACATAAAATGCAATAGTATTAACGCACCTCATAGATTTAAAAATATAGCGACAAAGAAAAAGGATAATTTTATTGCTAATAAAATTAGAGCATATAAAAGTAACACACTATCTATCCACACTGGAATACGTTAAAATCGTATCACATTATTATGCCCATAATAATATTAATAATTTAGTAGTACGTACTTACTGTTTATTCAAAGAAAAATGATACTTTGTATTTTTAAATTTAATTTAAAATATTTATAGCACGTCGATGGCTTATGCCTGTCAAAGAGCTTGACGTATGGCATTGCTTCCCCCTTACGGATGCCTTGTAGCTACAGATTGAAGCGACGTACTAACTTATACCCTATTTCTTATATTTCTTAATGGTTGACAATAGGGGGAAAGGTCATTGTAAGTAAGTAAGTAACAAGATTTATTTTAGCAATACTGCTACAATATTATAAATTCTACTTTTTTTTAACAATAATTAATAGCTATTTATGTATCAAGGGCGTTACGGGGACTATAATGCCCTGAAGGTAGAAATAGCCCGAGGGCCTCTGGCCCGAGGGATAGGTTTCTGCCTGATGGGCATTATAGTCCAGTAAAGCCCGTGGTGCATACAATGCTTTATGTTTTACCTAAAAAAGAGTTTTTCAATGACTAATTACATTATTTATTCGCAATATAAAAAATAAGTTGCACCTGTACCTGTATACGTAAGTAGATAATGACTGGTGTTAAGTTTGACTTTGATGTTTCTGTCAGTTAGTCAGTTGGCATTTTTTATTTAACGATTTGCTCAAAATGGAAGAAATTCCACAAAATATAAGAGAAAAGGTCATAAAAGCGACCGAAAATCTTTTGCCAGTTAAATCAAGGCAACAGTATGATCGGGAGTATGGCATATTTGGTATTTGGAAAGATACGAACACAATTCTTCAAATAACCGAAAACGTTTTAATGGCATATTTCCAGGAACTGGTAAGTTATTGATTTTATTTTAATACATATGTTTAACAAACTTTATTATTTTTAGTCGGAAAAATACAGTCCGAACTCTCTCTGGACCAAGTATTCTACCCTAAGGTCTACGTTGATGGTCTATGAAAATATAATAATAATAATAGACTGTTCTTCTATACAAAATAGCGTTAGTGCTACCACCGCTGCTACCATCACAAAAAACACCGACCATTCTATAGTGGGATCAGCTACATTTTCCGGGACATTTCAAAATTGTAATTTTTATTTTGGAAATAAAGTTTAATTTTTAGTATTGTTTAAAGAAAAAATTATTTTTTGTATAAACTTGATCTTTATTGTGAGAGAAATAAAATTGGATAAGCAATAAAATTTCCATATTAGCGCATTAGGGTAATATAAGCGGGCATTATCATAATGCCCGCTTATAATGCCCTAGGTGTGATAGCAGGTATTATTGCTATCATAACATATTCCGTTTCTAAGGTATTATAGATCAATAATAGATAGGTAAAACATAAAACATTTAAAATTACAATTTTGTGCACCAAAAATATTTTTAAATAAATTTTATCAGATATTTTGTTTTCTTAATAATAATATTTTTAAGGATTTTTTAAATTTACTTAAGGAATTTTGTTTCTTAATTAAAGAATCTAAATTATTATATTCGTGAAGTCCTTTAAAAAATATTGATTTATATGTCAAATTTTTTGTCACTGTCCCTAAACAAAAATTTTGATTGTTTCTGGTTTGATAGTTATGATTTTCAAAGTATTGCGTTATAAGTCTTTTAAATGAGATGGTAATAAGTTATTTTGAATTTTATAAATAAAAATACAAACTAGGAAAAATATTAAATTTCTTATATTCAACCATTTAAGTTTATTTAACATATAATTTATCTTTGTGTATTTATCAACATTTAATATTATTCTCATCGCCTTATTTTGTAAAATTTGAAGTCTACTAAAAATTCCTTCATTTGCAGTATATAAAATTGTAGAGCAATACAAATAATGAGGTAAAATTATTGTGTTATATATTGTTTTTTTTTTAAATAAACTCAAATTTTTACTTACTCTTTTGAAATAATTAATTTTTTTTCCAATCTTAGATATAGTGTTTTCAAAATGAGCAACAAATTTTAATTTAGAATCCATTATTATCCCTAAATATTTAAAAGACTGAACTATTTCTGATTTTTGGTCATCTATAAAAATATTTATATTTTCATAATTTATATTATTTCCTATTGCCATAAATTTCGTTTTAGAAATATTTAATTTTAATTTATTTACTTTTAGCCAGTTTGATATCAATTTTAATTCAGAATTTAGACTATCTATGTAACTTAAAATATTTTATTTCTGACCGGTATATTATTAGCTTATAACGTCTTAGTTACGCGGGAATTATAAGGGTCATAACTCCCTTGGGATATTAGGAAAAATTTGACATAAAATCAAACGATTGACATCTAATGTCAATTTGATTGTCATCTATTGAAACATTTATTCCACTTTAAAAATGAACAAAATGTTACTAAAATCGGTCAGAAATAAAATTATCTATGTATCACTGGATTTATAAGGGTCTCAATTACCATTATAATTCCCTAGATACATAAATAACTATTATTTCTGACCGGTATATTATTAGCTTATAACGTCTTAGTTACGCGGGAATTATAAGGGTCATAACTCCCTTGGGATATTAGGAAAAATTTGACATAAAATCAAACGATTGACATCTAATGTCAATTTGATTGTCATCTATTGAAACATTTATTCCACTTTAAAAATGAACAAAATGTTACTAAAATCGGTCAGAAATAAAATTATCTATGTATCACTGGAATTATAATGGTCTTAATTACCGAGGGCAAAGTTTACGTCCCGAGGGCCTTTGGCCCGAGGGACAGCAATTGCCCGAGGTAATTGAGACCCTTATATACATAAATAACTATTTACCTTTTACGTATATTAAAGTATCATCAGCAAACATTTGAATATTAGTATTTGACAAAAAATTTGGCATATCATTTATATATAAAATAAATAATAAAGGACCTAAAATACTTCCTTGTGGTACACCGATATTATTAAATTCCCTTTTTGAAAATGTTTCATTTATTTTAGTTATTTGTTGTCGAAAATTTAAATAATTTTTAAACCATTTATATACAGTACCCCTTAAACAATACTGATATAATTTATTTAATAATTTATTTCTATCAATAGTCTCAAAAGCACGTTTAGAATCCAAAAATATTGCCAGAATGATTTCATTTTTGTCAACACTTCTCTTCCAATTTTCAATAATATATATTGTGCTTCTGTTTCTGTTGAATATATTTTTCTAAAACCTGCTTAAATATTTACTAAAATGTTGTTTTCTTCAATAAAATTTAATATTTGTTCATAAACTGTCTTCTCTAAAAGTTTTTCAATATCCCATAATAAATTTATCGGCCTCATTTCAGTAATTTTTTTTGTATTTCTTACTTTTGGTACTGGTGTTATACATGAACATTTTAAATCAGGTATTTCTCCATATTTCAAACTTGTATTAATTAATTTAAGTAATATATTTCCAATGCTGCCAAATGTCTCTTTCATAATTGTTATAACGTTCTGACCCTGTTGTGAAAGATAAAATTACGGGTATGTCAATCTATACAATTTTAAAACTACCTGCATTGTAACTGGGGGAGGGGGGGCTGCAGCTTGCCAGTCCCCCCCTGATTTCGCCACTGATGGGGGTTACTTGCTGTCGGACAATAGGAAACACGGTATAGTGCAGTTTTGCTACTACTGCTAAACATGCTACGCAGTTAAAATTCTAGTGCTTTTTTCTAAGCTTACAGTGCATTATATTTGTACGTAGATAAATGTTTGTTTTTCAATTAGCACAACAGCCAGAATTTTAAAGTCTCTTTCAATGTAATTTACGTATTATCGTATTAAGTATGCAAATATCAAGAATAATAAAATAGCCAAGTAGGTACACAGTATTTATTACATTTAAGCAGAAAATTTAAATTCTTTTTGACTGTTCAAGGTTCGCAGTTCATTTGAATATTATTTTTTAAACTTAGGCAACAAACAACAAAAATTCGTAACCAAAATTGAATATAGGTACTACAGGTACTTTTTCATTATATTTCAATACTTTCCTGATTTTTTATATCGTTTAAAATATTAAAATCAAGCCCTCTGTGGTTTGTTGAAAATATGTCCTGCTGCACATCATGGGCAATTAGCATAGTGTTTGGTCAGTTATAATTATTATTAACTACCATTGTAAACCTATTAGGAGGGTCCGTAAATAATATGGCGTCACTATAACGTCATACATACGCCAGGCGTCATCTTTAGCAAAGTCAGCATTGATGACATAATGCGTGTCCCCATAATAATATGCGTCAGTGAACCTCAGTTGTTCCGGCCTCTACTCTAATAATTATAATTAAGGATTATTTAATAAATCCCTATTACGAAACTCCAAATTAAATCACTCATCTGTTAAATTAGATAGTTGTACGGTAATTTGAATTAGAATAAGGGGATCATGCCATCCTGTAAACGTAAACGTAAAACGTTGGATATAGCCTAATTTTCTTTTGCCTCACCTGTATGTACGTGTGTAATTTGTATAAATAATCGGGCTTCTTGACAGGATGCAAAGTAATAGCTTTGTGGATTTCCTTAGTTTTCAGATCACCGGAATAAGCGGCTTCCCCACTTTTATTATGGTAGAAGATCACTTGCATCTGAAAAATTTACGAAAAATATTTAAAAGTTGATAGAAAAAATGCAGTCCTGTCCTGACCGTTCTATATATAAATAGAACATGTGTAGGTAAGGTTTTAGTTGTAGATAATTTATTTTTTATGCCTTGCGAGAATCGCTCGATTCTAGCGAAATCGATTGGCAAAAGTACATTGTAGATTAAACCGAAAATAAATCAAGCGATATCAAATCGGGTCAATACGGAGGCGCTTAAAGCTAGATTTCTACTAAACACATTGCTAAAATAAACATTGACTTGCAAGAATCTTGTCACAATCTATGATCGAACGATGAACCGAATTTTGAGACATAGCAACATTTAGTTTTATTATACAGGCAGGGACGCGCCGTCCATATGGGCAAGGTCGTGTGACGCACGACGGCGCCAAGGCCTTAAAGGCGCCAGGCCTTCAACACAAATTAACATAAAACTAAAAAAATTTATCTATGAATACCGGTGGTGAAAATGCATTATCCACCAACACCGACCGCCGCACGCCGGTCGGCGACCAGTACCAGTGGTGAAATTTTACTACTCTTCCTGTGAATTGATGCAATAACCCCTCTAAGATAGTAGTAGTTTACGATGCTCTTTAGAGAATTTTATCCGGAAATAATTTTGACAATACTACAAAACATCTAGCTACCTCCCTAGGTAAAAAAATTAAAAATTATGAGTTTGTGTGTATGGTAGTCTTGTGGTACAAAATTCTAAGTAAAGTGGATGTTGTTACTAATATTCTGCAATCAAAAACATTTAATATTTCCCAGGCTTGCGAAAGTTTAAATAACCTCAATGAATTTGTAAAACAATATCGATCTGACAAAGCCTTTAGAGACATACTAGTAGATGCCAAAGAACTAGCTTCTTGCTTATGTTGTCTGTCAGAATGAAAATACACGGCATAATGAAATTTTTCATTTCTTCCATTATTTTCGTTTCTTCCTTTGTCCATTTCCAGATGGTATCTTTCTTCAAAAGGCTAGTCAAAGGAGCGGTTTTGCGGGCAAAATTTGGAATAAATTTTCGAAAAAATCCAATGAGACCCAAGAATTGACGTAGATGATGTTGATTCTTAGGGAGGGGAAACGATTTAACTGCTTCAATTTTATGTTTACTGGGAGTAATGCAGTTAAAAGAAATTTCGTAGCCTAAGTAAGCAATTGTTGTCATCAAAAATTTAGATTTTGACATTTTTACTGTTAAGCCATGTTTCTGTAAGATTTCCAACACTTTGCTAAGCAACTCCAGTCCTTGTTCAATAGTGTCAGAGGGTATTAAAATGTCATCTAAATATGGTATAATATGAAATGTTCGTAATGGCTGGAGTATTTCAGTCATCATTTCTTGAAAAACTGCTGGCGCATTACTTAAGCCAAAAGGGCAACGCAAATATTCGAAATGTCCCTCAGAGGTAGCAAATGCAGTATACTGAATTGAGTCTGGTGCCATTGGTATCTGATGATATCCAGCCGCTAAATCTAAGGAAGTAAAATATTTGCAGTTTGACATATTGTCAATTATTTCTTCGATAATCGGTAACAATGCAGGTTTTTTCTTCGTAAGCTTATTAATCTGGCGAAAATCAACTACTAAGCGCTTCTGACCATCTTGCTTATCAATTAAAAATGACGGGCTTGCATAAGGTGAATTGCTTTTTCTTATAATCTGAGCGTCTAAAAGTTCCTTAACCGTATCCCTTAAAATTGTTTTATTTGCTTCCGCCACTCTATATGGTCGATGTCTTACAATATTTGTACTTAGCAGATCGATGTTCATCATGACAGTGTGAGAGGTCTTCAATGTCTTTAATGACTGGAAAAAACAATCCTTATGCTTGGTTAAAATTGTCTCTAAATTAGTATGTTGAACTTGTGTTAAACCACCTGTAATAATATTCTTTGAAAAATCTTCCCTATACTGAAACGTCAAGGTATTATCGATTCTGTAATAGACAATATCTGTATTTTCTGTAAAGTTTCTTCCTATTAACAACTCAATATTCCAGTCGGTGGCCAAAACGTAGAATGTTATATTTAATGTGACGGAATCAATTTTAACTTTCGCGTCTACATATTCCTCTACTGTTGAAGAATGACCCAAAAATCCATAAATAAAGATTAATATTGTTTTCAAGACGTCGTATTATGAGACCAAAGCGTTTAGCTAATTTTCTCGAAATCAAAGAACAATCACTGCCGAAATCAATAAACGCTTGGTAATTATGTGTGTTTACAGAAATAAATTTATTAAACTTATTTTTGTTATTGTTGAATTTGATACTTTTAACAAACTCGGTCTTATCTTCGGCTTTATCGTTAAAACGTGACACCGCTGATTTTACATTTTGGTTGTGTGAATATCCAGAGTCTTTCTTTTTAAAACAATTTATTTCTATATGCCCCACATATTTACAAAAACGACATATTTTATGGCGATGTCTACATAACTGTTTGGAATGTCCCAACGAACCACAACAGCTACATTGTTTATTATTCTTGTAACCTCCCTTAGGATTATTATAGGCTGTGGATGGAACACGTGAAGGACCTGCCTTATTAGGGTTAAAATTATAATTAATCGCCTGCTTATTCAATTTGAAATATTTGTTTTTTAAATAAACAGCTAATATGTTCGGATCTTTAATACCTGCGGCTTCCACTGCTGAAGTAATGTGTTCATCATTTATGGCCCCTATTATCAATAAAACTTTATCTGAATTAGAAAAGTTTGATCGCAATTTATTGATTTTTGCCAGATGGTTAAAATGAAATTCGTAAAGAGATGAGCCAATCTCAGGTCTATGATTTGCAATATCCATAAAAATATTGTAAGTATTCTTCGAACTTTGGAAAGTATTTTGTAAAATGGATTTCCATTGACTCCAAACAAGTTGAGACCATCCCGGTTCACTTTCGATAAAACTTGTGTACCATGTGTGTGCGGTTCCCCGTAATTTCGTTAAAGCTTGATAAACGGTAAAATTATCATTCCATGCGTAATTTTTGGAATTATGTTCAATAATTTCGAGCCATTGATCAACGACAGATTAACGGGTCAAATTCGGGAATGAAAGTCATACTTTCCATATTTCGAAAATTCTCAATATTTGACTTAGGCAATGTAAGGGTATCAGTACTCACCAGGCTGGCAGGAGGCGTATAACTTCTCTTTTTGTTTCTAGACTTACGGTGCTTTTTCGATGTACGAGATAAATGTGAATATGCAAGTAGAGAGATACTAAGAGTTCTGGACCAGTGGTGCTGGTGGTGCTGTTTTACGATCTAACCCAGGTGGTGCAGGTGGTGCGTTTTACGATCTAACCCGGGTGGTTCGGTGGTGCGTTTTATGATCTAACCCAGGTGGTGCAGGTGGTGCGTTTTATGACCTAACCCGGGTGGTTCGGTGGTGCTGTTTACAAAATAACCCGAAATTAAACCCGACTTTTTACGACCTAACCCGGATGCTTTCATGAGGCGGCTTCTTATCTAACCCTAACTTGAACCTTAATATTTATGAACTGACCCGAGATAAAACCCGACTTTTTACGACCTAACCCGGATGCTTTCGCGAGGCGGCTTCTTATCTAACCCTAACTTGAACCTGAATATTTATGAACTGACCCGAGATAAAACCCGACTTTTTACGACCTAACCCGGATGCTTTCGCGAGGCGGCTTCTCATCTAACCCTAATTTGAACCTGAATATTTATGAACTGACCCGAGATAAAACCCGACTTTTTATGATTTAACCTTAGTTGAAACGCCGCTGCTAAAGCGGGATAATTAAATCCCAATTTTTATAAGCCATCCTTAAACCCAACTTTTTACGATCCGACCTGAGCCATCCTTAAACCAGACTTTTTATTATTTTCCCTTAGTTGAAACGCCGCTGTTAAAGCGGTATAGTAAAAAACATTATTTATATTTTCTAACTTAGTGAAACGCCGCTGGCGGGTAGTAAAGCGAAATAAATCCCTAATTTATATGGTCTAACAAGATAAGTATAATAAAGCGGTACATTTGTCACCACAATAATTATTTATACCTAAATGATCCTCTCAAACCCTCTGCCGACACGATTTAAAAAGAAAGGGACATAAACCTTTATTTATTATTCCGAAGGACCCTCATTAAAATTCAGTAGCATATCTAATAATTGTTTTCAATTTTTGCACCACTTATAGAAATACAATAAAATAATTACCATCTAGAACCATTAACTAGCGATTTCTTTGTACTTGAAATGGATAAATTATAGGACTATCTTATAATGAGAACAGAGTAATAAAAAGTAAATAAAACTTAAATACGTATAAAATACCAAGCAGGTATAGGTACTATACAACTTGTGTTCGCCATCAGGTAAAAGCCCTCATAATGCTTTTATAAAAATTTCGGATAATATCATAATATAAGTAAATAGGCTACAATTTCAGGAAAAAAGTAAAAAAAATTAATTCACAGTGTAAAATTGTAGTTAAATGGATTGTAAATACGAAATAATATAAAAAGCTACCTTTTGTTTGCGATGATGTATGCACAATAACTCTATATTATTCGGTCCTTAAACTGAAAATACCCACTAGATAGGTATCATAAGCTGTATTTGTCATCAGGTAGAACCCCCAATAAAATTATGAATATCAGGCGTAGGCAACAATAAGCAAATCACGTTGGTTTTTTAATTTATTATTAATCTGGCTAACTTAAGAAACTCACAATATAACGACCATCCAAAAAAATCATAATACATTACTGGGTGTGAAAGCAATTGCGCTGCAAAATATAGTGTATACCGACTCTGAGGTAGTTAATTAAAATCCCAATTAGCGCTAAAAAAAATCAATTAGATATTTACTTTAGATATTTTAATAAAAAAATTCAATATTCTCACCAACATTTAACTTTTGAAATTAGCATAATAACAAATCCTTTACAATGAATTAAACAAACGCATACATAATTTTAAAATCACATAATAAGAATATAAGCTAAAATCTAACAAGTTCGGACTACTCGAATGACTTCAGTTTACATCTGTAGAGAATACCCAACTCTCGAATCATAAAAAATGGTCAAACTTTGTCGGCAAATACCCTTCTATGATGCAGGGGAAGGACAGGTAACTCGAGATGTTTATAAAGAAACGTTAAAGAACATTATTTGCTTATTTCTAGACTCTTAAAAATTAGATGCAATCGAACAATAAATGTTTTCATCATGTATATTTATGAGTAACACATTACCTTCGACATACATAAATTCAAATTGATAATTACTTGCCTTAGTACTTTTTTAGAAGCTTGAATCATTGCATATAACCGTCTGAGGATACCCAAACTTCCCCTAACATATTTCTCCGCAGCCGGGGAAAAAGAGGTAGAAAAAGTAAAATAACAACTCCAAGTGTCTTTGCGAACAATCGGCAATAGAATAGAGTATTTCAGTTTTTAATTTTTCGTAAATAAAAGTTGGTTAGATTAATAGTCTCTGTGAATATAATAACATAAACAAAGTGATATGCCGTAAATTTAGGAGTACAGTATAAATTATGCCTCTATTAAAATATACCGCAATAACTAACTATCAAAGGATTTTTGATATTTTGAATATATTTGATGCTCATAGCATTATCACATTTCCAAAGGCTCTAAATTTTAGAAAAATGTTCTAATAGAATATGTCTATCAATATAAAGTAAAGGTATTGTTAGGTTTTTTTAAAAAATACGACCTACAACAGTCTCTGCTACAGCATGGCTGACTCTGTAGAAACTTCTGTGAAACCATAATAATTATATCAATAATCGAGTTGTCCTTATGATAATATTTTCTTCCAATATCCGACTCCACTATCCATAAAAGTTATGTTAGAAAATTCATAATTGAGCGCATTGTAATTTTTTAAAAAGAAATTCACTTCACACACAAAGATGTAGCCATTCAATCCATGAAAATAATGCAAGTCAGTATGCGTATGTTATGGCTAACTGTTTAAATGTCTATTCCTTCCACGTTTATCGGAAGAAATACTTTTTTTATACTAGTATTTTAGTTGAAAATAAGATCATAAATCATCTATACAAAACAAGCGCCCCTTATGGATTTGAACGAAAATCATAGATTCGACTATTTTCATGAAAAATAAATCTAAGTACGGAATAATGTAGGAAGATTATCTATTTTCTTGGTTTAGAAAGTGATGTAGTTAAGATTTATAACTTAGGAATAAATAAATTATTATTAATCTTTTCGACCTATTTCTCTTGCATATTTAATTTCTTTGATAGTAAGAACTAATCTTTTTATTTTACAAAGTAAAAAAAAAAGCTAAAGATCGGCGTTGTCAGTCAGGTATAAGAACTGATTTAACACGATGGTTTTTGTACAAACGTTCACATACAATTGTATGCTTTTTAACCGATTGTGTCGGAAAAAATGACGATTTATAGATTAGATATTTAGACGAAGAGCTAACCTTCTCAATAAAGTATTGATTATTGCCCTGCTAGCTAGACAACACTTTTTATGTTAGTCAAAAAAAAAATTTTTTTTTTCGGACGCTATTACAGATTTCATCGTTAACTAACAAACATTAAGACCAAAAAATTAGCGTGCAAGATGAAATGTATAGGTTCACTTCATTTCTACATTATTTTACAACTCTCAATCGCATTAAAAACAAGATCGAATAAAAAATAACTTATGACATATGGACGAAAAATGTTTTTCGGGCTATTTAGGTTAGCGACCGCATTACGTCTGAAATACTACATTTTTCGAGCTTATAACATAATTTACTATTTTAACGTTAAAATAGGGGAAATGATGTATCGAAATGGATACTTTTTTTTGTCGGTCACGAGATTATAGTTTCTTTTAAAATGAACTCTAATATTTACAACACAAATTATCCTTTAAGCCACATTAGTTTAAAACTCGTCTGTCGCTTTCCCTCTATTGTGAGTTTGATTAAAGTATAGCGTAGTATATATTTAGATGAATTTCGCAAATGTTGAATACTTTCAAAACTGAAAAAGCCGCCCTTTGCAATAAATATCTCCGTAGAGTTAGGTACCCTGCAGATTAAGGGTATTTCAGCGGATAATCATATACAAATTCAAAGATTTTGTCTATTTTAATGGATTAACAAACAATATCTATAGGATGACTTTACTGATAAAAAAAAAATAACAAAAATCCATAAAGTCTAGGCTCACATGAAATTCCATAAAGAGCAGCTGCATAGCCTTATCACATCAAACTATATTTTTATTTCGTTCTATTGTCAAAAGTCTGTGTTTAGGAGATTATCGTTCATTTTAAAATGAACTCTAATATGTACATCACCATAAACTACCTCTTAAGCCGTCGTAAAAATACACTTTTCGATTTACCTCTATATTGATTTTCTAATATTAAATATCTACAATAGTCGAAATTCGCTCGCTAATACCTATGTATGCAAGGTTTCTTCAAAAAATGACAATTTTGTTGTTTAATGGCTTGAAAAAATGGAAAAAGGAGGTTTTTGCATCCATTTATTTCCAGATGAGTGTTAAAAATACTTATAAAACTCGGTATACCGAAGATCAAGCATTAATGAGAGGGTTGAGTCCTGTTTGCCAAATCCTGATTTTTAATTTGACGTTGGCAACGGTACAATTTTTTAACATTTATCATAAGAGGCGTATATTTTTGGAGCTTAGATCTACCAGTTTATCCACGCCCCATTTATTGTTAGTGCTTTAGTAATTTTACTTTCCAATTATTTTTTACCAAAACGCGTAGTTGAAACAGTGTCTATATCAGACGATATAATAAATTTTAAGGATTAATTTGCTTACAAATACACTTCAATTTATTTAGGCTAAAGCAGCCAGACATATACTGGAACTACGAAAACCCTATTACAATTTGGTTGCCTAGAGAAAATTTTGTAAAAAACATAGCTTTCTACACAAATGCTTGCACATTATGTACCTATCATTTTAAGATACCTGGCGACATCAATGTAAGCATTGACATAATGACGCAAGATATAGGTAGGTACTAGAATATTCAAGATTTCTATTAACGATACACTTCAGCATACATGCGAGATGTCATTAATGTCTACGGAAGGCAACAGACATACCAGCTATTTTTACATGGGATTCCATAGACTTGGACGCTTCTTGTTTAGAAATATTTGATGTCATCTTGAGGAGTTCCGTATTGAAGCATCAAACCTACCTGCCAAATAATTGACGAAATATGGGATATCATAAAATATGCCCCCCATCGAACTAAATGATCCTATAAACCAGCTTCACAGACCGTAATTTGTGATGCTAACACGATTAATACGCAATAGAACAAGATTAAGAAACAAAATTTAAAGTAGCTCTTTATCACACGAAAATAATTAAATAATTTACGGTTACAGAACAATAATTATTTTAAAAAGCTGTATAACTAAATATATTATGTTATTAGGAATATTCTGTCTAAAGTAACAGCTGATCTTAGTCGAAAATGAGATCGTATTATTGATTGTTGAATTCGTTAGGTATGAAATAAAATTAGAGATTTCGTCTATTTTTTCACGATTAAAAAAGAATACCTCTATTTAGCTAAAAATGAAACGATTACAGTGGTAGATTAATTCACTTTACCAAGCATGTAAACTACTAATTTTGCAATAAATATCTTCTATATTTCTAGGTAGGTTTACTCGAAAATGTTGGGCTATTTTCATCAAAAATCCCGATACGAAATTGAAAAATTTGCCTATTTTTGTCGGTTTACAAAGTGATAGTGGAATATTGGTTTGATCAAAGAACAATAATTATTTTAAAAATGTTGTATAATTAACTAAATGTCGGTGTTATCAGGCAGGCAAGAAGTTATTTATCTGAATCTTATTTTTACCATTAGCGTTTATATACAAATGTTAGTGGTTTTCAAAAATTGATATCTCGGAAATTATTAGGTTTAGACTTATAATACGCTTATTAAAAAATAATAACTACTTTATGCAAAATTCAAAAATATTATAAGATGTAGGGTATCCCAGTAACTTAACCAAAGATTTTCGGTCTTCGTAAAGCTTTACACGTTTCTTCAGCGTACCAAACATTCACTTTTTTTAAATATTGACATCGGGTTAGGATTCTGAACATAGGATTAACATCACTCCATTAGTGAACATGTTGCGTTGTCACAGTTCCATTCGTTGAAAAGTAAACAAAACCGTTTGAGCTACGTGGGGAATAAATAAAGTTGGCTTGTTGAAAAATTTTAATATTTATTAAGGTAAAAGACTATAAATATATCGATACAACACTTTGGCATTTCTAATACTACAAACATGAATATCTAAAATGTGATATTTACAACCATCAACTCTCTCTCCCTTCTCTAATTTTGGTACACCAATGCTGTCTTCTAAGTTTATAATATATGGCGTCCTGCAGTTTAATTCCGAAAATGTTTTAACTAAAAATTCCTCTTTAACACATCCTTTAACGTAAATAATGTCTGCGTCTATCAGATTGTTGGATATGATATTATGTAGTTCCTTGTAATCGGTATCACCATAATTATAAAGGATACCATGATGATTTCCAAATAGATATTTGACTTGTTTCTTGCAAGCCTTACTTAAGGTGTCGAATGGTTTAACTGGTTTAAAAAAGTAACTTTTCATACTATTCCCATCATAAATAGCCAATTCTTTCGCGCAAAATTCAGGTATGTTAAATCCTTGAATATCGACTACAACGAACTTCATTGTCTGAAGACTCAAATCAAACAAGTATATTTTCATATTTTTATCGCTCTTAAGTTCGATTTCAAAAGCACACCCCCACTTTTCGATAATTTCACAGTCTTAGCACATAGATCTTATATTTTTATTTACGATCAATTCATCTTTATTCGCCAATCGTCTCAAACGAGTCTGCTTTTGAAAGTAATATAGCCTTAGTATTCAGAAAATATTAATGATATCGGAGCCTAAAACAACCTTGACACTAAAAAATCATTGTGTTTCCTAACAAAACCCATCATCTTGTCTATTTAGCTTGCTTTCCTATTGTTTAGCAGGTTAAATAAAATTATTATTTCGCTCTTTTTGTCTGTACTGAATCGTTAGGGGAATACGTTTCTAGTTCTATAAGAGAGACAGTTAAAATTTATGTAAGCAATCAAAAATCCTACACTATGAGCTACTTAGTTAAAATTTCATATTTCCTTCCTGGGTCAGGCAAAATTTGTGATGTGTCGGACAAAATTTATAAAAATACAAAAAAAAAATGCTGGATGCATTTTTAGCGTGACTTTCTATTTAATACCATCTTATTTCAAGGTATAATTCGGTTGTCAAAATGAGAATAAAATAATTTTCCCATGGTTTATGTCATCTTAAAAAAGTCAAAAGGTTATATTCTGTAGAGGGTCAGATACATTCAAATTTAAATATTTTCTCCAAGAAGAATTTTAAGATAGTATTATAGTAAATAAAAATTCTATACCTCCAATATTTCATGGAAACATATCGTGTTCTAGCGACATAACCCAAAAGTACCTCTATTCAGAAACGCATCGTACTTTTCTTGTCAATAATTGTCTCATTGTCCCATCCATTACATTATTATAATCTTAAAGCACCTGTTACCAGCATTATCTGTTTTTATGGTTTTCATAAAACATAGCGATTACCGATGAAAATTAAACGAAAACTTAATAAATAACTTTTTTTTCAACTGAAATAGACTGATTTTCGATGGAAAAATGTTACTTATAACTAAAAATGAATATAAGACATATACGCAATGATATTTAGAATAAATCAATCTTTTCTAAAATTACTATGAAATATTCACAAAATCGTTTCGTTATAACCAAAGTAGCAAGGCTTGCAGATTTCGTATAGAGTTCAAACGCGATACTGAGATGATCTTTTTTTTTTTATATTTTTGTAGGATAATGCACCACTACGTTGTAAGTACTTGAGAGAGGACTTTCTTGAAAAATCCTCAAATTTCTCTGCAATTTTGTTCCTTCTAGAGTTAAATTCACACAGAAAACCCCGTATTCTTATCTTTCAGGTTGGTATATTAAAAAGGGCTTATTAGTATGGTTTAGAAAACAAGCAATATTAATTAACGGATGTTTTTTCGTCGTATGAAGAGTTGAAAATTTTTTTTTTCCACTCCAATGGTTACGATGCAGAGAGTCGGGTTTCATCATAATCTTTCAGGGTAGCTCAGGTTTGATTGCATGTAGAGAGTCGGGTTTCATCATAATCTTTCAGGGTAGCTCAGGTTTGATTACATGTACTAAGGTTAGTGCTCCTTGCAATCGGTTTCAGGTTTGACGCGCCCCCCTCAGGTTTGTTCAGGTTTCTCAAACGTTTGAGAAACCTGAACAAACCTGAGGGGGGCGCGTCAAACCTGAAACCGATTGCAAGGAGCACTAACCTTAGTACATGTAATCAAACCTGAGCTACCCTGAAAGATTATGATGAAACCCGACTCTCTACATGCAATCAAACCTGAGCTACCCTGAAAGATTATGATGAAACCCGACTCTCTGCATCGTAACCATTGGAGTGGAAAAAAAAATTTTTCAACTCTTCATACGACGAAAAAACATCCGTTAATTAATATTGCTTGTTTTCTAAACCATACTAATAAGCCCTTTTTAATATACCAACCTGAAAGATAAGAATACGGGGTTTTCTGTGTGAATTTAACTCTAGAAGGAACAAAATTGCAGAGAAATTTGAGGATTTTTCAAGAAAGTCCTCTCTCAAGTACTTACAACGTAGTGGTGCATTATCCTACAAAAATATAAAAAAAAAAAGATCATCTCAGTATCGCGTTTGAACTCTATACGAAATCTGCAAGCCTTGCTACTTTGGTTATAACGAAACGATTTTGTGAATATTTCATAGTAATTTTAGAAAAGATTGATTTATTCTAAATATCATTGCGTATATGTCTTATATTCATTTTTAGTTATAAGTAACATTTTTCCATCGAAAATCAGTCTATTTCAGTTGAAAAAAAAGTTATTTATTAAGTTTTCGTTTAATTTTCATCGGTAATCGCTATGTTTTATGAAAACCATAAAAACAGATAATGCTGGTAACAGGTGCTTTAAGATTATAATAATGTAATGGATGGGACAATGAGACAATTATTGACAAGAAAAGTACGATGCGTTTCTGAATAGAGGTACTTTTGGGTTATGTCGCTAGAACACGATATGTTTCCATGAAATATTGGAGGTATAGAATTTTTATTTACTATAATACTATCTTAAAATTCTTCTTGGAGAAAATATTTAAATTTGAATGTATCTGACCCTCTACAGAATATAACCTTTTGACTTTTTTAAGATGACATAAACCATGGGAAAATTATTTTATTCTCATTTTGACAACCGAATTATACCTTGAAATAAGATGGTATTAAATAGAAAGTCACGCTAAAAATGCATCCAGCATTTTTTTTTTGTATTTTTATAAATTTTGTCCGACACATCACAAATTTTGCCTGACCCAGGAAGGAAATATGAAATTTTAACTAAGTAGCTCATAGTGTAGGATTTTTGATTGCTTACATAAATTTTAACTGTCTCTCTTATAGAACTAGAAACGTATTCCCCTAACGATTCAGTACAGACAAAAAGAGCGAAATAATAATTTTATTTAACCTGCTAAACAATAGGAAAGCAAGCTAAATAGACAAGATGATGGGTTTTGTTAGGAAACACAATGATTTTTTAGTGTCAAGGTTGTTTTAGGCTCCGATATCATTAATATTTTCTGAATACTAAGGCTATATTACTTTCAAAAGCAGACTCGTTTGAGACGATTGGCGAATAAAGATGAATTGATCGTAAATAAAAATATAAGATCTATGTGCTAAGACTGTGAAATTATCGAAAAGTGGGGGTGTGCTTTTGAAATCGAACTTAAGAGCGATAAAAATATGAAAATATACTTGTTTGATTTGAGTCTTCAGACAATGAAGTTCGTTGTAGTCGATATTCAAGGATTTAACATACCTGAATTTTGCGCGAAAGAATTGGCTATTTATGATGGGAATAGTATGAAAAGTTACTTTTTTAAACCAGTTAAACCATTCGACACCTTAAGTAAGGCTTGCAAGAAACAAGTCAAATATCTATTTGGAAATCATCATGGTATCCTTTATAATTATGGTGATACCGATTACAAGGAACTACATAATATCATATCCAACAATCTGATAGACGCAGACATTATTTACGTTAAAGGATGTGTTAAAGAGGAATTTTTAGTTAAAACATTTTCGGAATTAAACTGCAGGACGCCATATATTATAAACTTAGAAGACAGCATTGGTGTACCAAAATTAGAGAAGGGAGAGAGAGTTGATGGTTGTAAATATCACATTTTAGATATTCATGTTTGTAGTATTAGAAATGCCAAAGTGTTGTATCGATATATTTATAGTCTTTTACCTTAATAAATATTAAAATTTTTCAACAAGCCAACTTTATTTATTCCCCACGTAGCTCAAACGGTTTTGTTTACTTTTCAACGAATGGAACTGTGACAACGCAACATGTTCACTAATGGAGTGATGTTAATCCTATGTTCAGAATCCTAACCCGATGTCAATATTTAAAAAAAGTGAATGTTTGGTACGCTGAAGAAACGTGTAAAGCTTTACGAAGACCGAAAATCTTTGGTTAAGTTACTGGGATACCCTACATCTTATAATATTTTTGAATTTTGCATAAAGTAGTTATTATTTTTTAATAAGCGTATTATAAGTCTAAACCTAATAATTTCCGAGATATCAATTTTTGAAAACCACTAACATTTGTATATAAACGCTAATGGTACAAATAAGATTCAGATAAATAACTTCTTGCCTGCCTGATAACACCGACATTTAGTTAATTATACAACATTTTTAAAATAATTATTGTTCTTTGATCAAACCAATATTCCACTATCACTTTGTAAACCGACAAAAATAGGCAAATTTTTCAATTTCGTATCGGGATTTTTGATGAAAATAGCCCAACATTTTCGAGTAAACCTACCTAGAAATATAGAAGATATTTATTGCAAAATTAGTAGTTTACATGCTTGGTAAAGTGAATTAATCTACCACTGTAATCGTTTCATTTTTAGCTAAATAGAGGTATTCTTTTTTAATCGTGAAAAAATAGACGAAATCTCTAATTTTATTTCATACCTAACGAATTCAACAATCAATAATACGATCTCATTTTCGACTAAGATCAGCTGTTACTTTAGACAGAATATTCCTAATAACATAATATATTTAGTTATACAGCTTTTTAAAATAATTATTGTTCTGTAACCGTAAATTATTTAATTATTTTCGTGTGATAAAGAGCTACTTTAAATTTTGTTTCTTAATCTTGTTCTATTGCGTATTAATCGTGTTAGCATCACAAATTACGGTCTGTGAAGCTGGTTTATAGGATCATTTAGTTCGATGGGGGGCATATTTTATGATATCCCATATTTCGTCAATTATTTGGCAGGTAGGTTTGATGCTTCAATACGGAACTCCTCAAGATGACATCAAATATTTCTAAACAAGAAGCGTCCAAGTCTATGGAATCCCATGTAAAAATAGCTGGTATGTCTGTTGCCTTCCGTAGACATTAATGACATCTCGCATGTATGCTGAAGTGTATCGTTAATAGAAATCTTGAATATTCTAGTACCTACCTATATCTTGCGTCATTATGTCAATGCTTACATTGATGTCGCCAGGTATCTTAAAATGATAGGTACATAATGTGCAAGCATTTGTGTAGAAAGCTATGTTTTTTACAAAATTTTCTCTAGGCAACCAAATTGTAATAGGGTTTTCGTAGTTCCAGTATATGTCTGGCTGCTTTAGCCTAAATAAATTGAAGTGTATTTGTAAGCAAATTAATCCTTAAAATTTATTATATCGTCTGATATAGACACTGTTTCAACTACGCGTTTTGGTAAAAAATAATTGGAAAGTAAAATTACTAAAGCACTAACAATAAATGGGGCGTGGATAAACTGGTAGATCTAAGCTCCAAAAATATACGCCTCTTATGATAAATGTTAAAAAATTGTACCGTTGCCAACGTCAAATTAAAAATCAGGATTTGGCAAACAGGACTCAACCCTCTCATTAATGCTTGATCTTCGGTATACCGAGTTTTATAAGTATTTTTAACACTCATCTGGAAATAAATGGATGCAAAAACCTCCTTTTTCCATTTTTTCAAGCCATTAAACAACAAAATTGTCATTTTTTGAAGAAACCTTGCATACATAGGTATTAGCGAGCGAATTTCGACTATTGTAGATATTTAATATTAGAAAATCAATATAGAGGTAAATCGAAAAGTGTATTTTTACGACGGCTTAAGAGGTAGTTTATGGTGATGTACATATTAGAGTTCATTTTAAAATGAACGATAATCTCCTAAACACAGACTTTTGACAATAGAACGAAATAAAAATATAGTTTGATGTGATAAGGCTATGCAGCTGCTCTTTATGGAATTTCATGTGAGCCTAGACTTTATGGATTTTTGTTATTTTTTTTTTATCAGTAAAGTCATCCTATAGATATTGTTTGTTAATCCATTAAAATAGACAAAATCTTTGAATTTGTATATGATTATCCGCTGAAATACCCTTAATCTGCAGGGTACCTAACTCTACGGAGATATTTATTGCAAAGGGCGGCTTTTTCAGTTTTGAAAGTATTCAACATTTGCGAAATTCATCTAAATATATACTACGCTATACTTTAATCAAACTCACAATAGAGGGAAAGCGACAGACGAGTTTTAAACTAATGTGGCTTAAAGGATAATTTGTGTTGTAAATATTAGAGTTCATTTTAAAAGAAACTATAATCTCGTGACCGACAAAAAAAAGTATCCATTTCGATACATCATTTCCCCTATTTTAACGTTAAAATAGTAAATTATGTTATAAGCTCGAAAAATGTAGTATTTCAGACGTAATGCGGTCGCTAACCTAAATAGCCCGAAAAACATTTTTCGTCCATATGTCATAAGTTATTTTTTATTCGATCTTGTTTTTAATGCGATTGAGAGTTGTAAAATAATGTAGAAATGAAGTGAACCTATACATTTCATCTTGCACGCTAATTTTTTGGTCTTAATGTTTGTTAGTTAACGATGAAATCTGTAATAGCGTCCGAAAAAAAAAATTTTTTTTTTGACTAACATAAAAAGTGTTGTCTAGCTAGCAGGGCAATAATCAATACTTTATTGAGAAGGTTAGCTCTTCGTCTAAATATCTAATCTATAAATCGTCATTTTTTCCGACACAATCGGTTAAAAAGCATACAATTGTATGTGAACGTTTGTACAAAAACCATCGTGTTAAATCAGTTCTTATACCTGACTGACAACGCCGATCTTTAGCTTTTTTTTTTACTTTGTAAAATAAAAAGATTAGTTCTTACTATCAAAGAAATTAAATATGCAAGAGAAATAGGTCGAAAAGATTAATAATAATTTATTTATTCCTAAGTTATAAATCTTAACTACATCACTTTCTAAACCAAGAAAATAGATAATCTTCCTACATTATTCCGTACTTAGATTTATTTTTCATGAAAATAGTCGAATCTATGATTTTCGTTCAAATCCATAAGGGGCGCTTGTTTTGTATAGATGATTTATGATCTTATTTTCAACTAAAATACTAGTATAAAAAAAGTATTTCTTCCGATAAACGTGGAAGGAATAGACATTTAAACAGTTAGCCATAACATACGCATACTGACTTGCATTATTTTCATGGATTGAATGGCTACATCTTTGTGTGTGAAGTGAATTTCTTTTTAAAAAATTACAATGCGCTCAATTATGAATTTTCTAACATAACTTTTATGGATAGTGGAGTCGGATATTGGAAGAAAATATTATCATAAGGACAACTCGATTATTGATATAATTATTATGGTTTCACAGAAGTTTCTACAGAGTCAGCCATGCTGTAGCAGAGACTGTTGTAGGTCGTATTTTTTAAAAAAACCTAACAATACCTTTACTTTATATTGATAGACATATTCTATTAGAACATTTTTCTAAAATTTAGAGCCTTTGGAAATGTGATAATGCTATGAGCATCAAATATATTCAAAATATCAAAAATCCTTTGATAGTTAGTTATTGCGGTATATTTTAATAGAGGCATAATTTATACTGTACTCCTAAATTTACGGCATATCACTTTGTTTATGTTATTATATTCACAGAGACTATTAATCTAACCAACTTTTATTTACGAAAAATTAAAAACTGAAATACTCTATTTTATTGCCGATTGTTCGCAAAGACACTTGGAGTTGTTATTTTACTTTTTCTACCTCTTTTTCCCCGGCTGCGGAGAAATATGTTAGGGGAAGTTTGGGTATCCTCAGACGGTTATATGCAATGATTCAAGCTTCTAAAAAAGTACTAAGGCAAGTAATTATCAATTTGAATTTATGTATGTCGAAGGTAATGTGTTACTCATAAATATACATGATGAAAACATTTATTGTTCGATTGCATCTAATTTTTAAGAGTCTAGAAATAAGCAAATAATGTTCTTTAACGTTTCTTTATAAACATCTCGAGTTACCTGTCCTTCCCCTGCATCATAGAAGGGTATTTGCCGACAAAGTTTGACCATTTTTTATGATTCGAGAGTTGGGTATTCTCTACAGATGTAAACTGAAGTCATTCGAGTAGTCCGAACTTGTTAGATTTTAGCTTATATTCTTATTATGTGATTTTAAAATTATGTATGCGTTTGTTTAATTCATTGTAAAGGATTTGTTATTATGCTAATTTCAAAAGTTAAATGTTGGTGAGAATATTGAATTTTTTTATTAAAATATCTAAAGTAAATATCTAATTGATTTTTTTTAGCGCTAATTGGGATTTTAATTAACTACCTCAGAGTCGGTATACACTATATTTTGCAGCGCAATTGCTTTCACACCCAGTAATGTATTATGATTTTTTTGGATGGTCGTTATATTGTGAGTTTCTTAAGTTAGCCAGATTAATAATAAATTAAAAAACCAACGTGATTTGCTTATTGTTGCCTACGCCTGATATTCATAATTTTATTGGGGGTTCTACCTGATGACAAATACAGCTTATGATACCTATCTAGTGGGTATTTTCAGTTTAAGGACCGAATAATATAGAGTTATTGTGCATACATCATCGCAAACAAAAGGTAGCTTTTTATATTATTTCGTATTTACAATCCATTTAACTACAATTTTACACTGTGAATTAATTTTTTTTACTTTTTTCCTGAAATTGTAGCCTATTTACTTATATTATGATATTATCCGAAATTTTTATAAAAGCATTATGAGGGCTTTTACCTGATGGCGAACACAAGTTGTATAGTACCTATACCTGCTTGGTATTTTATACGTATTTAAGTTTTATTTACTTTTTATTACTCTGTTCTCATTATAAGATAGTCCTATAATTTATCCATTTCAAGTACAAAGAAATCGCTAGTTAATGGTTCTAGATGGTAATTATTTTATTGTATTTCTATAAGTGGTGCAAAAATTGAAAACAATTATTAGATATGCTACTGAATTTTAATGAGGGTCCTTCGGAATAATAAATAAAGGTTTATGTCCCTTTCTTTTTAAATCGTGTCGGCAGAGGGTTTGAGAGGATCATTTAGGTATAAATAATTATTGTGGTGACAAATGTACCGCTTTATTATACTTATCTTGTTAGACCATATAAATTAGGGATTTATTTCGCTTTACTACCCGCCAGCGGCGTTTCACTAAGTTAGAAAATATAAATAATGTTTTTTACTATACCGCTTTAACAGCGGCGTTTCAACTAAGCGAAAATAATAAAAAGTCTGGTTTAAGGATGGCTCAGGTCGGATCGTAAAAAGTTGGGTTTAAGGATGGCTTATAAAAATTGGGATTTAATTATCCCGCTTTAGCAGCGGCGTTTCAACTAAGGTTAAATCATAAAAAGTCGGGTTTTATCTCGGGTCAGTTCATAAATATTCAGGTTCAAATTAGGGTTAGATGAGAAGCCGCCTCGCGAAAGCATCCGGGTTAGGTCGTAAAAAGTCGGGTTTTATCTCGGGTCAGTTCATAAATATTCAGGTTCAAGTTAGGGTTAGATAAGAAGCCGCCTCGCGAAAGCATCCGGGTTAGGTCGTAAAAAGTCGGGTTTTATCTCGGGTCAGTTCATAAATATTAAGGTTCAAGTTAGGGTTAGATAAGAAGCCGCCTCATGAAAGCATCCGGGTTAGGTCGTAAAAAGTCGGGTTTAATTTCGGGTTATTTTGTAAACAGCACCACCGAACCACCCGGGTTAGGTCATAAAACGCACCACCTGCACCACCTGGGTTAGATCATAAAACGCACCACCGAACCACCCGGGTTAGATCGTAAAACGCACCACCTGCACCACCTGGGTTAGATCGTAAAACAGCACCACCAGCACCACTGGTCCAGAACTCTTAGTATCTCTCTACTTATGCATTGTCACTGGACGAACTATGTGAAGAGCTTGTCGTCGAGCTGCTACTACTACTACTATTACTTTGTCTATTCCTCTTTTTAGGCATAGCGAGAGAGACCAAAAAAAATCACTTATTGCACAATTAAACAAAATTATAATCTTTAAAAGCAAACACAATAATTTGCACAATGCAGGCACTGAGTTACGACCACTTCTGATGTTGTCTGTCAGAATGAAAATACACGGCTTTACTTAAAAATGACCTTTTATTAGTCCAAGAACTTATTAATATTCACAACTGAGCACTTTTGTTCTCCAATCGACAACTCAAGAAACTCTGCCGCCACACCGGGGATGCGCGATACGATACGATATTTTTGAGTATCGATATTTTACCTTCCGATACCCGATATTTTGTATCGATATTTTTTATTCGATATATAATGAGTATCGAAATATTTTACCCTGTATCGTTCAGATAGTATCGATACATCCCAAAATTCCAAAACCCATAATTTTATTAATTTTATGATGCGGTTTGCAAAACAGCAAACCTCGAGCGGAAAATGCCCGGTCCGACCTTGAAGACTATAAATAGTACCAGTTACTAGTATACCTACCTAAGGAAAAATAACATTACCGCTTATTTTTTTTTTAAACGTTAAAAATCGTAAAACAAAAAATAACAACGCGGATCGAAAAAGTATCGATATTTAGGGTATCGATATTTTTCAAACCGATATTTTATTGCATCGATACTCTACCATACGATCCGGATCGATACAAAAGATCGATACTTTCAGCGTATCGGAACATCCCTACACACCGCGCACCGTCACCTTCATGCCATCGTGTCGGTACTTCCCAACCGCGAGGGGCATTCTCTAACATTTAACAGGACGGAGACGGCACTTAGAAGTTGATGCAAGATTTATATCCGCAGAAATTTTAAGGCCACGAAAGACTAAAAAACAATTTTCTTACGAAGGTGACGACCAGCCGATTGAAAATCGAGAAATGAAATTTAAAGTAAATTGCTTTTTCGGAATGCTAGACATTACTCTTTCATCCGTACATGAAAGATTTAAACTATTATCGTGTCATTCTGATGTTTTTAATTTTTTGTGGCAAAAACTGGAAGAAACCTTAACTGACAAAGATCAAAACGAGAAAGATATGGACGGAACAGAACTTTTACACGAATTACAGTTTCTGTAAGATGGCGACAAAAACACGACGTCTGTAGTAAAAACACTTAATTACATTGCAATAAATAACCTAACTCACTCATTTCAGAACATTACGATTGTATTGCGCATATTATTAACTATTCCAGTTACTGTAGCTACAGCCGAGAGGTCGTTCTCTAAATTAAAGTTAATTAAAGATTATTTACGTTCTAGAATGGGCCAAAAGCGGTTAGAAAATCTTGCAATCATTTGTGTACTTTCTGTTTGTCACAAATAAATATAGACATTAGTACTAAAAAGTTTAGAGTTTTTTTCAAAAAATTTCAACGTTCAACTATGAGAGAAGGGTGGTCATTTTGGCTCAATATTATAATATTTAATTGATAATATGCGATGGGCTACATGCTTGGTGAAATGGATATTCCATAGTAGAGGAAATTAAGTAGTACTTGATATATTTCAGTTTCCTGACACGTGTTTCAACCCTTGCGGGTCATTATCAAAGGCATTGTAAGACAGTTAAAAATTCTGCATGTCATTAAAATAAAAATTGACAGATGAGAAAGGTTATTTTGGTCCTTAGTTTACAGGTATTGTAGAAAACTTAACCTATTAGAGACATTAGCAATCAAACAAGCTTTTATTTCTGACCGGTATATTATTAGCTTATAACGTCTTAGTTACGCGGGAATTATAAGGCTCATAACTCCCTTGGGATATTAAGAAAAATTTGACATAAAATCAAACGATTGACATCTAATGTCAATTTGATTGTCATCTATTGAAACATTTATTCCACTTTAAAAATGAACAAAATGTTACTAAAATCGGTCAGAAATAAAATTATCTATGTTTCACTGGAATTATAAGGGTCTCAATTACCTCGGGCAATTGCTGTCCCTCGGGCCAAAGGCCCTCGGGACGTAAACTTTGCCCTCGGTAATTAAGACCATTATAGTTCCCTACATACATAAATAACTATAAAAAATCGATGTAATGTTGTTAACAATCAAATTGAAATACCTTCGGGTGCTAATCTAATACTTAATAGTCTAATTACTTAAGATAAATATACAATAAACGCTGTCTATAATTACCAGCGAAAAAACCCATAATTATTGTACACAGTATCATTTTCCTAATTTTATTACTTAGATGTAAATATAATATATATATAATCACACCTGTAATTTAGTTATACCTTTGGCCAATACCTGTAAATTAAGGACCAAAATAACCTTTCTCATCTGTAAATTTTTATTTTAATGACATGTAGAATTTTTAACTGCCTTACAATGCCTTTGATAATGGCCCGCAAGGGTTGAAACACGTGTCAGGAAACTGAAATAGATTGTGAAATATAACAAGTACTACTTTAATTTCCTCTACTATTATAATATTGGTTAAAGGCGCCTATCATTATTTCGTACGACGGCGCCGAAAATACTTGGCGCGTCCCTGTATACAGTCAGTATACAGGGTGTTTCTTTTAAGACGAACCATAGGGGTTTATACAGGGTGTTCCTTAATGATATGCAAATATTTGAGAGTGCGAATCTACATAAAAAAGTAATGATAGTTTGTTTTATAAAGTATGGTATTTAGGAAAAAACTATTGGCGAACCCTTTTTTTTTCTCAAAAATATCTAAGTCAGTGCCCATAGGCACGCCACTGCTAAAGCTGTCACTATGTACTAAATTTTACTGAAATATCTCAAGTAGTTTCCAAAATATTAATTAATTTCCATTTTTCTCCTAAAATTTTAAGATCCCCTATTGTCGTAACGGACATTGTTGGCCCATAGTTTATATAGGAAACTATCTTTCATTTTTCATTTCAAGTATAGCCACATTTCCCTATCTATTAGCATCACGCAATAATATTTAACTTTACCACTGAAAATATAGCTATTTTTTGTGACGTTACCTATGCGATGCATGGTTAGAACGACACAAACCCAATAACATCTAATTATTTTAATTATTTTGCAATGTTCGTCGGACCGTAAAATAACGTTTATTTTACAACTGAAACAAAAATATTTTAGCACTGGTAATTATTATTGACCTAACATTGAACTTTTTTCGATGTTTTAACCGGTTCTGCAAATAGATTTATTGCCGACGCAACGCTATTCTGAAAATAATGATTTATTTTTTATTTAAATGTTGGAATGTACTTGTACAGGGTATACAAAAAAGAAATGAAAAAAAAATCATATTAACATAGGCCTGCAAATGCTTCCATAGGGAGCTGCAGGTCCCAGAAGATGGTGTTACAGATTACTGCAAATTAATCTGTGACCAGTAATTAGTGTTTTTTCTTTATTCATTTGGATCTAATTACAGTACAGATATAGTTATTTATTTACCAAGGGCATTAAGTAGACTATAATGCCCGGAAGACGAAAGCAACTAGCTCGAAGGCCTTTGGCCCGAGGGATAATTTTCGCCTGATGGGCATTATAGTCTGGTAACGCCTGTGGTGTATACAATGCTTTATTTTTCATCAATTTTAAAATATAAATAGTTGAACTTGAGCATTTTTTTTTCACTATTTTCGCCAATTTTTAGCATTTTGTGAGCCTTGATCGGTTGTCATAGAATAAGTTTGACGGTTGCTAAGGGTTGTTTATTTTAAGCGTATTTTACGTTTTATAAACGAAAATATGGATATTCCACAAAATATTTTAGAAAATGCTGAAAAAGCTAAGAAAAACTTATTACCGGCAAAGTCTAAAGCCCTGTACGACAAGAAGAATGAAAATTTTCTACAATGGAAAGTAAAAAACCAAATTACGGTAACTACTGAAACAGTACTGATGGCTTACTTTCAGGAATTGGTATGTAACCCTTTTGCTAATTGGTAATAACAATTTTTAATTATTTTTACTATATTTTAGTCAGAAAAATATACCCCAAATAGCCTTTGGACAAAATATTCCCAGGTGAAGTCTGAACTTATAGTAAAGGAAAACATTAGTATTTCAAGATATTGTCAATTAATAGCATTTTTAAAAGTTAAATCAAAGGAATATATTCTTAAAAAGTCAAAAGTTTTGGAAGGTGAAAAAATTTTAACTTCTATCAAAAATGCGCCAAATGATACCTTCCTGCTGCACTCGTAATGGGAGCCTTTGGCGGCCTAAGACGGGATGAGATGGTAAAAATGACTATTGATGATATTGAGGATAAGGGACCTGTTATGCTTGTCAAGGTACCAGAAACTAAAACTGCTACGCCAAAAAGTTTTACTATAATCAAAGGAAACCAAACAGATGCCTTAAAATTGGTTAGACAGTACCTTGCATTAAGGCCAAAAGGAATCAAGGAACGCAGATATTTCCTTACATACCGAAATGGTAAATGCATAGTTATGCCTGTGGGTAAAAATACACTAGAACGTGTTCCTTCAATCATAGCAAAATTTCTTAATTTAGAAAACGCCAAGGAATATACAGGACATTGCCTACGTCTGACCTCGTGCACACTTCTTATCGAGGGTGGTGCATGCTTCCCTTGCAGCCCTGAAGCTACACGGAAAGTGGAAGAATACTCGAGTCGCAAAATTTCATAGTTTTTCATAGCTTCTTTCTCAGGAAAATTCAAAAATTGTACATTTAACATAGAAAAAACAGAATAATATTATGTAAAAAAACTGTTAAAAATAAATACAAATTTTGTTCAATATTTTCTTTCATAATAGTTACCGGGCTTTACGAAAATCACCGGGCGTTATGAACTTTATCGCCCGCTAATATGTCCTATGATATTATGATGATGTTTATAGCAACCGTTTTTAAGGTATTATAAGTAAATAATTGATAGATGAAAAATCAAGAACTTTTAGGTATAAGTTAGTGTTATTGTAGGTCACATTTTTAAAATATCAGGTGAACGATATTGCAACTAATGGCGTGGTAACAAAAGGGTAATGTAATATTTAAGGTCATATTATTTTCGCTATTTTTTAAATAAATTTTATTGAAATTAAAGGGTGCTCCAACGGGGACCGAACAGGGATTATTTTTGACTTTCCTTGTAGTTTTGAAAAGACCCCAAATAGTCGTCAACCGATGTTTTTTTTTTAGTAGAATTAAAAAATCTCACCAAAAAAAAATTTGAACCAAAAACAAACGATTTGCGCCATGGAAGTAGCGTTTTTTAAATAGAGCTCCCCATTTTTTATACCGGGTGATACATGGCTTAGTCCAACATAGGAAATCCCATGGAAATTTTGAGGTGGCTAAATATTGGCTCCCCTGTACATTTTAGAGGAATATTGTATTATAATTTTTTGAAGAGGCCGCTATAGTACACACATGTGCCAAGTTTGAATAAATTTCAATTAAGTGTGATGGCAAAGTTACGAGATTTTCATAGTTTAGCTAATACAGCAAACACCAGCAAATTATTATTTGACATTGGCAAAACGAAAAGTAGCATCAGTGACATTTTCATTGAGGCGCTTTAATTATAGCCGAATATGAGCTATTCCATTAAGGAAAAAGTAACTATGATTAAGTGGTATTATACAGGAAACAGTTTAAGACCTCAGAATGTCAATAGAGCTGAAGAAAGGGATAATAGAGATCTTGATATTTTACTGCACGTGCTGGAGGAAAATAAAGTGATTAGCACGAGGAATCTTGGACAAGCCGTAGGAAAACATCAAACCACAGTGTTGCGCACTTTAAAAAAACATGAATATTTTCCTTACAACTATAAAAAACATCAAGAGATACGGCAAGGTGAGGAAGAACGGAGAATGGTATTCTGTTTTGAGGTAATGGAAAGAGCAAATAATAATAGGGATTTTTTGAGAAATATTTGTTTTACCGATGAATGTACAATCACCCTCAACAACGAACCAAATGTTCAAAATTGCCGGTATTGGAGCCAAGAAAATGAACATGGTCTTGTTCATACTCGGACGCAATATCCACAAAAAATAAATGTTTGGGCGGGAATTGTAGGACATCACATTAATGGACCATTTTTTACCTTACAGCAGTTACCTATTTGGACTTACTACAAAATCGAATTGAGCCCGCACTAGTAGAAGTTGTATGCAAAATCAGGAGATCTGGTATCAAATATATGGTTGTCCTACCCATAGTTTTCTTATGGTTAGGGAATACTTGCAAAATAATTTTACCGGAAATATTATTGGCCCACGGCATCTAATCCTTTGGCCGTCCAGGTTTCCTGACCTTTCGCCACACGACTTCTTTCTGTGGGGTCACTTAAAAAGTTTTATTTATGAAGATGTAAAATCTCAAAATCTGGACCAGCTAAAAATCTGTACTTCGTTAGAATGTGACAGAATTTCCCAATATCCACTGAGTAATGTAAGAAATGAATTTTATTATCGGCTAGGATATTGTATAGCTGTTAGTGAAAGGTTGTTTAAACATTTAATTAATTCATGTTTTTGTACAAATCTGCAGTCTTAGGTATGTTATCCAACAAGAAGGAAGTAGTAACCGATGTAACAGTGCTGAATAGCTGCACAATAGGAAGTGACCACAGAATGGTTAGGGCAACGGTTAGGTTGGATTTAGAAAGGGAAAGATCAAGGATGGTCCGACGAAACAAAAACATTAAATGGATCCCGCCTAACAATGACTTGGAATACGCAGACTCCGTTACAGCTACATTAGAAGAAATGACTTTGAACAATCAACCTAATATTGAAATCATGAATAGCAATATTATGAGAGCCATCAAAGAAGCGGAAAAGAAACATTGCAAACAAAATCGTGAAAAACAACAGAAGCTCACACAGGATACGAAAAATATGATATCCTTACGAAGAGAAATGCTGAAACAAAATAACATTAACTCTGAAGACCTGAGAAAGTTGAACAAAAAAATATCTAAAGAAATCAGAAAAGATGTAAGAAAATTTAACACAGAAAGTGTAAGGCAGACGATAGAAAAGAACAAAAATATGAAGGTGCTGCGAAGAGAATTATCAAATGGAAAAAGAGAGATTTTTAAACTGAAAGACAACCAAGGGGTAGCAACAACGAACAGAGAACACCTGCTGAGAATAACAGAAAACTTTTACACAGAACTATACACAAGTAGTAATCATGGACAAGCACACAACAATCAACAACATCGGTGCAAAAAGATAATCAACCAAGGGTCGGAGGATATTCCGGAAATAACTCTAGAAGAGATCAGAAACTCGCTGAGGGAAATGAAAAATAACAAAGCCCCAGGAGAGGATGGCATTGTGATAGAGGCTGTAAAACTGGGAGGGGAAACGCTATTAAAAAGGATTAAAGATATATTTAATCTATGCCTTGAGGATGGAATAATCCCGTCTCAGTGGAACAACGCCATAATGATACTTCTCCATAAAAAAGGCGATATCACAGAGCTTGAAAACTATAGACCGATAAGCCTTCTTTGCCATTTGCATAAGCTACTTACCAAAATCATTGCCAAACGTCTGGAGGGTAAATTAGATTTTTATCAGTCAAGAGAACAGGCCGGCTTTAGGAAAGGTTACGGGACCAATGACCATCTTCAAGCAATTAAAGTCCTGATAGAGAAGTCTGTGGAATACAATAGACCGTTAGTCTTGGTGTTTATCGATTTTCATAAAGCATTCGACACGATAGAACTAACGTCAATAATATCAGCAATGGAGCAGTGTCGAATAGATTATAGATACACAAGGCTTATAGAATACATATACAGTAATGCCACCACAACTGTAAAACTTCATGAAACGACAGATAAAATTAAAGTAGGAAGAGGAGTTCGACAGGGGGACACCATTTCGCCTAAACTTTTTACAGCTGTCCTAGAATATGCAATGAAACAACTACCTTGGGAGAATAGAGGCGTCAATATTGATGGTGAAAGGCTAACACACCTTAGATTCGCAGATGATATCGTTCTTATCACAGATAACATCGGCGAGGCAAAACAGATGATTGATGAAATAGTACAGGCCTCATTAAATGTCGGTCTTCAAATAAATGCAAGCAAAACCCAAATAATGACAAATTTGGTGCTTGCACAAAACATCAAAACAGGGGACTCTGAGATAAAAGAGACACATATGTATAAATACCTCGGGCACGAAATACAGATTGGAAAGAACAATCAAACGCACGAAATACAGCGTAGAATAGGTTTGGGTTGGGCTGCTTTTGGCAAACTACGAGAGGTATTTAAAAGCAATATACCTATATGTCTAAAGAGAAAAGTGTATGACCAATGTGTGTTACCGGTAATAACATATGGAGCAGAAACTCTAACATTAACAAAAAAGTCAGCAGAAAATCTGAGAGTAGGCCAAAGAGCCATGGAGAGAGCCATGCTTGGAATCACTAGGAGAGACAGAATACCCAATAACATTATCAGACAAAGAACTAAAGTTAAAGACATAGTTGAATACATGACTAGATTAAAATGGAGATGGGCAGGTCATATGGCGAGAACATCAAACAACAGGTGGACTAAAAGAATATTGGAATGGCGACCACGAGAAGACAAACGTAACAGAGGCAGGCCACCGACACGATGGAGCGATGATGTAAGGAGAATCGCCGGAAATTGGATACTGACGGCCCAGAACCGACAGACATGGAGAAATTTAGAGGAGGCCTATGTCCAGCAGTGGACAATAACGGCTGCATGATGATGATGATGAGGTATGTTATGTTATTCATCAATCAATAATAAACTTTATTAGGTACATGACCCAAAAGGCTAACGACCGAAGTCTTCCCGCCAATTTCACTTTAACATATATTTTTACAATACATTCATTAAAAAAAAAATACAATAGTACAATGGTAGGAGGTATTCATATAGGGTTTGAGAAGGTAGCTTACGTTTTGAAGGGATGGTAGGGTTTCTGATGTGGATAAGTGGGTTTATAGCATTTAGATTTTGGGGATTATTTACGAATTTTATGTTTAGGTTGTGAATGCGTTCTAAAATAGGTACAACTTGGGTTTGTTGGTATAGAAAAACGTTGGAAGGGTTGTGAAGGGGGTTAATGGGGTGTCTCATCTTGGTTATTGTTCTTAGACTGCTTCTTTCACCAAGCTCAATGTTGTGGAGGCTTGGTCTTCGTGCATTGCAAAACAGTACATGTCCATATTCAAGGATTGGCCTGCAGATCATATAATAAAATATTGGAGATTGTTTTTGTAAGGGTATTATCATGAGAAATGATAGCAGTATCGTCAGCAAATTGCAACATATATTGCTTTATATCAAGATAATTTGGATCTGTATGTATGTGATTATACACATCATGGCAGTAAATATTGTACAGATATGGAGATAGGGGAGAGCCCTGAGGGAGCCCTTGCTCTGGTGTAAAGCCTTCGGACAGGGGGTTATTTATGCGGACTTTTAGTTTGCGTTCACTTAAGTAGTTTTTAAGAAGACAGATTAGGTAGATGGATGTTATGTTAAATTAAAGGCTAAGTAAGAACATAATGGTGTCTTTTATTTTGGATGTGTGATTGCTGGATTGGTGAAACGAAAATGTGTTTTTAATGTGAAATAATTTTTATTCGTTATGTCTAGCTTTACGTCAATTTTTGACAACAGCGTCATAGAAATTATTTGCTGGTGTTTGCTGTATTACTTAACTATAAAAATATCGTAATTTTGCCATCACATTTAATTGAATCAGTTAGGATTGGCTTGTTAAAATTTATTATATCAGTCTCTTCAAAAAATTATAATTCAATTTTTCCCTATAATGTACTAAGGAGCCAATATTTAGCAACCTCAAAATTTACATGGGATTTCCTATGTTCAACCAAGTCATGCATCCCCAGGTAGATTCTAATAAATTAAAAAAAAAAACCGCTTTGAAGGAAGCATTTGCGAACCTATGTTAATATAAACTTGCTTTCTTATGTCGAATCATACCTTCAAATTCGTAATCGTCATTTCAACATTGAGCTAAATATGCCCTTTTTCATTTTTCTATTTTTCGCTGGTCTAGACTTTATTTTAAACAGAAGCTCCGCGTCATATCTAAAAATATACCTACCAAAACACTAACATTGTTTAGAATTCATTAACAGCTGGTACTTAAGCGTTAAATTTGATACGAATTTTCTTCCCTTTGGCTTTGACTGCAAGCAAACTTTATTAAAAGAATAACAATCAACTTTATTCACTTTTGCTTGTATATTATTTGTTTATTAAACATTACACGCCACTGGGAAATGATAAAAACATTTGTTTTTTTGCTTGGAAAGCTATACGCATTAAGAATTGTCACAAAGTTTTAACTTAATGGCAATTTGCATTTTTTAATGGTTTAGGAAAAACATTTTTTTTTTAATATATTGACACCCTATATATTTAAAACAAATCCGTTTAGTAAATGTGTAACATGATCTTTCAGTCTTAAAATCAAGTCACCCTCAAGTATATTGGCCCCATACTGTAGTATATTGGATATGCAGGGTAGTATGTAATAGAGGTTCTAATGGATATTTTTCGAATTAGCATTGAAAAACTGTTTTATAGAAAAACTGATAAAGAAACTCAATCATGGTTTTGTAACCATAATCAATGATTAAATTTATTTCTCAAATTTTGTTCACCTCACTGACACAATATCTCAAAAACAGTTAAACAAAAACGCCAGGTTTTACCTGCTAAACAAGAGTTCAGGGTTACTATTCTTTAATCGCGACACGCGTTGTTATAGGTTCACTTTATACACAATAAAAGTACTCTGTAATCTTTGCTTAGATCGACCAGGTATTTGAGTTGTTGGTTGAATGGAAACCTTATCAAAAATGAAGAGGGACCCTTTTCTGATGATCTCTCCGAGAATAGGCCCTCGGAAACTAAAGATGGACTTCAGAACAAGAAAATTAAAAGTAGAAGAAACAAGCACGTGTCAAGGAGAGCAAGTGAACTTAAACCATGAAATTAATAAATTATCTCTTATAAAACGATTTTCTTAAATTTAATGTATAAAGCAAAATTAAGTCAATTTATTTCAGTAACAATTTTTTCTATGATCTCTTCAATATATATTTGTTTATTAGTATGCCATATTCTTTAGATGGTTCCAAGGAAATGTGTCTAAAAGGAAGAGGTCAGGGCTATCGGGTGGCCAAAGAATGGTTCCATTACCTCCAATCCTTTCATTATGGTGTTGGTTTAAAAATTCAATCGCCTCATGAGAAGGGCCCCACCTTATTGACAAATTAAGTTCCGATATTCTTCTAAGGGTAACTCATCTAAAAAGCTTTCAATTTCGTTTTGAAAAAACTCATGATACCGTCATCCGTTTAGTGACCAGTTATAAAATATTGGACCCCCAATTCCATTATTTATGACACCACACCAAACATGAATTCCTTCGTTGGTATTTAAAATGGTTTGAAATAAGAGTATATGAAAAGGTATAAGTTTATTAATTTTTAAAGTTCTGTGGAAGGTTCCCCGGCTAAATCTTCGGGCTACCACACGGCCGTACTCTCTTTCCTTTTCGTCAGACTCTATAGCTTTGCCGATGAGCCGTAATACGGCGAAATTCGCCCAAGGATTGAGTCTGATGAAAATAAAAGGGACAAACTTCTTTCTTTTAAAATGGATTGGTCTCGATTTCTTCTTCTTTGTGAATTTTCTTTTTTGACACGTAAAGATTTATTTTCTTATAGGTTTTTTTTTATCCTTAAAATGATATTATCGAATATATTTTTATGAAAATGTGCAGTACTTGCTACTCTTGCGTTTTCTTGACTTTTGTAATCCATGCTAACAATATCTAATCTCTCGTCTAATGAGTATTTCATACTTTGACGAAAATGGTTCAGAAAACGAGATTGATGATCGAAACCCCGACTTTAATGGGTTAGTTGATGAGAAGATGATTCGAATAATAAGCCGCTTATTAATGTAAAAAGAAGGTTTGATGACCAGAAATCCAAGGAGAGTTCCAACCCAACAACTTGGACAAAAATAAGGTTACTGAAGCTACCAAATTTAAATTACCCTGATGTCGCTGATATAGTTCATTAAAGAGAAAACTGAACATTGGAACAATACATTGGTGTTTATTTCAGCGACTCAGATTTTGAAAACATTTGTAAATCTAGAGTACCCAGAGATATTCACTTAACATCTAACAGAATATTGGCACGACTGGGCCGGGGATCGTCAGAGCAAGACGTCAGATCTGACGGGAAGGTCAATATTGTGCAGGGGTATGACATGAAATTTGTTATTTTGGCATCTACTAGTTTACAAGTTGAACCCAAGGATAAGTGTAAACGATGGTCGAAGAAAGACTCCAAATATTATGTGCAGGTGTCTAGACCAAACATTGTTAGAAAGTACAACCAATGCATGGGTGGAATAGACTGGATTGACAGAACGATAAGCTATTATCGAATGGGAGCTAGAAGTAAGAAGTGGACAGTTAAAACTATTTTTCATTTGTTTGATCTTGGAATTGCCAATTCCTGGATACCGTACAGGAATGACAAAAAACAAATTGGTGAAAACAGGGTTATGAAGTTTCTGGATTTCAAGCTTCCGATCTAAAGAACTCTGTGCGATGATGATTATAATATCATCTATGCCTAAACTAATATAGTGACGATAGTGATAGTGAAACAAAGCTAAATATAGAGTAGGTTAAGTTAAATATTGTATTATTATATTATTGTAGAGTAGTATTTTTGTATAAACATTAATAGCTATTTCATTGCATGATTAAAATAAAGAAACTTAACAAATTATTTTATATTTGTTGTTTTGTTGAAAATAGCTAACCTAAACTATTGAAATTAGTAGGTAATCAGGACCTGTACCCTTTCAAAAGGTCCGGTGCCTACACAATAGATATTTGTCAGGCAAGTTATTTATGGTTGGGATTACGACTGAGGGTTGTCATTTAAATTTTATTGCGGTCGAGAAATCAACGAATAATTGTGGAATGAAGTCATACCAAAGGTGATTATACCTACATCACCTATGGACCTATTAAATTAAACATGTTGTGATCAAATTATTAAGGATAATTACATAAACGTAATTAAAATTTTTTTTGCTGAGATTTTTCAATTCTACTGAAGATAGTAGGTACATTGATTGGCTATTTAGGGTTTTTCCACAAATACAGGGAAAGTCAAACTTAAGCCCGTATTCAGTCCTCGTTGGAACACCCTGTACCTACCTACATACCTAAGTCTGAAATTATTTTTTACGTTCTCAGTACTTCGTTATCCTGAGAAAAGCAATAGGTTACGTTTTTATCAGCATTTGTGTGTGAAAAATTTCTCGAAGATCTCAATTTATCTCGATTTAAATGAAAACGTCACACACCAAACAAAGCGCCAGCAGAACACGTGCAAAATTTCACAGTAATGGGAGGAAACCGAAATTCAATGGATTGTAAATTTATTAAAAATATCAGTAATTGATTATTGTAGATCTGATATTACTCCAAAGCTATTGTATGGTAATTAATACCAAATAAACCGTATACATATACCCAATTAAATGTTTGTCAATGGACCGATAATAATTTTGATCAATGATCAATAAAATATTGTGGCCTGCGAATTTCGACTTAGTTCTTCTGTTATCTGCCACCAACCAATGTCATCATACATAAATCTTCGCGAGAAACAATATATTGCCTATAAACTAACTGTACACAAAATAAAGTACTTCTATCTATCCTTTTTCATATCACACAGACGACAAGGATAACGAGTGTGTGCAGTCTGAAAAGTAATTTATTTTTGTCACTTTATTGCTTTGTTTTATCAGTTTTTCGACAGATCCAAGATAAAGAAATAATAATTATTCTTTATTTTTACAAAAATTGGCGCATTATTCTTCAATAACAAAGAGTATCATTATGGTTTTGTTGTTGCATTTCTACATAATACAATACATGCCCTGGTGTATATTATACATTACAAGCTAGGCGGTTATAGATACATTGAACGATTTCATGGCCATAATGTTCCTGATAGAGAGACTTTCCAAGCCTTCCTTCATCAACGTCTTCATGAAACAGGTAATTACATTAAAACGAAGTGGGTAACCAGGAAGGCCAATGACACTAAGAACAGTAGAAGTGAAAGATAACGTGCTGGACATGATAGAGGAAGATCCAGATATTGCTACGCGAAAGATCGCAAATACTTTGAATCGAAGTAATGAGACTGTTTGGAACTTAAAACCTTTGTTGAACACTGTGTATATTTTGATACTGGTATAATCAAATTAAGTACTGTTATCTTTTCCCGCATATCATTAGTTCTATTATGAATGGAAGATAATTTACACTTAATAACGAGAACTCGTATTAGGTCAACAAAAAAAAAACACGTACCTCACACTGACAATCTCAAAGTCCGCTTTGTGACGAGTTGACGACCCAAAACGAAATTCTACGTTGCTTACAAGATTCAATATAATTGCCAAGCATTGGAATACTATACCAACTATTTTCTACTGCTCACTATTTTGCCTATTTTTTCAGATTTGAGAATTTGAAATATTAACCATTTGTATAACCAATAGGGCAGGGGGGCACTACCTAGGTGCAAAACAGTAGAGAACTGAAGAGTTTGTCCAAAAACAGAAGAAAAATAGAAAAATCCTAGGTACATAACCTCGCAGTTTTTGACAGTACCTGTATGACAGTATTCTTATCTGGACATTCAATTCATTAGAAACATAGAGCAAAACCCAAAAACCAAAAAAAAATAAGTATTGTTAACCCTAACTAGATTAAATTGATTAAGTCCAGTGGCGTCCTGGGGAGCACCTTAACCAATATTATTGACAAAAAAATGTACGCCACTGACTTTTATCTAATTTTGATAATCTTTTTCGGATTTACCAACTAATAATACAACTTTTTTGTTTCCTGAATTGTTTTCGTATGTTGCTCCGTTTTCGAGAGAAAAAATAAAAACCACTTTAATGCATGTATACAAAAAAAATACCCATGTATTTCAATATTTCAAAGTTAATTAAAACATTTAAATTAAAAATAAAATCATTTTTTTAAATATGATTATGAATACAACGAATGCGAACGAATTTTATATTTTTAAATGTAACACCCTGTATATTTTTTCAATTATAGTTTTTATTTTAAATTTGTTACACTTTTGGTATAACATACTTTGTTCCTAATATCAGTAGTTTTCGAAATAACGAGTACAATTTAGAAAAAATACATTTTTTATATTTAATGTTCAAACTGTTTTCCCTGTACAGCTTGACAGTGTACTAATTGAACATAAAATTTTTCAATTGTGTTGTAAATCATTTCTGGCGTTAATAATTCAAATTCGTCCAAAATTCGACGCTGCAAATCGGCCAAATCTTGAGGTTTTGTGGTATAAACTCTGTTCTTCAAGTGTCCCCATAAAAAGTAGTCATTAGGCGACAAATCAGGGGACCTAGGTGGCCACTCGATTGTATCCCCTCTACCGATCCACCTATTCGGAAAAGTGTTGTTCAAAGATTCGCGCACGTTTCGACCATAATGGGGAGGAGCTCCGTCCTGTTGGAAGAATGTACTTGCATAATTTGGACCCATCACATTTCGTATAGTGTGCGTTTCCAAGAGCTCAAGGTAAAGTTGTGATGTCAAAACCCAGAAGCCCAGTCCACACATTCAATTTTCCAGGGCGTTGTGTATGACCTTCTCTCATCCAGTGGGGATTTTCATTTGCCCAAAACCTACAGTTGAGTCTATTGACTTTACCATTTAACATAAATGGTGCTTCGTCCGAAAATACTGTAAATTTGAAAAACTGGTTATTTTGGTCAAGCCTTAACATCATAATATCACAAAATTCAATTCTTCGCTCAAAGTCATCTTTTGATAACTCTTGAACTACATGTATTTTGAAAGGGTGATGTTTTATTAAAACATTATGGACGGATTTGAAGCAGACGTCACTTACTGTCAACAACAAGTTGTAAAATTTCTAGACTTTTCTCTTTATCTACTACTGCTGGTCGTCCTGATCGTCGCCTATCTCTACAATTTCCAGTTTCTTCGAACCGTCGGACAGTTGCTTTTGAAATTGGATTTCGGTTTGGAAATGCGTCATTAAATAGATTTTTAACCTCTTCGTAAGACCTGACCCTATCGCCATATCCTCTCATCATAAGAACTGTAATTCTTTCACTTTCAGTTAAAGACATTTCTGCATGTAAAAATTACAGCTTTTATGACTTTACATCAAAACTGAACTGGTGTTTTATTTATTAATAAATAAAACACAATTTGTTGATATTTTCAAAACACGTCGTTATTTCGACAACTACTGATATTATGAACATCGTATGTTATACCAAAAGTGTAACAAATTTAAAGTAAAAACTATAAATGAAAAAATTTACAGGGTGTTACATTTAAAAATATAATAAATTCGTTCTAATTCCGGGCAAACTAAAAAGCTGGCAACAACGTCAATGTCGTCATTTAGTGCGTCAGATCCTCTTACACAACTGTGTCAAATTTGGTTTAAATCGGCCAATAAATTGTGATGTTATTAAGCCGTTGCCAGACTTTATACGCAACACTGTATAACTGATGATTTTAGTTATTTGATTGCAAAGTTTGGTGGTTCTGCGACCCTTATACAGGAGCCGCCGCTGTGACCTAACCAATCAAATGCAATTTTCCCAGTAGGATAAATTTTGATATAGGATCACGACTGTAAATATTGTGTCAAGCAGGCCTTGAAGGCGTATGTAGCAATAATATAGTATATTAACTTATTATTGGATAATTTGCATCGGGGATTTTTAGGATATTCTTGCTCAGATGTCTGTGAGAGGCGCGATGCGTGCCAAATAGGGATGGCAATATTGGGATCCCAGACAAAATTTTGTGTCTGAAAAGAAATACTTGGTATATGTTTTTCGACTTTGTGCGTTATCAATTTTATATTAATCTTTCGGAAACGATTAAATAAGTGTAGGAACAATAAAATTTTTAGAAAATAGTTTTAATTACACAATTATATGGTTTTAAATCGCATATTATCCCTACGTCAGCTTCGTGTTAGACTGACGTAGAAATTTTACATGACCGTGTTGTTTTAAGCTTGCAGATCTGTATCACTCAATGATTAAAGATGGATTTATCCAGACTAACTTAGACCTGAACTTTCATCAACGTTGTAATTACACTGTCCAAATTTTCAAAACTTTTTTTCTCTTCTTAAAATAAGTAAAAGGTAAATGAACCAGAAATCCGGTCGGAATTAATACGTTCGGAAAATTTCCTGCTGCTATAGCAAGATTTCTGCAACTTCCAAATTCAATACTCTGCTTTCGCCGTTCCTCTGCGAGCTTACTTGCCGATGCTGGAGCAAATTTGACGACAATTAAGCGGCATGGGGGATGGAAATCCTCAACCGTTGCGGAAGGGTACATCATGGATTCCTTGGAAAATAAAAATTCTATTGCTCGAAAATTGCTTACAGTACAAACGACATCAGCCGATGATGCTTCAACATCAACTGGACATACTGTTGTTTCTGTTCAATCCTCCTGAACCGCGAAGAACAGCAGAACTGAGGAAGGAATTCATTTTTCGAATTTTTCAAATTGTACTATTAATATACCTAAGTGTAAATAAATAAAATGGAAATGTTTTTGACGTTTTTTTGAAAAATTGACATTTTACTTTTAACACTAGTGCCTTAAAGTAGGTATTTTAAGGCACTAGTGCCTTAAAGTAGCATTTTTAAGGCCAGTAGACAGTGTTAGAGGTTCCATTTTTAACACGTTTGTAGGAAAAAATGTTTTTAGAACCATAAATTATGGATTTTTTTACTAGCTTTGCACTAATATCTGATAGCTCTTTTTTTTAAATAAAAATTGAATTTAGAAGATATTGGCTTGAATTTCCCCAGAAACAAATTCCATATCTCAAAAGAGATTCTATTGAAGCAAAATAAACATTTCGAAGAACCGCCATATTCATTTCATGAGAAAGCACTCTTAGGGCATAACATCCTAAAGCTAATTCTCTACATAACTTTTTGATATGTTCATTAAAAGAAAGATTTTGAGTAATATAGATTCCTAAAAATTTTATAAATTTGGGGTTTTTAATTATGAGATTGTCAAAAATTATATTATTAAGTGAAAATTTAAAAGTTAATATATTTGTTTTAGTGATATTAAATGAGACTAGATTAGAGTCACACCACTTTTTAACATTTATTAAATCTTTATTAATTTTTTTAATTAATTCAATACAATATTTACTATGCCAAAGTATTCCTTTGATCTTCCTTTTATAACAAGAACCAACGTTAAATTCCAACAATAGTCGGCCAACAAATTGGGGCTCCTTTTCCGGTGCAATATCTTGGTGGAATCTTTCTCCATGCTCAATTGATACTGTTCCCAAATTTTCAGGAAAGAAATCCAAATGACAATGGAAAAAATGGAGTTTTAGCGACATGTTGTCTCAAACCATGTTATAATTAACAATCCTTATCAAACAATAACGAATCCTTCACCAGCCGCAAGACCATTTCAGGATTTCTTTGTTAATGCTACAGACGGTCTAACAAAAAGTGAGGTTTCTTATTTCCCTAGGGTACAGAAATCTCATTGTCCTGCTACATGATATCGTTGTATCGTCAGTTGTTAACCGTGTTTTTAAAGAATCTAACGTGGGCACAACATTTTCTCGTTACATTTGGTATATTTTCCTGCGAATAACATCTTTGTCACAATCATCTACGCACTTCATTTTTTCGGTATCTTTGCGAACATTTCTTTTAATATGTCCTTTTAGCATTATATCTCGTACCGTCGATATTGGAACTTTCGTCATTTCACTGGTATTTTTAAAGGTAATTACTTTAGGGTGGCCGCTCTTTAATAACGATTCACATACATTTTTCACGATCACTTTGGCGTCAGAAGATAAATGCTTCCTGGAATGTTAGGGTAGCTTGATATCGCATTAACTGAAGATTTCTAAGGTCTCCACATACTTTTAATATTAACTTGTTGCACACTGTTTCAAAATAAAATAGATGGGTAGTAATCTATTTCGAATATTATGTTTACTATTTATATAAGCTATATGAGCAGGTACCTGTACCTAAAAAGTTTTGAGAAATATCCTAATAATTAAGTTGTTTCTAGAAAATCTTAATTAGACAGTTTATTAATTTTGATAACAAATCAGGTAATGTATACTTATCTATTGTTATTATAAATTGGCATTAAATATAAATGTGGGTTAATACGTGTCTGCGAACGCGAAAGCCGTGTTTATGAGAGGTTTTATTGCAGCCATTAAGCCAAACGAAATATGTTGGGAAGTACTTTACATACCTCAATGAAACTACCAGTTATAATTATGATAATTTCAAATGTTAATATACGTAGTATTTTTTATTATTTCAATATGCTTTACGGTATTCACGAAGAAATAATGATTGTACTAATTTATTAAACGCATGTATGCACTTAAAACGAAATAAATAATTAACTTTTAATTGGCTTATTGGAAAATAATAAAATTTGATGTGCAAGTTCATCATACAACAATGATGTAAAATTAATAGGAGAGCCAATATTTGAGGGTAGTAAAATTTACATGGAACTTCCTGTGACCAGTCTGACGCTGCACCACCTAGTGTATATACTATTGTCATTTATACTTTAATTGCGTCTGATGTTTTCCAAAATACCCTTGTTTAGAAGTATTTTACATAAAGGAATTAACTGTTTCCTGTTAAATTCGCGAAAAAAGTTCTCACGACTTTTAGCGTATAACAGTATACCTACTATTATAAAAATTATTCACTTTACGAAATTGCCAGTTTTACCTACATCATTTGCGATGCTCGTTTGTCACAATAAAAATCTTTTTGCATCGCTCAACGACCATGTTTACCGCGCGAGAAGTTGATCGGATCCGAAACACAATTCCTTGAAAAAGAGTTTCCATTTAGCTTTTTTAAAAATACAGGGTGTCAGGTTAGACATAGTCTATCTTTAAATGGCGCGAAGTAGTAAATGCCCATTAAATATGCAAAACGCATACCGGGGAATCAAGGACAATTTAAATGCCATCCCTTAAAATCTATTGTGTTTACATTAAATGATCCAAATAACGAGCATTCTTTAGGTAGGTCCACCCTGAATTTATCGCAAGCTATTGTTATATTTGAGGATTTACCATTGTTATTGAGAAAATCCCTTAGCGTGTATTGGGGAAGTTTTTAAATTAAAAATCTTAAACATGCCTATTCTCCTAAAATTGTATTATTGTATTATATTATATTCGTAGATATTTATACCATATGAAAACATTTAGAAAATCATATTAACTAATAAATAACAATGGGTGGTACTATTTTACATAATATAATTACAAAAACAAGATATATTATAGAATCTTACAAACAAAGCATTTTCAAAAATCGAATTATACTTTGTCATTATGGCTTAATCATAGTCCGATTCGGAGAATGAACTTTTATTTATTTATTTATTTAATTCAATTTAATTTCTCATTAATACATTTTCACAATACAATGTGGAATATAAAAGTTTATTTACATTTGATTTAATATAATATACTCTTAATTATACACCTAGGTGTGGAACACCTGTATGTGTTGGTTTAGGTAAAATTTTAAAGATAAACCTATCATCTTTATTAAATGCCATGCAGTATACAATATAAATTTCTTTACCTTATTTGTTTATTTAATCTATTTTATATATATATATTTTTTTTTTTAATAGAATAGGTAGGCAACTAAAAAAATTTGAAGAAATCTAGCAATATTCTCAAAGAGGTAGTCACTGAATTGTTTTTTAAAATGTTTTTTGTTTGTTAAGGTTCTGATTTTTTGAGGTATTAAGTTATATAATTTTGGACCATAGTATGTTACAAAATGTTGCATCATTGTTGTTCTAGTTCTATAAATGTATACTAGTTCATTTGTATTGCCTCTGGTCTGATGATCGTGTGACATTTTTAATTTGTTGAAATTTTCATTTGAGTGAAAAAAATTACATACCGTAATAATATATAATGTTCTAATATTACAAAGTTCTCTGCAATAAAGTTGGTTTGTAGGGAAAAGTTTTGGTTTCTTAAGACTAATCTTTACAATACAATTTTGGACAACTCGGAGTTGTTCTAGATTATTGTTATACATTCCTCCCCAGACCAGAATACCATATCGTAGTAGAGGTTCGACAAGCGCCCTATATACCATAATCATGAGCTTTTTGTTGAGAATTTCTCTCAGAGTATAAAATTTGTGTATTAAACATCTAACTTTTTTATACAAATATAAAACGTGTTGGTCCCATTTAAGGCGCTTGTCAACGACTATACCTAAATATTTAATGTGATTGACCTCTAATAGTGGTTCATTAATATCAGGAATAGCAATTTGATTAAAATAAGGTCGATTTACAGAATTTAGAGAGAAGGCAATGTAGTGTGACTTTTTGATATTTAAAGTCAGTTTGCGACTTTTATTAACATCGTTTATAGTAAGAGGTTCAACCATTTCTTCCATTATTATATCTACCGGCCACATTTAGAGTCTTTTAAATCCACCATTTTATAAGTCGTGTTTTATCTGGCGGCAATCTGTCTTTATTTGAGCCCATATAAGTTCCATGGGGTTTAATTCGCAGTGGTAAGGAGGGAATGGTATGATAAAGAGCATGGTTCAGTAAAGTTTCTTTGTGTCCCCTTTTTTACTTTTTCTTCATAATGGCCTACACCGTTACTTAATAACTTCATTAACCAATGCCCTTTGTCTGGTAAACTTTTAATTTTTACATTATTTAAGAACCGGTACCAGTTTTTTAATCTGTCATTTTCATAACCTTCACACTTTACCATGTGAAATCACATTTCCCGCCAGCAATTGTGATTGCATGAGGTTTCTTTCAGCTGAATTTCCAATTTTTCCTCTAAATAGCTCAAAGCTAACATAATAACCTCACTGACAATCACATTGGCTCAATAATCTTTATTACCTAGTTCTCTTACTTCAACTAAGGATGTGAACTTTCAAAATACTAAATTTTCTTTCTCCTCAGTTCAATTTTTAATATTTTTCTACCTTCAACTTCATTACTTTATTTAATTTGATAATGTTAACCTTTTTCACCTTGAATCAAAGTCTAGATTCAGTCTCAAAGACTTATCATTTTTGAACTTCGTATTTTCTAAACTGAACCACCAAGATCAATTGCTGTATCCCTGAAGATGGACATTTAAATGTCCGAAACATGTTGGATAACGATCTTAATAATAAAACCATGTGGAGGTAGACTAAAGTCGTTTTATTTGATTATATCAACGCCACTGAAAGAGTGGACTACTTTTTCAAGTTTATGTATTGTTGTTTTTCCAACGTTAAGCATATCTGCTGTAAATTGCAGTGCATTGTCAACACTCAAGATTCGCATTCTTACTTTTAATAGAATCGTAACAGTTGAGAATTATTTTTTTTTCATTTACTGTACAGGGTTATCCAACCAAGACTAGACAAGGCGATTTTTTGACTTTTCCTGTACTTTTATAAAAAATCTGAAATAGCCATCTTAAGTCATTTTCTCCCGCGAATTCGAATATCTTCAGCAAAAAACAATTGAACATCAAACAAAAGTACTAGGGGTCACTTTGATATTTTTTTAAATGGGATGCCGTATTTTTAATGAGCTTATCCGATTTCTCATATAAATTTTGATCTAAAATGTTGGATTTTTAATTTATTTTTTTTTTTTTTATTTTTAACATTTTCCGAATTTAAAACTGAAGAAAAAAGGCGTTTTTGAATTAAAAATCCAACATTTTAGATCAAAATTTATATGAGAAATCGGATAAGCTCATTAAAAATACGGCATCCCATTTAAAAAAATATCAAAGTGACCCCTAGTACTTTTGTTTCATGTTCAATTGTTTTTTGCTGAAGATATTCGAATTCGCGGGAGAAAATGACTTAAGATGGCTATTTCAGTTTTTTTATAAAAGTACAGGAAAAGTCAAAAAATCGCCTTGTCTAGTCTTGGTTGGATAACCCTGTACATGGACCGACTCTAGGGCGTTTAGGCATTTGTTGAAAATTCTCCACATTTAATTACGAAAACACTGACACTTCACACTTTGACTAGTTTCACTCAAACACCCAAGGTATGTATGTATAGATATAAATATGTGTATTATTCCATTGGAGGCACCCATAAAGGCATAATAACCACATAATTGGCAAGCAGTTAACCAGGATTAGGTACAAAAAAATAGGAATAGAATGATTAGAGCAGAAACGGAATAAGTACCAAGACTCTAATTAGTTTTGATAAAATTGCTTTCTAAAATTCCAGGTAATGAAACGGCTGTACATAATGTAAGCTTAAACAACTTAACATTAAAATATAAATTTGAAGATAAAACTTGAATTTAATGTCGATACTTGTACTAATTCTGCACAAATTTAAAAATTCAGGCCTATTTATATGTGTATACATGCCGAAAAATCTTGCAAGCCCATAGAGAAGACGGTTTTGATTGATTTATTACTTCGCATTATTTAAAGATATACTAGAGCAATAAAGATTCATAAAACTATGCTACAGTAGATGTTTTACATCATCAGGGAAGTCTGGAACGACTTGCCACTACACTCGTTGAGCCAAAATTTTGACAGGGCGCGTCCCCGTAAAAATGTGCCGCATTCTATAATCAGTTGTGTGTAAAGTATAGTAGGACACAAGGTAAATGATCATGACTAACTAATCCCCGAGCTAATCCCTTTATACTTATAACTGCTTATGCTTCTATTTTGGCAAATAAATCATTCCGGTCCAGGGTGGTAGTAGGAAGATTGAAACAATGCTAGTATATGTACAAAAATTTATTGTGTATTGCTAACTTTGAGGTGCTGTGATAACTAGCATTATCATAAACGACTACACTGCCTGGTGGAATATTTGGAAGAAGAGAATTTTTCATCCAATTTTCAAAAAACTCACTTGTCATGTCCTGATGGTAGTCTAACGAGCAGTCCTTAATGTTTTTTGCTGAAAGTAGCAAAGCGTTCGGCACCCAGCCATCCCTCGAGCCACAGTGTAAGATGGATATTCTCTTTCCTCGAGAAGCAAGTACATCTAAAATGCACTTTGATGAAGAATCTTGCCATCCTTTTTTTATAGTGTCATGGGTGTCACACCAAGTCTCATCTAAATAGCATATATTTCGGTTTTCTGCGCGAAACTGATAAATTTGTGTTAAATATTTTTGTCTCAATTTTGTGCAGGAATCGGCGTAACGTTTCGCGACTAGCAGCAAATCGACCATTTGCTAATAACTTTTTTCGCAACGTTTTTAGAAGACCTGCAGACAAATATTTTCCGTAAGATTTTGACCTGATATTTTTGTATCACTCTGTGTGGCTATAAGGTCGGTCCAATGAAAGAAAATGCTTATTTCGACTTCCAAAATAACATACTAAAATTTTAAAAAAATCTGTCCGGAATCCATAAGAAGTGTAATATGTTCTTTCATATCAAAACTAAAAAAAATATAAATTTTACCTTGATATACTCGCAAAACAATCCTCTTGCAGCACGTCTGTAAATGGCACTTTGTTTTTTGCTCGTTTGTGTCTTCAATTCCGTCGTCGGATTCACAGTTTTCAACCCACGGTCTGAACATTTTAAAAATTACTAATATTAATAACACCACTGAACACCGTTGAATGACACAGTTCAAATGATTTAATAATAATTCGACAATTTCTAATATGTCGACAGGTTTAATTAATTATACCTTAAATACGTACATTATCAAAATAAAAATAAAATACCTCCCTGTTACTTAGAAACGCTTACAAACCATCCCTTAATTGGTTTATGGTGGGTAAAGTCGCCCGATCGTTATAAAGCAGGTGAAGTCATGACCATTTACCTTGTGTCGGAGAATATTAAAAATATTTATTATAAAACCTGTAACATCGTACTCTCATTTAGTGTACTAATCTTGACTATTATTGACATCGTACAGTAGTTGGTACGGTTCATTTTGTTTATTGTTTCCCTTTTTGGGTTAATTTGTATAGTTGGTATAGGTACTTTTCTAATTGAACATAGGTACAGGTGATTTATCACCTAGGTGCATAATACATAATGTAAGAACATCAAACAATGTCATTGTATTAGTATTATTTTTGTCTGGTTCACCGCGAAACAATGTGTCGTAGGTGACACTATCGACTTGCCGGAAATATTTTTAACTGATTAAAGGAACAATGGACCTTTCTCTAGTTTTAGATTTTTTGTTTTAGTAAAAATAATAATGTAGGGGCATGTTAAAATTTTACATCACACGATATTAGCTACAAAGTAATTTAGAAAAAGAACTGCAACTAGACTAGGGAAAGGTTAGGTAATTCTTTAGGTGTTTTCAAATCCTTTTATACCAAATAATTCTATTGGGAATATCTATAAACTTGAGTTTTTGAATTTAATCGCCGCCGTGTTTTTTCATAAAAACGCCGTTATAATTAATGCATTTTTACTATACTAGCGGCCTCTTAAATGTATGGTTTATTAGTTGTTCGGCGCTACAGCTAAAACTCCATGAAAAGAATTGGAAACACTCGTGCCGCGGTACTTTATTTTCATCTTCTTGCTTTTAATTATTTTCCACTTTAACTAGAAGTTGTAAACATAAACACATTTGACGACTACATGGGTAATAAAACGCCATACTTTAGTGGTCCCTTTTTAGAAATCAGTAAATTCGAAATTAATTCAGTGAAAATTTCAAACCAGTGAACTGTTCACAAGGACCTTTACAGTCAAAAATATGTACCAGCTCAACTGCTGGCAAGGGACTCTAATAATAATTTGGATAAGAGGGAATTATGGTAAAGTCCGTCTATCTATCTTACAAACTCATTATAGATGTTAATCCCTAATGCCGATAAGGCCCAGTCGGTGATCGAATGAAAGCAGGGACGCACTCATGGCTGATAGAATAAAAGGTTGCGCTGCTTTAAGATAATAGTATACAGGGTGGTGATAAAGTTTGGAATAATAGGAATACTTCTGAACAGGTTAACTTAAAAAAAAAACGCTCAGACACGTCGATTTTTATTTTTATTTCTGCATTTTTTTTAGCTAATACTAGAATATACAGGGTGTTACATAAATGAATTATCACGTCAATGTCACTTTTTGTAAATGAAATACCCTGTATATTATTTCATTTTTTAATTCTACGCAATATTCTAAGCAGATTTTGTTTATGATGTCCTATAGGAACCTATCTTCAACTTTTACGAACTATTGACAATTGAAAATTAGACATCTTCAATGAAAATTAAAATATAAATTGAATTGTTTGAGCGTTTTTTTTTTAAGTTAACCTGTTCACAAATATTTCAATATTTCTATTATTCCCAACTTTATTTTCATTCGTATAGGGTGTCTCAAAAAATCAGTATCAATTTCAAGCTTGTTCTTATAAACGAAATGTCACTTTTTTAGTCTTTCCTCTTTCTTCTCTCCACTATAGGTTTATTTACAACAAACCACACTGGTCTCACTGGCCTGCGTGTCGAAGCTGCCGCTTCCTTCACTGCACCAAATTTTGAAAAACCCCGTTCAAGAAGGGTGGTGTAAACATCGAAAATTACTTTTTTTGTGTCAGCTGATAAAATATTACGCTTTAATTGGTTTTTATCACGACCCGTAGATCCACTTGGTTTCTTCTCCCGGACGAAACATTGTTAGATATCACGTTTAATTGGCAACAAATAAAATCACGACTTCATTGTGATGTTCTTCGCAAATTTTAACATGCCAGTGAATCACATGAACGTTAACAGCAGCTGTTGCTATGTGGTTGTTTCGAAAATACTTATGACCTTGTACCTATCACATGACTAATGTGAACTCCTTCAACACTTAATTTATTATGCAAGTAGGTTTAATCAGCGGGTTGAACAAACTTTGAATTAATTCTTGACTGTTTTAAAAAGAGTCACTTGGTTTAATTCACGAATTAAATCACTGCCTTAATTCATGTGAATTAATTCGTGTTGTAACCCTGTTCTTGAGGAAGCCCATATACACAATTATTAATTCATTGCAATAATTTATTGCTAGGTCGGGTTCCCGGGTTTGGGAAAATTGTGCTGCAGGCGAAATTTTGTTGGCATCTCACTCATTTTGACGTACTTCATGTTTTTGTCCATATTCTTTTCCGGACCCCTTGAATCCCCCCGTAACCACGTCTTTGGTTTGTTAAATGATTTAACGGTATAAACAACTTTTTTCTTAATACCGGGAGAAAAAAGGCAGTTAACATTTTGATGGTTATTAACGCGTGTATTTTAAATATTCCTAACTATTAATAACTATATCGTTTTTTAAATTACAGTTTGCTTTTATTACTAATTTAGTAACTGAATTAATTAGTTCACAATATGTTTTTTTGTGAAGTTAGCACGAAATAACAAGTTCCTGTCGCGTAATAAAATTTACTGACCCGCGACTTTTAATTGATAAACAATTTAAAATTAATTATTGTTTATGAATTAAGAACCTTGGCTACATTTCGTGCCATCAGAACTGTAGTCGAATTCGAAATATATAGGGTGGTGATAAAGTTTTGAATAATAGGAATATTTCTGAACAGGTTAACTTAAAAAAAAAACGCTCAGGCACGTCGATTTTTATTTTTATTTCTGCATTTTTTTAGCTAATACTAGAATATACAGGGTGTTACATAAATGAATTATCACGTCAATGTCACTTTTGTAAATAGAATACCCTGTATATTATTCCATTTTTTTATTCTACGCAAGATTCTAAGCAGATTTCGTTTATGACGTCCTATACCTTCCATTATCTTCAATTGTTTACGAATTATTGACAATTGAAAATTAGACATCTTTAATGAAAATAAAAATATAAAGTGAATTGTTTGAGTGTTTTTTTTTTAAGTTAGCCTGTTCACAGACATTTCTATTATTCCCAACTTTATATTCATTCGTATAGAGTGTCTCAAAAAATCAGTATCAATTTCAAGTTTGTTTTGTTTTTATAAACGAAATAACACTTTGTTAAATTTTAAACATATTATTTTATTTAACGAACATTATTTACAATAAAGGAATATGCCTGCCTATTTTAATAAATGTTGGAAGTGGTATCCATTTACAGCTCTACAATCAATGACCCAATCTATCCACAAACTTTCTTTGGACGTTAGTAACAATATCTGGGGTAATTTGCCGTATCGTGGCTCTTATTCGTATTTTCAAGTCCTCTAAATTTTGTGGTTTATTTTTGTATACTCTCTCTTTAACGTAACCCCATAAGAAGAAGTCGAGCGGAGTTAAATCGGGCGACCTTGGTGGCCACTCTATTCCGCCCCGTCGGCCTATCACACGATGATGAAACGTATTGTCCAAATATCTTCGAACATTTGCGCAAAAATGGGCAGGAGCTCCATCTTGCTGACACCAAAGTATATCATCAAACGTATCTGGAACATCTTGATTTGGAAATAGTGTAATTAAGGCAGGTACAAGTTCTTCCTCTAGAAATGACAGGTATCATTCCCCATTCAATGTCCCCTCAAAAAAATATGGCCCGATGATTCTATTCTCAACAATTCCCGCCCAAACATTAATTTTCTCCCTATACTGCGTATGGCCCTCTCTATACCATTGTGGATTTTCATTTGACCAATAACGAAAATTTTGCTTATTTACTTCCCCATTAAAGCAAAATGTGGCTTCATTAGAGAAAATGACGTTTTTTTACAAAATTATTATTATTTTGGCAGATATCCATCATTACTTCACAAAACTGATCCCTTCTGTCTGGATCATCGTCACATAGCTCTTGAACTATTTTTATTTTATAAGGACGCTACTTTTCTTTTCTTAAGAACTTCACAATAGCTGAATGATCCACATCAATGTTGTCTTGGTTTGAAAGACATCGAGTACTTGAATGAGGATTTTCTTCCAGCGACATTAGAATATCAATTTTAGTGTCTTCAGGGATGCCTGGTCGTCCTGAACGCGGCTTGTCTCTGACATGTCCGAAATTATTAAATTTATTTATTAATTTACTTACAATGGCCTGACTGATTGGCTGTCTCTCCGGGTATTTATTATTGAACATCTTACACACTTTTTCTTGTGTTCCAGTTTTATCTCCACAACCAGCCGTAATGAGGATCTCGATTGTTTACGTTTCGGTTAAGAACATTATGATAAAATAATACAAGATATTCAAATAATCACAAGGCGTTTGTCAAAAAAGTGAATTAGAATAACATCAAATAACATCACTATGAACGCCAGATATTGGTAACCATGAGTTTGTGGATAGATTCGGTCATTGTAGAGCTGTGAATGGATACCACTTCCAACATTTATTAAAATAGGCAGGCATATTCCTTTATTGTAAATAATGTTCATTAAATAAAATAATATGTTTAAAATTTAAAGTGTCATTTCGTTTTTAAAATTGATACTGATTTTTTGAGACACCCTATACGAATGAAAATAAAGTTGGGAATAATAGAAATATCTGTGAACAGTCACAGATGTCTAATTTTCAATTGTCAATAATTCGTAAACAGTTGAAGATAGGTATAGGACATCATAAACGAAATCTGCTTAGAATCTTGCGTAGAATCAAAAAATTAAATAATATACAGGGTATTCCATTTACAAAAAGTGACATTGACGTGATAATTCATTTATGTAACACCCTGTGTATTCTAGTATTAGCTAAAAAAATGCAGAAATAAAAATAAGAATCGACGTGTCTGAGCGTTTTTTTTTTAAGTTCACCTGTTCAGAAATATTCCTATTATTCCAAACTTTATCACCACCCTGTATAGCTGGATGTATGTGGTCTGTTAAATTTATTTATACTTGTTACCCTGTTAAAAGAAGTTTAAAAACAGTGCGATAGACAATTAGAAAAGACAAATTTTTTGTCTCTCGATATTTTTTCGTATCTTACTTCGTTCGAGTCGAGAAAAAAAAAATTTCGATATGCAATGAAGTGTCTCTTATTTTTTTACTCGAAAATAAAGTAAGATACGAATGAATATCAAGAGACAAAAAAGTTGTATTCTTAACTGCTTAATCCAGAAACAATATAAAATTGTTAAACAAGTCAGTGGCGTACATTTTTATTGTCAATAATATTCGTGAGGTTGCCTCCCGGGACGCCACTGGAACTCATAATTATCATCTAGTTAGTGCTAACTGAGCGTCTTATCACAGCGAAGGACACTGCCAAATTTCAACATAATCGGAAAAAGGATCTTTGAGACACTAATAAAAAACCGATCTTTTTTTTTTTAACTTTGACACCCTGCATCTCGAAAAGCAGACTTTTTAGGATACATGTTTATATGAACTTTTCTACTTGAACTTTATTCAGGAATGCCCTCTTTGAATTACGGCCTATTATTAAGTAGCACCCTAAATATACACCACATGTCACAGGGTGAAAACTACACGTTTCTTAAAAAAGCGAGTTGGCATTAACTTAAAATAAAAAAATACGCAATTTAATTTAAAAAAATTAGCTGTGCAGTTAAATAAATAAGAACACACCCGAAAAAAATTATCTGCAAATATCAGTGACCTTTATAGGAATTAGTGTATCCTGATAAGAGCAGGCTGTATTAAGCCAATATTGATGCCCATTATTATGGGCCTTGAATCTACCGAAACAGACACTTATTTTTAACTCTGTAACATTTAACTATCGCCTCTTTATTGCCCTCTTGCCCATATCAAATAAGCATCAGTTCCGTTTTCTTCTTGCAAATGAAATGATAAGGATAAAAATTATCACAAAACATGGACCATTAAAGCAAATACTGTAAATTTATAACTACCTATGTACATTTATCTCGAAAAAACTTAAGATTGTATTGAATTTCTATGAATTTGTTTGTAATACTTTACTCCAAAAACATAATAAATATAAATACCCCTTGTTAATTTTATTAAAACTTTGGTGTGTCACATACTAGTTAAAGCAGTCAAGTATATTACATATTAGTAAAGGGCGGAAGTGCAGCATTTTTTGCATATTTTGTCAATTTTATAGTAAAATGCATATTTTTCCCAAATTATTATTTTATGGGCATATTTTTATGTTTTCGGCTTTATCAAATAATTAAAAACGCCCGGTTATGAAATCTGAAGATAATTATATAATAAATAATATTTACATTTTGGTTATACACAGGATATATATTGGGGGTTTCCGGGGTTTGCAGGTATATTGTTAGGGGTTATTTATTGTCATTTAATAATGCCTTATTATTACCTGCTTAACAAACTGTATTTATATCGGGTTGTAATGCGTACTTCTGTTTTAGTTTGTCGAAAGATATCAGTATTTTCAGTGTGAAACTAGTGATTTCAAATTTGTGTTTAAATTGTCTAAACTGGCGAAAAAGTCTTCGTGGAAAAAAAAATTCCCAGAGTTAGAGTTTAGTAGAGAAACTTCTTCTGCAAAGCTTTTGCAAAAATTATTGTTTGTAAAAATATATATAATCGATCGAGCAGAGTGTAAAAACCGCATTTCAAAATATTGGAGAAAAATCGAAATCTGAAAAGGAAATTTTCGAAGAAGACTTATGCAAGGCTTTGGTCGCAGCAAACAAACATTTAGAGGATTTTTGCAAAAATATTGTCAACAAACCATTCCTGACGAATCCACGCTTAGAAAGAAGAATGTCCATTCAGTATACGAAACCGTTTTAGAAGAAATTAGAGCTTCACTGGGTGATAAAAATGTTTACATTATTGTTGCTGAAAGCACAGATGCTTGTGGCAGATATATCGCACATCTTATGATTGGAGCACTTCAAGAAGATAAAGCAACAAACCCATATTTAATTGCTTCTAAGCAGCTAGACAAAACTAATAATGTGACCGTAACCCGATTTATTCAGCAGTCCCTATCGAGCTTTTTCTTGCCAAATCCAGTCCCAGATGAGAAGTTGTCTGATGCAGCACCGTATATAGTAAAAGTAGGCCAAAACTTAAGAATCCTATACCACAATATGGTACATGTGACTTGTGTAGAGAGTAGAGATTTAAGATTAAGAGACTCAATTAGTATTGTTGAAACTTTTTCCGCTAAATGTAACAACATTCCCGGTAAAGTAGGAGGTCAAGTAAGGAACAAATTGGATGTAACTGTAAAAAAGAATAAAGGATTTAAATACTTAACTGCAGTAAAAAGCATTTATGAAGGTAAACCATCCAACGAAGTTGTATCTTGGCCTTATACTTCACTACCTAAGTTGTAGTATTGTCCGATTACATCAGTAGATGTTGAAAGAAGACTGATAGAACACAATCATTTTTAGTTAAAAATCTTGAAAAATATTTAGTAATAAATGTCTTTTATACAATTTCAGGTTCAAAAATCGTTTACTTTTATTTTTTTTTTTGTTTTTTTGCATTTTTTTTTAAATAAACATATTTTTTAGAACCCAGTGTGTTTCTTTACCCTATTTTACTAAAATAAATTAAGAAATATTGCATACCAGTATGCATATTTTGTCAAAAAAATGCATATTTTAAAGGAAATAAACTCCGTTTATTCTAAGACTTCTGGCGAGATACGAGGTACGTTTACAATTAAAAAAATATGGCTTACCTCGTAGTTCCACGTACACGATACCCCAGCGAACCTTCTAACGCATCGTCCCACCTCCACATCCTCATGATTCGTATACAGGTTGAGTAGACACTCCTCAATATAAGGCGCGATCCTTTTTAATGTTTCTCTACTCATGATCATACCAGGTCCTCCCATACAAAAATTCTCATCAGAATCTGAAAAAAACGTTCTTTTAGCACCAGCGTAGAGAGTGACTATTCACATAAAGGACAAAACAAACAAGATGAATCGAATCAAATGCATAAAAGCCATATTTTAAATCACTTATTAGATAATATCGTCAGAGGTCATGCAATCGTTTTTTGTAGATAGGTATTACATTAGAAAATATATTTCTTCTTTACTCAGCTGCTGTACACATCCAGATGTTTAACAACCCATTAATTTACTCACCCAACGAGAGATGTCCTTTCTCTTCCTTAGTCCCTCTGCCAGTCTGACCAATAAAAAGCGGTTTCCTCGAATCCACAGCTCTTAAAAGTTCCTCGAGCTTCTCTGTTCTCACGTAGACATCGTCGTCGGCCCTCAAGAACCACTCGAATTGATCGATGTAGTTGTCGTGCATGTATTTCAGCATGGTAAACGATTTCTTTTGCGGAGGATAGCCGTCGTCGATGCCAGGCAGAGGCACCAGGGGTATGTCGTCGCTGGTGGAGTTTTCCGAGGAGAAAATCAACATTTTCCCGGGCACTTCTTTGCCCCAGGTCTCCCATACTGCTTTGGCGCGGGTGTTTAGGTATTGTTCAGCCGTCATTACACCTGTAACAAATAAATGGGGTTGTGTGGGATTTTTCTCGATACAACATGTATAGGTAGGTACAAAATTATCAATTACGAGACGTATTCAAATGAAATCCACGTTTAAATTGATTTTTTTTAATAATAACAACGCATTTTTAAAAAACGTATGATACCAAAGTTTAAATATATTTTAATGCAACTTTCTTAATTATCTATACTTTTAAATGCTTATATAACTTTAAACTGATTTATGTCGGAATAGTTATTTATGGTTGATGCAAAACAGAAACCGATGCACGTCATCAATCAGCTGATAATTGTAAATCCGTAAGAAAACACGAATAAATTAAATTTGGGAAAAAAAGTATTAAAACTTTATGCGATATTGAATTTACTACAAACTTAAAGTATTCTTCTTTGATTTGAACCATAGGCATCGTAACTATAGATCCGACACGCCATTCATAAATATTATAAAATTGTGATGCCAAAATCGTTTGGTGGCGAGACGCTGTGAGGAGCTAGGTGGGGCACATATGCATGCGACAAAACTCCAGGAAAACAACATCCGCTATGCCGAGTATTGTCGAGTCGATGCGGATGGCCACGAAAATGATGAAATCTGGGCGGATCCGTTATAGCTGCGTTGCCATACTACAGATTTTTTACAAGGTTTTAGGCAATGTTATATATTTCCCACATCATGTTAATCTAGTTAATCATAGAAGTTAATACTTTTAACAGAGTAAGCCCAGAAAACTACTTTTTCTGTGGCGTAAGTCTGGCAAACCAAGTGGAGGGGAGCAGATTGTATGTTGATTTACTTTACACTGGAATACAATGATGACATCACGTTTATTTGTTATTGTTCGGTCTAATAGTTACGATGTCTATGACACGAACCCACTTAAAACAAATATTTTGTTTATTTAAGTTTGTAAAAATTAATGTAATTTGAATTTTATTGGCCGATAGTTGGCAACATAACTGTAAACGGTGTACACTGTTTGACGTTTCATGCAAAACTAACCTTAATTGTTCTGTGGTTTCGTATTGAACGTCTATTTTGAAACAAAAATTCCAGATCTTTTCATAAATAGCATTAAGAACTGTTCTATTAAGAGAAACAAAAGTGCACAACTGAAAGAAAAAAGGATTCTTGTACCAATTCGTTTTCTTGGATGAAACATGGATTTTTCAGAATGGTAACCATGAGTCGACCTTGGCAAGATGAAAATAAAAGAAGTTTTAGATCTACTAAAGTTGATGGTAAAAGGTATTATGCAGTAAACAAATATAAAACTATGAGAAATTATTGTATATTTATCTGTTTTTTATGAAAGAAAACTGTGTAATTCCTTCACTCGGATATTTTGGTGACAAGCTGGCAACACTGTCGATAACTGACGTCACTCGAAGGGTATGACGTGCATCGGTTTTTGTTTTGCATAGGGTATATGTACTTATACCCTTTTTATTCTAATCCCTTCAATTCATAGCCTACTTTTCCCGATGAACAATTTTTTACATTACTTATTGTATGAGGACCATAATTAAATTTCAAACAATAATAGCTCGTAAACCCCCACTCTAATCAAAAACTTGAATGCTTTATGTTTTGTCTAGAATCTCAAGATGTATCAAAATTTGTCCAAAAAATGTGGTGTTGCCATTTGCACAAACAAGTTTTTTTGAAATAGCGCATAATCTGGCAACAGCTCGTTTATTTTTTCCATATATTTTTCTTAGTTGAATTATTTCCTAAAACTTTGCTTTACTATACAGGGTGTTATTTAATAAGTCTCCGATATTTTACAGGACGATTCCTCAGTTATTTATAAGGTGAAAAGTTCATATAAGCAAGCCCTCCATTTTTGAGATGAATATTTCTCCCATTACAGGCTATTTTAAGTCCCTAGTTTATTTTTATCTGTTGCATGCTCTTTGGAATTGTGTTTTTTTACTGGAAATATAAATGCTAGTTTTCTTAACGTTGACCAACCAACCAGTGGCGTAGCTACCGCTGTATCAGCTGTATCAATGATACAGGGCCCACCCTGGTCTGGGGGCCCACCAAGGCACCAAGCAGCAAAAATAGAAATGGCACAAGATGAAAGGGAAAGGATTGACGATTCCACAATTTATTTTAAAATTAATATTTTTTACCAATGATTGGATATATTCATATCACAGACCAAACAAAGGTTTCAAAGTTTATTTCAGATTAATGCTTCATTCGAAATTTTACAACCGAAAAATATATTTTCTCTTTCAAAGAGATTCTGAAAAGCAGAGCACTAGAACTCGTAAATAAATACAGAACCGATTTAAGTGACGATTTTTTTAGCCAACTAATTGCTTTGAAACTCTGTCTCGGTACAGAAATTACAAAACTTGCAGGTATTAAAGAACTGACTAAATTAATTTTGATTAAATTCGATAGCGTATCTTCTAATTTCTCGAAAGTTATTACAGCTTGTTTGCTATTCTTAACATTACCTGTTACAGTAGCGAGATGTGAAAGAAGCTTTTTAAAATTAAAATTAATAAAAAGCTATTTACGCAATTCAATGTCACAAAATAGGTTAACAGATTTAGCAATAATGTCCATAGAAAAGAATGAATTGCAAAACCTTAAATCATCCCCAAAAATGGACAAATTAATTAATGTTTTTGCCGAAAAAAAAGCTAGAAGGAGATCTTTATAATAGGAAATGTTATTATAATTGTTATTATTTTATTATTCGAATTTATTGTTATGTTTTTATGTTTTTATTTGTATTTTTGTTAAAAATCATGTTTATTTTATGCATATTTTATTTGTGTAAGTTTATACTTCTATTTTATGATTACCTTTCATTAGAAATTATTATAAGTTATTCTGTTCAGTTTGTTTTAATTCTATTTTAACCGCTTCCCTCTCTAGCCGAGGGACCCACCGCCTGGCTCTTGATACAGGGCCCATTCAATGCTAGCTACGCCACTGCAACCAACTATTAGTTGAAATTTGAGTTTTTTTATTAAAATTTTTCTTTTTTTCTTTAAAAATTGTCATTAGCGTGGATGTCCCTGCGCGATAATAAGAGAAACAATCAATTTTTCTGTAAGTTATGATTATTGTTTTGCGTTCGAAATAGGGCTAATTGTTGATAATAAACATGTAACAATTTACTATAAATCAGACAGATTACCTTCCCATATGTATATAAAAAAAATCATCCTAAATACTTGTCCCTGAGTTTCCAATCATTAGCGTGGACATAATTAAGTAATTTGAAATTTCGCACCAAAAACCAGAAACCGGATGGCGCTAGTGGCAAAGCATTCCTAAAAGGCGATTGTTTAAGATAGCCCCGCTTTTTGCCAAAGTCAGTCGCTTTGTGAGGGTTGAAGAGTACCTACAGTTGTCTTGAAACATATGCGCGTATGTTTTTTAACGATCATTAGAGTGCTTGTGAAATCTTTGCTGTGTTCAAAATATTTGAAGAACACGTTTGGTGATCAACGGTATGTGGTGAGTAGATAACGTAGCCATCGATGTGAAAATTTACAAAAAGAAAGTCAATTTGTTAAAAAATTATTAAAGTCTATTTCGTCATTGGCGTGGCCATCTCGTAAAATCATTAGCGTGGATAATTTTCCACCCCAATGATATTATGTCCACGCTAATGATAAATTTTAACTTCTTATATTAGAGACAATGAATGGGTTTAAGCGATATAATATGACGACAAATGGTATCCAGGTACGTCAAGTTGGAAACTTTTTCTTTGCTTTTTACTACAGTTTTTACCAACATATTTTTTTAGGCGTTATTGAGAAAGTAGTTGGGGAGAACTTGACCATAAATTTTATGGCACGAAGTGGAAATTGCTTTCTTTGGCCCTGTGGATCCGTCGATCGACAAACTTTAAAGCAGTCCGAAATATTGTGCAAATTGGATGTTGCACCCATACCAGTTTCTAGCAAATTGTTTAAAATACCAAATTCTGAAAAAGTAGATAAGATGTTATAATTTTTTTCTTATTAATTTCTTAAATTATAAATAGTCTTTGTACCTAAGTTAGTTTAACTCGGTTTAACTTTAAACATTAGTAGGTATATCCTTGGTACTTTTGTAATACGAAGTGTTATTTTCAATCAGATGTTATCCTCTTCATGCTAGTTTGATAGTTTAACAACTAAACTCCCGGACAAAAAAAAACGGCACCCTGAATTTTTTGCTAACTTTGATCCTTTATAACTTCTTTATTTTGAATCCGATTTTTACAGTTTTTTTGCCATTTAATAGATAATTTAATTAGGAATGCGCTGAACTTTTTTATTTATCGGTCATGTTCGATAGGGCGATATTATACCGAGTGACCCAATGTGAGTTTTTTCGTCGTAAGTTTTAAACACTCTGTGGAGTTATTGAGGATATTATTTTTCATACTGTCAATTTCAGAATAAAGCTACATGTATTCCTAACATTTCCTTTTTTTGCCTCATTACGATATCTCTCTTTTTAAAAGAGATACGATTTTTTAAATAAAACTCTATTTATAAAACCTTTTTTATTAAAACAATTAATTTGAAAACAATGTTAAAGTTTAAACAAAATTAGTAACGTGTATGTCCTCCTCTAGCTTCAATAACAGAACGCATTCTGCTAGGTAATGACTGAATAAGTGTCACGATTCTTTCTTGAGGGATTACATTGTATTCTTGGGAAAGTGCTATCTTCAGCTCCTGTAAAGTACCTGGGCATAGGGCGACGACGAACAGCTCTTTACAACTGATCCCAAAAATGTTCAATTGGGTTCAAATCCGGACTACATGCAGGCCAATCTAACCGTCGAATACCAACCTCATCCAAATATTCATTTACTATCCGTGCAACATGTGGCCTAGCATTATCATGCATTAGTATAAATTGTTCACCGATTAATGGAGCAAATGGAACTACTGAATCTTGAAGAATATCTTCAATGTACCGATGTGCATTTAGTGCTCCATTATCCACAAATATCATTTCAGTTCGCGAATCAGCTGAAATACCCGCCCACACCATAACGGAACCACCATGATAAGATATTATCTCTGTTATGGTGCATTCAGCAAATCTTTCGTTTGCTCTCCTATAAACACGCTCACGACCATCCGGTGACCGAAGACAAACCCTCGACTCATCTGTGAAGAGAACATTACTCCACTGCTCGACAGTCCAGTTTAAATGTTCTCTGGCAAATCGTAGCCGCTCTCGTCGATGATGCCGAAGTAGTCGTGGTTTTTTTGCCGGTCTACGTGAACGCAGCTCAACTTCGTTTAACCTCCTCCTAACCGTTTTGTCACTAATATTAACTCCACGTGTCATTCGCAACTCATTTTTTAAAACCACGGAAGTGGCTCTTCGTTCCCTTAAGGATCTTACCACAAGGAAGCGATCGCCAGCTGCAATTGTTTTTCTCTTTCTTCCAGATCCTTGTCGTCTAGTAAAATTCCCTGGTTCCAAGTACCTATTCCAAGCATCTTGAACTGTGGCCCTTGGAAATCCCAACGTACGAGCCACATAACTTTTATTATGACCCGCTTCTATTAGCGCAACTATTTTTGCTACGTCTGTTGTAGTTAACACCATGCTGACACCAATAATTATTATAACTATTATGAAGGCTGTCACTGTCAAATACTTATAACAATTACATAAGTTGACTCAATTTAACAATGACTGGTGGTCTAATAAAATAATGTAATTTGCAGAGTTCTATTTAAAAAATCGTATCTCTTTTAAAAAGAGAGATATCGTAATGAGTCAAAAAAAGAAAATGTTAGGAATACATGTAGCTTTATTCTGAAATTGACAGTATGAAAAATAATATCCTCAATAACTCCACAGAGTGTTTAAAACTTAGGACGAAAAAACTCACATTGGGTCACTCGGTATAATATCGCCCTATCGAACATGACCCATAAATAAAAAAGTTCAGCGCATTCCTAACTAAATTATCTATTAAATGGCAAAAAAACTGTAAAAATTGGATTCAAAATAAAGAAGTTATAAAGGATCAAAGTTAGCAAAAATTCAGGGTGCCGGTTTTTTTTGTCCGGGAGTTTATTATCATTGCTACTTTTTTCATTTAAAGAAAAAAATGTAAATTTTTAATAAACATGGAATTATTTTTCCCTACTTCATCATTAATGTGTAATTGTGGTCATTAGAGTGGATATGATTTTTTGTAAAATACTCAAAAAAACAAATTTTAGCTCAAAAACACATTACATTTTAATGAATAGACCGTAATAAGTAGGACTTTGTTAGTTTTAGTTAGTGGCGTACATATTTTTTGCTCCAATTAAAAATTGTAACACCCTGTATCTCAAAAACAAAGGGCTTGCGGACCCTTGCTTATATGAACTTGTCACCTTATAAATAACTGAGGAATCGTCCTGTAAAATATCGGACACTTATTAAATAATACCCTGTAAGTATAGGTCTATTTCTTCAAATAAAAAAACCTATGATGTCAAGTTTTGAAAAGATTACCCTGTATAATATGTTAAATAAATAATAGACATATAAGACATTTTCTTTTTCTGTTACAGTGAACCAGTTTTTAGGCATTTTTCGAATTCATCTTTACGGACGATTTAAAGTAAAAATGTCATGTACAATAAATAGTACAAATATTACAATTTAATAGAAATAGTACTTTGTACCTTTATTTTCTTCTTATACAATAGTGGCCTACGTTCACATTATTTAATAGTATAAATAGTTAAATAGAACTAGACGAGCGTGATGGTGGTGAATACAGTATTTATTCATTTAAACATTTGTGAGTCTGCGAATTATTTGTTCAGGATTTTTTCGATTATAAAAAGATAAGTACAAAAAACATTTTCTATTGTTTTGTTATACCATTTATATTTTATAAGATGGATAATCCTATTTATGATATAATTTGTTCTTTACTTAAAACACCATTTTATAGACTTATAAAAATGATGACCGGAGAAATGTAATAAATAGTAAAAAGATTAAAAGATTAACTTAATTTATAGAAAATAAAAATTTTGTCGCACTTGCATTGATTTAAATACACGCATTGTCAATATTTTTGTTGATGACTTGTACAATGTTTTAATTTTTATAAATCAATTTTTGATCTGACGTTCTATAAAAAGATCGATTTATAAAACTAAAACAAACTGCACCGTTGTAAATTCATAAGAGTAGTAACCTATTTTTAGGTTAGAATATTAATTTTCTTTGGAAAAGTGAATAATGTGACCAGTATTTAATTAGGAGATAAGTTAAGCACTGTCTATTGTGTATAAATGCTGAAATCGTAGAAATATGGAAAAGATTTCTATGTTTTTATCATATCTGTCAAATTTCTTTCTTCCCATTGGCTAAAGCACGAACGACGAACAACACAAGTTCAGTGAGTTAAAAATTCATTGTATTGGAAGTTGGAACTACGAACGGGAACGGTGGCGGCTTTATAAATGCATACATTTGTTCCCCTTTAGAGTAAATTGCGACTGGAACGAGCGGGAGTGGTGGCGAAAAATTTTATAAATCGACTTATACTGGATAGGTATTGGAAAAGGTGTAGGAGATAAGGGATCCCTTTTTTGCGATACTTAAATTTCTGTGTTATTTATTAATGCCAAATTTAAAAAGAAAATTCCGGGTGCTTCTTTTCAAATTTATCAAAATTTAGGTGTGGTCCTAACAGATTTTCGCCTGTGGCGTTTGTTGCCTGCGGCGCCTACCCACATAGGCAAGGCGCAAGCCACCACTAAAGGGAGGGCATCTACTGGTCATACCTTACCAAAATGATAATTTTTACTTACCAACAAATAACAGATTCTTACTTCTCGGCGTCGATTTTCCAGCAACAAAATCCTGCTTGTCCTCGAGTCTCTCTTCCTGATTCTTCCGCACAAAGTGCGGAGCGCAGAATTTCTTGGAGTTAGCGAAGAATTGCGAGCATACCACCCCTATTAACATACCCAAGATTATTTTCAAAATTTTCTTGGGCTTCTTCATTGTTAATGCGACATTCGTGCATTATTATTCGAGGATGAGTTGGTTAAAATGACGAAACGTTGTATTTTAGGGGCCGGTATTTATTCTTATACTAATAGGAGTACCTATCTATTTAGTTAATCATTTTATTGTACAGGATGTATTTTTTAAAAGGCGCTATTGCATTTTATCGGCCTTTCTTGTTTATAATTTTATTGGTATTATATCTAATATGGCACTGTTTTGCTCTTTGGTCGGTTCTTCCACGTAAGTACCTAGTTATTTATAAGAATCAATCGATGAAAGCACGCGCGATAACCCAAGGAAACTTTTCCGACGGCACACTTTCCGATACAGTTTTCCGGTTGCAGGTTTTTCGTGTTTTCTTCGCCGGCTTTTTCCGACACGTTTAACGAACACTGGGTACGCAATCAGTACGACCTGCCTTAAGTCGGTCAACAGTCTGACGATGTCTGACTTAACAACGCGGGAGAACATCGTATCCGCGACGATTCAAAGTGAGATAGACTCGGCTCGATCGGGTGATTACCATGTGGTTTCTGTACGGAGTACTACCTTGATCGGTAGGCCGTAGTACCGGATCTCGATAGCTAGAATTTTGATAGATTTTTTTATGATGCTTTGTGGCGCTCTGCGAGCGGTGTCTGTGTGCAGAAAGCGATTCACGTTACCCTTGAATATTTGGAGATTATTCTCGTTGGGGACACTGCCCCAGGGAGGTCGTTCCGGAGGAATGACGTTCTCCAGATAAAAGAATTTTTAAACAGTGTCATTCTAGGGACACTACGTTGAACCACGTACTGGTGGGCTGCAGTGGCTCGTCGCGTATTTCAAGCATGCACCGCTCTGGGATATTATGTGTAAAAGAAGCTTAAGTTTCCATCCTGCCTTCGATGTTCAAGGCTCTCGCCAGTGGCGGTTCGTGAACTCTATTATTAGGTGTGCTGCATAGATAAAAACAATAACGCGGCAGGGAAAACATTTTTTTGGACCACGCCCATTTATAAAAATTTTAAATTATAAATTTTGCCACGACTTGCCGCAGTTTTAATATTTAAATCGGGCATATTGCGACCACGCTTTTCCACAACTTATACGTAAGTTTCACTGGGTCTCTGCTTTGCTGCCAGATTTAAAGTACATTTTGCGCCGCAAGAATTTTTGGATGCCACGCCCTTTTTTGTTGACGAATCTTGCTTTTCAAGTAGGAAAATTAATAATACCTAGATAAAAATATTAACAAAAAAAAAATACTAAACTTACCTATTTTTTATAAATTAAGTCTATCCTAAGTTCTTTTCGGTATGCAAATCTTGTAATCAATTTGTTATTAAATTTGTCTATTTCGGAGATAAACTTTTTTTCAATAGATAGCATGGAAAGAGCTGTTAAACGATCTTCGGCCATTGAACTGAATTAAAAAGTACCTAAGCAGGGAAAACAGTATAAAGCATTTTTGTTGTTACATCCACAAATCCATTCATTTTTTAAATAAATGTCTATTAAATTTACGTGAATAGCTTTTTCCTCTACTTATACTAGATTTTTCAATACTAATAATATCTAGTAATGGTCTACCTTTTGCTTTTAATTCTATCTTTTCTTCGTATGAATATTTAAAAAATCTTTGCACATTAATTAAATTGAAGACCACTTCTATAGTACACTACACGCAGTTAATAATTGTCACAGCAATACACAAAAACCACCCCCGCACTCAATTATTAATGTTTTTGAGTTTAACTCGCCGTATACTAAACACTCGCGTAAAGATTCGTTCGATACTATTCAATACCGTATCCCGCGAACCGCACTGCGCTGGACTAAATGCAGCGAACTCTCCAGTTAAATCACGGCTTTATTTTAGACCGTTACGGGGGAAGAGAAGTGCGCGCGGGTGTTCGAAGGAGCTCACCGACCCCGATCGTGTTGCCCAGATCAAAAAAAATTCAGCGACAGGGTAGTGTCGGTATGATATTCCATTGGTCGACTTTACTTTGGCGATCGCCGCGGCATGTACAGTCCGCCACACACACGAGTCTAGAGCTTGGAAAACAATCCGAGCAAGAATTAATACAATTGAAATGAAATATTTTTTATGGATTATGTAATTATTAATATTTTTCTTCATTTTTTTGGGAGCTCTGCGGCACTGCAGACTGCAGCGCTTATGCACCAGCCGCCACTGACTCCCGCGATTGTTTGTCAGATCATGGTCAATGATCAAGCGAATAAATGGCCTTCAGCAATCTCAAAGTATGTTTAGGAGCAGAGCCCTAAATATGCGAGCAGTAATTCCAGCGATGGTCGAATTTGGGCTTAATGGAGCGTTCTTAGTTTGAAAAGGTATCCCACGCTTCTGCGAGGCTACCTTAGCAATCTAGACTATCCAAATTGACGCCCAATCCCAGGCAGCAGACTGATGACATATTACGTCAATATAACGTCATGTTGACGTGATTTACGTCGAAGGGCTAAAATATAACGGATCATAACGTCATTTTGTTACGTCGCATAACGTAATAAATGATAACGTCGTATAAGGGCGTTAATTGACGTACTGTATCGTCGATCTCCAACCTATCAAGTTTGAAAAGTTCTATGTACCAAACCATGACGTAAAATAACGTTATATAACGAGATTAAAGTAACGTATGGGTACTGACGTTATCCAACGTAGTGTATCGTCGATTTCAAAACAAAGTCGGTCAACGTTGTGAACTTCTAAACTGCCAATTTAAATAAATTATACGTTCCGTTAAGCCGACAACACAAAAGTATGGAAGCTTCCCTTATTAAAGTATGATCCTGCAACGTCCAATTTACCTCATAATTCGCAATTAGGACGTCAATGTTAGGTCCAGTATATTGTTAATGATGACGTAATTACACGTAATTAATAACGTCACTCGACGTCAGTAGGACGTCATGTAACGTCATTTTGGTTGGTCCTGACGTTACTAAGACGTCGGTACGACGTCTTTCTGCTGCCTGGGAAATTGATAAAGCCAAGTCGAATGTCCTGCCATGACTACGTGCGGTTCTTGAACATTAACTTTTTTAGAAAAAACTATTGTCTGTATTTTTTAGCGTTGAATTTTACTGGGTTACTGTCACTCCAAGACAGAATTTATTCCATGTTTTGTTGAGATGTGAGACTTCTTGCTGCATATAGAGAAATGCGCATTGGCAGGCAAGGTTCGAGTATTCAAAGTAAAAGATGAGACATGTGTGCTGTCGTCGACAAAGCTATCAGTGGCGGCTCGTGAGGTAGGGCCACATTGCCGTGGCCCTACCTGTCCTACCACCTACAATTTTTTATTCTTATTTTTAAAGCAGTAATTAGCAAAGTATATTTCAAACTGGAACGCAGTCGGTAGAGCTTTATCAAAGCAATTATGAGAATCGGTAACGTAGTAGTAGTAGTAGCCGACTTTGGCCCAGTATCTATCAGTTATCGTTCAATCACAAGTAAGGATCATAGACAAACGGCCTTGAATTATAGGAGGTACCTAACTTTTCTTGGGCCAAGTGGAAACGGCCCCGACCAATGGAAGTCTTAGCTCACGTGCTTTATTCAGTTAGTTATTAGAGGTTGAAGTTCGTCGAGGTCCAAAAACTGTTACACGTTTGACCATAGCTCAAAAGGTCGTTAACGTATAATAAAAAGAGGGTGGGCGACAATACAGAACCTTAAGGAACTTCGGCATTGATGTTAAATGTGTCTGAGAGAAATCGGCCTTTAAAAAGGCTTGACAGCCATGAACAAAATTAAACTTAACAAAAATCAAGGGTTTGCTTCTTCTTTCTGCCAGAACCATCCTCAGACGCGTTTCGCTGTATTACAGCTCGTCAGTGAGACTATGGGTTCTTAGTCGGGGTCTGAAGTTAAGAAAAGATTCAGTAAACCAGCAAAATCACCATCTCGGTCTCTCGCTCTGGAGTTCGAGTTGATTCACCTACAAGTTGGGGGCCAGAGCTGACGGCAAAGCATTCAGCTTTGTGACCTTGCTCGTCGGCTTTACTTGAGTATTTCAGCCAGTTGACATTATATGAACGTAAAAGTCGCCAAGGATGACAACTTCGGAATCAAAATTGTGGGCATGCAAAAAGTCGATAGTATGGCAATTGAGGAGAGTCCCTATAATGGGTATTGCTTGGCGGCCAGTAGTAGTAGGTTAATGGGCTCCTCGCCACACAACCCAATGGGTGTTCGGCCGCCCCCTTACCATATTTACATCTTCCTACACGATTGGGCTACCCGCCAAACAACCTTTGGGTTCCCTGCGCCACTGAGATTCTAGGTAACAGTTGACCAGATACTTTTATTGTCCTAACAAATTTACTTTCGCGGGCTCAGACGCTGAAATATGTAACGAGGTTAACCTGCTTGAGGCTATTTTACTAAAAGTTATCTAATTTTATAATTTAATGAGATAATTTCTTCCTAACTTTAACCCCACTTAAGTAAAGTAGGATAACTATAACAGAGCATAGATTTGAATGTTAATGCAAGACGACGCTTATACCTAATAGTACAGTATTAAGTTATTAATAAATGAAATGTATGAAGACTTTCTAATATCCGAAACATATTCCCGTTTCTACGCTAGAACGGGTAACGATACCGAGGCCCAAGATATAGACTTATCCATTGACGAAACAGAGTATGCAGATTTATGTTAAAAAGGAGCAGAAGAAAGAAAAGAATTTTTAAAATCTAAAAATTTGATTAAGTTATTGTTAGAATTTAGGATCTTACGCTTAAAAGATAATATTTCATTAATTCGAAATCATATGCCTAAGAAGGAGTAATTTATATTATATCATACCTAGTGGGAAAATAAATAAAACAATTGAATGAAAAATAAAGTTTTTTTTCTTATTTTGTTCAGCCAGGATCTTTCAGACTTATGAAAGGCCTTCACCCCGCCACAAAACAGAAAAAAACAGTAAAAATACAGTACCTACCCAACGAAAAACAGGCACATATATATTACCGATCCAATTGTATTAAATACGATTGATGAAAAGAGGAAGAAATCTCTGTTTAGGTAATAAATTATAATAATAACTATAATTAAAAAAGTAAAAACAGTAAATAAAATTAATGTTCTTTTATTCATTCATAAAAAAAACGTAGCATACAAATAGTATATACCGTAAAACCTCACTTAACGGACACTTTCATTCCCAACCAGCATAAATACATACATAAGACGTTTTAAGTACGTACTAGTCGGACATAAAGTACGTCTTATGCATGTACGTTATTGGACGTAGTACGTACATTTTACAAACTTAGTACGTAAATTTTCCACACAATTGTACTTAATTAAGACGTACGACAAGTACATCTTATGTACGTACGATAAACGTATATTTAATGTACGTACATTTACTGTACGTGTTAAAGATGTACGCACACTTCGTGCTATGTACGTACTACATACGTAAGAAGTACGTTGTTTGTACCTACAATGGATAAATAATAACTACTGATAAAGTATCTACAATATTATATATTACAATAAATTTGTTGGTTAATATTTAGTAACATTCTATATATATGAATGTATTATTATCTATCTGATACCCCGGGATTATTATTTGTTTCCCCATCGTTATCATTATTTTTCGCTTTTTGTTTATATTTTAGTCAATCGGGGGTCCTCCTTAGCAATTTGGCTATTTCCTGCTCTGCCTCTTTTTTATTTTAGCTTTTTTCTGTTCTCAGAAGGGCATCTTAAATAAAAAGACTTTAATTACAACCCAGAAAGAATAATATTTGATAGTATATACAAATACAAGTCAACTAAATAAAATAAGCCACCCATATTTTAAAGAAACTTTAAGATGATTAAAACAAAAAATTAGGGGAGATAAAATAAAAATAATATCAAGATACAAAATACACTCATATCCTACTCTACTTGACTACTATACACTACACCTCTAGTTGAAAACGTCCAATTTCCGTTTCATCATTTAAATTAGTACTTACTTATTATAACTTAAATTAAAAACTGCGAAAATCTTTTTTTCTAGTATCTTTTTAGCCTGGTGATTCCAAATAAATGCTCCCATGCTTCGTTTAATAAAGCTTGCAAATTATTTCCTGCCAATATGCACATTTTAGACTCCTAAAATGGTAAATGTACTTAAACATTATCAAAAATAAACATTCTTACTATATTAATACCTATCGTAAAGGGCTGTTAAGGTCTTATTCAATTGTTAATTGAATTTTACCCTTAAATACATATAGGTATCTGTATATCAAGTTTTACTATACTACTTTTTAAATAGAATGGGTGGTCAAATCTTACCAACTTTCTGAAATGTTCTGGTAGATTTAAGAAATCTTCAAGTGCCAGTAGATCTGCTTCACTATTACAAGCTCGATTACAAGTAACTTTTACTTGACTATAAGCGCCCCAGGACTAATAGTTTCAGTATTTGATACCTTAAAGTTTTTTACTTGGAATGTCAAGCCTCTCAGAAAAAAATGCTGTCTTAAAATTTCAGCATTGAATTCAGCTAAAAATAAAACGAATCGTAATCGACATAGCTAAGTACATTTAAGGTTTTTTAAGCTTCGAAACTGTTTAAGAGGCATTTCTACCACTCAAGTTACTATTTACCTGTAAATTGTATATCAAATAATAAATTAACGAACAAAGTAATAAAACTTAACGCATTTAGAGGAAAACGTCCTGGTAAAATTCGCCAATTCGTTGAGAAACATCGGCAATACAACAAAAATAAGCCACACTTACAAACTCAAAAGTTTGGTTAAGTTAATTTAACTGCACAGAAAGACGTCCGAATAGTGTCGGATTTTTACGACGTAAGCAAGCGCGAAATTTAAATCGGTAGCGGATAATAATAATTAACCTTACAATCACAGAACAAAAAAATGTCCAAGTTTGAAAAAGGTCTAATTTAATTATTTTTCATTAGTAATTTAGTTTTACATAAGGTAAAACATTGTTACATTATGTAATAAAACATACCTACATAACAACGTATCATCCCAACCGTTTTTTAGACGTTGGTACATTTAAGGATGATAATTGTACGTACAATCAAGAATGATCATTGTACATACACAATATGTCAGAGAAAATACGTACTTAAAATGTACATTTTACTTACTGTACGTACGGGACATAAAACGAACACAACAAGTACGTCTTTAGTACGTAGGGTGTTTGTTGGGTTGGTGCAAAAAACATTTCTATTGTAAACCTGTATAAAAAACACCTCCCAATAGCGGACGCGGACACTTTCTTAAAAACTTCCCTATCTAAAATACATGTATTTTTACCTCCCTATAACGGACACCCCGTAGAATGTTAAATTGTTTATCTCTATTTATGGTAATTTAAAACGTCTATCGACAACCGACACGGTAATTACTTAATAGACCCTTTTATTAGGTAGGTACCTTTTTTTCTGGGTTTTCCGTTTCTGTAAAATGGATTATACCCCGTAAATGGTGTCATAAACATTAGGGCCTTTTTGAAATCCTTGTTTAGTTATTGTTATTCATTTGATATTAAAACTTTGTGTCTTTAAGTCTGAAAATATGTCGTTAAAGAGAAAACGTTTGTCTTTGAAGGAAAAAAATGAAATAATAATGGAAAGTGAAAGTTATGGGGCAAGTGTCAGAAAACTAGCTGAAAAGTTCAGTGTGGGAAAAACACAAATTTCGGAAATAATAAAAAAACAAGACCGAGCTAAAAAAGCTGTTTGCAGAAGGCGGAAATGAAGAGCAAAAACGGAAGTTTCCCAAGACTAGTGCATTAGCAGTTGATGAGGTAGTTTTTAACTGATTTTGTAAAGCAAGAAACAAAAACATTCCAATATCTGGGCCTGTAATAAAACAAAAAGCTTCTGAGGTCGCAGAAAATCTGAAAATTGAAAATTTGAAGGCTTCAAATGGCTGGTTGGAAAAATTTTGTCAAAGACACACGATAACGTTTAAAACTATCTGTGGTGAATCAGCTGACGTAAATTTGGAAGATGTAGAAGCCTGGAAATTAAAACTTCCAATAATTCTTAAAACATTTGCACCAAAAGACATTTACAATGCCGACGAAACAGGTCTCTATTATGCTGCCATGCCAAACAAAACTTTTGCAGAAAAAAGCGACAAATGTCTAGGAAGAAAGGTCCCAAAACAGAGATTAACCATCTTATTCTGTGCAAATATGGAGGGAGAAAAAGAAGAACCCCTTATAATTGGTAAAAGTAAAAACCCAAGATGTTTTAAAGGATCTAATGTTGAGAAATTACCTTTGAATTGGACATCCAATAAAACAGCCTGGATGAACACAGACATTATGACAACTTGGTTGCAAGAATTTGACAAAAAAATGAAGAAACAAAACAGAAATGTGATTCTATTTTTAGACAATGCCACTTCACATCCAAAGATAACATTAAAAAATGTTCAGATTATTTTTGTGCCTCCGAAACAACATCCCACTTCAGCCGCTTGATCAGGGCATAATCCAAAATTTTAAACTATTCTATAGACATTACTTAGTTAGGAGAATTTTGTCATTTTCCGAGAACGAAAATTATTTTAAAGATGCTGAAAAAAGCATAAATTTAACCAGTGCCTTAGTTTGGATTGCTGCTGCTTGGAAAAAAGTTTCACCCAACACAATTAAAAAATGTTTTTCAAAAGCTGGATTTATGAAAAATAATTTGGAATATGACGTTGATGAAGAAGATGATATCCCACTTGCCCAGTTATTTCCATCCATAAAAGAAACATTTGTTAATCTTAAGCAATATTCCATGGTTGACCATATTGCTTTTACTGAAAATCCTGGCATCGCCATACCAGAGATTATTGATGAACTAATGCCTGACAGTGACGATGAGAGTATTAGCTTAAATGTGGACGATAATGATATTGAAGACACTGAAGAACTGAAAGAAACTGAAGAACAAAAAACGACCATAAAAAATATGAATGAACTATGTGCAAAGTTAAGAGAGGCTCAACAATTTTTGTTAAATTATGATAGTGCTGACATGGCCTTAGAAATTTCCAATGTTTTGTTAAAGTGTGAGTCCGAAGTTTTAAAATCGAAACTTAAGATTGTGATGTATTTTAAAAAGCTGTAGCATATTTTAAATTAAGTGTAGTCTGCTGTTATTGTACCATGTTTACTTTAAAATGTATTTTGTATTTCTAGATATGTAAACAAAAAAAGCACAAAAAAATGTATTAGTATATTATATAGTATTAATATAGAGTTTATATAATATGCAAATAAATTTTTTTTCGACCGACCCCTCCAATAGCGGACACCTCTCCATAGCAAACACTTCTCGGTATTTTTCTGGTGTCCGCTATAGAGAGGTTTTACTGTATTTGATAAGACACAAACACAAGGTGACCTTGAATGATAAATACACTTTGGTGTTGATTAAAGCAAGGCTGGTTCTTCATCTAGTTCAATAAGTGGTTTTGATACATATTTTCTTAGAAACTCGGCGTTTTCTGTTCCCATAACATAAACAAATTGGACGTTTTCAGTAATTTTCTTAACCATCTCGTCAAAACAATGGATAGGGGTAGATCCTAGGTTCCAGTTTATACAATGATGATTTTTCATTAACCAGTTCGCCTGCTTGTAACGTTTTTGGGAAAATCACAATCTATTAAAAGTGACTAATTCCTTAGGGATAAATTCATTATTGTTGTCTATAAACCCTTGCACATCCATAACAACTTTTGAACACATATTAATTAATTTTTAAAACAGTAGGCAGCAGAAGGCAGCAGATGAATTTAATAATTAACCACATTACATTAAAGTCTTTAGGGTCGAGCGTCTCCTCTTGTTAAGAATAAATAGTACCAGGATATCTAAATAGCTGATCGTACTAATTGATGATCTGACCTTTGTTTCGGTTAGTGCGAGTATATGAGGTTTGGTAGATTGTAAATGTTGATGGATTACGTTGATGTTCGAGTTCAGGTTAGTTCAGGTTAGGAAATCGATTTGGAAGCTGCTAATTTTGGGTCTTCAAGTGTCACACTGATTCCATTGTGAATGTTGTTCGAAAGACCCGCCAAACTGTTGGAAACGGTGGATATCAGGATAACTTCGCTTGCATGATGAGGCGCCAGGACCAGCCCCTACCCGGGGTTCCGATCGGGGGCGAGTTTAACTCCAAAGCATTTTTATCTTGGAACGCCACCTAAGCTATTTCACAGGGCGATGTTGGGTTAGTCAACATCTACCAGAGCATCTAACGAATATTATAAAGGCCTTAAAATCTATTATATTTATGAGACCTAGCAATAAGTGTATATAGGTACAAAATTCTTTACGCGTTTGAATGAATCGTTGGGAGTTGTGTTCACCCATACGGCAAGGAGATAAAGTATGGCACTCTGATTGGCCAACTCAAGGTCAAATTCCCATACCACCGCTCTTTAGAAACCTTGACCGCCGCTGAGTTTTATGACGGGGATGACGCTGAAGTTTCGGCCATAAAACTACGACCAACGAGAAGCGACAGCAACGCCTTTTGCCTGTACCGTTTTCGTACACAAGTGTTGGTAAGTTTGGTATTTGTTTCGTATTGTAAAATGTCTAGATATTTTTGTGTATATACCGCTCTTGTTTATCCAAAACCGGCCAAGGATTAAGTTTATTTACAAAATAATAAAAAATTTCTTAATTTATTATTTCAGGGTCGACACTGTAGTACTTTCTAATAATTACGAAGCTTATTATACAGAAGTAGGTATGTTGTCAACGGCCTCGCAGCCGACATAGTACGTAAAGTCTATCTGGTCTTCCTAAGAATTTTTGGCTGGGTGCCCGCCCAGCCTGGCCATGGCCATTTGGCCATGCTTCGTTACAAAAGCCATTGTTTCTAAAGAGGCCGTCGAATATGCAATTTGCTTTTTAAATTACTTTTGAGGACTTTTTTGCTCGTCTGGTGGTTTTAAGAAATATACTATATAGGTACCTGTAGCTGTATTTACTTATTTTTATCAAAGCAATATTAAGTACCTACTAATAATAACGTATACTTATGTATGTAAACTAAATTTCCGAGTAGTCATTGAAATATAATCTGCACAAGGTACTATCGTAGTCTAGCCGAGCCTGCATAGCCGACATTTAATCTGAAGGTACGAGACTAATTGGTCGTATTGTCTGATATTATTATCTTCTTAGATCCTGTTTGAGGGTGCTTAAATATGTTAGGCACACTTTGCAAGTGAAATATCCTATTAATTAATTGCATGTAAAGCAATTAGTTTAAATAGTTTTTTTGATACTCTGAGCACATATGCGTTAATGAAGCCATTAATACGCCATATTTTTTAATAATTCTATACCTACTGCGCCCCCATAATTCAGTTCAGAGACCTACTCTCCTGCATGTTTTAAATACCTATTCATTTCTATCATCCAAATAAGGCTTAATCTACTCATAATGTCTGAAACTACCTGCTAAGGGTCAATAAGGGTCGATTATACATTTAATGGTATAGTAGATCTGTATAGTATAGCCCTAGGTAATATTTTATCTAAAGTGGATATAAATGGTACTATTTCATAGGCAACCGAACATACGCGTTTAACATTCTCTGTGCAGACAGCCATAGTTGTCTCGCTTTTATTCGAAAACAAAATGTCCGCATCCCTCTAGCTGCTGGTGCTCTCAGTGATCTTAGTTTCTGTGGCGTTTCCCCCCATAACCTCAATATTTGTTCTAACCTAACTTTCCCTAGCCTAAACATTTTTCTTTCTGTTTACTGTGCAACGGATATTATTATCATTAACCCTGCTTTTAAGCGATGTGTGACCAGCCGACAGACTTTGTCCCTACCAGGGCTTCGCTATTAAAGGAGAAGTCCCAAAATGACTACCAGGAGATCACCTTCATCGCCCACAAGTCCAAAAAGAAAGAAAAGCCCAAGGAAGAAAAGCAAGTCGACGAACAAAGCTCGAAAAACGAATTCAACGTTCGCAAAGCAAAACATGAAATTATCAAGTTCGGAATGTCAGGTTTCGATCCTTTGAAGAAAGAAGAAGCAAAGATACAGCTGTTAATTAAATTAGGTAAGCTTTGGAACTGTCTTTCGATACAAATCAATCACATACTGTGTATTAGATAAAAGTATTTTTTACTAGGTGCTAAGCCACCAAAAAATAAATACAAGAACTACAAGGAATTAACAGCAGAACGAAGAAAACACAAAGAAGAAGCTGTTGACCAACAGAACTTTCAACAATTAGGTAAAAACAGTATGGGTAAATCAACAGCTAAAGGAAGAAGCTATGATAGAAAAAGGCGGAAAGAAGGAATTTTGGACATATATGGCACAGTCACTAAGGAAAAAGCAAAAGAGAAGGTAACAAAAAGAAAGTAATTTGCTTGCGCAATAAATTTTTTTGGTTAAAATGAATGGTTTTATTGTTATCCTTGATAAACCCTAGGATCAAGATGTTTTTAATGAAATAAAACTACAAATTGCCTAAAAAAAATAACATATTTATTATCCTTTCCTTACACTATAAAATTATAAAAACAATATACTGAGGCCCCGTTTCTGCTGCTTCAATCTGCCAAAAATGCTGTAAGGCTGAAACTCAAAATAACTTGTTTATTAACAGATTGCTTCAAACATAAATTCAAAAACTCAGAAAATCAAAATTTTAAAGTAATTTTTCATGTAAAATAGGAACGATACAAGTTTTAGTATACTCTACTTAAAATTCCATTTTACTTTGAGGTCCCCTAAGTCCATGAGAAATAGCCGAGCTCCAGATTTAAAAAAGTTTTACTGAAACCAAACAGATTATATAGAAAATGGAATCAAAATCTTTGAAAAAAGATTTTGGAAAATTGTCCTTTGAGAAAAATAAACCTAAATGATTATTTTTTAGTTAAAACTCACTGAATAATGCACATTAAAGAACAGAGTTTTAACAAACTAACCTACCCCTCCTAAAAATCCTAGTCATAGTAAATGTATGTACAATCTTATAGAATAAAAATTTCATTTACAAACTACCTAAGTTACTTAATATTCTAATATCAAAAAATATGTCTAATATAGACAAACCCTATTGTTAAATATCTAAAAATTATTATTGTTAATATACCTAGTACAAAAGGTATTTGAAAAACAAAGTCCACAAAATCTATTCCCAAGGACAAATTTTCCAAAAGCATTACTAAAAATATGAAAAAAATACCACACCTTAAGTAAATGTGAAGCAGGTATTGAAGAGGGCAAAGCAGTGCAAAACCCTCAAGAATATCTCTTCATTGCATTGGTAACTTCCAATAAATTTTTGCTGCTTTCCATCCTAAAACATAATCATTTACAAGTACAAACAAACTGTCTTTGCTCTCAAAACAATGTAAGGAAAGTCATACATTCTTAACAAGTACAAAATAATCATCAAGTCACAAAATATCAACTTGATCAAGTACAAAACTAAAACATAGGTAATATGGTTTGATACAGACATTTAAAACCTTTTCACCACCTTTAACTGTAGGTTCTGTCACATGAACTACTTCAACTGAGCCCTTGCAGTGCATTTTCACTGCAAGATGGACAAAATTCTAGTGAAACCTTATTTTTGGACACATGTAAACAAATTCCGACATCCTCACTATTAACTACACTGATGTCTTCTTCAAATTTAACTGAGCTGTGGTAAGTATGGTCATCTACAATTGGAACTTTTTCACTTATAATATCGAATAACTCATCATTATTCATCTTAAGCGGCATGTCAAGATCCAACAACAACCCATCATTGTTCAGCTGATCAAATTCTGGACTGCTGTAATATGAGTGAGTGGATTCAGGAGTGGGATAGCCGATGTATGTGTTGCCTTTTTCTTCCCAGGGGTGTTTTGGCATGATATCTTCAATACATATTTTATTGTCTGTATCTGGCACTAAAGGGGCTGTTACGGGGCTTGTACTTGTGGTCCCTGCCAGTGATGATGTAACAGGCGTGCCAGTGCACGAATTTATCGCTCGAATTAGCTTTCCAATCTCTCCACTATTTGAAATAACACTTCTCAGGTATTTGGCTTCTTTTTTCAACTCACTGATCATAAAAGATTGATTTTCAACTATGGCAGATAGCTTTTTGTTCTCGCTTTTCAATGAGGACGCTTGGTTCTCAAGGCTGGCAATGTACTCTTTCTTTTTGAGCCGGTTCTCTCTGGCAATGAGAGCATTCTTAGAAAAGCATTTTGGTGTCCTTGTAGGCTTTCTGCCCGATTTTTGCTGAAAACGACGCGTATAATCAGTCTCTGATGTAGAGAAAGCAAATTTTGATGTTAGTACCTGATTATTGGGTGTGTAATCCATGTCATCATCGCTGGTGCTCTCTGATGTGAATCTGGAGCGATTTGAAACCATATTGTAGCGGATTTTAACCTCTTTTTGATAAACTGTGACCAAAAACTTGCTTTTTTGAACAATAAACTCGTTTTTCACCACTTTCCTTTCGAAAACTCTGGAAAATACGCCAACGAAACACGAAACTACGCGTCGCACAATCTGACAACAAAATGGCGTACACCAGTACACCACAGAACTCAAAAATTGCGTATACCAAACCGCAGAATATAAAAGACAGAGGCTGCCTAAAAGACTTCGACAACATAACCTCAAACCAAGTAAAGAAGAATTCATTATTGTTATTTAGACCTAGAACAATATAAACAATATTCTTCCAAAAATTCAAAATGTTTGAAATTGAAGACGATGATTTTATGCCTTCTTCTAGGTAGGTGACATAGAAATCTAGAAAACGTGTATATTACGTTTCGTTTTTTTTTCAGTGCAAATTTGTCTTCAATTTTTAATAACACAGTACTTTCGGATGATGGTGCTACTAGTTTGAGTTACAAGGCCCCCAAACAGCCCAAAGGGGTGGGCAGTGCTGGTGCTTCAAAATCTGATAAAATTCCCGAAAAAACACCAACACAGTCATCTGTAATATTAGCTAAAGTGATTACCTTGTGGAAATTGTAAGTAGTACTGTAGCAAACAAGACAATTATTGTTTTAAATTTTTTTCAGGGAAAATGGCCAAAATAAGCTGCTAGGAAAGCACATTGTTGCTATAATAGGAAATCCGGGTCAGCAATTGTATGAGTTGATTGTTTACAAAGAGAAAACCAACATTTTGTTTCGGCAATCTCTTAATGAATCCCTGACACTGTACAAGTATGCAAAGAACTTTATGGGGATTTATGACAGCTACAGGCAGTTTTGGAATCTGGGTTTTGATAATTCTGAGAATCAAGAAAGCTTTTTAAAAGAAATTTCTATACATAAATGCCAAATTATTGAGCAAGAATCTCAAACCAATAATAATGATCAAGTAGACAGTAGAATAGAAAATATAAGTGCTTCTATAGGTGATGATAAGCCTGAGGAAGCCCCAAACTCTGAACAATTGATCAATGGTCAAAGTCACACTGATAATAATAATGCCAAAGATAAAATTCTGTCAAGAATAACCAAAATGGGCAGACAAATTTTACCCAAAGCTGATATTATGGAAAGGAAAATTAGCACAGACTCAGAAACTGAGTCAAACTACAGCTATCCCAAGTCCACAAAACCCACAACTGTTCCTAGGAAGTTTAGAAGAAATCCTAATCCAACTGATAAAGCATTAACAACCCCTATTATGCCAGAAAGAAGTTCCTATGCCCCTAACACCAATCAAATTCTGCTAAGTCATAATCAAATGGTCTTAAATCCACACAGTATGGTGTATTCCCAACAGTGCCCTGATTATGGCATGAATAGCTATATAATTGCTCAAAATGCTGAACTGAAAGCAAATCTTTCTGAAATTAATTTGAAATTGAACTCTGTTTTGAGTTCACACAGTGGGGGAGTGGATAAAAATGGAAATACTGGTGGGAGTGATGATTTGAAGTCACAAATTAAGTGTCTTAATTTGAGAATAGAAAATCTGACCAAGGATTTAGAAAGATCTAGACAAGCGCTTGAGGACTTTAGGAATAAATATGACTTAAAATGCTCAGAAATGTTGGAGGAGCGTGCAAGGTGGGTGGACCTCCCAGAGGAACTTGATAGACTAAGGAAGGAGCTTCATCATATGGAAGCATTGAGAGTTCAAAATGAGCAACTTAATGCGATTGTTAATGAGAAAAACCATCAGTTATTAGAGGCTAAAGAACTCAATTTAAAAGAGTCTGAGGCATATTTGGTGGAAAAGCAACGTTTGAAAGGGAATTTTGAAAAACAGGTTGAAGAATTGAATTCAAAAATTGACATACTAACGTTGAAAACGACTGAATATGAAGAGAAACTTACTCAAAAAGAATCTATGTTGAATGAATTGCAGAAGAATGACTTGAGAATAGACAAGGTAGATAAGAAAGTTAGGGAAACTATGAATGAAACTTTTAGGACCATCATGGAGCGGTTTGAGGAAAATGAGGATTATGGTTTTATGGATATTCAAAAAGTTGTATTGGAAACTTTAAAGAAAAGTACTTTTAGTCTTATTCATTCCCTAGAATAGAAAATTGAACTAAATTTAGCTGGATAATATATGATTGTGATATAAAGTAACATTGTAAATAAATATTTCTTCTATGACCTAAACAAATACTTGCACTGAAATGTCCAATGGTTTTGAAATCTTGCACTTTTTTTACCAATGGAGTTCGCTGTTAGTCTATTCCTGGTGATTTCTTGTGGAATTAATTATAGTTTATATAGAGGCGAATTGCGAATAATGCTCTCATTGGTCGGTTTCTTTAAAATATTTTAAATTGACCAATTCGCAATTCGTGACCCGCGTCTATATGAACTATACCTTAATTTATAGGTGGAGCAAAAGAAGAGGACAAGTGACCATTGTCATTTAGACCGCATCTACTCTATGACCATGGCGTTGCCATTGTGATTTAGACCGCATCTACTCTATGACCGTAGCGTTGTCATCGGACGAGCGGCCATTGTGATTTAGACCGCATCTACTCTATGACCATGGCGTAGTCCTCGGACAAGTGGCCATTGTGAGTTAGGTTGGTATCTACTCTGTGACAACAGTGTTACCATCGACTAGTGGCCATTGTAATTTAAAATAACGCTATTAAATGCAATGCGGAAACAAATTGAACCAATGCCCTTATTTTTCTTGACATGATGGCGGAGGTTTTAATAAAATTAACATTTGCTTTTATCATTTGGTTTTAGATTTATGTACAAATAAATACTAGCATCGCTTTATTAAAGAACCTTCGCCATTTTGACAGGAAATCGAAATATGCAAAAATAAAATATAAATGATGTGGCTTTCAGGACCAAAAGTACTACGAAAATTGAGGCGGCTGAACGGGGCAGTGCCGGAGCAAGTGTAAATAGAAAAAATGGAATATTCTTAAGATAAATTTACTGTTATTTTAGCTTTATACCGCGCCATAGGCTCAGAAATGAAGGTTACGTTTAGTTAGTTTATCTATGAGCAAGTTTCATTTATTTTAGAAATTAAATAAAGATATTAATTTAGATTCGTTCGTCTTTTTGTTCCTTTCAACCCGTCAAAGTCTGGTTAATTCAGTCTGTGAGGAGAACAGAAACATTAGACGGTATTTTCTAGTCCTGATACAAATATCCTTCAAAATTGGGGTGTTTTGCACAATCTGACAACGTTTGTATCAGGCGTATAAAATAAAAATACCTCCTCGCATTTTTGTGCTCCTGATACAAAATCGAGATTTTGAGAAAAATTTGCGATTTAAGGAAAATTATTAGGAGAGCAGAAATGCGAAGAGGTATTTGCTGCTCCTGATACAAATATTCTTGAAAATTGGGATATTTTGCACAATCTGACAACGTTTGTATCAGGCGTATAAAATAAAAATACCTCCTCGCATTTCTGTGCTCCTGATACAAAATCGAGATTTTAAGAAAAATTTGCGATTTAAGGAAAAATATTAGGATAGCAGAAATGCAAGGAGGTAAACTCTACTCCTGGTATCCAATGTTGCCAGATTGTTCAAAATGTCCTATTTTTCAAGGATATTTGTATCAGGAGTAGAAAATACCTCCTAGCATTTCTGTGCTCCTGATACAAAATCGAAAAATGCAAAAATTGCGATTTTAAGGAAAAATATTAGGAAAGCAGAAATGCGAGGAGGTAAATTCTACTCCTGGTATCCAATATTGCCAGATTGTTTAAAATGTCCTATTTTTTAAGGATATTTGTATCAGGAGTAGAAAATACCTTCTCGCGTTTCTGTGTTCCTGATACAAAATCGAAAAATGCAGAAATTGCGATTTTAAGGAAAAATATTAGGAAAGTAGAAATGCGAGGAGGTATATTCTACTCCTAGTATCCAATGTTGCCAAATTGTTTAAAACGCCCTATTTTTCAAGGATATTTGTATCAGGAGTAGAAAATACAGAAATGTGAAGAGGTATGTTCTACTTCTGGTATGCAATGTTGCCAGATTGTTCTAAATGTCCTATTTTTCAAGTATTTTTGTATCAGGAGTAGGAAATACCTCCTCGAGTTTCTGGAATCCTGACACAAACTTCGTAAGAAATAAAACAGCCAATTCGCATAAATAATGATTTTATTTGAAACCTTCCATAATAATGTAAAATTAGTGATGTTGAATGATATGTAAATAATATTATATAACAACAGTCGGCCATGTAAGTGAGATCCTTGAACAAATTTTGATCCTGAGCTGTCATGGGTCTGGGTTCTTTGGGCGGGGTGAGTTGCGCCTTCTCCGAGGTGAATCCGATCGTCGAAATTGCTGACGTTCTCCATCGAGTGCTGCGGAAGATATAAGTCGACAATGTAAACTAACTCGCGCCAGTCACGAAGCCAAATACTCACCACTGTGGGCACAAAGGGCGGTAGCACCCTCCGATGCAGCAGTTTCTCCCACTTGAGGTGCCTAAAGAACGCCTGTTACTGTTACTTCACGTCTTTCGCGTCCTGCTCGCTGGACCCCAGTCTTCGGTCGGGAGATAGATGAGATAGCTAAAAAAAAAGAATTGTCAACAATCGATTGCCAAGTTCAAAATTTAATTGACAGGATGGAAATGATCGTTTGGGGACGGTAACTAGGATATACTGTTTTTGGGTGACTAGTCGGCAAGACTCGGGTCCAAATGATTAAGGAGATACGACATATACGACGATTATTTGACTTAAACGCATGACGACGTTCACTCTTCTTTGTGAGCTATTTATTGAGACTGAGCAAAAGCAAAAATATTACCATAATAATTAATAACTTGACAACACCGAAACAGATTGGAAAAAAATGGGGATTTCATAAACAGAGGGACACACATTTCGTGTAAAAAATATAGGGTGTCTAATTTAAAAATATTTAATTTTAAGTTGTCCCTCTCTTGTGAAACACCCTGTATATTTGAAAATAATTTCCAAATGTAGTAGGCACCTTATCATAGGTATTACCTTATACCCTACATGGTCCTGGATGCTGCCACTCGTACTATGGGTAAAATGGACACAGTGTATAGAATAAGCATAAAATGATTAAAGATTGCACAGTTTAAATATACTTACATTATTTAAGTACAAAAATGGAGTTCTCTCATCTGATTTCTTCTAATATGCTGTATACTTCCAGTTCAGTCATATAGGTATTCTAAGGTACAGTAGTTGTTGCCTCCATCATCATGAAAACTATCCTAAAATAAAAATTATTCTTTATATCTAGGGATAACTTGCTCATATTTTACAGAAAATATGCTTTTTTTTCTATTACAGAGTATGTATTTTTACTAATTCATGCATCGTTTTTATTGAAATGTGTGAAATGAACCAATTAGTTGGGCTGCTCTTTGCTGCTGATACCTTCACTTGGTAACAAATGATGTCGTTGGCGATGCTAGTGTGAGATCAAAATTTGATTTTTAACAAATGCTAATTTTTTATTATAACTCTCCGCCATTATGTCAAGAAATTTTAAAATTACAATGGCCACTTGCCCGCTAGCTCTTCTTTTTTGTTGTCAAGGCACTTGCTTACTGGACATTTTGCCAGCTCTAGAATGAACATACCAGTAATCAAATGGTCGGGCTGCTATCTTCACTTCGTAACAAATGATGTTGGCGATGCTCGTGCGAGATCAAAATTTGATATTTAACAAATGCTAATTTATTTATTATCTCTCCGCCATTATGTCAAGAAATTTTAAAATTACAATGGCCACTTGTCCGCTAGCTCTTCTTTTTTGTTGTCAAGGCACTTGCTTGCTGGATATTTTGCCAGCTCTAGAGTAAACCTACCAGTAATCAAATAATTAAGCAGCATTTTTCTTATGGCAGCGTTATCAAAAACCTCAATAATGTAATATAAAAAAATTTGTATAAGTTTTTAAAAGCTCGGGATATATTTACAGATTATACTGTTACACTATCGCTAATAGCGTTAGCCCAATGTAAACAATGGATTTTCAGGAACTTACCGATCAGTGACATGTAGTTGAAATTTATGCTACTATACTAAAACCAAATAAGCTTGACTAGGGTAAAAAAAAACACATGGGCGAGGACTGTACGCAAAGTAATGCATCAGGTGACAGGGACGTACTCATTCCAGGTATATTTGGGCTTGTTTTGATGTTTTCAAAGTCAAGTTGTATCGACTCTTGGGTTTTTTTTTAAGCAATTGTGTGTGTTTGAATTTCTTGACAAAGTGGCGAAGGTTATAAAAACCATTTTGTTGGCAACATGAATCTTCAAAGTGTTAAAGGAAAAAGCGGCGTAGTCCGGGAAAAAGGTCATTTAGTAAGATGTTTGATATATCTAATTTCTCAATACATTAAAAGTATGGGTGCGACCGACCAAATGGACAATGGACATATAGCTGTAAAACAATTTTATTATATATTGTTTTCAGCGCTCAACTGGCATACGTTCAAAGAAGTGGTACAGCCTATTTTTACCTAGTTATTGATGCAGCTGTCCAAAAGGTTTACATCCTATGCAGAAAATCTGGAAGAAACACGAGTTGGACTTTAGAAGAAACATTTGAGAGGTGGTGTGTGATTTACTACTAATAAATTAGCCACTGTAAGAAAATACATAAACACATTTTAGGTGTTATTTGACGATACGAATAATCTGAACCCATGTATGTCCAACTTCTAGCACCCTGTGCCATGTATATATATATGTATACATATTTACACTATGCGACTATCTTTACATTCGAGCATAGGGAAATTTTTGATATAATAATTACAAAACAATATGCCTCAGTGCGGCCATAGCGAATAATTTAACCCAAGTGCATTTGTTTACGCGAGGCGTCAGGCTTATTTGACTTTACTATAGTGCATATTGTACATAATACAGGGTATCCCATAACTAATGAGCCATAGAGCTACATTCCATATCGAACTATCTGTAAAGAGCTGTAGTAAACAATATGTAGGTATGTGAAACTTGTATGATGATTTAAGCATACAAATTTTTTCGAAATGATACTGATCCGTTATATTGAGATACTTGTACAAGAAATAACATAACATACTTTTTCACTTAAAACTCCGAGGGCCTATATTTCGAAAACTAATGGATATATATGGAAATTCTGCCCAATCTGCTACTGTTACTTATGAAGATGCCAGTACTACAGAAAAAGGTGAGGAACGTGCAGCTTTTTATTATAACTTGGGGGATGAGTGTAAAACTGATTGAAATTGGTATATTGACTCAGGTGCAAGTACTTATATGACGGACAGCAGAGACATTCCTTTTTTACATATCTTAGACCTATTGCCAGTAAAGTCGTTTTAGCTGATGGTAGAAGGGCACATTATCTGAAGGAATTGGAACAGGACAGTTAGCCTCTATCATAGAATCAAACAAAAGGGTAAAAGTATCTTTGAACAATGTGCTATTTGTACCTAGTTTAGGAAACAATTTACTTTCCGTAAAAAAACGAACAAATCTAGCCGATACGGTTTTATTTGCTGGAGATGTAAAATTGAAATTAAAGATCAGACTGCAGCAGAAGAGGTAAGAATTGTGGCAATTTATACAAATTAAATTGCATTCATAAAGCTTTAGCTATATGGGATGGCTGCAAGAAGGGCTGCATTCACGTCTGATATAAAAGAGTTGGTGGTCGTCGTCGTGATTGAAATGTTGTAATTGACAAGTAAAAGAAATTGGTTTCTGGTAAGTTAATTAAGAGCTGTAGGTAATAAACAATATGTAGGTATGTGAAACTTGTATCCGAGGAAAAATGACAAGACGTTCGTTTCCCCTGGTTTCCCCAAAAGTCCCCTTAATAAAAAGTCATGGTATTTTGGATCTTGTTCACTCAGATGTTTGCACAGCAATGCATACTGAAAGTCCAGGGGGAAAGAAATATTTTTTTTACTCTAATTAACGATTTTAGCATATGTACTGTTGTGTACATGTTATATCAGAAGTCAGATGTTCTAGAAAAACTACAAGAATATGAGAGTTTGATTGAAAATAAATTTTACAAAAAACCAAAGATAATAAGAACTGGCAGAGGCGAAGAAAATGAAACAGGGTTTAAAGCATACCGATTGCTAGACAGAGAAACAAATAAAATGTGCAGATGTTACATTTATAGAGGATTCCCATGGCGGATTTCACAAAAAAAGATCAATGTATCAAAAATACAAAAGCGGACATGTAAACGTTAAAGAATGATATTAAAACAGGAGCGAAAATGTGTCCTTTAAATAATGACGTTCAAATAAAGTCTGTGCGTTTTAAGAAGTCCGATATCGGATTAAATCACCAAGGGATGTTATCGCTTTTAAAACGGCAAGTCGGTTAAGTTACAATATCTTCGCACCTTCGCTATACTTGATCACACCGAACATCCCACTGGTTTACTGTATTCTATTACTGTGCGAAATCAGAGGTTTCAAAACAAAATTATCTCAGAATTACGCGTTGAGCATAAATAATAATTAAATAGATAATTAAATTATTTTGCTATTATTATAGTTTAATCTATATAATAATCGCTATTTTCCAAGAACCAATTAAAATTTGCTCAAGTGCGGAATGGTTAAATATGTTAAAGATTTTGTCAGGTTAGTTCAGGTTAGTGCGGGATGGTATGTTCTACTTTATTTTAAATAAGTAGTTGTGCTTTTCACTTTTAGTTTGTTTCTCATTGTGTGTGAATTAAAATCAGTTATTAAGCAAAGTTATGGAAAATGTTCAGCAAGGTGGCACATCGCCTAGAAGGCATTTATCTCCAGGTGAACGCCGTTTGGTATTACAAGTGGAACGTTATTTTACTTTAGAAAAAGATAACTCGAGCCCGTTAGAGTCTGTTTTGGCAGTGCAAAAACGAACGTCTGATGCTTGCGGCATTTCAGAGAAAGTGCAAGTAATGGAAAAAGGTATATTATATTACATGCTGGTAATGAAGAAGGTTTTGTTTTAAATGCCAGTTTGATATTTTCATCAACAAAAAAAACTGATGATTATCACGGCAATATGGATGCTAAAATTTTTGAGCATTGGTTCGAGGAAAAACTTTTAAAAAGTTTAGAAAAACCTTCCTTAATTGTTTTAGACAATGCCTCTTACCATACGAGACTCAAAGAGAAATTCCCTGGAAAAAGGAAGAAATAAAAGAGTGGTTGTCAAAGAAAAACATAAACCATGAAAATTTATATTTAAAAAGTGAACTTTTAACCAAGTGTAAAGAGCAGTCATTTAAAAGAAAGTATGTTGTTGACGAATTAGCCCTTAAATATGGACATCAAGTTTTGAGATTGCCGCCCTACCATTGTCATTACAACGCAATTGAATTGGTATGGGGTATTAGCAAGAACTATTATGACAAACATGCATGTAAAAATATCGGTAAGCCTAGCGTTATAAAGTTATGGGAGGAGGCGCTTAGCCAAGCGGGCAAAGAAGAATGGCGGAAATGCACTGAACACACAGAAAAAATTATTTTTGAATCTTATGAGACAGAACAGGTTATAGACGAAGTAGACCGTTAATTATTACGAATGATGATGATGATGACGATGATGTTGATTCTGATGAGTCTGAAAGCATGGGTGAAATTTCAAATGCAGAGGAAGACTACTTTTAGTAGTACCTATCTACAAGTAGGTACGTTCTGTCGCAAGACTACAAAATCGGTTCTTTTTACAACCAAAACTTTATAAAAAAGAATTCGTAAAACTAATTTGTCTGAATACTACAAAAGCTAAAAAATTATTATTTTTCTTTACCTAAACTAATTTTTTATTTACTTTAAATTATTTTATTTAGAAAATGTAATTCATCAACATCCAAAATTACCTTCAATATAATTTATTGTTTGAGAGCCACCGACATAATGCTCAAAAGGTTTTATGGCTTAGCGGACTTCTTAAAACGCACAGACTTTACATTTTATTACGAAGAAAAATATAATACCACCAACATGTAAAGAACAAAAACAACTAGACATAATATGTAAACCCAATCAAACTGCAGCTGAAAACGAAGATGGTGAAAATAACGAAAAAGAAAAACAAGATATACTAGATGATATACCAACTCAAGAGTCAAAATGATCCACAAACTAGAAATTCACATAGAGCTAGGAAAGGTATACCCCCGGTTAGAATATTAGAAGAATGTTTTGAGCCTAAAACTAGAAAAGAGGCATTAAATAGAAAAGGAATGGAAGAAGAAATCACGGCAATGAAAGAATAATAGCTGGACAAAAATAAATTCACCGCCAAGTAAGACTAATCGGTAGCAAATGGATTTTTAGAATAAAGAAAAACAACGAGGGAATATTTAACAGATACAAAGCAAGAATTGTAGCACAGAAGTATGAGACGATGGGGGTCTACTGAATGGTCAATTTTTAATTCGATACATTATTTTTAAATTATGGCTTATTTTCCGAAATTTCACTTTCGACACAATGTATCTGTATAACGAGTATCATTTCGAAAAAACTTATATGACTAAGGCCCATTTTATCAATGTCCTTGTTAACACCAACTACGAGATAGTTTCACACATATATACACTGCATATATCCAGCCAGTATAATGCTAATACAGTGTTACAGAAATGTCTCCAGTATGCGGCGTTTTGCGGAAGCTTTGTGCCTGCGCAGTTCGCGTGTACCTCAGGTCTGACTTTAAACTTATTTAACATAATTTGTCTGAATATTCATAAAAAAAAAGAATTTATCGAAAATCTTGGTATAATATGAAATATAAGAAAATGTAAGGCATTATAAAGACTGCAAATCAGTAAAACAACCAGTTATGTTATTAATAATATATTTATTTATATTATAAAACCTGTAAAACAATAAAACAACCAGTTATGTTATTAATATTTATTTATATTATAACAACTGTAAAACAATAAAACAACCAGTTATGTTATTAATATATTTATTTATATTATAAAGCTACAGTTAAGGTGTACTAGTCACAAAAAATCCTGGAAGCGGTCATACTTGTCCTTTCCTTTGTTTAGGGGTATTCTAGGAACCACTCTTCGTCTGGTGACTTGATAAATGGTTATTACACTATTAAATTGTCTTGTTCACCCGATATCTCGAATAACACTAATATATTTTTAAGTTAAATTATTTCTTTCACATCTTAACGAAATACAATAAAGCACTGAAAATAACGTTCACAAATCTCACAATACACACACACCATCACACAGTGTAAATAAAGAATAAACAGACTCCAGTTTCTGGACAAGATAAACGTCAATTTTAGGGGAATATCAAAAAATCGTAGAACTCCTCTACGTATTGCGCATGAGTAAAGCTTCCGCGAAAGGAATTTTCAATGTGCATACCAGGGACATTTTTAGGCTGCTCGGCCATTACCTTTGTTTTTCTACTGGTGGGAGTTCAGTGGATAATTTCCAAGTTATTCCACAGTTGTCATGGAAGCTATGTGGCTGTTATCACTAGTAGGATCTTGATAAAAATGACCCAAGGCCCATTTTATCACTGTTCTGTTAACACCAACTACAAGATAATTTTCAAGGATACCATTGTTGGAATATGGGTTGTCATGGAAGTTGTATGGCTGATATAATTGTTAAAAATGTTGTAATGTCAGTTAACCAGGGTCCTAATTCTCGAAACCGGGGAACACGGTTCTCATGACAATGAGATGACAACAGTGGAACAACTTGGAAATTATCCACTGAACTGGCCACTGGCCATTAAGATAGAATAATGCAAAAACAAATAATTTTATTAAGCATTGTGTTTTCGAACTTTCAAGAATAATATAAGTTTTTTAATGGATAGCTACATCATTTTCATATTATACAGGGTGTCATTCGGAAATGACGATGACAAATTCTAAGGTACGATAAAAAAAATATGAAAAACATAGGTCAGCAAATGCTACAGGCCTTCCTCGACGATGGTGTCATCAAAGTATTTTCTTTTAAATTTATTAGAATCTATCTAGTTAGAATACAGAAATAAAACTTTATGTATAAGTTAGAGTTATTGGAGGTCACATTTTTAAAATATTAGGTGAGCTCGATTGCAACCAAAAGAATGGTGGGCTAATTAATATTAAGGTCATATTTCTTTTCGCCATTTTTTAAATAAATTATAGGTAGTTCCTTAAACATTTTTACGTAGAAAAGGTCATCGCGAATATCGTTGGGCCTGTAGCTCGGTATGGAAACATTTGCGGACCTATGCAAAATAATTGGTTTCTGAAAATATCGCGGGAAAAGGTCAATCAGTAATAAAATAGTTTTCGTCACCTAACTTTGAGAATAGCCTATTAAAATTAGGTGGTAAAAGAGTGATCCCGGCTGGTAAAACACGTTGGTGTTCTTTTCGCGATTAATTTGTCAATTATTTGGAGAATTTGAAGCCAATTCGAACAATAATTACTGAAGCCACCTTATTTAAACCCAATATAACAAAACTGGTATTTGACGGAAATCTAAAAAAGCAAATTGAAGACGGTCTTAAATTGACTGGCCCACTTTGAAAAATTATTAACGCATTACAAAGTACTCAGGCTTCTATTGCAGATGCAGCTGAAGAATGGATGAACTTGCAACTGTCAGAAAGTTTTGATGAATACATTCCAGAAAATTCGAACAATATTTGAATTTACGTGATTAATAATCGTTTTTTCTCTCTCTCCTAAACAATTACGACTTAGTGACTTAGACAAGATGATTTTGAAGTTAAAGTGAGATAGAAGACGTTTTACGACTTCAAATGGGTGACGCGGTGACCTCTTCTTAACTCTACCACAGTTTACCTCTGACGTACAGAAATACAGTTTTACCATTGTTTCTGTAACCGACCCAACACATTTAAAATATAAATCTTACCTGATCCAGACTTTTCTAATCCAGCCTCTGTGTCCCGAACATTTAGAATGCTGTTTAGCTCTTGGTCCTAGAAAAAAATTTGTTTTGTAGTTTGTAGATATACCTAAAAGCTTTTCTTTTTTGTTCTAACTTTAAAATTAAAATTTAAAAAGGCAGTGTTAAGTCTGAAAAATCGACTATTTTAACCCAAGGTTGGGTGTTCGAGATATTAGTGAAAGTATCAGTTCGAAAAACAAGCTTCATCCCTACCCTGCATATCAAATAAAAAAATTAAAATTTGGAGAAAATAATCATGATTTGGCAACGCCACAGACAATAATAAAAATACTTTCGAGTAAAGGTGGATTTTCATGCATACGAAATACGACGGTCCGATGATCCGAAAGTGTTCCTATTGGTTGAATTGTTTTCGCGCCAGTATTTGTCAGAATAATTTCAACTTTCATCCGACCGTCGGATGAGTTAAAATATTTTTAACTTTGTCCGACAATCGTATCAATTTTAACCTCACTATTTGACGTTTTTTTTGTGCGTTTTGTTGTTTCTATTTTAATATTTTAACATAAAACTAATATTAACGAAATAAATCAGTGTCATTAATTATAATATTATAATATCCTATCTGCTTCAATTAAGAATGAAAAATAAACAAAAAAGGAAAGGATGGGGGGAAAATTAAGGCGGTTATCACAACCTGTTTCAAGAAATGAAATTAATAGATTCTGAAAGGTATTTCAATTGTAAGTTCAAGATTATTAAAAACAATAAACGTACGTGGACAAATATCAGAAAGTGAAAGACTTGCAGTTACACTCAGGTCCTCAGCTTAGGTCACTAAACATAATTTTTTGTTTTGTGCACTCAGGTAAAATTAGGAGTGAATTGGATGACATTAAGCTGATAATGCTCGTCGTTGTCGCACATATATTGCTTAAAAACGTAATGAAATCAAATGGGTAATTAAACGCTATAATTGAGAATACAAAAAGGACCAAAACAAAATTATAACCTATAACTGAAGCGTCAAATGTATGTCTATTGACAAAATTCGGAACAACAGAAACGGAGCCATGAAAATTGGCAAGAATTTCGGACGAAATTAAACGTCATTTCGGATATCGGACCGTCGTGTTTCGTATGCATGAAAATCCACCTTTAAGTGGACTTGGTAGAAATTTAAATTTTTAACAAACTATCAGGGTTTCATATAAAAACATCTCGTAAAATCATATAAATGGTACTCGTATAATCCTTATGCAACTGTCTACAAAGAATACTTGTCAAATTGATATCAACAGATAAATTGTGGGTAAAAAAATTACGAAAATAATTAATAACTCGGCAACATCGCAACAGATTGGAAAAAAAATTGGGTTTATGTAAACAATAAATAGGGACACAAATTTAGTGTAAACATATTTAATTTTAAGTTGTACTCGTTTTGTGAAATACCGTATATTCAAAAATAATTTTCAATGTAGTACCCTATCATAGGCATTATGTACATTGGTCCTGGATGTTGCCACTCGCTATTTACATTTTCTACTCTAGTATGAGATACGCATAAAAGTATTAAAGATTGCAAAGTTTGAATATACTTACATCATTTAAGTACAAAAAGAAGTCCTTTCATCTTCTTTCTTCTTATATTGTATGCTCCCAGTTCAATCAGTCCAGAGATATTAGTAGACGGACGAAACGAAAAAAAAATCTGGAACTGATGCTAATTTAATGCTGCCCGCCGCTTTGCACGCCGTGGACGCCGGAGTCTTCCCCAACATGCCGGCCCTGACGGCACCATATTATGTGTAGAACCGAAGGACTCAGCCCGCACTGTACATTCCTGCTTATACACACCCTTTTTACTTGCCGTGCGCCCACTGACTAGAAACAAATACAATGCAATTTCCCCGTGGACGATAACTCTTTCCTACCGCGGCCTGCTCAACCCGGAAACTCCTTCTTCTCTGTCTCCGGAATTACAGAAAGAAGTTAGCTATGTTCCGTTTCCGACAAAGCCTTGCAGGTGCTAGCTTAAAAGGTCCTTTGTACTCTACTAGGTATCCTCGCCACATACATATAGTCAATCTTTATCTAAATGGGTTTGAAGCCTGCGGTCCAAACCCACAAACTGTACACTGTGATGGCCCTCGATGCCCGCCCTCGACACCACTGACTGCCCACAAGCCCATAGCCCCAAATCTGCTTTATCGCAGTATAATGTAAAAAAAGAAATAATGGACGGGCCAACGTCAACCATATGGTTAACGCAATGTCCATTATTATTTGTATTATTATTTTTAATTTTTTAAATGGTTCGCGCCCTAACTACAGCCTAATCACCTAAGATTATGGCTCCAAGCTCTGTCGTGGTGCTTTAGAGCAAAGGATTGTAACAGGAACACTCATTGTCCCCTGTGTGACAGAGCTACTACATGTGGGGTCGACCTGCGTCCAATATATCAAGGTAAATTTTGATTTTGGATTTCAGCCTGCAAAATAGAAAAACAACCATTAAATAAAATGGATTTAAATACGGGATAGTGTGAACTAAACCATAAATATCAAAATATTGGATTACCTATATCCGATATACCTGGTGTAAACGAGATCATTGTCACAGGTTGGAGTAATCTGTGTCATTGTACAGAGCACCATAGGGTCATGTTAAAAGGTATATTTTAGTCAAATTTGGGTTACTACTATGTGCCTTTAGATGATAAAGGATATCTAAGACCTTGATAGTAAATATTAAAAAGTACATTATTTAACCATTTAAAAAATTATGTAAACTAGAGTCGAGTTGAAAAAAAATTTCAAGTAAAAAAATGAATTTCTTCATAATTGAAATGAAAAGGGCCCAATTTAACAGATTTTATCACTACTAGCAGTCTCTAATCTTATCTAAAACAAGTTGATGAATGCAGACAGAAGACCATTATTGCAATTAATAATAAGAACGATAACACTGTATACAAACAAACCATTACGGAATATTTTTGACCAGCACCTCAAATGAACAGAACAAAATCCGCACCTACTACCTATACCTAGGGACCTAATTCCTATAAGTTTTACACATTTGAGAGAATCTGTACGCACAAAATTAATTGCATTGCAATTCAATAATTTAGAAATCTAAATGATGTGTGTGCCTTCGAAAGAAGCAATACTTATATAATATATATTGTCAATCATGGCAGGTGGGAAATTCTGTAGGATGGCTTTTTCAATAAGTGTAGTTATGTACCTTAATTTGTACAAAAAACTTCTTAACAGTAAATATAGGTAGGTACTCTTTTTGGTTTGGCACCAAAGTTTAAACCAAAAAATCACTTCTTGATTTGGACCATTAGTTTAATCATTCCTGGATCATGTACTTCTTCCTGAGTTAGACCTTTTAGGCCCAAATTATCAATGCCCTGTTAACAATAACAGCCATATAACTTCCATGACGATTGTTCCACCAAAGATATCCTTGGAAGTAGGTAATCTTGTAGTTTTACCAGGACATTGATAGTTTGGACGTAATTCCTATTAATACTTGATTGTGGCGCTGCTAAGGCATCATCATTTTAGAACTTGGTTTAGGTTAGTGGTTTGGAAGGAGGCTTCATTGGTCACAAAGCTTAAACCTTGGATTATGATATCGATATAGTAGTCTATCTACGGGTAATATCAAGTCAATACATTGCCAGCAATACATATATTTGATTGTTGTGATATTTAGGTATCTCTATAAATCTAAGTTCTGTAAAAGATGGCAGAGTCCACCATCTGGTACTATCACGCCTCCCACTCAGTGTGAACGACGGGGACAATGACCTAAACGATTTTTCCTCCAACTAATTTCTTATTTTATGGGGTAATATAAGACACCGTTAAAAGAAAAGCCAGGAAAAGCGTGGGAAGCCCTAAATTCTAAAAAACCCTTTACTGAATCTTACCAAAGAAACCTTTACTATAACTTACCTCGGCTGGGAGCACAGCAAACGAAATTTTGGAACGTAATAAACAAAAAAATTAAAAAGAAACGCGCACACCGGTTACACTATATATCTGGGGCTAGCTTATTATTATAGGGACAAATGGACGTATTCTTCCGAAAGAATATTCCATTAATTTAAGAAACTAGAAAAAGCTATCGAAACGATCAACCACCAAGAAAACTAAAATGATGCTTAAAACCGCCATTTCGTTTTTTCACTTGTTTCAGCGAGTTTAAAAAAAAAACACAAAAAAACTGTGGCAAGAACGGCGACCCGACTTCTATCATCTTCTTCTTTTAAATATCAATGGCCTCTTGTCCGCAGATCCCACAACTCGCACAAGACATTTTGCGAATTTTAAGGTTGTCTTGTCACTGGTGTCAGTTATGTTTTTGTTGTTTTATTTTCGAAACTAAACTACCTAACAAAAAATGCGAAAAGGCTCAAAACACCAATAAACGAATATTTGGGGAGTGTACGCGAGAAGGACGAGACCGGTGTGCAATACAGTAAGAAATTAACTGCATGTGATCCAAAGGCAAAGCAAGTAAGAGGATCATTTACTTACCTTATTCTTATAAAAAGCTATCAACTATTTGCAGATCTGGGATGACAAACCTTTAGGCCCCTGTGGACTTTTTATCGATAAATTGGACACGGCCTATGAATTCATTCAATCTTGCAAAGAGAGTGAGACTTTACTTACGAGCTGAGAGACGCGTCAATTACAAGAAATTGAATGGAAAAATGCTAAAAGCCAGACGTTCACTTGTGATATATGCCAGAAATTATTTAAACAAAAGCGATTTCTGAAAGTGCACATCACCAGAACACACTTGGGATGCAGAGATCTGAACAGAAAAGATCAAGGTAAAAAAATATTAGTGACTTGTTTCCTACATACTTATTAAAGCATATTTGGCCTAAGTTTTTAACGTTTGTGATTTTCTTTCCAGCTGCAAACCCTGTAAATGAAAGAAAACAAAATGGGCAGGTGCAGGACCTAAATTTTCCTGATGATGTCAAACTAGAAGGAAACGAAACAACTATATTTAAGAATCAACAGTCTGGTGATGATTCTTTTACAGAAAACGAAGTCGATTTGTATATGAGTGATGAAGACAGGAGAGACAAACCTCATAAACAAAGAAGGAAAACACTCAAACAGCAAGAGTTAGTTACATGCGAGTATTGTGGCAAATAATTTAACAAGAATCAACATTGGTCTGCACACATCAGATCTAAACAAATGTTTGTAAAACCTTATAAATGCAAACTTTGTGATGCCAGTTTTGTCACATCTCACAGTCTGCTGGTTTACAAGAGAAATCACAACAATGAGAAACCGTACATTTGTAGTACATGTGGCACAGGCTTTGTGCCTTCGGGGAATTTATTTACTTGGCTTGTGTAGATTTTGAGACAAAACTGTCATTATTTGTTACCTATTTCAAGAGAGTTCAAAGCCATATACAGAAGTAGATGAATTATAAAATTTGCCCCTAACAAGCACATCTTCCCTGAATTTATGGATAAGTTTATTGGAAATAACATATTAACATATTTATTATATTATAAGTATTTGAAATAAACTTATTATTATTATTATATATTAATCTTAATTAAGCCTCTAATTATTTAAAAAAATTTTGACTCTTCTATAAAACCTTTAAAAAAAAAAATATGTTTGAAACTACCATAGGACCCATTTTATTGGAAAATCCTAACTTTTATTTTTAATTTTAAAATTCTTTAAAGTACAAGATTATGGAAAATTTTATTCCCAACCATATTAGCCTCTCCACTTTTCGTCGCAAATCAACAGGAACCGAGTTACACGCGAGAAGCATTTTCAACCCCTTTGAAAATAGTCAAATCCTCGATAAATAATAAAAATATCGAAAATTCTTAGAAGTACAAAATTAAAGAGAATTTAATTCTTAACCATATTAGTCTCTTCACTTTTCGTCGCGAAATCACCAGGAACCGAGTTACACGCAAAAAGCATTTTCAACCCCTTTGAAAATAGTCAAATCGAACAATATCTCGATAAATAATAAAAATATCGAAAATTCTTAAAAGTACAAAATTAAAGAGAATTTAATTCCTAACCATATTAGTCTCTTCACTTTTCGTCGCGAAATCACCAGGAACCGAGTTACACGCAAAAAGCATCTTCAACCGCTTCGAACATAGTCAAATCGAGCAATATCTCGATAAGTAATAAAAATATCGAAAATTCTTAAAAGTACAAAATTATGGAGAATTTTATTCCCAACCATATTAGTCTCTTCACTTTTCGTCGCGAAATCACCAGGAACCTAGTTACACGCCAAAAGCATTTTCAATCCCTTCGAAAATAGTCAAATCGAGCAATATCTCGATAAATAACAAAAATATCGAAAATTCTTAAAAGTACAAAATCATAGGGAATTTAATTCCCAAGCATATTACTATTTCCACTTTTCTTCGCGAAATCAATAGGAACCGAGTTACATGCGACAAGCATTTTCAACCTTTTTGAAAATAGTCAAATGGAGCAAAAACTCGATAAATAATAAAAATATTAAAAATTCTTGTAACTACAAAATTATAGGGACTTTTATTTCCAACCATATTACTATCTTTACTTTTCGTCGTGAAATAAACAGGAACAGAGTTACACGCGAAAAGACTTTTCAACCCCTTCGAAAATAGGCAATTCGAGCAATAACTCGATAAATAATAACAATATACAAAATTCCTGTAAGTACAAAACTACAGAGACTCTTATTCCCAACCATATTACTATCTTCACTTTTGGTCGCGAAATCAACACGAACCGAGCTACACGTGAAAAGCATTTTCAACCCCTTCGAAAATTGGCAACTCTAGCAATATTGTAAATATAATTGTATATTAAGTTGCCTGATAAAATGTATGGCAGGAAATAATATAAACGAGTGATTCCATATTTATAAACATACTAGACTAGATATATGGAGTCTTGTGCATCTTTCTATTGTGACTTACTAATAGCACAACATAAGACACAAAAATGGCTGAAGCATGCCGAGAAATAGAACAAAAACAAGGACTTAACTACTGGCAACAAATTCGCAAACTGACTAAATTTGAAGCTGGACTTGCAATCCCTTTACTGGAACACAATGAGTACATAATAGACCAGGACAAAGAAAAAGTGGAAATAATGGTGAACATTTCCAAAATGCATTCAAAGAAAAAGATCTTCCTCCACAGTCAACCTTTACAACAGCTGATACAACCAATCTCCCATTCAAATTTCCACCCACGACAATCTTAGAATATTTGGGGAATGAACAAAGACCATTGATTCTTTCCTTTTTTACTTTTTTGTTGCAAAAAAGAAAACTAAGGGGCAGTAATTAAGTCAATATATTAATATTAATAGCTACTAAATATGTTTTAAACTTATATGTGGGCAGTATGACCTAGGTAAATAAATATTAAAATAAATAACAGGGTTGTATATCATTGCCAATAAATTGTATAATAAAAAAAAATAAAATAAAAATTACCCACACACCACACCATTAACTTCAACTTGCTTCGTTCTCGAGAAAAAAAATAAAAGCCACCCATGCATGTCGAAAAATTTTTTCTCACGAATATCGACAAAAAATGTGCGTTATGTTGTTTTCGGGTTAAGCAGCTAAAAATACAACTTTTTTGTCTCTTGATATTTTTTCGTATCTTGCTTCGTTCTCGAGAAAAAAAATAAAAGCCACCCATGCATGTCGAAAAATTTTTTCTCACGAATATCGACAAAAAATGTGCGTTATGTTGTTTTCGGGTTAAGCAGCTAAAAATACAACTTTTTTGTCTCTTGATATTTTTTCGTATCTTGCTTCGTTCTCGAGAAAAAAAATAAAAGCCACCCATGCATGTCGAAAAATTTTTTCTCACGAATATCGACAAAAAATGTGCGTTATGTTGTTTTCGGGTTAAGCAGCTAAAAATACAACTTTTTTGTCTCTTGATATTTTTTCGTATCTTGCTTCGTTCTCGAGAAAAAAAATAAAAGCCACCCATGCATGTCGAAAAATTTTTTCTCACGAATATCGACAAAAAATGTGCGTTATGTTGTTTTCGGGTTAAGCAGCTAAAAATACAACTTTTTTGTCTCTTGATATTTTTTCGTATCTTGCTTCGTTCTCGAGAAAAAAAATAAAAGCCACCCATGCATGTCGAAAAATTTTTTCTCACGAATATCGACAAAAAATGTGCGTTATGTTGTTTTCGGGTTAAGCAGCTAAAAATACAACTTTTTTGTCTCTTGATATTTTTTCGTATCTTGCTTCGTTCGACAAAAAATGTGCTTTATGTTGTTTTCGGGTTAAGCAGCTAAAAATACAACTTTTTTGTCTCTTGATATTTTTTCGTATCTTGCTTCGTTCTCGAGAAAAAAAATAAAAGCCACCCATGCATGTCGAAAAATTTTTTCTCACGAATATCGACAAAAAATGTGCGTTATGTTGTTTTCGGGTTAAGCAGCTAAAAATACAACTTTTTTGTCTCTTGATATTTTTCGTATCTTGCTTCGTTCTCGAGAAAAAAAATAAAAGCCAACCATGCATGTCGAAAAAATTTTTCTCACGAATATCGACAAAAAATGTGCGTTATGTTGTTTTCGGGTTAAGCAGCTAAAAATACAACTTTTTTGTCTCTTGATATTTTTTCGTATCTTGCTTCGTTCTCGAGAAAAAAAATAAAAGCCACCCATGCATGTCGAAAAATTTTTTCTCACGAATATCGACAAAAAATGTGCGTTATGTTGTTTTCGGGTTAAGCAGCTAAAAATACAACTTTTTTGTCTCTTGATATTTTTTCGTATCTTGCTTCGTTCTCGAGAAAAAAAATAAAAGCCACCCATGCATGTCGAAAAATTTTTTCTCACGAATATCGACAAAAAATGTGCGTTATGTTGTTTTCGGGTTAAGCAGCTAAAAATACAACTTTTTTGTCTCTTGATATTTTTTCGTATCTTGCTTCGTTCTCGAGAAAAAAAATAAAAGCCACCCATGCATGTCGAAAAATTTTTTCTCACGAATATCGACAAAAAATGTGCGTTATGTTGTTTTCGGGTTAAGCAGCTAAAAATACAACTTTTTTGTCTCTTGATATTTTTTCGTATCTTGCTTCGTTCGACAAAAAATGTGCTTTATGTTGTTTTCGGGTTAAGCAGCTAAAAATACAACTTTTTTGTCTCTTGATATTTTTTCGTATCTTGCTTCGTTCTCGAGAAAAAAAATAAAAGCCACCCATGCATGTCGAAAAATTTTTTCTCACGAATATCGACAAAAAATGTGCGTTATGTTGTTTTCGGGTTAAGCAGCTAAAAATACAACTTTTTTGTCTCTTGATATTTTTCGTATCTTGCTTCGTTCTCGAGAAAAAAAATAAAAGCCAACCATGCATGTCGAAAAAATTTTTCTCACGAATATCGACAAAAAATGTGCGTTATGTTGTTTTCGGGTTAAGCAGCTAAAAATACAACTTTTTTGTCTCTTGATATTTTTTCGTATCTTGCTTCGTTCTCGAGAAAAAAAAACCACCCATGCGTGTCGAAAAATTTTTTCTCACGAATATTGACAAAAAATGTGCGTTATGTTGTTTTCGGGTTAAGCAACTAAAAATACAACTTTTTTGTTTCTTGATATTTCTTCGTATCTTGCTCAGGGATGATAAAAATCATGATTTTTTTAAAAAAATAAAAAATCCATGATTTTTAAAAAAAAATTTACCAGCTTTTACAAATATTATTATTTTTAAATATTTCTAACTGCTTATATTTAGGCAGGAATAGTACAGATACGAAGCAAAACTGGAGAAGTTTTAACATGCAAATTTCGTTCGCGTAGTTTTTGCAAGTTTGCGCCTTTGTCGAAACTTGTATTAACGTGACTATTTCCCTCATATACTGTAACTACACTACAATGCGCTTTTCACTTGATTTTCGGTGAAAATCAGCCCTCGGTCGCGATTGAGCTGAAAATTGCACTCTTCTGGTTTTTCATTGTTGGTTACCTACGAGAATAACCGTCACTGTCACAACAAGTTGAAATTTCTGCTTTGACAATTTCGCGTCAATTTATCAAAATGAGTTTTTCATTCAGGAAATAGTCTAAAAAATATATTTCGTGCATGTAAAATGGCTTGATAATCATGCACTCAGATTTGTTGCCCTAAAGAAACAGCTTTCATGCATTTTTATTGTTATTTACCTTAAAAAGTGCCCTCCCTTCGGTCGGGCACTTTTTGGTAAATAACAATAAAAATGCATTCAAGCTGTTTCTAGGGCAACAAACCTTCATGCATGATTTTCAGCAATTTTACATGCACTTAACATATTACTATTGAAAATTTCGTCCGCGCAGTATTGCAAGTTTGCCGCTTTGTCGAAACTTGTAATAACTGGCAGAAAACGCCCGGCTATATAAACGATACGCACTTATTTTAGTTATTAGTAATATTTTTGCTTTGGCTTTAGGGGTTAATCTATCAAAACATTTAAACTCATGACAAGCCGGGGCAGAAAGGAATTTAGTGTTTGGCAGCATTTTATAAAAAAGAAAGTGGTGGGCAAACTAGGTTGTAGGTTGTATGTAAAAAGTGTGGTAAAGAATTGCAAGGTCTAGTGGACAGACTAAAAAGTCATTGGGAAACCTGCAAAAGTGAAACTAGTGATATCAGCAGTGGTCTTGAAACTCTGCATGGTGAGTGTCAGTCACAGCCTGGAACTAGCCACAGTGAAATTATCCAGTTGGCAAAGAAACAGAAAAGCGATAACTGTGAAAAGGGAAGTGTAGGTGGACGTGAAAATGGTGGAAGTAGCGGTCATTTGGATTCTTTTGTTGTGCGAACTGGACAAGATAAGAAAAAAGAATTGGACAGACAAATAGCCAAAGCCGTTTACGCAACAAATTGCAGTTTTAAAGCTATAGAAAATAAAGAGGTTTGAAAGGCCATAGAAGTGCTAAGACCTGGTTACCTTCCACCTTCTAGATTTTAGTTATCATCAACGCTCTTGAATGAAATATTTGAAGAAGAAAAATCTAATTGTTTTAACAAGTTATCTGGACAATCTGTTTGCATGTCCTTAGATGGATGGTCCAATATACATAATGAGCCGGTAATCTGTGTCGTTTTGACTGCAGAGGATGAAAACAGTGTTCTTTTAGAAAGCATAGATACATCTGGTCATCCCCATACAGCTGACTATCTTGCCGAATTGGATATTAACTCAATAAATAAGTGCAAAAATGAATATAACTGTAAAGTTACCAGTATTGTTATTGTTACAGATAATGGAATACACTTTCAGATTGTCTTGAGATCTATGTAAATGAGTGGCCCAAATTGTTATTAATATGTGAAGAGCATAAAGATCGAATTTATCCAGTGATTTTTAAAAAAGTTTCAGATAACTGAATTAAAAGGATGGCTGAAGATTTTCTACAGTTGCTAAAACCAATTTCTATAGCACTGGATGCAATGCAACAAAAAGGTGCATTTTTATCTCAAGCAGTTTACATATGGAAAAAGTTACTGGCTATTTTTGACAGTTTTGAATTTGAAGAAGAAATAAGCTTGCGTCAATATCAACTATTTAAGAACAGATATGTTCAAGCTCTAACCGGAACCCCCTTTCACTTTTTGGCGTATATTTTGGATCCTACAATAAACAAAGAAGAATATTCATTACTAGCTGAAGAAAAGAGAGATGCTCTACACATTGTTTCCAAATACTTTGCAGACACAGGATGAAACTCTGTTTTCAGAGGAAATAATCAAAAATGTAACAGCAGTACAGTGGTGGAGATCTCAAGAAGATGTTTCAGAAATTAAGCAAGTGCTCCCTATAGTAATTTCTGTTTTGTGTGCCTGTGCATCGTCTGGTGATATCGAAAGGATGTTTTCTACTTATGGATTCGTACATTCAGATATAAGAAACAGACTTGGCAGTGACAAAGCAGCTAAACTAGTATTTATATTTAAGCATTATCACTTAGGTATTTTTAATTTTTTTTTTGTTTAAATTAAGTATATTTTTGTAGGTATTAAAAAGGTTTTTTTAGTTTTAATTTTTTAATTTTTTTAAAGTTTTATTTTTGTAATAACCAGCTGTTCTCTTGGATTATTATAATTAAAAAATAATAAATAACTCCAGGTTAGAAGTAAGCTTACACATTATAAACTTTATTACAACTACTTTGGTTAAAAAACTTACTTTTAGAGGATAGGGAAGACCAAAAACTGTTTTGTAGCTTCTACCACATAATATCTATGGACACGTACAGGAGGCCCGGGATCTGCTCGCACTTTTTTGCTTTTAAAGCATATAGGTACCTATTTTTTAGAATATGGTACCGAAAAAATACAAAGCGAAAAATTAAACTTTTTTGTTTATCAAGAAAATGGCGAATCTCTCTCTCTTGAACTCTCTTCTGCTTCTGTTTCGATGGCCACTTGTTTCTCAACATTCAGCCAGAATCATATTTGACAGATGTCAATGCTGAATGTGGTCTTTGCTACTTTTCAGGCTCATGCTGGCTTATCGCCAAGTTCACTAGACCTGAGAACGACGCAAAAAAGAGCGAAATAATATTTATGTTATATTTTATCAAAGAGATTTTAATTCAGTTTTCATTTTTACCCAATTTTTTCTTTTAGAAGCATGACCATATCCTATAAACCAACTTCTAACAGTATTACGTTTTTCATTATGCCACTCACAAAACAAATAAGAGGTTGTGCCACTGATAACCATTTTTCTATAGTTAGTAATACGAAAGTATCTAATAATCAATCCTGTTGACATATTTAATTCTGCCTCGGTAAGGTCTTCAGATATCGTGTGATGCAATCTATTTTGTATTAGATATGGCCTAAAATTTGGAGAATTCCTAACTATTCAATACCTAGGGAAACTTTGGTGCAAACGGGCCGCAATGTTTGTTGTTATGTGATTCTCATTTTCATATATATATAACCCATAACCCTACTTTGATACAGTGTAAGTTAATTGGGCTGTTTAAAATATTGTATTTAACATAAAAATCCAACCCTTTTACACGAACTTTGTACTCACATATGCAAAATGGAACCTTCTAATACAGTTTCAAACAAAAAACGCACTTGGAGCGAGGTAAACAAAGCAAAAAAAGAGGAACGAAAGAACTGGAGAGAGGTAAACTTGCAAAAGAAACTGGAAAAGCAGAGACTTAAGGCGGAAAAGCAAGAGAGTAGTAAACAACCGGAAGCCTCGTTGGCCCCCAAATTTCTATCAACATTATCCATAGCAGTTCCAGGGTCAATTATGGAAAATGCGCAGTCTGCAGAGTTACGTACTTATCTGGCCGGACAGATTGCTAGAGCAGCCTGTATTTTCCAAGTAAATAAAATAATACAACTTTTAATTAGATTTAGTTATGGTGAATTTTTTCGCTGTCGTTTTAGGCTGATGAAATTGTAGTTTTCGATGACTACGGAGATGAAGCGACAGCGAAAACGGCCAAATTTGACGACAGCAGCGGCGAGAAAGTAGCCAGGCGCAGTTGCGTACAGCTGGGGCGTATTTTACAGTATCTGGAATGTCCACAATATTTAAGAAAAAGTTTTTTTCCAATCCATAAGGATCTGCAGTACTGTGGCTTGTTGAATCCTTTAAATGCCCCACATCACTTAGGGCCAAAAGATAATTTTATATTCAGGTACTATCAATTGAAGTTCATTTTGTATTGGTAGGCATGAAACGATTTTTAACAAAAAGTTGGGTTTTAGAGAAGGTGTTGTCTTAAACACTCCTGTTAAAGCTGACAAAGGGTCAATAGCAAATGTTGGACTGTTAAGTAACATCAGAGTAGATAAGGTTCTCATTCCTGGTAAGTACATAAATTAATTAAGCAACTTATATAGCTGATTTGACAACATTTTAGGTATTAGATGTACTGTGAAGTTACTTCCCTCAGAACCCAATAGCAAAAAGCTAAAGGGCTTGGTTGTATCCCCAAGTTTACCCAGAAGCGAGACAGGAATTTATTGGGGATACACAGTAAGGATAGCCAATTCCTTGTCAAAAGTTTTTTCCCAGTGTCCCCATAAAGAAGGGTATGATTTGACAATTGGCACCTCAGATAAAGGTGAATCTGTGGACGATTTTGCTTGCCCAAAATACAAGCATTTGCTGATGGTGTTTGGTGGCTTGCAGGGTCTTGAAATCGCAGTGGAGAATGACCCTGTTTTAGACGCAGATGATCCAAAATTGCTTTTCGATCATTATTTGAATACGGTGCCTGAACAGGTAATTATTGCTCATATCTACATGTTTGCTTATTTTTAAAATAAGTTGTTTTTGTAGCCATTTGCAATTTTTCTTGTGTATCTTTTTCAGGGTTCTAAAACAGTAAGAACAGAAGAAGCCATATTAATTAGTTTAGCTGCGATAAGAGCTAAATTAAATCCTGAATGCAAAAATCAGTCCTTTATGGAAGAAAGTGTGCATTTTAGGAATGATACTGTCGTTAAAAATTCTGCCTCATCAGAAGTGCATGAGGAGGACTTGGCTAAGGGTGAAAAAAGAGTTATTAAAAAGGATGACCTCAGTAGATTTGACTCTGATTAGAAATGTTCAAGATGTGTCTTGAGAAGTAAATGTTCTGGTTGTAATAAAAAGTTAAAAATTTAAATTATGTTGCATTATTCTGAAACCAGCTGTAAGCCCAGCACAAAGGCGTTGATAAGGAGAGGGGCAATAAGGGTAGTTACTCCCCCCCCCCCCACTTCGTTTGGCTTTAAAAAATATATATGAATAATTTTATTCTTATTACATACCCAACTATATAATAATTATTATAGTAGGTATCATTCTTAGAGAATAGTAATAAAAGAAGGTTTTCTGCATTTCTTGGGAGGATGAATTTCGTATAATTCGAAAATATTATTCACATGGACATACTAGAGCTGGTATTGCGTTGAGTGATTGTATCAGTGTTTCAGATATCACCTCATCTAAAACTGAAACAATTCCCATTACTTCAAAATTGCCGACGTTTCGACCTATATTGGGTCTTTCTCTTTTCTACGTTGCTTATTCCATTTCCATATAAATAAGATCTATTAATTGTTTTTTCTCGTTTCGTGCGTGATTGTTTATTGTATTGTATAATAAAAATTCACAAAATAACATAGAAAAAGTAATCTTGCTCAATATTAATTGTTGTTCTGTATTTGTTTTTAGCCTTGAGAAAGACCCAATATAGGTCGAAACGTCGGCAATTTTGAAGTAATAGAAATTGTTTCATTTGGTCCTTAACCCACTAATTCTGTGCTAAAAAGGAATTGCCCAGTTTTTGCTATTTTCTGTTTGGGGAAAATTCCCAAAATTTTTTATTATTGACCACTATGGAATTTCCAGATGATTTTCATGGATTTCTAGGTGATTCCCACAAAAAAATACAATAATTCCCAGTGGTGTATTTGAGACTTAATGCTGGGGAAGGGGCCGCAGTAGTATTTTGTGACTTGGCTAAGGCATTTGACTGCGTCTGTAACGAAACTCGAATTCTATAGCTTCAGAGGACAGGTACTGGATTGCTTCAGATCATACCTCTCGGAATGAGGCCAGAGTATGGCCCCAAGTAATTTGACTGTTTTGCGGGGGTGCCTCTGTTATTCTTGTACTGTATGTTAATTAACTAACATTGTTAAGAACGGTCATTGTGCCTCGTTTTGTTGACGATACAACCATCCTTTGGCATCACAGAGACTCCATGATTCCATGATAATGTGTGAGTTAAGACTTATTCTGCGTCAAGAACTAACGAAATAATATATTGTTCAAAACAGGCTGAAAGGAACCCCCCCCCCCCCTCTCGCCTTCCCAATTTGTATTTAGACATCTCTTTTTATGTCTTATTATGTCAAGTATAAACATTGCAGTTCCTATATCATCACATACCCAGAAAAAAACTAAACCGACGCCCCCACAGTAGGGAAATAAAATCACATTTTATCTTTTATCCCTCATTATTATTATTATTATTGCAAATATTAATATTCAAGTTAAAAACATGTAACAAATCTAAAACCCAATATATAAAAAATATAATGTAGAAGAATATACAAACGTAATATATCCGAAACCTTGTATAATAGTATAACTTGATAAAAGATACCAAGGTAGCTCATCAATGGTTGTATTTACCTAACAAAAAACACATAGGTATATAGGGGAAGAAAAATAATTTTTTAGAACACCACCGCTTTCATGCAGGTAAAGAGCTCCCTGAAGCGACCATCACTTCAGTTCAGTTATATAGACAGACAGCTCTTTATTTCATCGGTCATATATGGAAAGATCTCATTGAAGTAATGATTCTATGATGTTTATACAGGATGTTTCAGAAGCACGGTACTCAAGTTAAAGGGGTGATTCCTTACGATATTCTAAGAGAAAAAATTTATATGAACATGTGTCCGGAGTTGCCCCGTTTTTGATATACAGGGTGTTAAAATATTTTTAAAAAAAAATCGATTTTTTATAATTTTTTTAAATATCCTTTTCGCGATTTCATTGAAACTTGGTACCGTTATTCATAATGATAAGGGGCTTAATTAGCCCTAACTAGATTAAATTAATTAAGTCCAGTGGCATCCCGGGGAGCAAATTAACGAATATTATTGACAAGAAAATGTACGCCTCTGACTTTTTCTAATTTTGATATTTTTTGCGGATTAACCAAGTAATAATACAACTTTTTTGTTCTTTAAATTGTTTTAGTACATATCTTGCTTCCTTTTCGAGAGAAAAAATAAAAACCACTTTTTATTGCATCTACAAAAAAAATATCTATAAACTTTAACAAAAATATATACAGTATGTGTATAAAGTTTGGAAACAGCTTAATAACATCACAATTTATTGGCCGATTTAAACCAAATTTGGTACAGTTGTATAAGAGGATCTGACGCACCGAATGACGATATTGGCGTTGTTGCCAGCTTTTCAGTTTGTCTGGAATTCGAACGAATTTTATACTTTTAAATGTAACACCCTGTATATTTTTTCATTTACAGTTTTTACTTTAAATTTGTTACACTTTTGGTATAACATACTTTGTTCCTAATATCGGTAGTTTTCGAAATAACGACGTGTTTTGAAAATATCAACAAGATGTGTTTTATTTATTAATAAGACAGACGTAGGGTCAGGTCTTACGAAGAGGTTAAAAATCTATTTAATGACGCATTTCCAAACCGAAATCCAGTTTCAAAAGCAACTGTTCTAAAAACTGTCCGACGGTTCGAAGAAACTGGAAATTGTAGAGATAGGCGACGATCAGGACGACCAGCAGTAGTAGATGAAGAGAAAAGTTTAGAAATTTTACAACATGTTGTTGAAACCCTGTTTCTTCATTAAGAAAAATTTCTCAAGTAAGTGACGTCTGCTTCAAATCAATTATGATGTCAAGGTTTGACCAAAATAACCAGTTTTTCAAATTTATAGTATTTTCGGACGAAGCATTAACATCTATGTTAAATGGTAAAATCAATAGACACAACTGTAGGTTTTGGGCAAATGAAAATCCCTACTGGATGAGAGAAGGTCATACACAACGCCCTGGAAAATTGAATGTGTGGGCTGGGCTTCTGGGTAACCACAAGATCGGTCCATTTTTTATTGATGGAAATTTGACATCACAACTTTACCTTGAGCTCTTGGAAATGCAAATAGTGCCTACTATACGAAATGTGATGGGTTCAAATTATGCAAGTACATTCTTCCAACAGGACGAAGCTCCTCCCCATTTTGGTCGAAACGTGGGCGAATTTTTGAACAACACTTTTCCGAATAGGTGGATTGGTAGAGGGGGTACAATCGAGTGGCCACCTAGGTCCCCTGATTTGTCGCCTAACGACTACTTTTTATGGGGACACTTGAAGAACAGAGTTTATACCACAAAACCTCAAGATTTGGCCGATTTGCAGCGTCGAATTTTGGACGAATTTGAATTAATAACGCCAGAAATAATTTACAACACAATTGAAAAATTTTATTTTCAATTAGCACACTGTCAAGCTGTACAGGGAAAACAGTTTGAACATTTAATATAAAAAATATATTTTTTCTAAATTGTACTCGTTATTTCGAAAACTACTGATATCAGGAACACAGTATGTTATACCAAAAGTGTAACAAATTTAAAGTAAAAACTATAAATGAAAAAATATACAGGGTGTTACATTTAAAAATATAAAATTCGTTCGAATTCCAGAGAAACTAAAAAGCTGGCAACAACGCCAATATCGTCATTCGGTGCGTCAGATCCTCTTATACAACTGTACCAAATTTGGTTTAAATCGGCCAATAAATTGTGATGTTATTAAGCAGTTTTCAGACTTTATACACACACTGTATATATATGTATATCAAAAACTTCGTACACATATTCATATGAACTTTTTCTCTAAGAATATCATAAATAATCACCCCCTTAAGTTACGTACGTACTTCCGAAACACCCTGTATATAAGGCAATAAAGCATATTTTGACTTTGGTTTTAACTTCAGTGGTCTTAAAGGTCACTGAAGTGACTGTCGCTTGCGAATTGTATCATATGTTCACAGTCGCATACAATACTGAATTGATCAAAATGAAAACCCATCCGTTATTTTACCACACCATAATTAACAATAAAAGGTAAAATGCCCATATTTCGGGATACCCTGTACAATAAACTTTCAAAAGTAACAGGTAAGGAACCTATAAAATAAATGCTACACCGTTTAATTGTCAATGTCAACCAATTTGTATATTATATCATATGATTGTTAACAATTTTCCTAAATTTTGATAGGATGTGTTTTTCCGAAGACCCTTGATATTATTTCTGGCTCGCTGACGCTAAAGACACGTGCACTACCATTGAAATCTAGATAGGAGATCGCGTGGTAAAAAAATCTTTTAGTCATTAGTCATTCACGCTGAAATCCCACTTTCTTGAAAGCTTTAAATGTCAACAATTTGTAAGTCTTCGGAATATCGTAATCCTTAACAATAATTCTAATAGTTTGTTTTTTAAGAATAGTATAATAATTTTGTGCGTTGTATCTATCGTATTTTTGTCCTAATATTTGTATTATCTGCCCTACTTTGCTTCGCTGAGAGTCTGCTTCAGCATGTTACTTGCTGCCGCAGGAATCTACTATCAGGACGACATGTAAAAATGTCAGAGTCAAGCCCAAGGTCTGTCCGACGGTGCCCTTAATATTTAATTATTGACTGAGACTTGTCAGTTGCCATAAAAAATGTGACTAAAATGGACTCAGCATAAGACAAGCTACTGCTGATAAAACGCGAATATTATTATACCATTCTAGTTTCCCTAAGTAGTTGTATATCACATATGCATGCAGACTTAAACATTGCATTTATGGATTGAGCGTTCGACTGTTTCTCTTAGGCTCGCGATCACCGATCGTTGATCGCAGGCATTTGTTATCGCTGTTCCTGATACTATCATGTTAGCACCAGCCTAAATACAAAAATAAAACCTTAGACTAACTCACAGACATCAAATTCAATAGTGAGTGAGACTTACCTCTGCACAGGCAGTGATTGTATTGAGGCCCACCCCACCATCCACTTCGATATCCAGCAAGGGGTAGTTGTGTCGCAGCCACTGAACTTTGGGCATCATGTCAGCCATAAATTTTTGCCCACCGAAACCTTCCAAAAGACATATTTTTGAACAAACAATGAAAGCTGTTATATCTTGTAGAAAGTTTCTATCCCATTCCTTCACATATTTCAATCAAATATACTTTATTGTTGAAAGAATGCTACATTTTAATAAACAAAGTAAACCTACAGACTATTACAGCCTACAATTTAAACATGCACAGACAAAAATTAACTTTAACAATTTAAATACACAACACAAATCACAGCATTCACTCATCACAGAATAAAATTGGAATTGGACTGACCAGACCAGTAAGCAAAACAAATATGATTATAAAAACCTTAATTAAAGACTATCATTCTAGTATTTCTGCAGGTTATTTATTTATTTATTATTATTTATTATTTATTTATTTGTACTTAACAGATCTAATACAAGAATAAATCCTATTATAAAGTACAAGTAGTAGGTACAGTACATAGTAAAGTCTTTAGAGTATTTCCCTAATCACTGCTTTAAAGTGATTGTATTTCATATAGAATAAATCCACATTATCCTGTGGTATACGATTAAAAATTCTACAAATATTATGCAATGGTGATCCTAGTTGGCGGTTATTGTGGGCTACATCAGGTATGTAAAAAGATACTGGGTTTCTGGTATTGTGGATTGGAGCATTGAAATTTAAATTTCCCAGAAATGCAGTATCGTTTAAATGTCCATTCACTGCTTTGTGCAAATAGAGCATGCATGCTACCTCTCTACTTTTTGTTAGAGATTCGAAACCATATCTATTACAGAGTGTTGATGAGGATATAGAAAAATCATTGATGCCCACCTCTTTGAAATAAAGGTATCGGGCCATTTTATTTTGTACCCTTTCTATAGAGTACTTGTGACATTCATAATATGGGCTCCAAATTATACATGCATACTCTAATATGGTCCTGACAAATGAGAAGTACAACTGCCTGATGCACTGGAGGTTTCTAAAGTCTTTGGTGTTTCTTACTATGAAACCATACATTCTACAAGCCCTAGTTGCCACATCTGCTACATGAACATTGAAAAATAATTTGGAATCAAAAACAACACCTAAATCTTTTATTTGCGTTACTCGGGAAAGTGTAGAGTTATTGATTGTATACTTAAATTGTATAGGGCTTGGTTTCCTAGTATAGGTAAGACACACACATTTTTTAACATTGAAATGAAGTTTATTTTCCAATGACCACATGGTAACGCCGTCTATATCGGACTGCAAAGTTATGCAATCTTGCAAGGTTTCGATTTCACAATAGATTTTCAAGTCATCCGCGAACAGCAGGCATGAAGCATTCTTTACAACCTCAGTAACACTGTTTATGTACATTAGGAACAACAGTGGACCCAGGTTAGATCCCTGCGGTATGCCTGAGGTTGGATTGAATGGATATGACATATAGCCTTTTATGGATACTATGTGCTGACGTTCATAAAGATATGTTTGCAGAAAATTTGTCAAGTTAGGATGAAAACCAAACTCTTTATCTAGTTTGTCGAGTAGTATTACAAAATTTATTTTATCGAAAGCTTTCTCGAAGTCCGCATAGACAACATCCACCTGGCCACGCCTATTCAAAACATCCGATATATACTGAGTTATTGACATATATAGTAGGCTTTATTGACTAGTAGGCTTTTAACCCTTCTTTTTAATGTCTTTAATGATTGAATAATTCTCAAAGATTGCTTTTGCTGCAACAATGCCACTCGAAACGACCCTGACAGCATAGCAACCAACAGTAATTTTTTTAATTTAGAATGGTTGTTTGACATAAAAATTTCAAGGTACTATCTATGTAGATGATATACACTTACCAGGTTCGACTGTCATTATTAAAATCATATCGGCATGATCAATATATTGTCTAACAGCCTCAATGCCAGTCCCGGGCTTCAACGCCAGCCCCACCTTCATTCCAGTCTCTCTGACTTTACGACATATTGGAAGCACTTCTTTAATTACTGGTTCTATGTGGAATGTGTATTGGCTGACGCCTGCATCAGCCATGGGTTCTATCCACTGAAAAATAAAGGAAATTTACAACCTAAGCGATACACACAACCATTTGCACAGTAAACAGGGTCTTGGTATACAGTATACATGCTGCAAATGTGTAACTATCTCAAATATTAAGTGGAAGTACCTTTTCTGGATCTTGCACCATCATATGTGTCTCGAAAAAGGCACAGGGGACCTTTTTCCTTAAACATTTTACTACGGGGTGTCCGAAAGTGAGGTTAGGAACAAAGTTACCATCCATAACATCCAAATGCAGGTAATCTGCCCCATTGTCAAGTAACCTTTGGGACTCTGCGTACAATTGCGAAAGGTCCGCGTTCAAAACCGAGGGCCCTATTTTGCATTTGACCGTGTTCTTTTGCATATTTCCTAAAAAAACCGAAATTGACCTACCTAACCTAAATTTGACATTGATCGACATTGACACATTTGACAATGACAACCACAAAACAAATAAGAGATGACAACGTTGCGCTGGCCGCTGACAAAAGACCTTGGAGTTTTGGCTTTTGTCGCGAAGCAACACCACGGCAGATGTAACGACAAGTTCGGTGGCGCGGTAATCGTAACCCTAGCTACTTTAAGGTTGTTCGTGTGGCAACCATGAGGTTGGAACTAGGCGTAGTCAAATGTCATTTCTCCTCAAATTTATACCGTTTTTCGTCGTGTCATGTCTTAGCGATGTTTTTGTTACATATTTATTTATTTTTATTAATTAATACCGCATCTTTTGCCCAAGGTAGATTTCGCTTTAACTATTTTATTGGCCTATGTAGTTTTTTTACATTTCTATAATACTTAAACAGATTATTTTCTTTAAGGAAGAGGTTATAAACAAACAATTTTTTAACGAATTTGTTTCCATTTTAAAAGAAATCTCTGATAGGAATTTAGTTTCGTAATAGCAAAGACACCCTTATAAATCAAACAATAAACACCCTTTCCTATGTTACATTTACCTTTAAGTAAATAATAAAACTAAGGGATATTAAGTAATGTCTATGACTCACTGTAAATTAATTAATTTTTAATTTGAATTTTTAGGTGCATATTACAGTGACTATGAATGCAACACGCCTTTACTTCACACTTCCAAACTCGATGCCACTTCTTCAATGAACGATAGGGGCCCTCAAAATGCTATTTTGTATGGTAAGTGTCCAAAAAAGCCCTTACCTAATGTTATATTTCAAATTTTGTTATATAGGTACTTCGGAATTTTAACAATGATCATTTAAATCAGTGAATTTGTGTCAAAGCTGTTTTTAGAGCATTATACCTACGTGCATACATACATTCTAGTTTAAATACTATGAAACCCAACAACATTGCTCATAACAGAAAACTACAAAAAGCAGGTCATTATTTTTAGTATTAGGAAAACTCTCCAGTTTGGTATGCATTGAACTGTATCCTGTCATAATTTGAATGCATTTAAAAAATTACCCATGCACATAAATATCCTTTTAAAAATTTGTAGAGATGTTTTTGTAACTTCTGACAGATTCTTCAACAATCTACTTAGCAGAAATGCATTGATCTATATCTCACCAATATTTGAATCGATTTCATTAAGTATTAAGAGAGTTTGGTTTATCTAATATTAATTTAAAAAGTTTTTATTAATATCTGAAAAATTATCTTAATAATATAACCAGTCATTTTTAATATTGGCCACAAGAATATTACATAATATGGTATGCCTTAGTATTTTGCTTTTAAAATTATTGTCTGCCTACTATTTGACAAAAAGGTATTTTTAAAGTGAGCAAAGTTGTTAGGTTATGTGGCTGTTCAAAGTTTTGAAGCTGATTTTTATTTATTAGGTTATCACTGATCAGCCAGGGTATACAAACCACTAAATAGGTAAAGTTAGTTGTTAAGTAAAAATCCACTTATGAACATTACATTTAAAATGTCACAAGCCGGTGCTAGATGGTACTTTAATTTCTCAAAGTGGTCCCCGACCCACCAAGATCTGATGCTTGCCACAGCATGCATTCAACTAGAAGAAAAAATACGTTTGCAGAAATTTGTGTTTAAAAAAGACTTTAAATCTTCCTTGATTGGAAGGCTTATGATGAGAAAATATGTGTCAGAAGTTTGCGACTTAAATTATAAGGACGTTAGGTTTGTGAGGGATGACAAGGGACGCCCAATATTAACTAATTTGGACGGCAGAGACGTTAGATTTAACGTTTCTCATCAAGGTGATTTAACTGTGCTGGCAGGTGAAGCCCAAGATGTGTTGTTGGGGGTGGATGTGATGAAATTAGAGTATACCGGAGGGAAGCCCCTGTCTGAATTCTTTAGGATAATGAACAGGAATTTTTCCACACTGGAGTGGAAGCAAATTTACGGCTTTGCAACTGAAAAAGATCAGTTGAATACTTTCTGTAGGCTGTGGTCTTTAAAAGAAAGCTATAGCAAAGCTCTAGGGTTGGGCATCACCATGACCCTAAGCGACTTGAGTTTTAAAATTTCATCGCCTCTAATAGTAGGAACTTTGGTCAGGGACACAGAGCTTTTTATAAACGGGAGAAAGTTGGAGGATTGGTATTTTGAGGAGACTCTTATTGGTGACGATCATTGTGTTTCGGTAGCGAGTAATAGGAATATTGAAGGGGCTGGATTTAAAGAAGTAGATTTTGGGTTTCTCATGGATAAAGCTGAGCCTTTGTTGGATGAGGATGAGAGTTATTGTTTGGAGTATTTTAAAAAGATGGACAAGACTTTTTAGGGGTTTGTTAACAGGCTGGGCAAACTACTAAGAAGCAAAACTACTAAAAGTACTTTGGTGGGGAAGTAGCTTCAAGAAAGCAATTAATCACTAAAAAAGTGGCTTATTTAGTAGCTTGGAAACGGATTAATAACATCACAATTTATTGGCCGATTTAAACCAAATTTAGTACTGTTATGTAAGAGAATCTGACGCATCGAATGACGATATTGGCGTTGTTGCCAGCTTTTTAGTTTGTCTGGAATTCGAACGAATTTTATATTTTTAAATGTAACACCCTGTATATTTTTTTATTTATAGTTTTTACTTTAAATTTGTCACACTTTTTGTATAACATGCTTTGTTCCTAATATCAGTAGTTTTCGAAATAACGAGTACAATTTAGAAAAAATATATTTTTTATATTAAATGTTCAAACTGTTTTCCCTGTTACAGCTTGACAGTGTGCTAATTGAAAGTAAAATTTTTTAATTGTGTTGTAAATCATTTCTGGCGTTATTAATTCAAATTCGTTCAAAATTCGACGCTGCAAATCGGCCAAATCTTGAGGTTTTGTGGTATAAACTCTGTTCTTTAAGTGTCCCCATTAAAAGTAGTCGTTAGGCGACAAATTAGGGGACCTAGGTGGCCACTCGATTGTACCCCCTCTGCCGATCCACCTATTCGGAAAAGTGTTGTTCAAAAATTCGCGCACGTTTCGACCAAAATGGGGAGGAGCTCCGTTCTGTTGGAAGAATGTACTTGCATAATTTGGACCCATCACATTTCGTATAGTAGGCACTATTTGCGTTTCCAAGAGCTCAAGGTAAAGTTGTGATGTCAAATTTCCATCAATAGAAAATGGACCGATCTTCTGGTTACCCAGAAGCCCAGCCACACATTCAATTTTCCAGGGCGTTGTATATGACCTTCTCTCATCCAGTGGGGATTTTCATTTGCACAAAACCTACAGTTGCGTCTATTGACTTTACCATTTCGCTTTGCTTCGTCCGAAAATACTATAAATTTGAAAAACTGGTTATTTTGGTCAAACCTTGACATCATAATATCACAAAATTAAATTCTTCGCTCATAATCATCTACTAATAAGTCTAATAACTCTTGAAGTAAATGTATTTTGAAAGGGGATATGTATGTTTAAATAAAACATTATGGACGGATTTGAAGCAGACGTCACTTACTTGAGAAATTTTTCTTAATGAAGAAACAGGGGTTGTTGTAAAATTACTAAACGTTTCTCTTCTCAGCACCACTGCTGGTCGTCCTGATCGTCGCCTATCTACAATTTCCAGTTTCTTCGAACCGTCGGGACAGTTTTTAGAACAGTTGCTTTTGAAATTGCATTTCGGTTTGGAAATGCGTCATTAAATAGATTTTTAACCCCTTCGTAAGACGCTATATCCTCTCATCATAAGAATTGTAATTCTTTCACTTTCAGTTAAAGACATTTTTGCATGTAAAAATGACTACTTTTGTGACTTTACATCAAAACTGAACTGGTGTTTTATTTATTAATAAATAAAACACAATTTGTTGATATTTTCAAAACACGTCGTTATTTCGTAAACTACTGATATTAGGAACAAAGTATGTTATACCAAAAGTGTTACAAATTTAAAGTAAAAACTATAAATGAAAAAATATACAGGGTGTTACATTTAAAAATATAAAATTCGTTCGAATTCCAGACAAAATAAAAAGCTGGCAACGGCGCCAATATCGTCATTCGGTGCGTCAGATCCTCTTACATAACTGTACCAAATTTGGTTTAAATCGGTCAATAAATTGTGATGTTATTAAGCCGTTTTCAGACTTTATACAAACACTGTATATGTAGGTAATTCAAAATTCCTTGGATATGTCAGGTTCTAATAATTCTTGTATGTCCATGCTAAAAACTAAGTTTCTACCAATTTATGTATGTAGTAATCTTAAACTAGAATGTATATATGTACGTTAAGAGTTTACTTTGGGTTTTATGCATACTTATTAAATAAATATCCTTTTATAAATTTGTTGTTTATGTTAATTTTTCCTCCCTTCTTATTGATTGGGCAAAAAAATCTCAGTACCAGTTCCACATTGGCACAGTATTTTTGGATTGCATGTTGAGTGTTCTCCTGTTTTGTTAAAGTATTTTTCGGTATATAAAGATGTTGCATGTTTTGTAGATTTTATATTTTGATACTATTGATTAGTATTGTGCTAATACCCAGCAAAATTTGTTTATTTTTGGCTGTATTGATCCGACATAGACCTTTGTTTTTAGAATATTTTAATTGAATTAATGTAGTAATAACAACACGGATTTTTTTTGCATAAGGTGAATAAATACAAAATTAACTTATAAGAAATATTTCGTTACTTAAATATTTTATAAATCAATACAGAATTTTTTAAAACCTGTATAGTGATGTACAGATTGATTGGTTACATAAGACTTTATAGGGATTTTATTTGTAAAAAATTAGAAATTTTAATCAATCAATCTATACTTATCTGCAATAAGGTGGAAATGCTTGGAGTGCCCAAGGTAACGATTTCGATCAATACCTCAATATCGACCTGGGAGAAGTTATGAACGTTACAAGGATATGGACGCAAGGCAGACCCCACAGTAACGAGTACGTTATGGAGTACCAGATCAGCTACGGTACCAATGGATTGGACTATGTCTATTATAGGGATTCTGAGGGTGACGTAAGGGTAGGTATAATCAAGAAATGTCGACGAAAGTTTTTTTTTAATGCGTTCGATAAATAATTGATCGAGGTATTGAGTATACAAATTAATTCATTATTACTTATATTATTATTATTATTATTAAATCAAAACAAACTTCTCATAGATACTTTCTTTGGCTTTGTTTTCACTGCTTGATAGGTTTACATATTAGTTGGCCGTAGCTGTTTTTTTGTTATGATTTAGAGCTTGCTTGTAGCTATTGATGGAATTAGCTTATGTAGCTTTGGGGAATAGACATATATTGATGCTTTGGTGTAGGGTATATGTGTTGAGTAGATGATAAAGCTGGATTTTTCCCTTGTTAACATCCATAAAATTTACTTTATTTACCCGGAAACGTATAACATTTAAGAGTCCATCACCGTAAGCCCTGACCAGCACGCAACCAACCCAACAGCGATGTAAATTAAATGGGGTTTCTTGCGCTCAGCTCTCAACGAATTCTGAGAAAACTGGTAAATTATTTAGCTTTGATTATAAGGATATTAAAAGGCAAATCTATTTGGGAGGTTTAACTTGTTTCAGATTTTTCTTTTCGGCTTTGAATGCATGCTTTTCTCCACACGTAAGTCCTTAATAAAAAATCTGCAAAACGTTAAACCTCGCAAATAGGATTGCCTTTCAATATCCTTTTAACCGAAGCTAAATAATTTACCAGTTTTCTCGAAATTCGTTGACAGCTGGGCGCAAGAAACCCCATTTAATCTACATTGCTCTATGGTTGGTTGCGTGCTGGTCAGAGCTTACGGTGATGGACTCTTATGCAAAATATCATTTCGCCTCATTTAAAACAAGGGAATTGGGTCATACTGTCCTTGCCTTCAATAATTCCCCCACAACCACTAACACTTCTCACTCTATCTCTTTCTAACCCGTTTCCTATAGGTGGTTCTGCGTGGACACCAAGGGAGAGCACCTACTTCGAAAGGCTGATTATAGATCTGGGTGGACGGTATGAGGTGCGTTCCATGGCGAGCCAGGGACGGTCTATGACCCACGAATATGTCACAGAGTATATTGTGGAGTTCTCGGACAATGGAAACGAGGGATGGAAAGCGTTCCACGACTCCCAAGGCGAGATCGAGGTGGTTATAGTGTGGATAGTAGTTGTTTGTGTGTGTTAGGGTAGTTTTTTGGGGGTTTTGGCTACTATACAATACCAGTTTTGCAACGGGTTAGAATGAACATTCTTTCTAGTTTCATTTTGCTTGTAATTTAGGTGTTCTATTCTATGCCAAAGTCCTAGTGATGTTGAAGATTTTCATTTAAGTAACAAAGTCGGTCATAAATGTATATTATGTTTTGGTCTGTAGCTACGCGGTAATGGTGGTTAAGCTCCTTCAACAGGAACATGCCATGGGCGTGTCGTCTTTGTCTAAACATTCTTTGAATAGACACAGATTAAAACGACGGCCTATGCAGGTTATGGAGATGGTTATTATAATTACAACTGGCGTCGAATATACAAACCGTTTAAGTTTTGTTGCAAGAATAGCAAATACACGGCACCATTCTTAATCTGCCTTCAGTAAAGAACGGTCCAATGAGATGATTCCCAATAATCCCCACCTACATTCTAACTATGCACCTTTGTTGGTGCTTTGTCTGTACTGTTGCATTATACCGAATTATGTTTAGGTTTTGGTGTTAGTTTGTATTATTTTAATGTTTGACGTTGTTTATATTTGATCTGTAAATCGATGAACAAATAATGAATAAAAAATAAATAAATATAGAACGCCATGCAGAGAGTGAAAATCTCTAAGCTCACTGGCGTGGAAGGGGAAAGTAGCGTGCGTTAATATGCGACATTTTCTCTCTCTTTATTTAACTTGAAACGTTCTCTTGTCTTCACGTTAAGCGGTCATTTGTATTAAGCATTTGCCAAGCCTGTATACTGAACAGAATTTTGCTATTGAACTGTGTTGTCTTTAGTTTAAGAAAAATATACCTGTTATGACCGATTCCTTGTTGCTTAGTCTTTTTCTCTTGGTTGGGTACATTGATATTATCTCTTACACTTATCAAAGTGTTAATTTTCGTTCTAATCCTAACTTGCACATAGTAAATGCCACCCATTTTTCACTGCACTAAATTTCTTGTTGAAAGGGTTTGTTTTAAAGTTGTTCTTGGTATTATTTTACACACGTGTATATTATGTACTAATATCAGACATTTAAAGCACTTGTTTTTTAAGAATCTTAAAAATTGATGACTGATGTTGGAAAAAATACGTATAAATATTTTTCTCTGGAAGTTATCACTTTTTCTTTAAACTAAGGATCATATTTCGAAAGCAGTAGCCCTTTTTACCTAAATATGTTGTCTTGAAAAACTTGTTTCTGTTCATATGGTCGAATCCTACAATTAAATTTTGATATTCTCTATGCATATTTGTCAATTTTCTCTTTTCACTGTAATTCTGTGATTGTCTATTTAAAACATCCCTTCTTCTTTCTTATTGCAGAATTAAACTTATTTCCCCTAATGTCGCCCACTGTAATTTAGCAAGGCTGACGATGAGAACCACTACTCTTGAAACATGTTCCTTCAAGAAAGCCACAGTGTTTAGTGGCATTCAATTAGTGGTGCAGACCAATGAGTTAGTAGATCATTGGTGCAGGCCTTGTGTTTCGTATATTTCTAATAAAGTTTATGATACAGGTACAGCAAGGTGTTCGGAAATAGTTGTTGTTTCCTTTAAGAGCAAATGCTTCCTGGACGTCTATTCGTGAATTAGGCGAATGATCACATTAAGAGAAGTCTTCTGTCAATTTTTAATTCGTGTTCTTAAAAGTGAAAATAACTATTCGCATCCATTAAGAGTTAGAAGAACGCGTTCTCTCGGAATTTTCTAAGAGAACGGGATCATATCGTGAGATGTATGATCGACGGTACTCATGTGACTATAGAAACTATTGTAGATATAGCGAACATTTTTTAATTCGTCGATAAACTTAAGATTAAACTCGGGTTTAAACCACATTACCTTAGGCGTTTGTTACGACACATTAACGCTAGGTATTATAGGTTACGGTTAACTTTAATCCTCAGTTTACCCAAAATAAATAAGGACCAGTTACTGTCAGGTTAATCTGTACCCTTGAAAGTAACCCGAACCCCTAATATCTGGCGTTAGACTGTACGATTTCTTTGTCTCTACCTAGGCAAGTGTACATGCATTAGTTTTAAAACATTTTCCATATACATTTAGATGTTCAGAGGTAACATGGACGGCGATACCGTACACAAGAACGAGTTCGAAGTGCCCATAATAGCGCAGTGGATTCGTATCAATCCCACCAGATGGCGTGACCGAATATCCATGCGAGTCGAGTTGTTTGGGTGCGAATATGGTAAGTTCATAATAATTCAGAAAGCTCAAATATATTTTTTCTAGTGTCAGTGGGCCAGTAGGTAGGCTTACCTGTTGAGTGGTAATTACAACCAGTTTTTTGAACAGGTTTTCTTAACTCGTTATTTTCTTTTTTTTTCTATTCCATCTGGGTGGGCGGTAGACTGCTGCCACTCTTAATTTCTGTTCAGTTGGCTTGATTCCGACCACTGTGATTTAAATATCTACACGTTGTAAATGACATTCTTCAAAATGATTGATTGATTCCTTAATTACAACCGCACTACCACCTCTCACTTGATTATCTGAGGGGATAGTAAAATTTTGTTTTACTTTGCAATTTTATAACGCACATAAATTGTTCTTAAAATCTAAAATATTAGAACTTGGTGACTAAAAGGCAAAACAAACTAGAAAAGTTTTATTCAGGCTGTCAAAGCCATGATAGACATGAAAAGAAATGATGTGGATGCGCGGGCGCAGAAGAGATCGCATATAGCACGTTCTTCTCTCGCGCTTGCGCGTCCACCTGTACTTACCTAACCTAAACCCCTGTTTCACATCTTTTGCAAGGGTTGGGACCGTGGTTGCTGTGCCAGGCAGTCGGTATTTGTTTGATACAGATATTTCCTTATACTGGAAGTTTGCCTGAAATTCAGTGACTGGGGATTGAATAAGTTTTACCCTTCAGATATAATATGAACCTGTCTGTTTTCAGTTGCTGAAGACATGTTTTTCAACGGCACCGCCCTTCTTAAGTTGGATCTTCTCCGGGACCCCATAGCGGCCCTGCGAGAGACCATCAAATTCAGATTCAAAACTGCCTCCCCCAATGGGGTCCTTTTATACAGCAGAGGGACGCAGGGGGATTACATTGCGTTGCAGATGCGCGAGAACAGGATGCTGTTCAACATTGATTTAGGTTAGTGTCTTTCTACGATTGAACACCAGTGTGTCCTTGTCCTTTAGCATATGAAGTTTGGGTTTGCAGGTTCGAATATGGTGACAAGTTTAAGCGTAGGCAGCCTGTTGGACGACAACATCTGGCACGACGTCGTCATTTCCAGGAATCGACGAGACATACTGTTCTCTGTGGACAGAGTGGTCGTACAGGAACGCATTAAAGGCGACTTTAACAGGCTCAACTTAAATAGAGACGTACGTTTTTATGAATTTCTGTGAAAGAACAATTTTCGAGCTCTCTTTCTTTTCTGTAGTTCTATATCGGAGGCGTTCCCAACATCCAAGAGGGGCTTGTGGTGGTGCAGAACTATACGGGGTGTATAGAAAACCTGTACCTAAACTCCAGCAATGTTATTCGGGAACTTAAGGAGGCCTACGAGTACGGAGAGGCGTATCGCTACGTGAAGATCAACACTTTGTATAGCTGTCCAGTAAGTCACTTAATATATTATAGACTGGTAAAGGTTTTATTATCCTAATTGTTTAGGAACCTTCCATAGTCCCGGTGACTTTCACCACACACCAGTCTTTTGCCAAATTGAAGGGATACGAAGGGATGTCGGCGATGAACGCTTCGTTCCACTTTAGGACGTACGAAACGAACGGGCTTATGATGTATCACGCATTTTCCTCATCCGGATATGTGGCGGTTAGTTAATTTTTTTTTAAACACTTTTTGAAAGAACCCTGTTAACAATCGATCCCTTTCTCAGCTCTATCTGGAAGTGGGCAAGCTCAAAATCGAGCTGGTCACACCGAACAACCCGAAAGTGATATTCGACAACTACGAGGAGACCTTTAACGACGGAAGGTGGCACGTTATCGTGCTGACCATCAAAACGAACGAGGTGACGTTCAGCGTCGACTACAGGCCGATGAAGACGAGCAGACTCCTCAAGGTGACCACCGGCGGCATTTATTTCTTCGCCGGGGGAGTTAGTTCAACCCTGGGGTACTCCAATACAATTTTCCCCGGTGAGTTTTCTATTCAAACTCAAAATTGCTTTATTGTCGTTAAAATTCTTCAGGTTTCATTGGCTGTATGAAAACGATACGTATCGACGGTAACAGTAAGTTGCCTACAGACTGGAAGAAAGACGAAGAATACTGTTGCGAGGATCAAGTTATTTTTGACGCCTGCAGAATGACAGACAGGTGCTATCCGAATCCCTGTCAGCACGGAGGCATATGCAAACAGAACGCCGCAGAGTTCTTCTGCGACTGCAAAGGCACGGGCTATGGGGGCGCAGTTTGTCACTCTTCCATCAACCCCTTGTCGTGTCAGGCCTACAAAAATGTCCAGGCCGTCGGCCAGAAGGCCGAGATTAAGGTGAATATGCCCCCCGAATATTTCCTGTATGTACTTAAGCTTAAGTTCTGTTAGATTGACGTCGACGGCAGTGGTCCGCTCGCACCCTTTCCCGTAACCTGCGTGTTCGCCGCGGATAAGCGCGTCTCCACCGTGGTTCATCACACCAACGAGGAGACCACCTCCGTGGACGGTTTCCAAGAGCCCGGCAGTTTCGTCCAAGACATACAATACGAAGCAGACGATGACCAAATCATTGCCCTCACCAACCGGTAAGTTTTCTTGACCGCCGTCTGCGTCGTTTATTCGATTTTTCCTTGTGCTTAGGTCCACAACGTGCACGCAACGCATTCAGTATTCCTGCAAGCAAGCGCGACTCTTCAACTCCCCCTCGGAGGAGCAACGCTTCCAACCGTTCTCCTGGTGGGTGTCGCGCAAGAATCAGAAGATGGACTACTGGGGCGGGGGACTGCCCGGCTCTAGGAAGTGCGAATGCGGGATCATGGGCACCTGCGTCGATCCCATGAAGTGGTGCAATTGCGACGCGGACTCCCCCACGTGGATGGTGGACGCGGGTAAGCGATTTGCGGGAGTAATAAGGGATAAATTAGGTATTTATTATCATTATTTCGTTCTAGGCGAGCTGACTGATAAGGAGGACCTTCCGGTTAAACAGCTGCGCTTTGGCGACACTGGTAAACACAATTTTCTTAATAAGTTAGTGAAAAGCTGTTCCGAACGAATCTTATTGCAGGTAGTGCGCTGGACGAGAGAGAAGGAAGATACACTTTGGGCCCCTTGATATGCGAGGGAGACGATCTGTTCAACAACGTGGTCACTTTCCGAATCTCCGACGCCTCCATCGATATACCCAACTTCGATATGGGGCACAACGGGGACATTTATTTTGAATTCAGGTGAGAGGTTCTCTTTATCTTGCCCACAGCGATACAGTTCTTTATCTCCCTGAGAGCGATCCAGTTCTTTATCTCTGTTACAGCGACACAGTTCTTTATCTCTAGTACAGCGACACAGTTCTTTATCTCTAGTACAGCAATACAGTTCTTTATCTCTAGTACAGCGACAGTTCTTTATCTCTCTTAGAGCGATCTAGTTCTTTATCTCTGTTACAGCGATACAGTTCTTTATCTCTAGTACAGCGATACAGTTCATTATCTCTCTTAGAGTGATCCAGTTCTTTATAAATGTTATAGCGATACAGTTCCTTATCTGTTACAGCGACACAGTTCTTCATTTCTAGTACAGTGACACAGTTCTTTATCTCTAGTACAGCGACGCAGTTCTTTATCTCTAGTACAGCGATAGTTTTTTTTTTATCTCTGGTACATCGATACAGTTCTTTATTTTCTTTAGATTCAGTTCTTTATCTCTGTTACAGCGACACAGTTCTTTATCTCTAGTGCAGCGGCACAGTTCTTTATCTCTAGTACAGCGACACAGTTCATTATCTCTCTTAGAGTGATCCAGTTCTTTATAAATGTTATAGCGATTGCACAGCAAAATAGTTCCTTATCTCTCTTAGAGCGATCCAATTCTTTATCTCTCTCACACTTTGTATTCTTTAGAACTGCCACGGAAAACGCCGTCCTTTTCCACGCCAAAGGACCTAACGACTACATAAAACTGACTATAGTGAACGGCTATCAGTTGCAGTTTCAGTACCAGGCCGGGGCCGGTCCCATTTCGGTCATAGCCGAGGTTTCGTACAAGCTGTCGGACGATCAGTGGCACACTGTGTCGGTGGAGCGTAACCGAAAAGAGGCCATGATTGTAGTGGACGGATCACAAAAAGCGGCTATCAGAGAGCCTCCTGGTCCCGTGCGAGCCATCCATTTGACTTCGGCCCTGGTCATCGGAGCTTCCACAGACTACAGGGACGGATTTACCGGTTGCATGAGGGCCTTGCTTATCAACGGCAAACACGTCGACCTGCGGGAATACGCCCGCAGAGGCCTCTACGGTATTTCGGAGGGGTGTGTGGGGAAATGCCAGAGCAGCCCTTGTCTCAACAACGGCACCTGTTTCGAGAGATACGACAGTTACGTGTGCGATTGCAGATGGACTGCTTTTAAGGTCAGTATATGGTCAGAAGTGGGATGAGCCGTCAGCAATATCACATAGTTTTTATTTAATCTTCTGTACAGGGTCCGATATGCGCCGACGAAATAGGAGTGAACATGAAGGCCAGTTCTGCGGTCAAGTACACCTTCGACGGTTCGTGGCGTTCCACGATCGCCGAACACATCCGCGTCGGTTTCACCACCACGAACCCCAAGGGGTTCTTGCTCGGGTTCTTCTCGAACATAACCGAAGAATATTTAACCATTATGGTGTCGAATTCGGGTCACTTAAGGGTGGTCTTCGATTTCGGCTTCGAGCGACAGGAAGTGATCTATCCGGACAAGCATTTCGGGCTGGGCCAGTACCACGATTTGACGTAAGTATTAGTTTACCCTTCTTTGTCTCTCCTGTTACACACATTATGGTTCTTTTGTCTTTCTTCAATAACAGTACAGTTCTTTGTCTTACACAGCGATACAATCCTTTATCTCTCTCACAACTATACAGATCTTTTGTTATCCCTCTCATAACAATACAGTTGTTTTCTCTCCCTGTAATACGGTTCTTTATCTCTCTCCGATAACAGTACAGTTCTTCTACAGCAGTACAATACTTTATCACTCTTACAAGTCGATCAATTATGGTTCTTTTGTTATCCCTCTATCAATACAGTCCTCTGTCTGGCTTCAATAGCTGTACAGTTCCTTTCTCTCCTCTATAAACCTTTATCACTCTCAAAACTAATACAGTTCTTTATCTCTCTCATAGCTTATCGAGAAAAGATGGCGGATCGACCCTGGTAATGAAAATAGACAGTTACGAACCCAAGGAGTTCCATTTTAACATTAAGGAGTCTGCGGACGCTCAATTTAACAACATCCAGTACATGTACATTGGGAAAAACGAGACCATGAGCGAAGGGTTCATAGGATGCGTGTCCAGGGTGGAGTTCGACGACATTTACCCTCTGAAGTTGCTGTTTCAGCAGAGCGGTCCAGGAAATGTAAAAGTGATCGGAGGTAAGACGTGCAGTAGTGATGATGTTTCTATTATTCCTTGGGGTAACTTGTTATTTTTCCTCGCAGAACCGCTAAACGAGGACTTTTGCGGGGTGGAACCGATTACTCACCCTCCTGATTTGATCGAGTTGAGGCCTCAACCCGAGTTTGACGAGGACAAGTTGCGAAGAGCGTACAATCAGACGGATTCGGCAGTTTTGGGGAGTGAGTAATGCTGCGAATTTTACTAATACACTGTAGGATATTTTTTAATAATAAATACTGAAGAAAACCCCACGTAACGTTAGTATCTTTTAGGCTGAACACGTGATGATCGTGTTGTAACTAGGGATCCGTGCGATTCCGGCCTTAGTGTAGTTGACGTGTGACAGGACCGGACTTCATTTTGTCGCGTACTTAAAGATCAAAATGTAAGCAGCGCTTAAAAATCGCAAGACTCCGGCAAAGTCTGGATGAAGCCCGGTCCTGGAGATTAACAGTCGCATCTCTTTCTAACACAGGTTCTTGAAGCGGGACGGAATATTTGTAAATTCAAATTTATCGGCTGTTTATTTGCAGACGTCAAAGTTCAATGTTGAAAGATTAGAATCAAATCTGGGTCAAAAAATAATTGTTTTTAAGCTCCCTACACACTTCTGTAATAATTTCTTCTTTTTCTTTAAAGGTGTTTTGGCCCTGGTTTTTCTCGCCCTAGTCATACTGCTAATAGTAGTGGGGCGGTACCTTCACCGACACAAAGGCGAGTATCTGACGCAAGAGGACGCGGGTGCTGACGCGGCCTTAGATCCGGACGACGCGGTGGTACACGGCACCACCGGTCATCACGTGCAGAAAAAGAAAGAGTGGTTTATTTAAATGGTGCGTGAGGAGAAAATAAAAGAGTAAGTCACTTTTATCAGGGATCCTACAATTTCATTATGTTTTATTTAAGGCCTAAGTTCGTATACAGGTCTGGCAAATGTTTTTTTCAATCAGAAGTGATTCAGCGGCTGGTGGTAATCAATAATCATTTGCTAAACCTGTATATGCGATTCGCGACTTGCAAGCACATATCGTTCTTATTGGCTGGTTTCACATTGAATTCAAGCCAATGAGAGCTGATCCGGACGAAAATTGATTTTTTTTAATGTCTGCGGCCGCAAAACTTCTTAATCGATTTGAGCGGTCCTGCAAAAATTTGGTTGTTTTGCCTCTTGAGTGAAATAGGAATCAATTAGCTTTCGTTTGATTGGTTATTAAACGATCATGTGACGTTTTATTTTCTTTTCATTGGCTCGATTTGTTGTTTGGATAAAATAAGGCCTACGAAGTAACGTAATAATCGAGATTAGGTCTAGTTTGCGTTTTTGTGTTCGAATTATGTTAATTTTTTCCGTCCATTTTTAGTTTATGACAAGAATTTTATACTCACTTTTTTTTGTATATATTTTTTTATGTGCTAAGTTTAAATTAAAACTCATGTAATTTTATTTATTATGATTTTTATTTACGTATCGCAAGAAGTGCCTTGTGGCATTTTTGTTTATGAAACATCTGCAAACGTTTATATTGATGCACTGATACTTGTAGATTTCTATAGCGTAGAAAGTAAAATGTAATTTTTTTACAAATAAAAGTTATTAAATTTAATTATTTTTTTTACAATTTACCAACCAACATCTAAGCAAAATATTAACAAAAGACGATCCGAAAAATTAACAACTTATGTTTTTTAAATAGAACAACCTACATATTTTTATTCAAATTTAGGTGCTGTTTTTCTCATTCCAAAAATATAGTTTCTCTACAGGGTGTTATTTAATAATAGGCCGTAGTAGCCAAGTAGAAAAATTCATATAAACATTTGATAATTATAAGTTCCAGTGGCGTCCCGGGGACAGTCTCACGAATAATATTGACAAAAAAATGTACGCCACTGACTTGTTTAAAAATTTTATATTATTTTCGGACTAAGCAGCTAAAAATACAACTTTTTTGTCTCTTCATATTTTTCGTATTTTTCTTCGTTTTCGAGAAAAACTTCATTGCACGACGAAAAAACTTTTTCTCGATAACGGAGTAAGATACGAAAAAAATATCAAGAGACAAAAAAGTTGTATTTTTAGTTGCTTAACCCGAAAACCATATAAATTTTTTAAACAATTTAATAACAAAAAACAAGTATCAATTCAAAGTAAAGAAAGTACGGCAACGTCGCCGTCTACAATCGGTGCATTGAAACTACAAAATGCAGTTAAATTCTAAAACGTATTTGCAACCGCCAAGACTAGTTTCCGAGAATATGCGCCGAAAAAAGCGAAAAACCAAGATGGCATCGAGCTTCGCGGAAGGCAGCATTTTATGTGCATCAACAAACGAACGGCCGCGCCATGAAACGAGGTGTTATGAGCTTACGTGACAAAAAGAAGGGTTTAGTGTTAGACAACTAGATATACTTATGTGTTAATTGAAATAGCATGACAGGATGCTACTGTGTACGAGAAAGAGGGATGATATATCATAAATAAAACTCATGTTTTGACAATTCAGTTCCGTATCAAGCCTTGTAAGAAGCAACGGGAGTTTTAGTTGATTTTTATGGTATCCAAGCCATGAAATAACTTTGTCAATTCGCGGACTTACATCCCGAAGATGTAATAATGTAATTATTATATCACGACTAGAGTCCAGTTAAGCTTTTAAAAAAAGCAGTCGGAAATTCGTGGAACCTATGCGATAAATTCTCGTAGAATTGTATCACAATATTATTGTTTGTTGTTAGTCAGGTAAAATGTGTAGCTGATTAGATGAAGTAAGTAGTTACCAGGCCAAGTTGTAACAGTAAAATCGCATTTGCTGCTACGCAGACCAAATGTGAAGGTGAGTAGCCGATATAACAGAAGTAAATAAATTATTTTGTGTGAGAAAAAGCCTTTTATTTCAACTGACATATTTTGAACCACGCAACCTATGGAGAAATACAGTAAACAATTTATGTTTGGCCGAAGCAAATAAAGGCAGCGGCCAACAATGTTAATAAAAAAACGATTTTTTTTTTTTAACATTGACACCCTGTATCTTGAAAACCTGACTTTTTAGGACACATGCTTATATGAGCTTTTCTACTTGAATTTGGTTCACGAATGCGCCCTTGGAATTACGGCTTATCATTAAGTACCACTCTGTATATTAACTCTTAACCGTTTTTAAGATATGAACAATCAAAATTTCAAACAGATCGATTCATTGCGGTTTAATACGTCTAGAATGCATTGAAAAACAAAGGCCCCATAATGGTAATGCATTAGGATAACGTCTGGGTGGTGTTAGAAAATAATCGCAACAAGTCCAGAATGCCTAGAAAATCAAATAATGGTAATTTTTGGCACTGCTTGATAAAACCTTAACGTTTTTGTTCTCCGAGGCATCCTAGGGATATTAAAACTTGTTAAATTTACTTTTCCAAACCTCTTAGACGTTGCATCTTAATGATCGCCAAAATCTTGTCTTGATTTCATTATCAAAAAATCAAGACAAGACAAGAAATGTTATGTCAATATCGTCCGACGCACAAGAAGGAATTTAAGGAAGGTGGTCCCAGAATAAACATTGTTGCCCTAACACTGTGTTTAAACTTCTATAAAATATTAATTAGCACGGAATTCAAATACATTACATATAACAATTAGACATACGCATATCCCTGTATAGTGTAAACACCCTGTAACATATATCCCGTTTATTTTCCCCCTTACTTTGCAAATTATAATCGCTTAATTTAATTTATTATATTCTGAAAGCGGAAAACCTGAACTAACCCACGTCTATAGAGCGCGAATTCCTGGGCCAGAAATTATCACCTGTGCCTTGATACTGGCACAGCATAAAGAAAGGAACAGCAGGCGTTGTCGATACGAAATCCTTTAAAGTTTATAGGTAAGGTTTTCGTCCACGTCAAATTTCCGAGTACATCCGTTCAGCGAGACTGCCGCCGCTCTGCATACGGAAAAAATGGCTTAGGATGCTGTCGACACACTTACGTTTTTACGCTGAGAGCACCTGCTGGTCCCTTCTTTATGCCGTGATACTGGTTTTGTCACCTTTTACCCCCCTGTCTTCTCGGGCATCGCGTAGCCACAGACTCGGTAAGGCGGACTGTACTTATTTAAAAAACTCGCAATGTAAATAAAAAGTCCCTAAATTAAAATACATACAAAATACCATACTAAAATAACAATATTGCGCCTCCTTAATCACTACAAATATATATAAATATAACTTTCAATAAACGTGTGTACAACATTATAAAAAAACACCGGTACCATCATACGCAAGAATAATGCACTGAATCGGCTACATCGCTCGCCTCAACTCGTAAACGTGGGCTAGTCAAGCGATGTTGCCGGTTGTTTTTTGCGTACGATGACACTATACAAATGTTTGTAAAAAATCCTCAAAAATACAGCGTTGGTAGTTTCTTCATCAGTCTTTGATTAAGTAGTAAAAATGCAAAATTTTTGGACCCTTCAATTTACTAACCTAACAGTTTTATCATACATATAGCACATAATATGTTTTGGTGTAAACCTGACTGAACACTTATTTTACGACAAACACCCAAAGACCAAGAAACATTTTTTCCTTCCTGTTGCAGTTAAAAATGTTTCTCAGTCAATTAAACAAAACAAAAACACGTTGCCATAATTTAAAGTATCTCTTACGACCAATTTTTTCTAGCAGTTATTTCCAGAACATCCAGTATAAGATAAGATACTTCGATTTATAGGATCACGTGTTGATTTTACCAAAAAATCGTATATAAGCCAAGAAAAACAACCGAAAATTCAATTTCAGACCCAACAAATGTTCAGTTTTTATTTAAAATTTTTTTCGCGGCTTTGATTAGAGGCGTCAAACTTCTGAGTTCGGCTCTGTCCCTGAGAAATTCGTGTTTTAAAAGTTCGTTGGCCGTTGCTCTGCTGTCCACGTCCACTTGCAAACAGCAATCTATGAAACTTTTCAACAATGGAGAACAAGTCTCCAATCTCGATATATTCGGCCTACCATTGGCTGTAAACAAATTTTTCGAGGGTCAAAAATGTTTGGGAGGTAAATATTTTGTAGGTAAAACGTTTTGGGGTAAGTATTTTAAAAGTAAAAGAGTTTAAAGACACAAATGTTTAAAGGTAAGTAAAAATATTTGGGGAAGTATAATTTAAAGGTAAAATATATTGGGCGGTAAATATTTTAAAGGTAAAACGTTTTGGGGTAAATAGTTTTAAGTAAAAGGGTTGTAAAGACAAATGTTTGGAGGTAAGTAAAAATGTTTGAGGACGTAAAAGGTAAAATATGTTGGGCGGTAAATATTTTGAAGGTAAAACGTGTTGGGGTAAATATTTTTAAGTAAAAGGGTTGTAAAGACAAATGTTTGGAGGTAAGTAAAAATGTTTGGGGACGTAAAAGGTAAAATATGTTGGGCGGTAAATATTTGGAAGGTAAAACGTCTTGAGGTAAATATTTTAAAATTAAAGGATACTATACTTATAATAGAAGCCGGTTATATTTTCGATATTTCTGTATGTTTATGTAAGTGTAAGTACGTAGTAAACAACGCTTGGAGGTAAATAATTTGCAGGTATAAATAATGTTTGGAGGTAAATATTTTAAAAGTAAAAATATAGTGATATACAGTGACGTACTAATTAAGCTGCTATAAGAACTAAAACTATCTTACCTGCAATTAAATATAGCGCTCGAATAGGCGGTTCTCTCAGATAAGGAGGTTCCCCATCCAACATTTCAACGATCATGATCCCCAAACTCCAAATATCCACTTTTTTACCGTATTTCTGTCTGGTCACCACCTCAGGTGCCATCCAATATGGAGTCCCAACCATTGTCTCTCTAAAAGTTAATGAAATCACAAATTGAAACTAGTTTGAGTTAGTAGGTGTGTATGACCAACCTTTGTTCATTCCCCGTCACATTGGCACAAAAACCAAAATCTGTCACTTTGACAGTTCCGTCCATGCCGAGCAGGATGTTGTCAGATTTAATGTCTCTATGAATTGTACCTCGAGTGTGAAGATAGGATACGGCTTGCAGAACCTACAAGATTAAGAGTAGTTCAAATGCACTGGCATCGAAATATGTTATGAAAGATGTTGGTTAGTTCAGAAATGATTAAATACACCTTGTTTCTTTGTATTACCTACCTCGTAACATACAGCCGCTATCTGTCCCTCCTTCATCACAGTTTCAGTAACAACATCTGTTAAAGGACCTCCATCTAACAATTCCATCACCACCCACAAGTGATCATATTCGACCACAAATGCGTCCAAGAAATTCACTAAAATGTTCATTGTCATCATGTTTATGTTTTTAGTTCATAAGTATTAGTTCTTACCTAAATTTTTATGTTGGAAATTCTTCATAATTTTAATTTCACTAAGCAACAAGTCCTTTTTGGCTTGCCTTGTCATATCAATATCTTTAATGGCGACTAGTTCTTTGCTGCGTTTATTGAACGCTTCGAAAACCATCCCAGACGCTCCAGAACCCAAGTCCTTTAACCTCTTTTCATAATAGTCCAGGGGATTGCCAGGATTGCAGATCATTCTTATCTCTATCATGTATTCTGCATCGCTCACACCAGACTTACGTCTATATATTTCACTGTTTGGCAGACTAGGTTTTCTATAAACTATGTCTTCGGAAGCTAGGTTGAGATTTGGTACATTTCTTGCTAAATCTCTGTTTTTTACCAAATTGTTTATTACTTTGCCTTCTGCCTGGGGGACTACAGTAAAAGTAGACCTAGAACTGTTTAACATTCCTCAATCAAGGGTCTTCACTAAACCACTTACTTTATTTAAACTAAATTTGATTTCCTGTAAATCTTAAATTGTTTCAAACACCAAATTTATTATATCACATACATTTCTCATTGACTTAGAGAGCTAAGGTGTACCTACCTTTCATTTAACCCTGACTCTTTACTCTTATGAGCATCCTTCGATTTCATCCATTCATCCATTTCCTTTGACTCCTCATCAACATCCGTTTCCATAAAAATAGGCTTAATTTCTGGCGCCTGACAATGTTTTTTTACTGAGAAATTGTAATACTGCAGGACTTTCTTTACCACTTCCGGGTTTTCTGACTGCTCATCCTTGGTGATTTGAGTGCCGATCTGTCGGACCCACGAGGAAGGTAAACCCTCCAGGCTTCCGTCTGATGTGACGGTCACGTGGATGTCGTGATTTACATTGGTAGGTTTACCTGTTTAAAATCGTATTTCTGTATACTCAGTAGAAAGAAAGTAGGCCTCCCCCTAATTAACATTTGTGTTCAACAAAATTTTCTATTCTATCTATTCCCAGCATTTTATTTTTTGATTTGTCCCAATATCTGGTGCAGAAATATTTAAGGTAGAAATGTTAATTCTTACAAGTAAAACAATAAAGCTATAAGTAGAGAATTTCCAGTGATATGTATAGATAGACTTAAGTATCAAAAGTTAATGTCATTGCCCTTAATAGAATAAAGTTGTGGCAATTGTGTGGCTTTTTAAAATATGCATCCCAAACCTTATAGAATTTATCTGACTGCTTATCAGTGGAAAATTTAAAAAGTTCGATTAAAATAAAATGTTTTATCATATCATATTTATTTTTATCTTTCCTGTGGTCTGAAGGATTACCTGAAGGACTCTTACAGTTGTAATATAATTTAGCTAAGTACCTTAAAAAGGGTACATACATACGTCATCGTCAAACGTGCGTATTTATAAAGGCAATAGGTCCCCAAGAAAGGGTCACAATGAGGGGTATTTTATATTTTGAGCTCTTATAGTCATGTTATTAAAACGTTTTCATTTATAGAGGGATTCTTAAGGTTACTATTTATGGCTTATGGCTTAGTTCAACAAAGATACTTACCTATTATAGACGCGGTGGTCTCTTCCCTGGGTTTTCTTTTTCCGAATAAGAAATTCATTGTACACAGTTAATTTCTACAGACTTCTAAATATCTGAAAACTATGATACGGGTAAAAAATACGTTTAAACTTATAAATACAAAGTAGATTGGTCTACATGACTATTTAAAACAATTAAACAAGGAAAAATTCATTTTCCATGCAAATATTTTTCGCGATGACACACACACCCTTTCGTTGACGTTTGACTTGACGGTTTTGCGTGCGGGTTTGACAGATGATCCTTGGTGACCTTGAGCTCTGAGTCATGCAGGAATTTTGCAGGTTCAAATTATAAATTTCCCCACTTTTTTAATAAAAATCCTTGTGCTTCGTTTCACTTAAACAAAAATGATAATATCAAACGTGTTTGGAGAACATAAAGGTAATTTAAAAATTATAATAAAACGCAACAGTCTCCAAACCAAGATTTAAAAACATTTTTGGCTATGCTATGATATAAAAACCAGAAGTGCAGTCACATTTTAGTTCAGCATTTAAATAAGAGATGTCACTGACGGATAAACTATATTGTTGGGCTATATAACAATATTATGAATATCATAATTTAACAACTTTTTCAGAAGTTAATGAGAAAAAAAAATAAACCGGATAGTAAATATACTATTTATTTACGCTATATCCACGTATCAACAACGTATCTTTTGTTCTTAATTAAATTACTTAGAATAAGTTCTGCTTCTGATGAATCGACCCTGTTACAATCGGTAAAAAGTTGTAAAATCATCTCTCTAACATCCTTTACAACTGATTTAGCATCTCCACATATAAATATACTTGCATTCTTATCTATAATCAATTCTACAATCTCTTTTCTACAGTCTGCAATCTTTTGTTGTACATAAACTTTTCTTTCAGTGTCCCGAGAAAAAGCTGTGTCTAACTTTGACAAAACTCCGTCTTTTACGTAGTTTTCAAGCTCATTGCGGCACAAAAAATCTCTGTCAGCATATCTACAGCCGTAAAACATCCAAGTTTCTGATGAATTAGGGCTAGCTCTGCTTAAAATCTGCTTGTGTCGCAAAAACCCGCGAAATGGGGCCATCCCTGTTCCAGTGGCTATTAGTATGCTAGGATTTTCTATGTTATCAAACCGAAAAACTCCCGGTTTTCTAAAGTAAAATGGTATCTTTTTATTTCTGAATTCAGGTTCTTGCAGTAGCCTTTGAAGCCACCCAGTACAGACTCCTTTTAGACCACTCTCAAACTTCACGATGAAGAAAATTATTGAGAGAGTTCTTTCTAAAGGAGATGATGCAATGGAAAAAAATCTGGGATTTAAAGGGGTAGAATGTTCTAAGATTAGTTCAATAGGAGGAAGACAAGATGGGAATGCATTTAAAAGTGATAAAAGAGTTCTGTGTTCAGTCAGAAGTTTAGCATACTCTTGAGATCCAGTGGGTGAACAAATCTTTTCTAGGTTTTCTTGTTCTTTTGAGTCTCTGGTGTACCTTATAAGGCTTTTAAGAAAAATCTATAAAAGTTTGGTTCAATTAGTAAAGAAAAATACTAAAACTGTAAGGATTTTTAAATTATAAATTGTATAGGAATGTCTTATCTTAATTCAATTTACTTAATTTTTCTATACTTTGTAGTTTTCGTACAGGCTGCTGCCTAGTTTATCTTTCCTTTTACATTGCTGCTCTTTATAGATTGTACTGGGAATACAAGAATTTATTGTTTATTTTATTATTTACCTTTTTTGGTGAGGTTCTGATATCAATATGCTTTAGAAAGAGCTTGTGTAAAGTGCTGCTGGGTGGTATATGTTTAGGAATGGTTGCATTTTTCTTGGTAGTCTCCTTTAAAATTTCCAGACAGTACCTTTTATCACAAGAACCTTCAACATTTAATCGAATAAAAAGCTCATTTACTTCGGACTGATCATTTTCAGGTAGTATCGCAATTGTATCGCCAGGAAGAAAGCTATGTTCAATATCCTGAAAATACAACAGAATTAAACCAAAAAATCGGAAAGTAAAGCAAAGAATAGAACCTTAAGAGACAGATCTAGCTGAAAAACTGTCTTTACATCGACCCCATGAGTTATTTGCTGAAAGTTTTCTATAGGCGCCCAAAATACTTCACTATTTGAGAATGGCTTGTTTCGATACTCCAGTTCATCAATCTAAAAAAGTAAGGCATTCTAAGTAAAACACATCTTATTACCAGTTAATAGTCATATTTACAGGTGCTGTCTGGTTTTCCTTTTCTATAAATCTTAATTTTAAAAAACAATGAGACATGGTTATTTGTTGATTTCTACTATTCTAACCTCAAAAGAAAATAACAGGTTTGTTCATTATCAATATAGACTTTTATACTATGGCTAGCACCAAAACTGCGGACATATGTTTCATTATCTGTCTCTTTCTACTACATACGAATTACAATTACCGCTTTCCAGCAGCCATTTTTAGAGCTGTTGATGAACATAATGATCCAGTATTTTTGACATATGATTTTTGTCAACATAAAGTTAATTTTTGAGTGAGAAAAATAGTGAGTTTTTAAGGAAAACTTCCATAGAAATTAAAACTATGGTTCAAATATGGTTTACCAAGATGTTGATATCACTTCAGGCAAAGGTAATTCTTGTTTCGCATGGCAAAAGAAAATTTTCAAGATTTGGGTTTTTAAAGCTGGGTACAAGAAAATATTGTTTTTTAGCTCCTCTTTATTTTGTTATGCGACAATAACACATTTAATAGCTATAAATTCAATATAACAAAAACCGTCTCAAGTCTCAAAGTTTTTTATCAGTTAGGTATCTATCACAAATGCTGTCCATGATGCTATCAATAAAATATAACTTTGGTCATATTTGTTAGAGTAAGATTTATTGGACTGTGTTGTCTATAATAATTAAAAGAGTTTAAATGCCTGTTTTATATTTATTACAGCCAAATAAATGCTTGTATATTGTAGGCATAAGGTTTTTATTTTAAATGTCCCGCCCTTATGTCATGCTATCAACAAATAGATGGCGGTAGCAAGGCAAGCCTGCTTCACATTCATGATATTTTTGTCCTGTTGATTGTCGCAAAGGGGCGTTACATAATAATTTATTTTATTATTTTTTTGGGAATAATTGTTACATTGGATTATGTAGGTTTTTAATATAATTCTAATATTTGGGTATTGACTTTGACTAAAAAATAGGCCTGGCTTACGCGGACAAATTGCGTTTGCTCTGTTCTAAAGATCGTCGCGCGCCGCCAGCTCGTTGGATGTAAAAAGCAAATGGACGAGTGCGTTGTTCGGCTGTTTTTAGGAAAGTCGCCATTGTTGTTCAATAAATTACACGGAAGGAGCTTTTAAATTACGCCCCGTTTTCCGCAGATGAAAAGTACCTTTTCTCCCCATAAAAGTGAAGCATTAACTGTTGGTGACAACTGCAAGTGAATTAGAATCCCGTAATAGTGATAAAAAGTGGTGCAATGTTTGTTGTATGCGTATTAGTGATCGGACTCCGTGCTCCCTAAACGTATCTATCGCGTTTCGTAAGGTTCGCCTTGTCACGTGGGAGTGTTCAGTTTAAAATACCGAGTTACGTGTGATTGGGAAAGTTGTACAACTCCAGAAAATCAATTTCGGCGGTTATTTGTGCCTCTGCAATGATTAAATTCACGTTTGGGTGATGTGTAGGGCTGCTCACTTCCGCTCTTTAACTTGTATGTTTTCGCAACCTAATTTGCCGGCAAGCGAGAGATACCGATCGAAAATAAACCGGTAGGTGTTATTTATGGGACTTGGCGTCGGCATATCGATCAAGTACTCTTTTGTGCAAGTTTTTTTCTTGTTTATAGAGACATGATAAGTTTCGCGAAAAAAACTGGATGAATGGGATTGCGTACGGCCTCGGTGAGGCGTCCCGATGCGGAGGTCATGGCTCCCGCTTTAACGGATACGGCCCAACCTCAAAACTTTAATTTGCCCCCCAAAAGTCATCTGGAACCTGCATCACCAATAAACAGTTTCGAAACAAACAAATACTCGCCTACTAGCGCGAAAAAGTGTAGTGAACCTGCTAGCCCCCTTAATACTGATGATTTGAGCACTTCCCTGGACAATCTTGATTCTGTGAATTTGTGTCCAAAACAGCCGCGCTTAGAAGGGTATTTGACTGATCTTAACGGTGCCTCGGATAACATTTTGACTCGGAATATGAGTTTGAGCTTATCACCTATGGGTGACCGAGAAGACAAAATGGGACTCCAAAAAGCAGGTTTGAATGTTAGCAATACCAGCAGCAAAGTTAAAAGCAACAATGATGTGGACCAGCTATTTAACAGCAACTTGGAAGCAAACGTAGAAGACATCATGCAACAGGTAATTAAGTCTATTGAAAATAGTGATCAGCTTAACAACTCTTCCAGTGACCTCAATGAAGTATTAGATCTTAATATTGACAAGGAACTACTTGAGCATGTGGATAATATAATCAATATTTCAATGGGAGACCATCAGGATGATCTGGAAACAGCCAAGAAGATTAAAGAAAACCAGGCTGGAGTGCTACTTACAGACCTACAAAGGAAACATTCTAGAATTGAAAGAAGGCTTGATTTTTTAAGAAGACGTTGCTACAAGCTTCAAGCAAAACTAATAGGTAATCATGTGAGTGGCGAAGTAGTAGGGGTGTTTGAGCAAGTCCACAGGTCAATTAAGAAACCCAAAGAATGTGCTGAAACATCTAAAGGGTATGGCACTTCAGACTCAAGAGAAAGATTAAAGCCCCTGTCAGCCACATCAGCAAAACTTTTAGCCAGAAAGTTGGAAATGGCTAAAATTTTACAAGCTAACACTGCAGCAAGGCAGAAAAATGTTCCTAAATATTTCGGTTCGGGATCAATTGAGGCTTCTATGTTTCGGAATAATACTAGTGGTCAAGTTAACATCCCACACTGGAGTGCAGAAAACAAACAAGAACTACAAAGAGTGTCAGAACAACTAAAAACACAGCTTCATTTAGTGCAGGACGAATTAGACTCTGAAGCTACAGAAAGCAGTTCAGGTGGTGAAAGTTGTGATGAATTACAGACTTACAATAACCCTCACCAGCAGTATCTTAGTATGTAAGTACTTCATAAACCTACTTGCTTATAGATCCTGTATAAATTTTCAGCCTAAAAGATTTATTGATTTTTTTTAAATGCCTTTAAAAAATTTGTTTAAAATCAGTCATGGCTGGTTTTAAAACACTTTTAATGAATAATTACTTGTGTCCATCTATCAGACAATAGAGACAGGCGCGAAAAGGACATAAAAAAAAAATAATAAAGGGACTTGCAATCCTTTTATTCCTATTCAATAGAGGGACACGACATGATCAGACATGTTTGACTGTTAAATTCGCTTGCGCCAAAACCAGTAGACAGATGAGCCATGAGTTTTTGCCTCTGTGTGTTGCCTATGGTGAAAATGATTCCCTTTCATCTTTTGTAAACCAATTTTTTTCAATAATTTTGTATTTTAATTGACTTTGGATAATTTTTGAGTCTGCATATTTTTGTAAGTTTTTTTACTGGAATACTCTTTGAACATTACATAGTACCTACATTTCTTTTAGAATAAGTATTTGCATATTTGTGACTAATTATAAGTATATTTAAGTACTAAATATATTCACCTACTCATTATTTTAAACTTGATCGTAGAACTTACAAGATTTAGGTCTAAAAAATTTACTATTTTTTTTTTTAGAAATGCTTCTTCTAAAAATGGGTGGTACTTAAATGTATTTAAAATCAATCATGACGAGTTTTAAAACATTATTATTAAATATGTATTGGGTATTTACGTATTTATTTATATTATATATTGGTTTCAATATTTTTGTATTTCAATTGACTTGGGATAATAGGTACCTAATACATACCTAAAATGTACAGTATTTATTTTCATGTTTACAAGAACTCTAAGGAAACTTCTCCTATTGCCCATATGTTTTGTTGTGTAACAATATTTGGCGCTAAAATGATTGTGTATATTTCCTGGTGGCCTTGATGGGAAAAAGTAGCAAACGGTAGTAGATTTCTGAGCCTCTTTAGTTAATACCTTGTAATGTTTCTATTTATAGACATTTTTCGGTTTTTTTTACCTGTGTTATTGATTTTAACCAGTATTTTTCTGAGAAGTAAACAACAAAGATTTTATTATTTTATAGAACAAAAATCTGAGACAAGAATTATTCTATTTTTTTGATTACATTGATTTTTATTTTCAGTATGTTTATTTCGCAGATGAAGCACTGCAGTGCATGGTTGTTTTTGAATCAAATAACTGTCTTATAAGTTGGAATGACTCAGTTCATTTATCTTTCCGGTATCGCGTAGCGTGAGCGTGACATAGGCAGTGGTAGCGGGAATAAAAAACGAATTAATTGCTATGCTTGAGTAAATTTACGGGGTCCTGTTCTTAATTGTATCAATAAAAATAATGTCAAAAACTAACAAAATATTTTAAACTTTAATGGTGACGTGAAACTTTGGATAATGATTTTTCGCGAAACGTGTGTGGAATTTTCCACTACTAGGTGCGTATTTATAGAGAAGAGCCAATGATTAAAATCGGTTGATTTTTGCTTCCAGACAAAAAAGGGCGTTATGGAAGTACTCTACGGACCGCGCGGCCATCGCAGCCCGATGGACGTGGGTCCAGTCTCAAATTTCGGACCTCGAATACCGCATCAGGCAGCACACTGAGCTGCACAAACAAATCCGGGCCGCCAAGGGTGCCGTTCAGTTGGGCGATGTCGTTATTCGCCCGAAACCAGTCCAATCTCAATCTGAGATTGCTGGGCATCATGGTAAGTGTATATTTACCTCGTCGGGGCTATTGCTTACCTTTTAAAATATGTAAATGAGTTTAGCTTAAGCAGAGCTTACTGTTAGTATTCTATTTATTTTTATTAGACTATGGGGCTTCGCCCGTAGAACCTAGTAATGGCTCGGCGGTCAATGGATACCTCGGGCAGTTGCCAGGTGCTTCGGGTACCAAATCAGAAGATACTGACTGCCAAAGATGCGCTAGAACTAGGCCGTTGAGTAATTTCCGTAAACGGAGATTATTGCAGGTTAGTTGAATTTTTTTTCCTTTATGTGTACTGTTCCTGGTAGGCTTGCCAACCATCCTTTGTCCTTTAATAAGGTGTCAAAAGACGCTAAATGTCCTTTAAAACCAAATGACTTATCTAGTACCTTAGTACCTTTAAAAAAACTTAACATTCAACAAAATGAAAACATGTTACCTGTACCTAACATATCCCATCCAACATCTAACCCTTAGATTAAAAATGTAGGATCCCTTTTTTCTTTCTACGGTTATATGTTGCGTGTTGGCAATAGTTAAAATATACCGGTGAATCCCCGAATTCCCCAACCCCAGCACATTAAATCGGTTCGACGATTTTCGAAAGGGTTGAAAATGCTTTTCACGTGTAGCTCGGTTCCTGTTGATTTCGCGCCGAAAAGTGAAGATAGTAAATTGGTTGGGAATAATATGCTCTATAATATTGTTCTTTTAAGAATTTTTGATATAATTTTATTATTTATCGAGTTACTGCTTGATTTGACTATTTTCATAGGAGTTGAAAATGATTTTCACGTGTAGCTCGGTTTCTGTTGATTTCACGACGAATAGTGAAGATACTAAATTGGTTGGGAATAAAATTCTTTATAATATTGTACTTTTAAGAATTTTTGATAATTTTATTATTTATCGAGTTATTGCTTGATTTGACTATTTTCATAGGAGTTGAAAATGCTTTGCACGTGTAGCTCGGTTCCTGTTGATTTCGCGACGAAAAGTGAAGATAGTAAATTGGTTAGGAATAAAATGCTGTCTAATATTGTTCTTTTAAGAATTCTCGATATTTTTATTAATTATCGAGTTATTGCTCAATTTGACTATTTTCATAGGGGTTGAAAATACTTTTCACGTGTAGCTCGGTTCCTGTTGATTTCGCGACGAAAAGTGAAGATAGTAAATTGGTTGGCAATAAAATGCTCTATAATATTGTCCTTTTAAGAGTTTTCAGTATTTTTATTATTTATCGAGTTATTGCTCGATTTGACTATTTTCGTAGGGGTTGAAAATGCTTTTCACGTGTAGCTCGGTTCCTGTTCATTTCGCGACGAAAAGTGAAGATAAGAAACTGGTTGGCAATAAAACTTTCTATATTGTACTTTTAAGAATTCTTAATATTTTTATTATTTATGGAATTATCGCTCGATTTGACCATTTTCGTCCCCAATCCCAACCTGTTATATCGAATGCATACAATTTTTCAGAGACCAGAAGTAGATTTTTGGGCGTGTGCTACGTCCCTGAATTGTCGTTTAATTCTATATTCGAAAGTTGGCAACCCTAGTTCCTGGACTGACGAAAACCCACATTTCTCTTTACAGGTGGCCGGTCTTCATGCCATTTCGAAAAAAGCAGCGCGTCCTAGCACGGTACGATGTAGCTGCATACCGTCAAAGGCGCCCTGCGCCCTGTGTACAGGTCGAGCGGATCCGACACACCCTAGAGACCCACCGGAAACCCTTGGCAAGGCCGAGAAGGTGGCGCTACTCGATCCTGGATTTCATCCAGTTTTGTCCTTACCTGAAGGTACGTACTTTAGACAACTGAAATATTTGTAAGTTTTTTACTGGAACAATCTGTGAATATTTGTTCTTGTATTGAAGATACGTCTCAAACACTACACCTAGAAGCTATCATGAAGATGCAGGAGTGGCAACAGAGAAGTTTGAAGATGAAGACGATGAAGGTGCTTCACAAACCAGAGCGGATAGAACAGAGGGCTCTGGAGCACCGGACGAAGAAGCTGGAGCACCGGAAAAAGTACGGTCGGCTCAAGGCCAGTACGGTGTCGGCACTATCAGAAAGTGAGTGGCCAAATTTGCTCAATAAACAGTCGCAAATCTGACTCGAAACTTTTGGCTTTTCAGAAATCAAGAAGAAACTGAGAGGTCGCAAGGTGGGTCGCCCCGCCGGCATTAGCAAGTTTAAGAAGCGCCAGAGTCAACCGACTTTGAATCAGCACCTGCAGAACTTGGATGCGGTGGGCTCTGAGGACGCGGAAGTTGAGGCGATGATAGGGAGCGGGGCTCAGACGCCGGTGAGCGGCGTTGTCGGTCAGCAGGTTAGATCGGGGTCCTTTGATTCGCCAGGCGGGTCACCATTACTTCATATGCAGGTAAGAATGTTAATTTTTGTGTGTGTTTTCAAGTTTATTTATTTTAGCACCTTTAAACATGAATTATTATACATTAATTATCGTTTTTTAATGTACCGTGTCGTGTCCACATTTTGATTTGATATTATAACGTTAAAGAAAAAAGTTAAATACAACGAATTTTGTATAACCTTCAATATGCCTATTTCTTATCCTGTAGCCAATATTTATTTGTTAATAATTTAATGGATATTTATTGGAACAAGAATATTACAATTACAACTAGAAATATTTATATAAATTGTTGAAAATGACCTCCATTATTTTCAATACAACGATGGATTGCTCTCAAGAAATAATTCTTTACATTTACGAATATTCAGGTGTTTCTCGTGAATCGTTTACCACTCTTCTAACATTAAATATAATCTCATTTAAATCACCGCATGGAGTTTTATATACCTCGTTTTAAATGTGACCCCAAAAAAAGTAGTCCATTGTTGGAGGCCACAGGATTGTGCCATTCCTTCCAATCCATTCGATATAATTTTGGTTCAAATAATCGCTAACTTCCCGAATATTATGCGGGGGAGCGCCATCCTGCTGCCACACAATAGCTGCTACCTCGTTTAAAGGAAGATTTTCCATTAAACTATCTATGTCATTTTAAAGAAAATTAAGGTATTTAGGGCCACTTAATGAGCCTCTATAAAATAACGGTCCAATTATTTTAGAACCAAAAAAACCCACACCAGACATTTATAGGACTGCCATTCTTGGTGTCTAACTTCTCGTATCACATGTGGATTTTCTATTAATCAGTGACGAGTATTTTGTCTATGGTGTATGCGACGCGTTGAAAAGCAGCTCTCATCAGTCCATAAAATATTGTTAAGAAATTGGGGATTTTCTTCGATTTTACCTAATAAATCTCTGCAGAATTGAAGACGTCTTGGGAAATATCGTTGTTGCAATTTTTGAACCGGCATTATTTTGAACGGCTTATACCTAAAATCGTGAAGAGTTCTCGAAATCATTCCATAGGAGTATCTAATGTTATCAATAGAAGTTCTTATTAATGTATTAGGATATGCGTTGAAATATCCTAAACATATTTCCGCCTGTTCCTTGGTTCTCACAAGTCTGGTCCAAGGGACTTACGTTCCATTAATTTTACACAGTTTCATCAAATCGTTTTTTTAGAAGGTACTCTCTGATTGGGAAACTTTCGTCGATATGCTCTAACAGTTGCGGTGGCACTTTTATTGTTTTCAATATAAAGCTCAACCATTTGGAGCCTCTGTTCTTCAATAAAGTTCATTTTGATTTTGACAACAAAGGAATATTTTGACGTAATGTAATGTAATGTAAACGTTTTAATATCAAACTAAAATGTGGACACGATAAGTGGATCACACGGTACAGGTAGTGATGCCGCGAGACGAGACGCGTTTTTCTCGCTCGAGAGTGCCATTGTCTCGTCTCGTCTCGTTTTTTCTCGCTCGAGAATGCCATTGTCTCGTCTCGTCTCGTCTCGTTTTTTCTCGTGAGTAGGGAATCATAAAAAATATTTTTTTATACGAATCTTAAAGGAGGTAAACATTTAAAAGTATCTGGTCGTCTCGCAGAAGGGTTTAATATAAGTCGGTGTGTTAGGCATGTGACTTAGAAACTATTTTTCTTAGATCAACAAAATATTGCAAGCGGCCATAAGACATAATTCACGTAATGTAATAGGCTTTGCACCGAGGTATTTTCAGTCCAAAATATACGGGGTGGTAAAAGATACAGAATGGAGGACGATTTATAATAATAATAATTGATTCATAATGGAACTACCCTTCTTTTATTATTTATTTTTTGGCATAATTCGGGGCATAATTAACTGCAATAGTTTGGAAAATATTCGACTAAATAAAGGGATCAGCCCAGAATGTCATCCGGGGAAAAACCTTAATTTTTTTATTACATTAATAGAAAGTGCAAGAGAAAGAACTTAAAGAAGTATTTCCGAAAATGCTCTTTTTGACATATCAATCTCTCATAGTTTATGAAATATTCGGACTAAATCGCGGTAACATTGGATAATTATTGTGTCCTTCTTTTACATATGAGTTATACAATGTAAACTGTAATTGGTTTAAGATCACCGCCGCTACAACGTTTTCAATCGAAAATGCTTTCTTTCAGATTTGGTTAATTATTTAAAAATGTCAACTACTAACCATAGACAGAAGAAAGAGGCTAGACAATTTGATTCTGTTCTCTTGAATATCTCTTTTAAGGTAAATGCCTTCACAATACGATAGAGTGAGAACGTTAAAACACATTATTTTTCTGTCTATATATTAGGAGATACCTAAAATTCAGTGTTCTAACAAACGAGAAAAAACGAGAAATTTCTCGACGAGAAACGGTCTTCTCTCGTCTCGTCTCGTGACTCCTCACGAGAAAAAATTTCACTCTCGTCTCGTTGAGACGAGACGAGACGAGACACGAGAATTTCTCGTCTCGGCGGCATCACTAGGTACAGGAGACATTTCTTTGTAAATTTTCTATGTTTCAAATTTAAAAGCATCATGAAACAGTAATAACTAAAGTCTTTATCAAGTTCATATCTCAGAAGATTTTTTTTTGTATTCAATTCAAAACTTAATTCACCTCTTATTAGTGATCGGCCGATACCGATATAAATATCGGTGCATCGGTATCGTATCCGCATATCGGCAAATTTTGCCGATAATCGGTATCGGCAATATTTTGCCGATAAATATCGGCATATTTAAGATTAACTATTTTATTAATTGTAAGTGAAAACCCATTTATAATTTTTCTAATGAAACAACTAAATTATTTCTAACATTAATCTTATTAATTTTAGGTTATTTACATAATATTAGGCATATGACAAAATTAAATAAGGCATATGTTGGTCAATAAAAACAACACTTTTTTAACCAAAGTAAACCACAAGTACAAGTTGTAGTTAACTTAAAATGACATTAAAATTACTAGGTATTGCAAAAAATGAAAATATTGCACGACACGATCGATATCCGAAGTAGCAATATACAATGTACTAATAATACAAGAACTAAACAACGATTGCAGCACAAAACAGATAAAGATTGCAGCAACACGGGAGCACTACACTTTCCGTAAAACGGATAATCACCACTGGTATTTGGAATCGGGCGGTCAGGGAATTACCGAAATTTGTCCACGTTACGTGCCAGTATTTGACCTAAAGATGCTTTACAATGTTGCCACTATTGACAATTTTTACTTAATCCACATACAGGGTGGCTGATTAGTGCGAGGAAGTCCAATATCTCCGTTGTTCTTAAAAATATCGAAATTTATTAAATACAAAGGTTCTAGGATAAACAAAAGCGCACATTTTAAAAATATTTTTGAATATACAGTATGCCCCAAAAAAGTGGGGTTTAGCAAAGATGTATTTTTTCAAAAGGAACACCCTATATGTTATATTATTTTTGGATGCTACATAAAATTACAGTTGTTTTTCAATAAGTGCATTGTAGTTCTAAACTTAATAGTTTTAGAGTTATCGACTTTTCCAAAATGATATTTTTGAACTTTGACAGCTTCTAATTTTCTAACGGTACTTCTTAGAGCAAAACGGCTTACATGTCCCTATCTTACTTTTTAATTGTCTTCCCAAAAATATTAATTTCCGGTTAAACCGGAAGTACTATATTTCCGACTTTCGAGTTACATCCGGTTTAACCGGAAATTGATATTTTTTTGAAGACAATTAAAAAGTAAGATAGGGACATGTAAGCCGTTTTGCTCTAAGAAGTACCGTTAGAAAACTAGAAGCTGTCAAAGTTCAAAAATGTCATTTTGGAAAAGTCGATAACTCGGAAACTATTAAGTTAAGACCTATAATGCACTTATTAAAAAATTACTATAATTTTATGTAGAATCCAAAAATAATATAACATATAGGGTGTTCCATTTGAAAAAATACATTTTTGCTAAACCCCACTTTTTTGGCGCATCCTGTATATCCAAAAATATTTTTAAAATTTGCGCTCTTGTTTATCCTAGAACCTTTGCATTTAATAAATTTCGATATTTTAAAGAACAACGGAGATATTGGACTTTCTCGCACTAATCAGCCACCCTGTATGTTTAATAGTAACAGATCTTTTAAAAATGTGGTGCCGATACCGATATTATATCGGTATCGGCAACTAAAATATCGGTATCGGCAAAAAAAAGTCCGTATCGGCCGATCACTACGGCTCTTATGATTGAGACTTAGATCATACAGGTTTTACATTTTAATTTCCAGTCCATATCGGGCTACAAACAGAACAATCGAAACGCCAGGACCGACTCGTACGATATAGATAACATTGTGATACCATACAGCGTGGCTGCGTCCACGCGAGTGGAAAAACTTCAGTACAAGGAAATATTGACACCAAAGTAAGTATCTGTCAGCATTTATGTGAATTGTTAAACATTCGTAATACCAAAGAAAATGATCTTATGTAGAGGTATTTCATATCCAGTCGTTCTCAGTGAGTGAGAATGAGAACTACCCGATACAAAGTATCTCTGGCAATGGGGAACTTATCTCGTGGTAGCTTTGCAAATTTCCAATGTATACCAACTTTTCTGCTAAGCGATAATTGGCTCACTGCAATTCACAATCTACATTATTGATACGTCTAGCTGAGGGTATTGTCTTTCAGCCATTTTTATTTATTACGCCAACACGCATAAGTGATATTACAATTTTTTATTATGCATACATATACAAAGGGGAAACATACAACAACAAACTTTCAAAGAACTAACCTGAACTGCAGTGAGTTGCAATTTGCAATTTTCACTGACATGGGAATTTCCTTGATAAATAATTAGCACAACCTCCAGCGCCACCTACTTGATTAATGGGTAGAATTGGTAGGCGGAGACGCTGTCCAGTGGACAGGAACCATTAGTAAGAAATAAAATTTAAGTAAAGAAAGTTAAAAGAAATTGTGAAAAATTCAAACATTAATTTTCATTCAGTCATAGTCAAAGATTCGACCACCGATAGTAATAGTTTTCCACCGCTAGGGCACACACTGTGTGGTGCCTTTACTGCCCCAGCTGTTTAAAATTGACCTGATGATGGACAATTGACGACCGAAACGCGCTAAATGAAGATGGGGCGAGGACGATACCTAATTACATTCTTAGTTGTCCTAATGCGACTATAGGTACCGTTTAGTAGGGAAGTTGGCATCCATTGAGAGCTAAGAAATTCCCTATTATATGGGCTTTCTGTTCCGTATAGCTAGCATATTTTCTTTGGTGTTTTGCATAATTTTTATGGCTTAATAATAATCAATTAAAAATTCTCCAGGTGGAGAATAGCAGAACCAGAAGTTCCGGAGTTTAAAAATAATGGGATTGTTGCTGACTTGGGGGAAGATAGTGATGTAAGTACCTTCTGAACATTGGGGGAATGTTTTACGTTAGTGTATATTTTTTATTATCAATTTCTCATTATTGTTTATTGTGGAATTTAATTGTTTACATGCATATCTTTATTATTGTATTTTTATTTACCACAAGATTAAGTAATGATAATAGTATGTAGCTGGTCTTTATCTTAAATCGTAATATTTTAGAGATAACATAAAAAATCATCGCTATCGGTCTAGTCCAAATATTGTAGTAAACACAGGCCTGTTACTTCATTGATAACCCAATTTTTGCGAGAAATACGCATTACCCAGTTACACTGTGTCCAAATAAAGTACTTTTCGACTTCTTCAGGGATTCTTACTCATTGGATCTTTCAGGTGGAAGACTTCACCGAAGAGGCGATGGTCGGGCGGCACGACCGCTGCGAGCACGACGAGAAAAAACGCTTTCTCAGCTACATGAAGTTTCCGCTCGGCTACGGTCGTCAACGGTCGCACAAGCGACACGACAGCATGGCCGACTCGTCGCGAGCGAACACGCCCGATCCTCCGAGCCCGCGTCCCGATGGCGGCGCCAAGTACGGCGTCGACGGGTCGACGCCTCTGATGGGATCGCCGCCTCCGACACCCGGACCGATGTCCGAGGAACCGCTTCCGTCTGTGGCGGCACTGATGCGTCGGCGCACCGTGTCTCAGTCGCGGTTCAGGGAGATCAAGGACGAGGGGGGACTGCCTGTCGACTATGTGGAGGTAATGTTGAGCTTTAATGTTAATCTCCTGGTGTGTAATCGTGCTAGTTATTTCCAGCAACCTCCGTACGAGCCGCGTACCTTTCCCATACCCGACACGGATTTCGAGCTTATGGTCCAGGAGATGCCTGACGCCAACAGGGAGGTGCAAACGAACTACAGGGCGCAGGATACCGGCGACGAAGCTCCCATCAAGACTGAGGGCGAGTCTGCCGACAGTGAGTCCACCGAGTCCGCCATAGGTAAGGTTTGACGTTACGTTAGTCTGAACGGGGCTTAATCTTAGTGCATTAGCGGACTACAAATTTTATTAAAACGCATGTGTAAACACCCTTAAATCAGTTTAAAAAACATAATTCGGATTAATTTAAAACGCTTGAAATATGTAGATTATCCGATTTAAATCCGGATTTAACCTTCGCGTAAACGCAAATACACTTCTTGTGAGGAAGGCGTTTTACTCCATTGATGAATTTTTTAATTGTCGTGTCCTGAACATTAAATTTAATCAATTTATTTTGTAATCTTGACGCGTATAAGTGTATAATATGTACCCTAACATTAACGAATTATCTATCTATCTATCTAATATTACTTTGTGGTGCTTAGGCGAAGACGCAATGATCGATGAAGACGAGACCCTGTTGGAGGAGGAGGATGAAGAGGAAGAGGATCCGAACGACCCCGAATGGACCGACGCGGAGAAGTCTAGCCATCGCGAGAAACACCACAAGAGGTAGACTGAAGGCAGAGGTGAGTCACCTTCTGGAAAGGAACATAGAGAAAATATAAACTTTACCTTAAGGGTGAGCCGTTACCAACCATATTTTCTTGCTTATTTCAGGCATTAGCACCTCCCCACGATGTTTTGTACAGAACTTTATTATTGACCAGTTGGCGAGAGTAGAACCTTAGCATTGTTTTAATAATAATAATTATTAGTTCGTTTTTTCATTCAAATTTCTATTTAACGTACATTATGTGAAATTTTAACACATACATTTTGTAGTATCTCATTTGGAATCTTGGATCGGATCGGTTGGAAAAAGTATCGTCCTTTATCTCTCGAGTTCGTAGAGATATATGCCGATATTGTTCACTTAGGTCCCATACACACGGATACTTTTTATGTGTAGGTCAAACGCACTGCAATTGTATCGCCAACGGTAACTGTAACGATGCAAAATAAGTGTCCATGTGCATGACGTTAGGTCCAAAACACACTGATGCTTTTAGCAGTGAATAATTACTGTATTAAGTCAGTTTGGCGTTTGTGTCGCTACAGTAATTGTAATTATTCTTGATTCAACCAAACGTATCGGTGTGCATAGGGCCTTAGCCTTTGGCCAAGAGTAAGTCGTATTTTCTGTTATTTGTAACCAGCCAGTCTGTGATTAACGTTTAAGTTGTCTAGTATGGAGAGGGTTTACCTGGTGTTATTGGTCGGTAGTTGCAAGGTACTGTTGTTTGTTTAAGGGGGGAACAACACTGTGACTGGCCCAAAGAAGTTCAGTAAGGATTAGGGGGAAGGATATGTTAAGAACACTTTGAAGTACTTTTATACAAATGTCGGCGCCGCCTACGTCTCTGTTTGGCTGCACAAACAGACCCTTATGAACCTGCGGCATATTCTTTGCACCTTGACATGTTTAAGTAGAGAGATTAGCCTTTATTGAAGAACAACGATAATTAACAAAGTTATCGTGTAAGAGAGTCCATACAAAATACTTTTTCCAAGAGAGTTTGAGAATCCCTTGTGTAGCTACGCGGGGGAAGCGAAGCCATATGTTAAGCTCCTTCAACAGGGACAATCTATGTACGTGCACATTCTTTAGATCGTTTTGGTAGACAATCTAAAACGACGGCCTTCCAGAATTCCATAAAATTACAATTTCTTAAGGTCATTTTTACTTTTTGCACATAATACGGCCCTCAAACTTTGTGCAATTTTTAACAATGTATCTGAAGCAACAACGGGAACAAATTTTCATTGGGTCTTCGAGATAGACCTTCGTTATTACCTCTACAGGAAGGATATTATATATAGTCTCCACTGACACAACTTTTGGTTTCGTAGTTGTGATTTACATAATTCCTTAAATGTTCCTTTCTATGTACATACATACAGGTGTTCAATATATACAGCGATCTAACCGAGAATATTTCATCATTAAAAAGCATTTGTGTTGGATATTTTCTTATCTTTTTTTAAAATGATTTACACAAGATATTTCTGAATTATGTTTAATTGTTTTAAGGAATTTTCATGCAGCCCACAACCCACGCCATGCTATTATTCCATATCTCGGCAGAGATTCCACAAGTGCCCTCCCTATAAACGCATATGAGAAGTGAGTTTGGTAAAATCTCTCTAAGTATATAGAAGTTTCTAAGTTGCCAGTTAGTCTCGAGACATGTTCCTTCCATTTTAAGTGTTTGTCAATTGCAATACCAAGGTATTTAGTACTATTTACCTCCCTTATTTCATACTCGAAATCGTCTATAACAATACCAGAGAAGTTGGGGCGATTAGCAGCTGTTAAGAAAAAGGATAAATGTAATTAGTTTTTGTGACATCCAGACACAATCCGAATGAATCAAGCCAGTTCTTAATTTTGTACATATCATTTCTCAGTCTCTGACCCCCTCCCAAGTCACTCTACCACCCTATCATATATAATAAATAGAAGGGGCCCAATGACGGTTCCCTGTGGGATACCTATCTTCACAGTCGAGGGGTCACTGTAAACATCTTGTATTTTCACAATTTGTTTCCTTTCCTCAAGGTAGCTCCTGAATACCTCGAGTACCATGCCCCTTACTCCATATGTTGACAAGACTGCCAACAGTAAGTTGTGGGGCACAGCATCAAAAGCTTTCGCAAAGTCCAAGAAGTTCTATTTTAGTTAATTTAATTAAATGTAATGTTATTTTATTCAATTCAGTTTGCTTGCTCGCCAGTACAATTACACAATGCCTTTTTACTATCTAGAAGGTAAAAGCGTCAGGGAGTAGATAGTAAAGTTGACTGGCTTTTTGGTTTAGAGCTATCTTAATTCCACAAAGCAAATTTACTAGCAGCTAGTAAAAAAAGCGGGTGAGTGGCTTGCAAACTAGCCCCGTTGTTATTGTCGGTCCCAAGCAATGCCTGGGGGTGTACTTCAATAGACTTTAGGTACTGAAAATACCGACTTGAACATTTTCCTTCGTTTTACCTGGGGAAGAAGAATTTTTTACGGACGGGCATTCTGTTTTTGTATAAAGGTACTTCAAGATATCATTAACACATATTGTTAAGCAAGCCAAGTGTTGTTATTTAACTTGCGTCAACAGTTCATGAGGCTTTTATGTTCCTCGATTGTAGGTTAATTTCACTGATTCTTTTATTTACTGAGTGAAGGAATTAAACGAGCTTTTCACTGTGGTAATTTGGCGTTTATTTCTCCAAATCACACAAAACTTCTTTAGTACATGATTTTACAAGAACATACTATAACATAAATATTCACTACTGATTTACAAACACATAACTAGTCACTACATTTGCTGGGTGCCTTTTTTTAGGCAATGCTATTTGTTTCAATCCGACGGAAATAAACCACGTGCGTTTGTTGACATACGACCTTGCTTTTTCGAAGCCACAAGTATAGTCGTATACAAAATGGAAAACTATACCATCCGACAGCAAGGCTACGCCCCTGTTGTCATGACGATCAACCAACAATGTACTCTGATAGGCTACACAACCGCCATGTTTTCTTTTAACCAATTGGACGGTAATCAACAAAATGTACCGTGCTGTGTCACCTTTCTAGAGCCCTAAATACCGTCAAAGGGTTTTCGGATATACAAGATTCTAAAAAAATATACTCTTTTCTAAATGTAGAACTTTGCTTTTTCCTGGAATAACGGTCGACTAGCCGCTTATTTAGGAGATATTATAAATATGTATTTTAAAAGATGATATTTGCAAGTTTTATGTTTATCCCGGCGATAATACTATTCGTTCCGCAAACATTGATACATTTTGTTCCTTTATTTAAATAATCTTGAAAGCAGATATTTAACAGTAGTATTGATTCTAAAAACATTTGTCGCATTTAATTATATTATTTTTAATACATTTGGATGATCGTTTCCCCAACACATATCCTTCCCCTGACATAAGCAATTTTTTTGGGCCTATCACTGTGGATACTGGATACATACGATTGTACGATCTTCTTTCTGGTCGTACGTAGTCTGTCCTGTATGGACGTTAAGTCTAATTCTTTGCAAAACCGACTGGATAACTCTCGGGTAAATTCCCGTTTATCTATTAAGTTGTTGTTTTTTCTTTATTGTAAATACGCAAACTGTTTTACTAGAGTAGATGGTTAGAACCTTTAAATTTTTTTTCGTATGAATAGTTTTTGTATTTACTTGTGGACGTGTCTGTCTGGAGGAATGTGTAATATTCGATTAACCAGTTCGCAGAGCGCCTCAAAAATTTTCGTTCGGCTGTTCCAAATCGAATCAATAACCCGAACGTAGAGAATCGATTCCGATTTATCACACACGAAAAATATTTATAGTTTTTTTATGATTTTAAAAATAATAAATTCCTATCTAACCTCAGGACCTTATTGTTGATTTTATTTATTAAAAGACTCGTTTGGGATCCTGGGATTGTACCTCAGATATAAACAGCCGCTAATATACAAGGGCGTTCCAAAAGGTAAGGGTTATGTGGGACAACACTAAAATTCGACTCGATCCTTTATTGACCATGTTACCTTTCGTGGCACCCTGTAACATCTACAGCCATTAACTTGCTCAGCTGTCGTCTGGATTAAGGTTATAATAAATCGTTAAAGTCGGTTTTAAACAACATACTTGTCTTTATAAAGGGGGTGGTAAAATATTTTTCTGCTCTGGCGTTAAAATTGAATTTTTGTTGGGAGTAAGTGAAATTATCTCGCTGCTGACAAATACTGAGGCCTAAATTTGATTGTTGAGGCCATGGAAACTTAATTTCAATGGTGTGATTGTAAGTATTTGTATGACATAATTTTTGCGTTACGTGTTTCAATGTTCCTTATACTTAAGACCAGAACAATGGATATTTTACCAACCACTGAGGTGTTTTAGAAGTAAGTGCCAAATTTTAACCAACCACATCAAAAGCACATTTTTGTTGATAACCTTTTACCAACATTAACATCCAAATGGTTTAGAGATGTAAAATATCAAATGTCTCGTGAGATATTATTTCTCCAGAAGGAATCTGTACTCTTTGAAGAAAATGATTGAAACGCAAATAGAAATAAAATCGGACCAAAACAACTAAACAATATTCTGGAGCCCTGGTGACAAACACAAGTCTTCAGCTCCATCTATGGATACCTTTTTTAAAAAATATAAAAGTAATTCAATAGTTATGATGCACAAGTCAACTCAGTAGTACCTCATCCTCCAGGAGTGGTTATGTCCTGGTGCTGATTCAACTTCTTCCTCGAATTTGACCTCATCTTCATCTAATTCAATGTTTGGAGATTCATCGTCAAAGGTGGACCCACAATTTCCGATTTCAAGTCTGGCGAATCTAATTTTGATTGTCTGGGTCTCACACTTTACGATAGGATCTAATGCATCCGTTTTCTGATGGGTGCCGAAGCATTTTAACCAATCAGTGACCTCATTCAGTTCAGTATTGTCGGATCTTGTGATACCAACCAAAATTAGAGTCGCTTTTTCACATTCGTTAAATTTAAATTGCATCGCCGTTTGCAATTCAGCCCCCCTGTTGTGATAATTTGGCAGCTCTTGTTTTACTGAGAATTGATAGTAGCCGAAGAAAATGCCGGTAAAGATAACTTTTAATTGCCTATTTTGCTAAATACAGTAGTATAACACAGCAAATGATTAGAAGGATCATCCAGATTAATTTTCCTCTGGAACTTTTATAAAACGGCCCATCACTTTACTATCAGTCATAATATCTTGTCTGAAGCAGGTCATATTATTTCTTGCAATTATTCTAGGTCTGACAACAACATTGTCTTCATGTAAATCTGAATCTTATGTGCCTGGATCTAGCAACGAAGCCGTATCTTTCAGTTATCAGTTTCTTAATTTTGTTTATTTCTAACCAAAGAGGATAGGACAAATTTCTATCTTAACAATTTTGTGAAAGTATCATTGAACGCTCTGTAGACCAGCAGGTGCAAAGGTATACGAGTGCCACTGTTTTCGCAAGCTTTTTTGTTGATTTATCCATTTTTACGGCATATTTCGAAGCTTTTTGATCACAATTAGTAATTTTGGATGAAGCAGAACTAATTATCCTTTTTTTTGTATAACAGAATAATTTACAAACGTTTTAACATCTTTCTAAAGGAGCATCTTCAAACCCTTTGTGACAATTGCACAAATCAGTAAAATAAAATGAACAATACAAACTACAACCAAAGAGTAAAACGCTAATTACTATTAGTTGGGTTACTCTTTGCTACAACTTTTAAAAAACATGTAAATGGGACACTGCGTAGTTTTAGTTTATGAATGATGTACGGGTTTTGGATTTCCATTATTATTTATTAAATTACAACGTTTTAAAGGGTAAATAAACATCCCCGCCTTCAAGTGAATACTGTTCTGTGATGGTTTCATAGGGGTTAAAGATGTTCCTTCCAGCGCGAAACATGTAACTAATTAGATGGATGTTGACGGGTCAAAAAATCACCAGATGTTTGCTTCAAAAGTTAGAAGTAATAAAACATAGTAATGGAGAAAATTCACCGAAAATATTAGTTTTTTAGAAAGGCTTTAAGTCACCAGATTTGGTAAAATTTCACCAATCGTGATTCGGATATAAATGATTTGAGCCTGAGATTTTTGTCCTTTTGTCATGTAATTTTTTAAGATTGAAGCACTTATTTCTGGGACACCCTGTTTGCGAAACTCTGGTGTTTAATTAAAAACTGATGGTTGCATTGCAATACCAGCATAAAATATACAGGTTTTAGTTTGGAAATTTCCTCATATAACCATAATCAAACTAAAGTTTTACCCGGTCAATTTTTTTTTTTTCACCCTGTATAATAAGGACGGGTTGGGGTATTTGCATGATTATTTCCTGCCCCGTTCGTAGCATTTTTGAAAACAATGAATTGTTTAAGGAAAAAAATGAAGTACCGTACTCTTTATAAGAGTTTTAGTTAATGTATTTGACAAATTAAAAGTATAAATAATAATGTTTCTTGCTATTATTATTTTTCACCATTGTTTTTTTTGTAGAAAGGTTATTTTGGAAAAGTTACGGATGTTACAAATTTGTTGTTACGTTACGATTTGTACATTACAAAAAAAAGATGAAGAAGTGATACATATAATGAAATGTATTTATTTTCAAACGCTTATGTAGCCAAAAGATGGTTAAGTTGGACGTAGTGTAACATTTTTTATAAGCAAGTATCTATAATAAATATTATGTCACCGAGCAACCAGTTGTTTTCCTTAAATCCTCCATATACTTGCACATCTTTAGGAATCCATCCAATTTGTGACGTTAAATAAAAAAAACATTGTTTAAGTATTTAAAGGCTAATCTGCCTTCCACGATAATATATCAAATGAAATTTATAAAAAAAGAAATAAGCGAAAGACGTGTGTAGCAGTGATTTGTGATTTGTCAAAGGCATTTGACACGGTGGATCATGCCCTTCTACTGAGGAAACTGGAATAACTGGATACATATGGAGTAAAGGGAGTGGCACTTCAGTGCCCTGTCCTTAAGACGTTAAAATGGGAGTTCCTCAAGGATCAGTCTTGGGTCCCTTACTATTTAATTTGTTGGTTAATGGTCTTCATATTCAGGGAAAGGTTGTGATGCATGATACTATCTGCATAGTGAGCGACTGACCCTAGTAATTTAACAACAAAAACAGTGCCTACGATAAGAAGCCTTACCCATTGGTTTAATACGAATAGATTGAGACTGAATCACTAAAAAACCCTCCTCCTTGTTTTTAAGAGAAGGAACTTCAGCTTTCTTTTAACACCGATTGATATCGGTGGTAAAATCATTCAAGTGTGTTCAGAGACGAAAATTCTGGGTCTCACGATTGATACAACTCTGAAATACAATACCTTAAGAGAGACATTGTCTCGACAACAATACTTAGAAGTGTGTATTATGGCTACTTTCACTCTCCAATGTGCTGTGCGGTGCAATTTTGGGGTGGCTAAAGTGAAAGTATTAGCATTTTTCGTGCGTGTAATGAATAAACTAGATTCTAGATATTTTAAAAAATCTAAAATAATGACTCTGTCATCTCTATAGATTGCTTCTGAATGTACAAAAAAATAAAATTCGCTTCGCTCATTCTGCAAACTTTCTAATGGGTGCCTTAAAAACTTTTAATACTTATATCCTAAAAAACTATTATACCATTGTCCTATTTTACAGTAAATTTCATTTAATAATAATATAAAGTTTATTTCAAATAGTTACAATAGATATAGTATACATGTTGATATTCTTGAATAAACTTATTCATAAATTCCCCAGAAGACGTGTTTGTTAGGGGCAAATCTTATTTATTTAAAATTATAAATATTATAGAAAATTTCTATAAAAAGTTGCAAGTATTCAATAAACGCTACTTTCTTGATGATAGATTATTAAGTTTATAAAAAGGATTAATTATATAATTGATTCACAATAATATTAAGTAGCATTAATTAGTTATAGTATTTCCAAAAATATTTTTAAAGCGTTTGTTTTCAATATAAATGTTTTTATTTCAATTTTATATTTTTTTAATATTTGTTGGTAAATAATCGTTTAAATAAAAGCATAAATATTTAAAAGTTTTTTGTCCTACGGACCTTGGATGTTTCATTTTTATAACGTGTATTATGGTTATGATCTTTAAATTGTATGTTTTTATTTTTAAAAATATATATTAAAATATTATAAATATAAATTTGTCTAACGTTCATCTTTTTTGCTTCTATATATAATTCTTTTGAAGGATAAAGATAGTCCTTATTAAATATAATTTTCAAAAATCTTTTTTGTAATACTTCTAATTTTTTAACCAAAGTTCCGTTTATTCCTCCCCAACCTAAAATTCCGTAATTAAATGAGTTTTGACTAATGCATAGTATAATATTTCTAGATGTTTTATATCCAGAAATTTTTTAATGCTTTTAAAAATTGGTAATAAACTTCTCAATTTTTTAATCAAATATTCTACTTGAAAATTCCAATTTAATTTACTGTCAAAAATTACTCCTAAATATTTGACATGATTTACTTTTAAAATTTGAATGTCATCGCTTATATTGATGCTATTTATATTTTGTGGTACCTTATTTAGGTTTAAAGTAAAAGGAAGATAATTTGTTTTATTAAAATTAATTGTTAATAAATTAGTATAAAACCAATTTTTTATAATTTTAAAATCTTTTTTAATTTTCTTATTTAAATTTTCCCAATTTTTATCGCTGTAAAACATAGCAGTATCATCTGCAAAACTATGAATTTTCCCATCGCAATTTATACTAAATAAATCATTAATGGTCCTAAAATTGTCCCTTAAGGAACACCATATTTAAATACTTTTGAATGGCTTTCTTCTTTATCTATTTTAACATCAGTTCGTCTATCTTTAAGATAGTTTTTAGATAATTCTGATTGCTTTCCTCTAAATCCAATATTTTCAATTTTTTTTAATAGTAAATTATGGCTAACCGTATCAAAGGCTTTTGCTAAATCCAAAAAAATACAAACACGAGGTGTTTTATTATCTAATGCATTATATATTTGTTCTTTTAGATAGCAAATAGCATCTTGCGTCAATTTATTTTTTTTAAACCCAAATTGTTTTTTAGAAATAAAATTTTTTAATCAAATATTCTACTTGAAAATTCCAATTTAATTTACTGTCAAAAATTACTCCTAAATATTTGACATGATTTACTTTTAAAATTTGAATGTCATCGCTTATATTGATGCTATTTATATTTTGTGGTACCTTATTTAGGTTTAAAGTAAAAGGAAGATAATTTGTTTTATTAAAATTAATTGTTAATAAATTAGTATAAAACCAATTTTTTATAATTTTAAAATCTTTTTTAATTTTCTTATTTAAATTTTCCCAATTTTTATCGCTGTAAAAAATAGCAGTATCATCTGCAAAACTATGAATTTTCCCATCGCAATTTATACTAAATAAATCATTAATGGTCCTAAAATTGTCCCTTAAGGAACACCATATTTAAATACTTTTGAATGGCTTTCTTCTTTATCTATTTTAACATCAGTTCGTCTATCTTTAAGATAGTTTTTAGATAATTCTGATTGCTTTCCTCTAAATCCAATATTTTCAATTTTTTTTAATAGTAAATTATGGCTAACCGTATCAAAGGCTTTTGCTAAATCCAAAAAAATACAAACACGAGGTGTTTTATTATCTAATGCATTATATATTTGTTCTTTTAGATAGCAAATAGCATCTTGCGTCAATTTATTTTTTTGAAACCCAAATTGTTTTTTAGAAATAAAATTAATTTTTTCTAAATAATTATCAATTCGCAGCTCTATGCAAGTATCAATAATTGCCTTGACTTTAATCCTAGCAACCAAGATATTCTAATTAATCAAAAATTAAATAAAACAAGAAGTTGAGTTACACAAAATTTTATTTAAAAATTAAATTTATAATAATTTAAGTAATATAAAGCCTATATTACAAAGCCCGTTTACAATCTTAAACTTTTAAAATAACAAACAAAAAGATACAACTTGCCATTCAGTACTAAACAAAGCAGGTTTTAAAATAAGTGTTTGGTTGCAATTAAAAAAAAAATTGGCCAACATGGGCTTCTTTTCTGGGAGGATAAACAAACTTTTATTGGCAAAATAAGGAAAAAAATTATATTTTTTGGGAATATATTTTATATTATAATGTATATATTATTTTTTTTTTAATTTTTACCTAACCACATCAAAAGGAAGGCTCATTCATAGCTTTATTGTAAGAAAAAGAATAATAATTACATCTATTGAAAGTGAATACAGGATGATTAAAATTCTACAGGGTAATAAGTTCTGGTCTCAATTGCACACACTATGTTTTGTAATTAAGAATTTCTTAAATCACCCCATACAAATTTTACTAAGCCTCGCAGGTTAGTGTACATTTACATAGGCAAACTGTGTGAAATTTTTAAAGCTAAAACATCCGGTAATCTGGTTCACAACAGACTCTGAAAGACATTCCAAGATCCATTTTAGGCACATAACATATCATGCCCCACGACCCCTAGAATGGCATCCAACACACGTGCAAGTCATTATCATGTACAGGGTCTAGCAAAAATTTGGTTAAAGATTGAATAAAATTAAGTACTTAAAAACGTTGAAAACTCTAGACATCTTTATTTACTTGTTTGGAGGCTTAAGGTTTAAAATATCGATGTCCTGGTAAGTTATCTTGTAGTTAAGAGTTAACAGGATATTAATAACTTAGGCTTAGTCTTGTAGGTCTAAATTGTCAATGTCCTGGCAACAAAGTTTATTGTTATCACTACCTATCACAAGCAGCGGTAAATATCCTGGACAAAAAAAATGATACGGGTGGTGCACACTTGGGCAAGTGTCCTATGGTACTATTGTTGAGACTGTTTCCTCACTGAAATGAAGCTTAGAATGTTCTTCACAGCCAGGTCCGTAAAAAAGTTAAAATTTCGGTGTCTATTTGAAATACCAGCAATGATTCCTATCAATATTCTTATAATATTGTATTTTGAGAGTTAAAAATCCTTACCTTAGAAATTTAGTGATTTCAATATTACTCTACAATTTACAAACATATCCTGATAACAGAAAACTACATAAAATATAAATATGCACCTTCAAATTATATTACAGATATATAATCACAATGCCTCGTTCAAGCATTCATTTTAATATATTAACTTACACTGAGAGTAGTTCGTACTTTTCTAATGGACATACTGACAATTGCTTATAGTGCTTTCGTTTTAATCACTGGTTTAGGTTTATGTAATAGTGTTTAAAAAATGTACAACACATTGGCGTTACTGAAATCCTAAAAATCTGTATACATTTCCCCCACTTATAGCTAAAAGCAATTCTCATTACGACCATCAGACAAGGAACCCAACGAAATATTTACTAGCTTTTTCTCACTTTTTGATAAATTAAAAAGTTTTTCATAGCTAAACTTTTTAATTACTTATAAATGTTTTGGAATTGAATAATATTAATAATAACCAATACAAAGGCTGGCCAATGTGTGAGCCGGTCCCGTTATATCTGACTAATATTGAGAAGTTTGAGGCCACACAAATGTGACATCACTGCAACACTACTAGTTGAAATCTGAAATAAAAAGGGGGTAAGAAAAGAAGAATAGAATTTCGGTTTTTTTAGCAACTTAACAAATAGTAGTACTACGGTCTACAGGTTTGACAAACGGATATTACAATCACAATAATTATCAGTTGATTAAAGAGTGGAAATTCATATAAAATACAGGGTGTTTCCTAACTACGGTACGAAACTTCAGAGGGTGATACGTAAGGTCGTTTTGAGAAAAAAAGTTCCTATGAACATATGTCCAGAGTTGCATCGTTTCTGAGATACAGGAGGGCGCTGAAGTTTAGAAAAAAAAACTGTCCGATTTGGTTGAAATTTGGTTCAGTTATTTGACGTAATAAGCCGCTTATTTAGCCCTTTATTATTGAGAAGAAAAAGTACGCCACTGCCTTTTTTTTTTGTTTCTTTATTTGTTCAGATTAAGCAACTACAAATACAACTTTTTGGTCTCTTGTGTTTTTTTCATATCTGGCTTCGCCTGCGAGAAAAAAAATAATAATCACTTTACCTCATTCTAAAAGCTGTCCATGGGCAACATAAAATAACAATCAAAAAACAGAGTAATCCCATGTGCTAAAACATTCGAACGTTACAATCAAGATTATGTGAAACTGGGAGTTTCAATAAAAATACAGGTGGTGGAAGACCAGAAATTGTAACAACGCCTGAACTAGAAGAAGCTTTACTTGATGCGATAGAAGAAGATCCTTCAAATAGTACCAGGAAGATTGCACTGCAGCTTGAAGTCAGCCCAAAAACCGTTTGAAAAGTTCTAAAAAGAAACCTCCTGTACCCATATCACATACAGCGGGTCCAAGCTCCACTGCCTCGGGATTTTCACCCAAGATTAATGTTTTGCAGGTGGTCGATTCATACGATGGCACACAATAATAATTTTTTACCAAATATTTTAGGCAAATTTTTCACGAGATGCTATTATGAACTTTCACAATGACCATTTTTGGGTCAACGAAAATCCCCACGTTATTAGAGAATATCATTTTCAGCAACAATTTTCGCTCAACGTTTGGGTAGGAATTCTTGGTGACTACCTAATTAGCCCATTTTTTTTACCGCCAAGACTAACAGGTGAATCCTACACGGGCTTTTTGCAACATCATTTACCCATTTTGTTAGAAGAAGTAGTAGAGTCAACATGTGGCTTATGCACGACGGTGCTCCAGCTCATTTTAGTGTTGTTCTTGCTCGTCAGCATCTCGACATCACCTCCCCTTATTGCTGGATTGGATGTGCAGGACCTCAAAATTGGCCAGCTGGCAGTCCTGATATTAATCCACTAGATTTATGGGGTCTCTGAAGGCTCTTGTTTATAAAACTCTTGTACTAGATGTGAATAACTTGAGGAATCGGATAATTGACAATTGCAAGGTCATAAGGAATACTCCGGGTATTCTTGAACGTGTCAGACAATCAATGACAATCGATGCATTTTGCTCATGTACTGTTAGGTCGAAATTGTTTTATTTTTGGTTGTTATTTTATGCTGTTCATGGATAACTTTTAGAATGTTAAAGTGATTTTTATTTTTATTCTCGCAAACGAAGCCAGATGTGAAAAAAACACAGGATACCAAAAAGTTGTATTTGTAGTTGCTTAATAATTTTATGCAATTTGCTTTGGTAGTTTAAGAGCAATAAATTAAAAACTAAGATAAAAAAATTTAGCAGCTCTGAAGAAAAACCAAAAAAGAAATCTGAAAACATTTTTGGTAATCACGGCATTGTACAAAAATAATGACAAGGAGTCCAGAGATGCGATGAATTGAAGAGTTTTAATCAATTTTATATCGGGTGTTCTAAATAAGGTTTCAAAAATTAGTCATTAAAAACTCATTTTTCTCAAGATTTTCAAATGGAACACCCTGTATATTTTTAACTAATGTAACGTAGAATTCATAAACAAATATTTTTTGCAATACAAACATGACGGTTATATTCAGCCGTTTACGAAATAATTGCAAATTTCGTAAATTCTGTTGTTTAACCCTAGAATGCTACTTGGGGTACATCTGTACCCCAGCCTTTTTTTAAATTCTGGCCAACCGATAGCAGATGGCGCTGCAACCTTGATCGTCTCTGTAGTTTCAAGCCACGTTGCGTTAGTCCTTGTGTGATACTAGTGCGAGGCGGAGTGTTTGGCTCTGTGCAGATATTTGATATTGGGATACAGGCAGGGTTGGCAAATATCATGATATTTATATAAATATCAAATATCGGATATATATCCGATATATATCCGATATATATCTGATATATATCAAATAATTTTTTTCAGCCAAAACAGATAAAATCATACTTATAGTAGAGCCAAGTAAAATCAAGGAAGTAGATATTTGAGTAAATATTTTTATTAAAACATAAATATTATTTCTAAACAGAACAAGCCTCGGAACAAGCATAAAAGCTAACAAAATAATAATAACAGATATTCACCTAGACAACAGATATTTACCTAGGGTGAATGCGTACAACAAAAAACAATCCCGAAAAAAAAAAATATAAATAACCATCTTAAATCAGCCTTATCAATGGTAAGTCATCGTCAGATTCGTCAGAATCGATGGAACGTCCCGGTAATTCTTCTGGTACAGTTCCTGCCCAAATCCAATCAATATTTTCTTTTTTATTTGTTTCTATTTGATTAGAGTATTTAAATAAAAACGTTAATTTTCCAGCTTTTTCATTTTCAAGCCTATTGCGTAGTTTCGATTGCCAATCGAGTCCAAATGATGAAAAGGTTCTCTCAATGGACGCGGTAGACGCAACTGCAGTAAGCAATTGTTCACATAAAGCCAGGAAGTCTTTTTTATTTGGCCAATCCTCATCCTCAATAACAATTCCTTTCCACCACACCATAGGAACTGTATTTTTAAACTGAGATTCTGGCTGAGACTGGCTTTATGATGCCCTATAGACTCGCCTATAAGTGATGATAATATTTCATCTTCATGTTGCTCAGTCTGAGTTCCTGAACATTTAACATAATGATCATTTAAACGTTTTGGTATGCCTTGCATTTCTTTCTTACACTTCTTACATTTTGCCCATTTTCCACTGTTTCCAACCTTTTTTGTTTCTTCAAAATATTTCCAAATATTTAGCTTACGTTTTGGCATTTTAAATTTAAAAAGAGATTAACGTTGTAATAAAAAAACCACACACGATGCACAGTTGCATCGAGGAACGCTTCAGTAATGAGAAATAATAATGAAATAAATAGGGGATTCCTAGAAGCGAACCCGAAACAAATTCGAAGAATTAAATATGTACCGAAGAAAAAATATGCCCAACTTGTGCTGCATAACCTAATGTTTTTTTTTATGTGAAAAAGAACTGTTTTTACATTGTATTTTAAGTTTGCTTTTTTATTTTGCTGAATAAATATTTTTAAAATACTTTTTTTTTCCATGTAGCATTTTAAGTTTAGCATACAAGTGTAGCATTCTAGGGTTAAAAATGTAAAAAGAACGTTTATTTTATCAATTAAACATATTATTATTATATGCCTAAACTAATATTATAATATTAATTAATTAATAATGAACCAATAAAAAATTAAAAAAAAGGCAGTGGCGTACTTTTTCTTCTCAATAATAATTGGCACTGGACCTAATAATTAGGGCTAAATAAGCGCCTTATTACTTCAAATAACTGAACCAAATTTCAACCAAATCGGTTTAAGCATATTTATGACCGGTTTTTCTAAACTTCAACGTATCTCAGAAACCACTAAAGAAAACGACATGAAAATATTAAAAAACCTTACCTGTTTTTGCAGACACACAGACATAATATTGCTAATAAAACATTAACTACTGGCAACATTGCTTGCGTACGCTGTCCGAACTCATGGTCGGCTTTACGTCGATGGGCTCTACATTCTGCGGGCGGATGGTGTCGCCCTCTGGCGGATCCCGGATCTGTTTCTGCGACACGATCCTATAAATCTCGGTGAGTATGTTCTGGAACGCCAGGTCGACGTTCGTCGAGTCGAGGGCCGACGTTTCGATGAAACTGAGACCGTTGCGTTCGGCGAACGCTTTCGCTTCTTCGGTGAGAACGGCGCGCAAATGTCTCAAGTCGGATTTGTTGCCCACCAGCATGATGACGATGTTTTGGTCGGCGTGGTCTCGTAGTTCGCGGAGCCATCTGAAAATTTATTGAAACCTGAACGAAAAATACTTTTTTTACGAGAGTGCCGAAAGTAGGTACATTCCGCACTCATATGCGTGGTGGAAGTTGCAGTTTCAGCACTGGCACCGGTGGTGAATGTAATCGCTTTTGTCACGCGCATAGCAAAACCCCGGAAAAGTATCATCTGTTCCCAAATTTTCATTATCTTTCAAAAAATTCATTGAGAAGAGATTATTGGCCAATTAAAACCAAATTTCGTACAGTTGTGTAAGAGGATCTGACGCACCGAATGACGATATTGGCGTTGTTGCCAGCTTCTTAGTTTGTCTGGAATTCGAACGAATTTTATATTTTTAAATGTAACACCCTGTATATTTTCCATTTATAGTTTTTACTTTAAATTTGTTACACTTTTGGTATAACATACTTTGTTTCTAATATCAGTAGTTTTCGAAATAACGACGTGTTTTGAAAATATCAACAAATTGTGTTTTATTTATTAATAAATCCAATTTCAAAAGCAACTGTTCTAAAAACTGTCCGACGGTTCGAAGAAACTGGAAATTGTAGAGATAGGCGACGATCAAGATGACCAGCAGTAGTAGATGAAGAGAAAAGTTTAGAAATTTTACAACAACCCCTGTATTAAGAAAAATTTCTCAAGTAAGTGACATCTGCTTCAAATCCGTCCATAATGTTTTAATAAAACATAAATATCACCCTTTTAAAATACATGTAGTTCAAGAGTTATCAGAAGATGATTATGAGCGAAGAATTGAATTTTGTGATATTATGATGTCAAGGTTTGACCAAAACAACCTGTTTTTCAAATTTATAGTATTTTCGGACAGTAAATAAAAATCCCCACTGGATGAGAGAAGGTCATACACAACGCCCTGGAAAATTGAATGTGTGGGCTGGGCTTCTGGGTAACCACAAGATTGGTCCATTTTTTATTGATGGAAATTTGACATCACAACTTTACCTTGAGCTCTTGGAAACGCAAATAGTGCCTACTATACGAAATGTGATGGGTCCAAATTATGAAGGTACCTTCTTCCAACAGGACGGAGCTCCTCCCCATTTTGGTCGAAACGTGCGCGAATTTTTGAAGAACACTTTTCCGAATAGGTGGATCGGTAGAGGGGGTACAATCGAGTGGCCACTTAGGTCCCCTGATTTGTCGAATAACAACTACTTTTTATGGGGACACTTGAAGAACAGAGTTTTTATGGACAAGCACTTGGCAATTGTGTGGATGCAATAAGGTGGAACTCAAAAATTAGAAAATATATGGGGTGTTCCATTTAAGAAAAAAGAAAATATAACTTCAAGTGATATTCTGTATATGAAATGACTAAAGGTATTTGTGAACACCTTTTTTTTATTTTAACCTAGCACAGAAAATAAATAAGTTAAGGGTGTGGGACATTATGAGGAATCACCCTGTACAACTGCAAAAAAGAATAATCTGGTATTCCCCTGGTTAGATGGACATTCAACACTGGTAAAAAATTATAAAAGTTTTCTGCTGATTTGTTTTTAAAAAATGTGTCTAAGTGAGTAATATTTGATTATTATTGATATGCGTCAGAACACACTTACCTAGAACTATACACCTTGAAAACCTAATGCAAACACCTATTATGACTCATCAAATTAACTTATCTATAAACAGCTGTTGCTTAAAATATACCACTTAATTTTACCAAATAGTGAAATAATCTGGAAACTACAAAACAATTATTGGTTTTATACAGTAAAACCTTCCCTGAATTATGGAGATTTTACAGATAAAAATTCCATCCAAATTGGTGAAGAAACTTTTCAGTAAATCGCCATCATACTAACATCACAGAAAACTGGGCTAACATACCCACTAGAAGATTTTCACCTAATAAGTTAGCTTAGCTAATAGCTTTATTGTCATGAAGCATGTACATACTAAAACTGGTATTAAAAGACTCAAAATGGTAATTAAACTTTTAGTTACAAGTTGTATTGATTTTATAATTTATATATTATTTTTGAGGTTAGAAGGAGGATATTAAGTCACGAATTGTCCAAACATATTACAACTGTACATACCTTTCAACATTTTCATAAGTTAAATGCTTAGCAATGTCATACACTAGCAGTGCTCCCACTGCTCCTCTGTAGTAGGCTGCGGTGATTGCCCGATATCTCTCCTGCCCAGCAGTGTCCCAGATTTGGGCCTTTATTGTTTTGCCATCCACCTAAAACACAAGAACAAATAATATGTTACGAAGGGCCTTGTTTGGTGATAAAGAGTATGTCTACCTGTATGCTCCGGGTCGCAAACTCAACACCTATTGTTGATTTTGATTCCAAGTTAAATTCGTTCCTAGTAAATCTTGATAACAAGTTACTTTTTCCTACACCAGAGTCTCCGATTAGAACAACTAAGAGAAAACAGAGTTATATAAAGTATTGGCCAAAACACAGAGATGATACACAAAGAGCTTTACACTTTGTATTTTTATTGTACTTCTAGTGAAACTTTACTTGTGCAATAGGTTTGTCTCGTTACATGACACCTTTATCCCACCCACGGGTGCCCCTATACTTAAATTAGGTGAAATACAACTATTTTCAATTGATTTATTGTTCTCAAATTGACCCTTGACGTTTTTTGATGACTTGTCAATGTATCGTCTTCAAGATGCAGCAGAAAAACTCCAATTTATTTTGCAGCTTTGTCTTGATATAATAGAAATTAAAGGTTTTTACTTACCTTTGAACAAGTAATCATATTCGTCATCCTTTGTACTCATTTTGAAATTGGCTTTCTCTAGTAGTCTATATAAACTTAGCAAAAACAAACTTTAAGTTCATATACTATCGCATATCACTAAAAAATACCGTCCTAAACAGCCGAATTCACGTATCACAGACACATTCCTGTTAAAATCTTCCCGAATTCTTCCAAGATGATCGGGAATATTACGGATTATCGAAGAAATTCCCAAGAAAATCACAAAATGGCGAACCTTTTATTTTTGTGTCGAGTTGTGCGTACGCCCCTCGATCAACTGTCAAACGGAAAACAACAAAGGGTATGTTCGATAACATAATGTTTCTACTTTGTTTAGCGCACGGCTGAGACAGAAACGGAACATAAGTCGTCGACTTTTCCTGTGGAATAGTTCGGTCTCACTGAAATACGCACGCGTCATTCCTGTCAAAACTAACACGTAAGATTTGACGTCAGAGGGCATGCCAGGAGCGGACCAGCGGCGTTCCAAAAAAGGGATAAGTGAATAAAATATGAATTTGCACTAAAATTGTACAAAGCACAGAACAATAAAGGTTAGGTACTAAGTACCTTATTTTACTTATTTTTCAATTACAAATACTAAATATAAAAATTCGTGCAAAACTAAAACTATAACAGTTTAACAATGATAAAACAAAAAAATATTTAACTTTAAATTTGCCGCCGAAACGCCAAACCGAGAAGGTAGAGAGCGTATCGTCATCCTATTCAAACAACACAAAACAAGTTAAAAAGTTAAGAACTAAACTAACCTAAACTCTAAATAATTAGAGTTTATATGACCCAAGGGCGTAGATAATTTCTTTGGGGATTTTTTTTGTCACTACAATCAAATACACTACTGATTAAATAGTATTATTAACGTTAAGTATTTATGTAATCTAAATAATGAAATTTACAAATTGCATGACGTCACGCGGCATGAAGCTACAAGCACAGTGCGTCGAACTTTAAAGCAGAATAATAATAAAAATATGTCAATAATTTGCGTTAAATTTATAGCTTTTAGGACTATGATTGAGATTACATAACAAAAAAAATGGAAGCTCATTACTTTCAATTCAAAAATAAGGGCAGGTGAAATTTTCAAAAATATATGTTTATTTACACACATTTACATAATTTCAAACTAAATATTAGTAATATAGATAGCACTGTATATTTTTTCTGAAGGAACCAAATGTAAAAAAAAACAACATAATATTTAAACTAAAACGTTTACCTAGAAAAACATAGACTAGAAAATCATATTCTAAATTACGAATATCTAAGAGCTAAATAATAAAATTTATGAATAAAAACCAAAAAAAAAAAAAATCTAGCTCTTCAATAACAAATAAATATCTTAAACGAAATATGAGCAAAATATAATAATTATTCTATAAATATAATCCTAACACAGCATGTTTTTATTGAAATAAGTTAAATTTTAAATCTAAAGCCTGTCGTCGGACAAAGACATTTTTATAATTTAAAATCTGCTTTAGCTAGCAATACATTATGGAAGATATAAGAGAATAAATTGCTTGCGCGGCTGCAAGTTTGATGCAATTATCTTGCAAAAGACGAAGCCTGCGCTATTTCTGTGCAATTCTTCATGCAAGCCGAGTAGGTTACTTTTTTCATTACATGAAACCCGCATTAAGAACGTTTCAAGCACATTTTACAGTAGGCAATACTATATTTGCAATACTATATATGCGAAATGTCAATAAACTTTCTAACCTCTAACCAAGAAAGTCACTAGAAAACCACCAGAATTGCAAACGCACTTGCAACAAAAATCGATCCTGACCCATCTTTTGGCAATAGCAATAGAATTGCCAAATCCGATCAGCTGTTTTCAACTGCGCATGCTTATAAGCAAGAGAATTGCGACTTGCCGATAGACTTGCCGACTGTAAAAGCCGTATTACAGTCGGCAAGTCTATCGGCAAGTCGCAATTCTCTTGCTTATAAGCATGCGCAGTTGAAAACAGCTGATCGGATTTGGCAATTCTATTGCTATTGCCAAAAGATCGGTCGGGATCGATTTTTGTTGCAAGTGCGTTTGCAATTCTGGTGTTTTCTTGGTTAGAGGTTAGAAAGTTTATTGACATTTCGCATAAAGTTCTAGAGGTTGGTTTTGGTACTCATATTCCCCCTATAAACCTTTATCTATGCTCATATTGCAATTTTAAAAACATGGACTTGCACCACGACTTGCACGATGTATTACAGTCCTGCAATTGAATTGCAGCAATAGAGTTGCAAGGTCAAAGTATTGCTGCAATTCGTTGCCGACTGTAATACGGCTTTAATACGGCTTTTACAGTCGGCAAGTCTCTTGCAAGACCCAGTAAAGCTTGAAGGAAGGCATGCGCATTGAAGAAGTCAGCTGAACCTGGGCGACCTTGCTTGCAGTTTCCGCTACAATTCTAGTATAGTGATTTTTATGTTACAAACCAAAACAAACGTTACTACAAAGCAAAGTATTACAATTTTATTACTGGTATAACATCATAAGTCTTTCTTCATTAGCCCTTGTCTTTTGAAAGAGCAGCTGCAATTGAGTTGCTAGCTGTGTAAAAAGCAATAGCATTGCAAAACTTGCAGACTTGCCTTGCAAGGAAGTTGCAAGCATCAAACTCGCGGCCGCACATGTTAGCGAATGAAACTCGCATAATGTAATGCCAGCTTTTGGTGATTTTCACCGATTTAAAACAGTTTCTCGGTATATTGCGAAGAAATAAATTGATGTCTTGATATTCAAATCATGTACACTTCGACTGGTTCTATTGTACTCTGTTACAAAGCCCCACCTATTCTTAACATTTGGTTTTTTGATTCGCCCCTGTATTTAAATTTCTGTGAAAGATGCGCAAAAATTTGCAATTTCAATGCAGAAAAGAATATAGAAATCGCATTCAATTTCATTGGAATGACATTATGCTCCCCATTTTGTGGTCTCATTGTCACTTCCCCTACATAGTTGATGACCTCGCCTTTAGTTATTCACCAAATAAACTATCAGTTCGATATTTTAAATTTCGCGCTTTCCAATTGACAATCAGACTGCAAAAGGGCTGAACAACAAATCTCCTCAGCCGGGCAGAAGGGGAGACCAGTCCTATATCCCTTCCATTTCTCTGTGTAACTGATACTCGAAGGTTTTGGATTTACGTAAATGCCTGGAACGAGTGGACAAGGGTTTACAAACATCTCAGTAGAACCAAAGAAAAAATCCTGGTTTACTAGTAATTTCATTCATGTGTTTGCTCCGAAACAAAACAAAACAAGCTTCAAGCAAAATGTATGTGGACATTGGAAGGAAATTAGTGACGAGAAGACGGAAACTCAACAGAAACTGAGTTATAGCAAAAAGTTTTAATGAACGTGGTTCCTAAACTTTTAGAAAATTTGAGTAATATACCTTTTAACTATAATATTAATGAGAATGATAGATCTGTGTTTTTAACAACTATGTATACAGGGTGTTACAATTTTTAACAGGAAAAAAAAATATGTACGCCACTGCCGTTTTCTCTTTTGATAATACTGTTATGTAGGCACTTTATTGGCTAATGCAAAGTACATTTTCATAATTTTTTTTTATTTCGGCTTTGTTTAGGAGATTTCATGTAAAGATGATTAGGAAATCCATTTTTTGGCTTAAAAATGTATTACAAGCACATATAAAAAAGTTATGACTCCTTAAAAGAGTAAAAAGACACGAAGGTGGCGCCCTCTACAAGTGTTAGCCATACTAACATCAAATTCGAATTTCGCATTTCAAAAAAACCCCAGATACCAATTTTCGTCCAAATACAGGCATTATTTCAAAACTTATTTACAAAAAACCAAAATAAAAATAAATTTTTAACATCCTGTATCTCGCGGACTCATGCTTATATGAACTTTTCACCTTATAAACAACTGAGGAATCGTCCTGTAATATTAAAAATTGAGACAAATACTCAAACTTCGTAATTAGTTATTAAAATTTACTTATTATGACAAATAACTTATTAGTTATTTCCAGTACTATGAATAGAGTTGGATTTTATCATAATCTACTTAATACATTTTTATTATAAACCCACGTTTAAGTTATTTGATAAATATATTAAAATTGCGTAAACAAAAAATCGACCAGAGGCGTACCGTTTAGGGGAAAATAGAGATTAAAGAAAAAAAATTAAAAATTGAGACACCTAACTCAAATTTCGTATTTGGACAAAGTTTTTAATTTGCAAAAACATTACCATATAAAATTTTGCTGTATTTCTAATAATTAAGGTACTTTACTCTTAAGGCAATTTCGAAAAAATGACATTTGCTCCCTTACTATTAGCCGCAGGTGAAATATAAAATATGCATATATAGTTTTAAGGCATGCACCAACTTTTATCAAGAATAAAATTTTCTGAGAAATCGGTAATAAAAAACTTTCCCATATCTGGCATACTTTTTTGGACACACTGTATATTTGTAATTACTTATAAAAAATCGAATATCAGTACAGTACAATATGGATGAATCAAAACGCAAAACGTAAATGGGGGGCGTCAAACAGAATACAAGTGAACCCGACTAAGGTGCCTTGAAATTAGAATCAAAATCGGTGAAAAATCACAAAATCAGCAACACTTTAACACAGAAAAAATTAGGTCCATTCCTACAGGCTCAGCATATACTACTACATAAAACTTAATATTCTTTTGTTTAGTACATTCCGTGGTTCCGTAGAAATGTCGCTCCCCTCCAAACCACATATTCGTTAATATTTACATTATTTAATTTAAACTGTACACAATATACAACTAGAATTTTTTTAATAATTTGTCTTGCACACACGGTGTACTCGGTGAAAAATGTATTTCGAATATTTCGGACACTGTGTGTGACACTATATCGCTTTCTCCACCCTCCACGAGTACACAGCGAGCGCGTCTATCACATATATCGACGAAAAAGCTTAGCACCATAAGTTTTGTTTAATTAAATAAATTATCCTATCTACGGCGTTCGACAACAGAGTCTAGAAAAATTCGTCTCTCAAAAATGCATATTTTATAGATATGACACTTATTTGTGCAGAGTCCCTTTTTTAAAGACCTTTTATTTTTTGGGGACAATCGAATTCCACTCAAATTTACATTTGCAACGACATAGAAGTTGGCATTTGCTTTCAAAATGGCGGCGTTAGAGCATACGTTGTCTTACAGACGCCATTTTGTTTTTATGGCTCTTATGCAGCCATTTTGAAAATAAATGTCAGCTTGTTGTATGTCGTTGGAAAGGTAATTTTAAGAAGATATCGATTGTGTAATAAAAAAATACAGGTTGTCGCTAAAAAGAAACTTTTATTCTACGATCCCAAAATTGTTGGCAAAACTGTTCTTGTCGCCATTGTCGGTGTGCGGAGAAAATAATTAACGTAGATTTTAACTGAAATAAAAGCATTCAAAACCGCTTGGGAAGATTGTGCATTAATAAGTCGTTACATGTTGCCAGGTTTTAAAATATTTCGTTTAAATTCTCATAAAATGTACCAAAATCAGCATGTCATTAAGGGCCTTTACACCCAACGGTACTTGGTCTACTCAATTTGGCAACGCGGGAAGAAAAACCCATGCCTAAAGACGCTCGCACGCTTTCTTATCGCCTCTAACCAACGTTCAGTGTCGTAGACAAGTTTCAATCAAGAGGATTTTAGCAATTCAGTTTTATTATTTTGGTGGTTATTCAAAACAGCAAATATTATAATGCAGGCGAGTTCTTCAAGTGATAGTAACCAACAAGTTACAAAACGACGTGTTTTAAAACCTGGGGAGCGTACAATTGTAAAAAATATGTCTAGGGAATTCTCAGTACACACAGTGGAATATCATTCACTGATGCAACAGAACTTTGTGTCACATTGACTAAGACATCTTGCCGTACTATTTATAGAACTATCAAGGACAATAGGAATACTAAAGTGTCCGATCAGAAGGAAACAAGAGGACGGAAAAAAATTTTTATTGATCAGCAAACAAAGTTAGCCATTCGTCGGAAAGTGCACGTAACGCCTTTATCAATGGACTGTCCACTGGATTGAAACCTCCTTCAGGAAAAGGTAGTCGTTTAATTATAACCGATATCGGGAGTGATTCTGGTTTTCTTGAAGGTGGGATAAGCGTGTTTGAATCTCGTAAAACCGGTGATTATCATGAGGATATGAAGTCGGGAGTGTTTGAAGATTGGTTTAAATCCATCCTACCGCGTATTGAACGTGGGTCGGTAATCGTGATGGATAATGCACCATACCACAGCCGTCGGGTGAAAGCTTTGCCAACTTTTGAGTGGCGAAAAGGAAAGATTGTTGACTGGCTCGAAGAAAAAAATATTGCATTTGGCGAAAAAATGCTAAAAGTGCAGTTGCTCGATCTTGCAAGAGTTCACAGAAAAAATATACGAAATATGTAGTGGATGAAATGGCTCGTGAACGAGGTATTACAATATTACGTTTACCGCCTTACCACTGTGAACTAAATCCAATCGAGGTTATATGGGCACAGATGAAAGGCGAAGTGGCGCGTGAAAATAAAATTTTTAAATTAAAAGATGCTAAAGAACTGTTAAAAATGGTAATAGCGAATGTACAAGCAGCAGATTGGCATAAGTGCGTATTACACGTCGAGGGCGTAGAAAAAAAATATGTGGGACTTGGATGTACGCGTTGAAGTCATGGTAGAACCTATTATTTTAAATCCTGCAGATGACAGCAGTAACGACAGTAATGAAATGTCTTCATAGTCAGATAGTGAATAATCGCTGTAGTGGTAATAATGAATTTAAAGTTATAACGTATTGTCATTATAACACTTTTTAATGTCGGCGTGGAATATAATTTGTATAATTATTATCAATTAGTGTTCATTAGGTAACAATAGTTAAGAAATTTATAAACGTTTATAATTTAGGTTTAGGTTTTGCCCTTAATCCACTATTATATGTTTCTATTATTATGTAGTATAATAAAAACGTCATGAAAATAACATATATTATTCTTTTTGGATTTTATACCTGCGTAATTTAGTTTCTCCAATTACTTCATTAGATCACCAAATGTAAAAGCTTAATTTATTTTTCAGTTTAATTTATAATATTATATTTATTATAGTTTTTTTTTTTTTAATAATAATTTATTATTGACCTCAAAACAGTTTACAATAAAACTGGCACCGAGGCCTACAAATTGTATGGTATAATTATTAACATTCAAATAAAGTTATTCCGAAAGGCAAAAAAATGTAGTTTATATTTCTTTATCCTGCCACTTAAAATGTCTATACTCTATTTTCCTTTATATATTTCTTAATATTGCACGTCAGTTTCTTGGTATTTCCATGGAGTATTCTTTGTGGAATCCTATTATATTCCTGTATACTTCTATATATTGGTGAGTCCTGTCCCTTTTTAGTTCTAGCATATGAATTTCTTAATTCATGGTTTGTTCTTGTGTAGGGTGGCTCACTCTCAATGCAGGCTTCCATAGCATCTAAACTACTCAACTTTTTAATATCTTTCAAAAACAGGGTCATAGGGACATTAGGCCTACAGTTTAAAATTATTTTGAAATACCGGATGTAGTATACGGAGTTATATTTTTTTAAATGAAACATCTTATATCTTACAATTATTTTTTAGTAAGTGCATTATAAGTCTAAACCTAATAGTTTCTGAGATATTGAGTTTTGAAATATGACATTTCTGAATTTTGACAGCTTCTAGCTTTCTAACAGTACGTCTTAGCGCAAAACGGCTTGCATGTCCCTATCTTACTTTTTTATTCTCTTCCTAAAAATAGAAATTTCCGGTTAAACCGAAAGTACCATATTTCCGGCTTTCAAGTCATATCCGGTTTAACAAAAGTTAACATTTTTGTGGAGATCATAAAAAAGTAAGATAGGGACATGCAAGCCGTTTTGCTCTAAGACGTACCATAGAAAGCTAGAAGCTGTCAAAGTTCAAAAATGTCATTTTTCAAAACTCGATATCTCAGAAACTATTAAGTTTAGACTTATAATGTACTTGCTAAAAATAATTGTTATTTTATGTAGAATTCAAAATTATTGTAAGATATAGGGTGCCATTAAAAAAAATATAACTTTGCCATGGATATTTTTTTTGGGACATCCGGTATAATTCAAAATAATTTTAAACTGTAGGCCTAATGTCTCCCTATGCCCCTGTTTTTGAAAAATATTAAAACTTTGAGTAGTTTAGATGCTATGAAATCCTGCCACACAGTATGTTTCCCTGGAGTAGCGATACAACTAATTCTTATGGTGACGAACGCATCTCACGCGGCCATAGGATGCGAACAAACCGTAAGACATGCATGCACCGTGTCTCACATGACGCCTACTGTTAACCACCCCACACTTTTTTTACAGCGACAACGCCCCTTTTTTAATGGCACACTTAGAAAGCTTGTTCTTCCCCCATATCTTTTAGATTATTTTCATATCACGCATTTAAAAAAGGGACTCTACAATGTCAACCATCAAAAATTTGAGCACAAAAAGGCATACGGGTTACATTTAAGGCAGCTAAAGGCTTCAGTTATAACAACAATACGGCTTGTGTACATTGTCAGCCGTCAAGTCCGAATAAAAGGCCCAAAGTTCAAAATGGAACTCCATTCTCAGACTCGCCCAATCAAGTTACAAGCCCCTTAGGTTGAAGGCTAACGGCGAGATGTAACTTAAAGGCGACATCTTGTGGCGTACGAACGTATAGATTAACGTCTCAGGAAAAATAAGTATTTTTCAAAACTACTAGACTACGCATAAAGCTAAATAAGAATTGGGCCCATTATTCGCGCATAAAAAACGCCACAAGAAATATTTTCTTCTTTCAATTGACAAGATCTTTCAGTCGGGCGTGGATTCTGTTGAATTGAGAAAAAAAAAAAGGAGCATTCACAGCTACAATTAACAGCAATCCGCCGGTGGTAACCGCCTCTTATTGCACTGCAGTCGTCGACAATTACGCTTAAGATAAAGCCTAACCTTTAACATTTCAAGTAGTGGCTAGAAATTAGCGTAAAGCCTTACACGACAGAAGTAAAAAAGCGGTGCATTTGACCTACCGGGTTAAAAACTAGCGTAGACGCTCATTAAATACGAGGTTTCAGTTGACGACTAGCATTTTAAAGGTAGATATAGTTAAGATGAGCTCGCAAGCAATCAACACCTCCAAAAATTCTCGCAAATCAACAAATACCAACCGAATTGCGCGCCCTCTACAGCACCTAATCTTAATACAAACCGTTCGTGCGTGTATAGAGCACTAGGGAGAACCTCCCTCCGTCCCTCTCCCCTACATATCGAGATGTGTAGAGAGAGAGAGAAAGAAGAGGTTCCCTCTTGAACCATGGCGCGTCGCAGCCAATCAAACAACGCGTTAGGGAGGCTTCCAACCCCCCCTAAAAAAAACGACTGGTTTAGCGGACACGTCTACCGTCGTCACACGTACACGGGGCCCCCCTGGTTCTCATTGTCGTCCAGGTTGATCTTGTTAAATGCCGCCACCCCGCCGTCGTCAAAAAATCGCCTGAAATAACGTTATTAACATTAATAGAGAGGTTTCACCCAATCACACAGGGACTTACCTAAAAGTAAACTCGAAGAAACCGTGGAACAGTTTGGAATTGTCCGTGAAATCATCCGAATTTGAGGAATCCATGGACGCGCTGTTCCTCAATCGATCCGGATCGATCGGATCGAAATTCGAGGTGTCCGTTGGATATTCTATACGGGGCTTGTGCGGCGCTGGTTGTCTTCTCAATCCCTGAAAAGATACACCGAAATTGTTGGTAAAACTACGCTTAAATTGTTGTGGAGGTGCAACTGGAGATAAACAATAATAGAAATAAGTGATACCTTTTCAAAGTCAATGTCCTTAAAAAACGGATGGTTTTTCACTTCGCTTGCATTTTTCCCCAGTCTCTTGTCCGAGCTGCAGCACAGCTTCAAAATAAGATCCATTGCCTCCTTCGACAGGTTGGCTTGTTTTGGTATTTGCAACGTCGTTTCCCAATTTATAACCTACAAAAAAGTCATTCAAAACATCAACAGAGTCATGGAAGAGATTGATGCATTTGAACTACTTTGATAGTAGAGGAAATTAAAGTCGTACTTGTTATATTTCACAGTTTAATTCAGTTTCCTGACACGTGTTTCAATCCTTGCGGATCATTATCAAAGGCATATAATTGAAAGAAGTCGTCCATATTCTCAAAGAGACCTGATTTTACAAATCTATGGGGTTGGGAGACACAAAGTTTCGGTCTCAGTAAATTTACTGAGACCGATACTTTGTGTCTACCAACTCCATAGAAAGGCATATAACCAATAATAAATTCTATATGTCATTAAAATAAAAATTGACAGATGATGGGTTATTTTGGTCCTTACTTTACAGGTATTGGCCAAAGGTACAACTAAATTACAGGTGCGATTATAGAGGTATTTACATCTAAGTAATAAAATTAAGAAAATGATATTGTGTATATAATTATGGGTTTTTTCGTTCGTAATTATTGACAGTGTTTATTGCATATTTATCTTAAGTTATTAGGCTATTAAGTATTAGATTGGCACCTGAAGGTATTTCAATTTGTATGTTAACAACATTACATCGATTTCTTAAGGCTTTTTTGATTGCTAATGTTTCTAATAGGTTGAGTTTTCTACCCTTGTGTTAAGTATATATATCGGTTTTATTTTGTTGGATATATACAACCTATATTATTAATATAAAGGTATCAAAAAGTGTCAATATCATCTTGCCAGTCGTATTTTAATGAGAAAAGTGGAGAAAGCCAAAGAAGAGATTTTAACTACAATACCTGTACATCTTGATGCCTTATAAAAAGTAAACGTTCGAAGACCAAGATTGTTTTAGGCCCATGACTCGGTCATAGTTTCTTCTGAGTCTCTATTATGTATATACGTAAAAATGCGCAAATACCTATAACCTAAAGTACTGGCAAAGAAACTGACCTTATACTGAGTTTCAGCAGGAGTGTTGGCCAGAAACGGAGGCTGTCCCACGAGCATCTCGTACAAAATGACGCCCACGCTCCACCAATCGCACACGTGCGTATACCCCGTCCTCTGCAGCACTTCAGGCGCGATGTAGTTCGGAGTGCCGACGAGAGAATGCGCCAGACAGCGGTGCTCCCGCCTGCGACGCCTCTCCAAAGGTTTCAGCGCTTTGCATTTGCACTCTTCCGTCCAATCGTCGATGGGGTCCATCGAGTCTTGTCTACTGTGATCACCTGGGAGGACAAATAAAGGTCAATAATTAAAAACTTTAATGACCCGAAGCGATTTTTTCTTTAAAACTCACCGTTCGGTTGGTAATATTTCGAATTATGCGTCCACCTAAACCCGGTGCACAGTCCGAAATCGGTCAGTTTGATGTGGCCGTCCTTGTCTATCAGTATGTTGTCCGGTTTGATGTCTCGATGGATGAAACTCATCTTGTGCACGCTCTCCACAGCGCACGTTAACTCCGCGATGTAAAACCGCGCCAGACTCTCTTCGAAAATGCCCAATTTGATGAGCAACGACATGAGATCGCCCCCGGGTATGTAGTCCATCACGAAATACAAAATGTCGCTGTCCTGAAACGAGTAGTACAGTTTCACTACCCATTCGTTGTCTGCCTCGGCCAAGATGTCACGTTCGGCCTTCACGTGAGCAACCTGAAAAAAATACAGTACAGATTCTTGTCGATATGCCGCACAACAGAAGGGTGTGGCATTTGAACTACTGGTTAGAAACTAGCCTAAGAGAATAGTGTATACTCATTTCTTAATGGTCGCAAAGTGTGGTAAAACTGTAATAACAGATACATGGTGTTACATTACACTACAGTACCTTATTTCATAGTAGAGTATTTCCAACTTACTTAGTTCAGTTGTCAAGGTGTTATCGAAAACTTTTGGGTATATTATAAGAATGGCGAATAATTATGCCCCAGTGTTGTGTAAGAGTGTGCTTGACGTAAAAGCAGTAGACTTTTTTGTATGCCATAACAATATGAATTTTTAAAAAAGAAGATCCTATATCTAGTACATGTTTTCGTATGCTTTAGAAGCTTTAGCGAAGGCAATAAATGTTTATTTTGAAAATGGAATATTTCCACAATGCCTTAAATCAGCTATTGTTATTCCAATTCATAAAGGAGGTGATTGTGAATCTGCTTCTAATTTTTGACCAATTTCCTTTACTTCCAACAATTTCTAAAATTATTGAAAAACTTGTTAAAAATAAAATGATTTCTTTTTTAAATAAAAACAATATTTTAAATACAAACAATTTGCATTTCAAACAAATAAAAATACTAGGGATGCTATTTTTTCATTTCTTGAACATCTTTATTTTAAATTAAATGAAGGGGATTTTGCTGCAGCAATATTTTGTGATATTTCTAAAGCTTTTGATTGTGTTAACCATGATATATTATTAAAGAAGCTTGAGCTTTATGGCTTTAGAGGTATATCATTTAAATGGTTTAAATCATATTTATCTGAAAGATCTCAAGTAGTATTGTTAAATGGTAAGAAATCAAGAAGTAATACAATTGATTGTAGAATTTGTGGAGTACCTTAAGGTTCAGTTCTCGGTCCATTACTATTTTTAATATATCGCACCCCCAATGCAATACTACCGCAACTCAAAAAATGCGAAATTTGAGTTATGTTGCGGATTAAATTACTAATACCTTAAATTCTTTACGGCAAAAGTAACATAACTTGAAACACTATGTTTGAATTTTAAAGTAGCTATATGTTAGTATGATTTTAAACTAAACTAAACTGAGTGTCAATGCAATAGTAACTTATTTTGAGATGTGTTGGTATTGCATTAAAAAAATTCTAAATTATTTCGAGCGTCAGTAACATATTTTCAGTTACGTTATTATTGCATTTGGATAATTTCAATAATTTCTGCAGAAGAAATTTAATAGTGTATGCGCTTGACTTGTGGCGACTTGTTTACGCTTGTTTATTTGGTTTTTGGAGCAGTTGTTGTCTTTTTTTAGTTAGGTAATTTAATTAATTGTGTATAAAATGAGTTCTCGTGTAAAGCTAATGGTTAAAAAGGCTAGAAATTTCTTTCAAAGTGCATCGCAAGCAGAAACGGTAAGCAAAAATATTAATATAACCTAACTTTATTTGAGAAATTTCACTTGTTAAGGAAAGGAGTGGGTAAAAAGTACCCAATATTATACGAAACACAAAAGATAAACTATTTCGTCAAACCCTTGTGATTTCGTTACTATATTGTTTAATAATTTTATGAGTTTATTAGGAATGAGAATACGTTTAGTTTATTATGTTCAACTTTAAATGGGTATTTAAAAACAAGTTATATGACATTTCTCTTGTTTAATGATATAGGTCCACTCAATCACTGTTCCAGGCTTCTCTGATAATAACAATGAGTTTTCTGGGTATATAGAGTTTTCGCCAGTTAATTTTTGGCAAATGAACAACCAACAGGAAGAGACAAGTTCAAATACAGTGAGTATTGTATAAAATTCTCTATTTAATTTTTGTTTAGGGTCTGTTTTAAATATATAACATATAAGATATCTTTTTAGTAGTAATAAACTTAGTATTTACGCTTGTATTTTGTCTCTAGAGTCAAGATAAAATTCCTTCCTTGGAACGTGAAGTGGATAATTGTGATGGTAAAATTCAAATTGATATAATTCAGGAGGAAGTAAATAATTTTGACCAGAGGAAATAAAGAATGACAGTTTGAGAAGTTACGGCACGGAAGAAATCCAAGAAGAAACAGAACTTAATGCGAATGAACAAGATGTAGACGTTTTATCGGATAGCTACACTTTTGACTCAGATGATTCTAATTTAGATCTTCTGACACTTAAACATTAATATAAAAAATCGTACCATAGCACCAAATATTTTAAATAATGAAAACAATTTAGTAGACAAGGAAAATGAAGTTGGAAGGGCATTAAAAAATAAATCTCGAAAAAGAAAAAGAGATGTAAATGGTTGGAAAAGAAATATCAGGAAAAAGCAAAGAAATTGTGGTAAAGCTTACGTATCAATTCAGGGAAAATCAGTCCCAGAAAGAGAGTTAAAAGAATCGTGTGACCTAAAATGTAGACAGTAATGTAATTTATCTTTGACACAAGAAGATCGAAAAAAATGTTTAAATATTTTTGGGATATCCAAGAGAATGACAAACAAAGGCAGTATATTTCTTTACATATAAGTACAATAGATCAAAAATATAGATATTCATTGGAAAACAGTAAGCGATCGAAAAATCAAGCATACTTTTTAGATAAAAATGGGGAAAAGATCAGAGTCTGCAAATATTTTTTTATGGCTGCACTGAACATCGGGGATACAATAATTCGTACAATCTTATAGAAAATAGACAATACCTGAATAGTTCAAGCAGAAATGCGAGGTAAGCATGAGAAGCAAAGAAAGTTGGATCCAAGCTTGCGAGACGGTGTTCGAGAGTATATTAATTCTATCCTAGTCACAAGCTTCAATGTCATAATATTATTTAGTTTCCCAAAATAACAAATTTTTAAGACAACTTATCTGTATTTTTAATTGCTTTTTAATAATTATCTGAATGCAATACTAACACAACTCGAAAAAAATCGTACTTATTTTTTAAATAAATTAATTTGAAATAGTTCTTAAATTTTACAAAATTATTGGTATGCGTTACATTCAAGCAATAGCATAGAACGGCTTTTGTTAAAAAAAAAAAGTACCAAAATACTAAATGGTTACAAAATTACGTACAAGCATTCAAATCATAAAAACTTTAAAAGCGTTTTTCTCAAAACCATGTTTTTTGAGTTGCGTTAGTATTGCATTGGGGGTGCGATATATAAATGACCTTGCGTCAATTTTTATAAATGGTAAATTTACCATATTTGCTAATGATACAACAATACTTTGGCATAGTAAATATTGTAATTAAAATAATTAATGAAGATTTAATAAATGTTAAAAAGTGGTGTGACTCTAATCTACTCTCATTTAATATCACTAAAACAAATATATTAACTTTTCAATGTTCACTTAATAATATAATTTTTGACAATCTCATAACTATTAATAAGCCCAAATTTATAAAATTCTTAGGAATCTATATTACTCAAAATCCTTCTTTTAATAAACATATCAAAATGTTATTTGGAAAATTAGCTTGAGGATGTTATGCCCTGAGAGTACTTTCTCATGAAATGAATATGGCGGTTCTTCGAAATGTTTATTTTGCTTCAATAGAATCTCTTTTGAGATATGGAATTTGTTTCTGGGGAAATTCAAGCCAATATCTTCTAAATTCAATTTTTATTTTACAAAAAAGAGCTATCAGATATTTGTGCAAAGCTAGATGTAGAGATTCTTGTAAAACTCTATTTATCTCATAAAAAATTTTAACACTAACTTCAATTTTTATATTAGAAACAGTTTGTTTGATTCATAAAAAGCATAGAAATAGTATTAATTCACATACGTATAATGCAAGACAAACCTTTAATATATGTTTACCTATTCCTTTTTCAAGTCTTGTAAAAAAATCCATAATTTATGATTCTAAAAAAATTTTTAATTATCTTCCAGATTTTATTAAGAAAATGTTAAAAAAAAAATTTATTATATTTTATTGTTAATTTAATTAAAAAAAAAAGGCATTGTCGATAAAAATAATACTTCATGACAATAAAGCATATTTTGATTTGATTTGATTTCATTATGGGATGAAGAATGTCAAAATTCGTTTGAATTTCGGAAACAAGCATTAGCTAAATCACCTGTGCTACAGTATCCAGATTTTACAGCGGGTAACGAGTTTTTGCTTAGGTGTAGTGTTAACTCGAACGACCGCCCCATCGCATTTGCTTCCAGAAGTTTAAATAAAGCAGAGAAAAATTACTATACCATAGAACCAAGAACTTTTGGTCATTGTTTGGGCAGTAAAGCTTTGTAGACCATATTTGTTGACTAAAAAATTTAATTTAATGTAGTTAAAGATGTTCAAGGTATAGAGAATAAGGAATTAAGACAATTAATTTTAAACAATTTCATACTTTACTGACCAGAGGTCATGCAGGTATACTATATCTATAACAACATTATTTTTGGTCAGGCCAGAAACGAGATGTAACAGACTTTATTAAAAGATATGAGGATTGTCAACCCTATAAATATTAAAAATTAAAAAACAAGCAAAGCTAGATTAAGTAGTTCTTCTTCATCCAAAGCTCGTAAGGTCGTAAGATTTATCCTAAATTGCTCTACTGTAATAATATTACGACCCTATTGTGAAGAAACGAAATTCTTGCCCCCTAAAACTAGCTCATACTTATGTCCAATCTTGACACATTTACAACTCTCTTTGAATGAGAACGTTTCTTTTTAGGTGATTTTAATAATTTATTTTCCTTATCTGTTGTTAAAACTGCGCTTACAGTGAAGATATTCAAATGTAGGGCAGCTGCTAAACGCTAAAAATTAGTAAAGTAGGAATAAAATATCTAGACCTTAACATACTCTTAAAAGTTACTTCTCTAACTGGTATCAAGGTTAACAATGTTGTTAAGTTCTTCCTGAAAATTAGAGAAGCTATTAGCTCTTTGCACCGTATATTTAAATGCTTTGTCATTTCTCAGAAATAGTAAACGTAATGGTGCATTTGAACTACCACAAAAAAAACATTATATATCCATATTAAACAGTTGTGAATTTCGTTTCTCAACATCAGGGTTCTCCAAAAACGTGTACACTTACTTGGTTTCGTTTCAAAACGTCGGCCTTCCTCAGCGTTTTCATCGCGTACAGATGATTAGTGTCGATTTTCCTGACTAGCGTCACTTCGCCAAACGCGCCGACACCGATGGGTTTGATCGTGACGAACATGCTCTTGTCCATTTTGGCCCTTTTCAGCCTGATGTAGTTCGATTCCTTCTGCGACAGCATCTTGCGCATCTGTTGCTGGGCTTCGGGACTAAGACCTAAATTTAAAAAAAATCACAAGAATCTATAGTAAGAAATATCTGTGATAAAGATAAATTAATTAATTACCTAATACGTGAATAAAAGCACTGCAATATTAAACAACTCATACCTATCTTGACCATTTCCTTTTCCAACTGCATCCTCCTGAACATCCTCTGCCTATAGGATTTAATTACATTCTCTATGTGTTGCTCCATGAAGAATTTGAAGGCCTGAGGCGAGTAATTTTTCACTTTACCGTCCCGCCTTTCTTCTTCCTTTTCCTTACTTATTTTCTTCCTTTCTGGTATCGGGGACTAAAAACATAGTACATGGCATAATTTGAATGCATTTCATGACCGTTAAAACATATGCAACGTTTCGTGCGGAATTGTCTCGTCAGGGACAAGTTTCCCACTTACCTGGTGCTTAATTTTGGCGTATGGAGGCAGTTGAGGTGGAGCCTCTCCTGAGTTTTTACTGCCATTGCTTTCCGAAGAAGAATTGCCATTGACGGTTGTGTGATTGTTGTTGTTATTCGAATTGGTCTTTACCGAAGACGACGCTGAAATTATTGATATTATTATTACCTTGAAGAGAGATTAAAATAGTTTATGACAATATTCCTTACCAGTAGGGGGCAGAGGCGGCGCCCCATTATCCTGATACAACCCCCGCCCTTCGCTCGACCCAGTCGACAAAGGACTGTCCGCCCTACAACAGTCGCCGGGGCCGCCCACCGCTGGCGAATATTTCCTCTGCAACGGCGGGTGGGGATGCACCGACGTACTGTACGTAGTGTGCGTATCGTCCGAATAGGGAGGAGGGGGAAGAGGCGGGTGCCCCCTTTGAGCCTTGGCTTTCGCCTGCATGGTACTGGCGTAACTGGGCGGCTCGGTCGTAGGGACGTTAACCGGAGGTCCGGTGGGAGCGCCGCCACACGGAAGTGGTGCGGCTGGCTTACCCGAACCCCCGTTTGTGTACCCCTTTTGCTGGATGGACGCCGTGTATGAGGGAGGAGGGACGGATGTAGCTGGAGGCGTCGTGGGACCTAGAGTTATAGAGTAACTTTAAACAACTTGTTGCTTGTGGTATTTTAACTGGTATTTATGAACCACCCGCAATTATTTTCGCCCAGAAAAAGTATATAGTATATTTCATGTGTTAAGAGTACTTTTATTTATAGTGTTCCGTGTTCTCCTGTCTGATGACGCCTTAAGGGGCGAAACATGCAACCTTGTTTGCAAAACGATATTTGAGACTTGTGTTTTGTCATTGATATAAAGTATCTTGGAGAATTATGAAGGTTTTCTTCAGACTTCCACTTCATTATTTTATTGTATTTTCCCTTTGCGGTTACTTATGAGAAGTTTTTGCATTTTGCTTATACATTTGATTTTTATTGGTCCCTTTTTGACTTTTATTATGACTGCTGTTACTGATCTCTATCTATTTCTGTGCAGTTGAGGTGGGAGCCAGTCTTTTGGCTATTTGTGTCTCTAGTATTCAGTGGAATGAACGTGTGAATTTTTAATTTGGTTTTCTTCAGTTGATAATTAGACTTCTTTGTCATTTGTGTTAACACATTAAAAAACCCAATCACAGGGCATAACAATTAAAAATTTCTTGATGATAAATATATTTAATAAAGTAAAATTCAAAAATTAAATAAATAACCTTTAAAAACTCACCGCTAGGCGTCGCAGGTATGGACGGAGCCGTCGCCGTCTGTAATACCGGCTTCTGCACCTGCGTACTTTTAACCGATTGCATGATGATGGGCGGTTGCGAAACGGTTTGCCGCGCCCCCCACGCCGGCAGGGGCGTCGGCCTAGCCATGGGCGTCGGCGTCGTCGACGTCGTGACCGGCACCGGACTGGGAGAACCTAAATATTGGACAAACCATGTACACAAGTTACATTGAGAAAACTAGTCAGGACAAACCTGCAGACGTCGACCCCGAATAGATACCGGAAGAAGGACTCTTTCTGAAATCCTGCGTGGGGCTCTGTCGGTTCTGTATGGAGGCCGAATAGCTGGGGGGAGGCGGGGCCCCACCAGGCCCGGGGCTGATTAACGGATAAGGGGGCGGCGGCTCTGAAGAGTTCACGCCTCCGCCCGGGTACAGGCTCAACGCCTGCATTTGCTGGGAAAGCTGCTGTTGTACCTAGAAGCATCAAAAGCATATAAATGGTAAATTAGAATTTTACCTAATAAAAACGGTACCTGGGGTCCATTCTGAACGACCATTGGCTGTCTGCTGGATCCTCCTCCTCCCACAGGACTAGTACCCCTTTGACCTGACGCCCCGTACACCCCTCCGCCGGGTGCCGCTGGCGGGGCCCTGTTGGGCACCACAGGCGGAGCAGGGGACATGCGTTTAAACATTTGCTGTACATTACTGGGCACGGGCTGTTGATAAGATGGAGGGGCGTGAGGGGGCGGAGGTGGAGGCGTGGTCCGAGGTGGAGGTGGGGGTGGCGGTTCCGCAAAGCTAGGAGAATACCTGAGGACAAAAATGGTGTTTTTTGAGGGCTTCTTTATATCAAATTAGTCTTACCTTGACCCGTGAATGTCAGCCATCCTGGGACTGTCGCTCCTAGAGCTTCCGGCGCCTGAATCCAGCGCAGGACTGCCTCTGGGAAGCACCAGTTCCCTCTCAATGCTCGGTTTCCGTATCAATTTCGTGTAGCCAGACTTGCTCGAGTCTGGTAATTGTTTTCCTAGTAAATCTAAGGCTATGTCAAGGCGTCCATTGGCCACTTGGAGGGCTCTCATTGAGGAATCCTGTACAATTAAAATGTACGTTAAATATTTAGTGGGCAACATAGTTTTGGATATAACACACACCTCCGAATATCCCATGCTGAGCAATTGGGTCAATCCATGCCGGAGCTGAATATGGTCTTTTCCATTATCGCCATTTGATCCTGAAGCGGAACTAAGAGAGCTGATGCCGCTAGTAGCGGAAAAATTTGAAATTGTACTGGCTGCACTAGAACCTAGCGCTTCGCTGCCGCTCTTTGCAAAAGGCCTAAGAGAATTCTGGAAAAAGAACCAGCAATTTCTATATGTTTGTTTAATAATTAAGGGTTTTAAAAAATGATAGTTACAGTGTACAAAATAACTGTACAGGTACAGGGTGGCCCAAGTAAGAACACCCTGGCTGGGGTTAACCAACTTTCGTTTTTTAAATGGATTACCCTATACCGGGTGTTGCATCGTCGAGCGGGACATAGGAAATCCCATGTAATTTTAAATTGGGTCAATTATTGGCTTCCCTAATTATTTTACCAGCAATTTCTATATGTTTGTTTAATAATTAAGGGTTTTAAAAAATTATAGTTACAGTGTACAAAATAACTGTACAGGTACAGGGTGGCCCAAGTAAGATCACCCTGGCTGGGGTTAACCAACTTTCGTTTTTTAAATGCAACACCCTATATATTTTTTTAGTGTTAAATTCTACAGGTTACTATAAGTATTTTTCCTTAATATGTACAAATCAAATTATTTATTACCAGAGAAATTACAAATAATAATAAAATTACATTTGCAACTTGTCAAAAAGTCCAAAGTAAATACGAGACAATGAAAATTTAAATGACAGAAAAAATATCCTAAGTATTCAGAAGACAAGGAAAGAGGATATCAGAAATACTGTCCCTAAACTGCAAGGAACTCTGTCATGCTGTAGCCGGGGCTGTAGCATGTGTTGTTATTTATTTTATTTTGTTTTTAAGTGCTTCATTGTCCACAGAAAAATAAAATATTTAATCTTATTGCCAAAGCTACTAATACTAATATACTCTAAGAGTTATATCCTGAACAGTAAGTACATTTGCACCGCTGTAGGAGTGGGCGGTTTTTCATATAAAAGGCTGATCCGTTTCTTTATCATAACCCTGTATATTTGAAATCAAGACAGTAGGAGATCTAGCCATTAAAAAAACAAAATAAAGGATGTTTCATTTAAAAAATACCAGGTTATTTACATATTTTAAGTTTTTAATGCCTTTCTTTTCTAATTTAAGCTTGTTTGTAAGACCAATAATAACCAAAATATCCATTGAGTAAAATCTGTGGTCCCAAAACAACAATAGCAAAAGAACACAGCATTCTAAAACGAAAGTAATGAATGAAAAGAAATACAACAATAATTTTTTTACCGATCTTTTAAATTATTTTGGGGTTGGAATATCCTTTAAGTCATTGGGCAAATGATTGTAAATTTTGATACTTTCTTAAAACCAACAATAAGTATTTGTTTTATATTTAGAGACAGTTGGCTTGCACTACACCACTCCTTCACCTTGATTAAATGTAACTTAATTTTACTTATGTGAGACAACAAATGGATGTAGCAATGACAGACTGCAACAAGACATTTGACAAAGTGGATCATCAGTTGTTGTTGGGCAAGCTCTTAGGCTTAAATTTTTCTAATGAAGCCTTATTTATGCAATCATACCTCTATCAAAGACCTCTCCAGGTAAGGGTTGGGAAAAGTTTCTCAGAGTCCTTTGTGGCGAAGTCAGGTGTGCCTCAAGGAAGCAACGCAGGTTAATTATTTTCCAGATTGTGTGTTAAGTTCTTCCTGCTTATTGTTTGCGGATGATTTTAAAATCTTTAAACATGTGGGACTCTTGAGGAACTACAGGCGTACCTTGACTTCCTAAGGTGGACTGTACAGAGTTACTTTACAGTATTGATTTTCGTGTCCCACCGAAAAGGTACAAAGCTATCTTACATGGGCCAACCTCTTTAATATTTTTCGGTTTTTAGGTATTGCCTTTTATTTAACAATCTTATTAGGTAAGATTTAAATGGTTTAGTGTAATATTAAAATAAACATTGCTATGAATATCAATGCAGCTAAAAAAATAGCTTAAATTCAACTTACCTGTATCTCTTCCATGGCCTTTTGGTGGTAGCCCGGAGTCCGGGCGGAGGTGTTGGGATTCATGATTGTTGGCCGAGGCACTTGGCCCATACTCGACCTACAACTTGATCTTTACATCTCCCCTCGGACAGAACATTTTAAGACCATAGGGCTTTGCTTATACAAAGACTATTGTATTTATGTGTATTTCTAGAATTGGAACTTGTACTTTACTAGAGGCCCTGCCTAGAAAAACAAACAATATACCATTGGTACTACATAATACACAGCTGTAAAAGACGATGAACTTGAAGCACAGTTTTCAGAACATTGATAATAAAAAGGATATAAACGACATTTAGGATAAAAACCAAATGTACAAGTCGGATTAGATTACCAAATATTTCAAATTCTTTAGCTTGAGGTGATCAGGGACTGTGACAGCTATCACAATATCAAATTTAATGCCCGCATTCCAATGGATTTTTCCGAAAAACTGGCATTTCCCGATCAAGCGGCCATCTAACAATACTTCGTCCCATCATTCCTATATATATTCGTACTCTGGCAACGTTAATTACCTTTGGAAAATGCAAAAATAAATTAGAATCTGCTAGTCGAGGATTGACAGATTTTTGTGTCAAACCTTCGGGAACCGACAGTATTATCACAACTATTCCACACACTAAGGCACTGTTATCACTTTTTGCGGGTTCTCACTAACATGTTCTCTACGATAAAGGTAAATTTTTGAATTTTATGCGGTTTAAATAAAGAAAAATTAACTGGAAAACAAAGAAAACCTCTCGATATTTAGATGTCAGCCATTTTACCCAGTGTCAAATTCCATATACTGCCAACCGTTAAAAACCAAATTTATTTTACTTTTTTGATTTCTCAACTTAATACTACACGTAAAAATAAAACTAGCATTCCATAATAACACTTTCAATTTTCTTTCTGTAAAACCAAGCGTATATACTTTGATTTTCGTAATAATAAAGTAGTTAAGATCCTAAAAAATTATGGGTGTTCGAGTTGGCAATTCTGCATGACAAGGCGACATTTTTGAACATTGGCGGGCGCTTGTGTAGGATAAGGGTAAGAAGCATCAAAACATTAATAACAATAAATTAGTCAAAGAATAGAAGCATATATTTACAGCAATAAAGTCCATATAGATATGTGTTTATAGTATTTAATTATTGGTTTGTGTGTATAAAAACTTAAAAAAAAACAGTGATTTATGGACTTGGTGATTACTAGAAGGTAGGGCTGCCACTGTCGTGGGCCTCCTTTTTTGAATAAGGAGAACAACACTATCTGTCTTTCTTTAACGACTGCAATGAACAAAGACAGGTACAACTCAGACTGTCCTAGTAGTGTACAAGGGACGTTTGAGAGGTACATGAATACCATATTATGTTTACTATAGGGGTGACTTTTGATAAGTATTAAAACCAAAATTACAAAGAAAGAGCTTTAAAATTGTCTCCATGTAGCCTCTTTAATCGCCACTTGTTGCTTAACGCTTTTTTCGAGTTTACTTTTTCTCATTTTGGGTTTTTGTCTCGATATCGCATTTTCTACGTTCCTTTTTTTTCTCAAAAATTTCTCTTGTTTTTTCTTAAGTAGGTGGTCATTAAGAGGCTTTAATAGAAAATAGTAAAATATTTGCGCAAGGCTCAAGAAGCTGCATCCTATGCATAAACTAATGGCTCCGCCAATATTAACTGAAATAAGAATGATTAAATGCGTAATTCTTAAATAGCTAAATACAAACCTATAAAATCCAGAGGTTCCTGATTGGCGTGCAACCAGTATCGCACTGTAGGGGCTCTAGCAAGAAAGTTTATACGTCTTTTGGATCGTGGACTTCTAAAACTGACATTAAGTTTAAAGTTGAGAATGCTTTTAGTTGTCTTTCCAATTGAGTTTGGCCGAAGTATACCTTTTATTGCCTGCTTCATCTACATCTGTCACAAAACCAACAGGAAAAACCTCCAAGAACGCGCAGGTGCTAGCGCAGCTGCAATTGGTTGACAGGTGCTTGGCAATTTCTGTCTTTTTCGCTGTGCACACAACACCATCGGTATCACACAGTTTATCTGTTAAACCTAAAAGATCTGTACATAATATAACGCCTTTTAGTGGGCGTTTTATTATTTTTATACCCTTTTGATTGGAGAGTACATGGAGGACGCAGCCACAATACAAAAGTTGTGCGCTTCTCAGACAATCGATTTCGCAACCAGAAATTGAATAGACTTTTAAGGACCGCATTGTTTCGTATTCGTACCAAAATCTGCAATTTCGCTGTTCAAATTCTAAATTAAAAACGGATCTATCCGGTAAAGTTTCCTAAAAACGATAAATAGGTTAGGACTTTATGATTATATATGACCAGCCATCATAACAACTTAAATTAACACACTTTCGTGTATACGGACTATACCTGAAGTCGCAGATAAACGTCTAAAAACTTATAATTCTTTTCCATCGCAGCGAATTGATTATCTTTCTGATACATCTTGGTCGGGATATAAGTATTTCCGATATACCAAACGTACAAATTCGTATGATCAATTTCAATGGATAAATTTGCTGAATTTTCATCGGGTTTGTGTCCGATTCTGTACTTGAGGATGGTCGCTAATGCGTTTAACGGTCTGGGTTTTACCACGACTTGTTCATTCGCTGAATTAGTGTTTTCGTAGATAGCATTCCCAGACGACACACAATATCCATTAGACATCTAATGGATACCCCTAGATCCATGGGATATCCCGTCCATGGTAGATATCCTATAGATATCTAATGGATTATATTCTCGGACATTAAAATAAAAAGCATTTTTTTACATGATGTTTCCGGTTATTATACTCTCAAAATTTAATTGATTATAGTTCATCAGTCGTACCAAAATATTTAAAGCCTATGTTTCGTGTTTACATTTCTAATAGATATCCATAGATATCCAATGGACATCCTACATCACTACCGCTTCTTTATTGTCGTATTCGCTCGTTGGAGCTCGTGGACACAGCATCACCTGTTACGGTAGGAGCGTGCTGATTGGTTGATGACAACCTGTCGACTCGTGACGTCGTGCGACCGTGCCGCACGCCATATTGGTTTGTTGGAATGATTGTCGAATGTCGATTTCGAATTTCGAGGAGAAAATTCGTTTGTTGTTTGCTGTGCGGTCTGGTGAATTTTGTGTTTTTTTTTTGTCATAAACAATATTTGCTGGTAAGTAACTAAACAACCTTAATCTCTTTGACAATAATTATTGATGTATTTCAAGTAAAACAGCGTTATTCTCGCTATTGTTTTCTGGTTTTTGTTTAAACATTATTATTCTCTAGGACTCTTTAATTACTAGGCCATGCTTATGCTGTTTTATTGGCTTAAAATGTAAAATTATGAATAAATAAATGATAATTAACAAATTTAAGAAGTTGCATAAACCTGGCAAACTACACAACTGTTGTTATAGACTCTATACAGGTTAGGTTAAACGTTAGACCCCAGAAATGTAGATGCCCCTTAGAAAATTTAAAGTCAATTTTAGTTGAAAATACCATATTATGGTGAATTTTTTTGTTGGCCACTCTTCCCTTCGAGCCTATAAAATGCTCGAACACTCTTTCCTTCCTTAGCATGCACCATATTTTAAAATAAAATATGACAGCCTTATTTTCTATTATCAAAAATTTTACACATCTTTGGGTTTATTAATTGGCTTTTTCAACGACTATTTTATATTAGGTAGATACAAACCTATTTGGAACTAACCCGTTGGCTTGGCGTTTTGAAACTTGCACAGTATGCCCCCTTTTAAACGTTACCGATAAAATGGACAGGATATGAATTCGCTGTTATAATACACCTACATTTTCGTTTTTTTTTAAGGTCAAAGGTGCAAAGTGTCCCAGGTGTGGGCATTTGACTATACTTTTCTACAGCGTGTCCAGAAACCATCTTAACATATGGACAACTTTTTTATTCTAGACTTTACGAAAAAAAGTGATTCTTCATAAAAAGTTCTGCATGGTCTAAAACCTAAAATGCAACTATCAGATATTAAATTCTCCCAGGCGTATACGAGGTAGGTCAAAAAATATGAATTTTGCCTAAGAGTAAAGTACCTTTATTTTTGACAAAATCGAAAATTTGTATAAGGAAAAGTTGATTAGAACTTAAAACTACGTTTAATTATGCAATTACATCGAATTCCATGAAAAAAATATTCGTTTTATTTTTAAAAATTTTTCTGAAGTTATCAGTTTTTAAAAAATAAAACAAATACAGCGTGTCCAGAAAAGTTCTAGACATATGGAAAATTTCTTTATAGTTGATTTTACGAAAAAAAGTTATTCTTTATAAAAAGTTCTGCTTGATGGGCAAATAATATTGACATATCGAAACTTAAGATATCATGTACAGGGCGGCAAAAAAATATAGAAACAGAGAATTGCGTTAAGTGGGAAAGTACCCTCAATTTTTATTTTAGAGCAAATTGTTATAAGAAAACTTTACTAAGGACTACAAAACGAGGCCAGATACAATTTTTCGTTGAAATATTTTAATTTACAAGGTACCATAAAAAATACATTGCGCATTTATTACCTCTTATTGGAAACTAATCACGTAAGCATGTCAATATTCGTTACTATAGTATTACACATAGTTGTTGCAGAATTGTTGTTGTAAATGTCTATTGTCCTACGTATTTTTAAAATCAAGGTTTGTTGCAGAAGCTGTGGTACGCAGTCCAAATCTGAATTCCAAAACCACAAAACAAGAAATCATCAACTGCATTAAAAATTGGCTGAGGCATGCTTCGGCAAGATTAACAAACGAGTAAGTATAAGAAATAAACTATATTTATACAGGGTGTCCCATAACTTATGGGCCGTAGAGTAACTGGAGATACTAGACATCAAACTAAGCCGATTAAGTCATATAAGTTTTTTCGGACAGGTAAGAAAAAAATCATAGATTTATGAAATCCAGTGTATGCAACTAGCACCCTCTAGGGTGAAACTTAAAAATTTCTACAAAATCTTATTTCTTGCTCATAAAAACATAATACTGCCAATTTCAATTCGATTCATTAAAACCGTTTTGGCTTATTTTCGAGAATAAACTTTCACTTTCAACACCCTATGTATTTCTAGAACGAGTAACAATCCGAAAAAACTTATATGACTTAATCGGCTTAGTTTGATGTCTAGTATCTCCAGTTACTCTACGGCCCATAAGTTATGGGACACCCTGTATAAAGTTAATCTGCATACTAAATCATAATCAAAAATAGTTTGTCTATATTTTTATGTTTAAGCAGTATACACCGTATTTTATTCTTGGCTCTTTTCAGGAAGAAAATCACGAAGGAAATTATTGAAAATAACATAGAATAATTTAAATTAAAAAAATGTCATAATATGTATATTGTCATTCAATAATATACCTATATTAATATTACAAAAAGTGTTTTTTTAATTTAATTCTCTACTATGCGGATTTTTATTTATTTGTTTTAGTATACAGAAAGAATAATATAACTGGTGCTATAAGTATTTATAAACATATTAATACAAGATCATTTTTAGAGGAAAAAAACTTAAAAATATACCGTAAAATATAATTATTACAGGCAAAAAATTAGCCAAATTCGTTAATTCTAGAATACTGCTTAAGCCAAAATAATGAGATCTTGATTATGTCATTTTTCAACTTGCTGCGTAATGATGGTATCAAAGTTTTATTTAACAATTATTTTTTTAAATTTTTTCCTAAAATTTTAAAAATAACTATAACCATTAGATATCTAGCGATATCCATGGGATATGATGTACACATCCACCATGGATATCTACTGAATGTCCTTATATCCCGGGATATAGACGGACATTTGGATACCCATAGGATAACCATTAGATATCTAGCGATATCCATGGGATATGCTGGATATCCCTGGCGGATATCCGGTGGATGACTATTAGATATTTTGTGCTGTCTGGGTTAAAACTGTTGATGGCGTAACATTTTCCTTCGAATGTATCTACGGGTAAAAAATCCTCGCAGCAGCCAAACTCTTGTCCATTGTACATGCAAGAAGTAAAGATCTCTTCGCAAGTGGCCCTTATCTAAAAGCAAAAATTAAGCGGATGTATTTATGCAGCAGTAGATATACCAATGCACGTCACTAGATGAGCGCCTTAAAGGCCACGCCATTAAAAATTCTCTTGCAAGTCGACATGTATAGTAGATATTATGCGCAGTAGGACTAGTGAAAATTTCGGGTATTCTGTCTTGGTATGTCACAACAGAGTACAAATATCACCGAGTAAAGTAAAGTAAAGTTATTCCCGAGGATACAACAGCAATTTACAGAACAATGTGTGAAGTCAATTGAAACGACAATCGCAGAGCATTCCGGGAAAAATGGTAAAAAACCCGGTATAATTTGTTCAGGTACACTCACTACGCCCGCCCACAGCGGGCAATTTAGAAGCACAGCAGTAAATAGCCGCTGCCCAACCACCAGGTACGGCGGAGAGCGGCCATGATTGTAGGGGCGTGTCTAAGTACGTAGGTCACTAGTCCGTCCCACTGCCATTGTCTGTGTCAGTAGGTGTGCATTTCGGGCCGGATCTACGCCGATTTCGGTGAGATTTCAGCGTAGATCTAGCCTTAAACACACTTTTATTACGTCGCATTTTTAGCTTCGATTTTTGTTTGTTAGTCTGTTGTGCGTTCGTTTGCATGTGTCAGAAAATTTCTGTTGTGTTTGTTTGTCTGTTATTTAATTAAATGTGTGTCAATGTTTTTTGAATTTTAATTTGCTTGTTTGTACGTCGTTTGCTATTTATTGCTGTTGTGCGTTTGGCAGTGGGGGAATCGCTAGCTGCTTAGTTTTACTTAAACAGAAACCATTAATTGCCCAAAAAGGCCTTGGAGCGTGCGTAAGAGCACCTTCCTTCACGTATCCATCTTGGAATCTCTCTCTCTCTCTTCACCCTTGCGCCGTGCTTCTTCTCTCTCTCTCTCTCTCTATCGACCGGCGCGCGATGCGATCCAAGCTATTTTTCGCCTACTAGGGAACACGAGGACTGCAGGAGTTTTCTTGAAGATCGAGTCGCGACCCTATATATAGATAATCCTAAACTGCGCCACTGCGAGCACAAAATATCTAAAACTATCGCAATTTTACGCGTGATATCTTATTATACAGCACAATTTGCAAATTATCGCGCTTACAGGTCAGTTTACACAGGCACCTGACAGTCTTGCCAGACATCTCGCAGAAGTTTACCTGCATGCGTATTCGAGCTAAGATGTGCTTACGTATATTCCAAATGCTGACAAATTATTTTTAAAGGTGTTCATAAATCGGCAGGCTTCCTCATCGCGTCCACATAAAGGAAATGAAGGATAACTGCCCATGGGTCTGATGAACGTGGCAGTTCGTACAAAATTCTCCACGTTGGCCTTTGAACGTCGGTCAGATAAGGTATAATTAAACCTGTAACATCAATAATCACAGCATATATAATCTAAGCTGCAAATATATAAAGTAACCTACTTACTCTTCCAGCATTTTGGGAATTTTCCCTCTAATCTCCTGTTTTTCACAGAAAAATATAGATGGAAAGGGTACTTTAAAATCCAAATAATCCGTTCTTACACGAAGGGTCGCCTTAGCATGGTAAAAGTGGTTCACAGATTGGCAAACTATGTATAACACCCCTATCTAAAAATGTTATGTATAATATTATGTAAATTATAGGGCTAATATGTTTATACACCTGCGCCAATTAACAAAAAAAGCCAAAGGAACTAAGCAATCTGTCGAATTAAATACATGCATTTTGATAATATTTTATTCCGGTCATTCTACACCAGCTTTAAAATTGGATCTACTTCGTGACGACAACCTCGGGATCAGGTCTGAAGTTTGTTTTTTCCGCGCCAACTATTACGTAGCGTATATAAGCCTTAAAACTAGTTAAAAATGCTTCTTATGGTGTTGTAGTTTTGAATGTGAGCTACGTGCCTACCTACTGTACAATTTAAACTAACCATTGAAAGAATGACCCAAAAAGTCCAAAACAACCGTTCAAGCCAATGCAATGTTTTGTTCACAATGTAATGGAGGCAATGGTAGTAAGCATTTTGAAAAAACTCTGTAAGACTTTGCATTTTGATCAAACGATAGCGCTTATACAACTATATATGCGCTTTATGCGACGCGGAAAATTTACATCACGAATATTTAAATTTTTAATAAAGGTGGCATGTAACCCGTTTTAATTGTTTTGTAATACATGATTAGGAGTTTTTGTTAAATGCTACACGCTAAGTTAACTGCTGAATAATTCATTGAGCAAAATAAATGTAATATTAAAAAATAAATAATCTGATTCTGTGCCGCTCTTTTTAAAATTCAATGGTTACTTGTCCGTGCTCCTTTATTTTTTTAAATTACAATGGCCACTTGTCTGCTCACCTCTTCTCTTGAAAATGATTGGTATTTGCCATCTGGACATACTTGACTGTTGCTTCACAGCAAGAGCCAGTGCTTCACGCTTTAATATGCAGCAGAGATTATAAGTTGTTTAAAAAATTGTTTGCTAAGCTACATTTAGAATTTATTAAATAATTCCCACTTTGCCCGATTCTCCAAAGAGCGAAGGTCAATCATCAGCAAAAATGTCGACTGCCGGACAAGTACGTACTATACTTTACTAATTTTCCCTAATGCCATTACAACATTTTTAGGTTATTAAATGTAAAGCGGCCGTAGCCTGGGGCCCCAAGGAAGACCTCAAATTCGAGACTATCGAAGTGGCCCCTCCGAAGGCCCACGAAGTTCGAATAAAGATTTTGTATACCGCAGTATGCCATACCGATGCCTATACTTTGAGTGGGGCTGATCCGGAAGGAGTATTTCCCGTTGTCTTGGGACACGAGGGCGCTGGTATCGTCGAAAGTGTCGGAGAGGGTGTGACCAGTGTTAAACCAGGTATGTAAAAGCTTTACGAGCCCTAGATTACCATAATCAAACAGATAGGTACATTTATTTAAATGCTATTTTTACTGATCACTTCTATACATTTTACATACCATCTTGTGTACTAGGTGATTTCACTACAGACTATTTTGTGTATTAGGTGATCATGTTATACCCCTATACGTGCCTCAATGCAAAGAGTGCAAATTTTGCAAGTCGCCCAAAACTAACCTTTGTCAGAAAATCCGGATTACTCAGGGTAGGGGAGTCATGCCTGATGGTACCTCCAGGTTCACTTGCAAGGGCCAGGCTTTGTATCACTTCATGGGGACCTCTACTTTTAGTGAATACACAGTTGTTGCTGATATTTCTGTGACAAAGGTGAGAAAGTAATGAAGTTATTACATTACCCTTTATTGTGTACCCCTGAGGTTGAGAAAAACATTAACTTTGTAATGTTAAATAATGTAGTCTAATATTCTAAGTCCCTATAATTAATGATCCTCTTATTTTTGGTTAGTTTTAAGCAGCTTATTTTTCAATTTTGACTTTAAATGCCTAAGCATGTCTTAGTTTTAACTTGAGACTTGTCCCTGTGGCTGTCTTCAATTATTATGTCTATTTAATCATTGAAAGTGATAAATACTAGTGAACTTATGTTGACTAAATTACTCTTGAAGATTTTGCAATTCTAGGGTCAAGGCTATATTATGCAAAGCAGATGATAATTATAAATTTTCTACAATCATTTTATTTAAACTTCAATATCACTTAAGTAGTAAATGGCTTATTGTAGATATGATAATGCCACTCCTTGATCATTTTAGAAATACATATTTGCATAACATATGAAATTACATTCTGTTTAAATCTTAAATTCTTACTGGTAACACAACATACAACTACTTTTAACTTTTCATGACTCTTAATATAAATGATTTACTTAATGGTTTTCTTTTTATTGCTTACATGATTCAATTTGCATGGTGAACAACTTGAGAGTACCTTCTCCTTACTGTCCAGGATTCCTTATAGGAACAGTCCCCAAGCATTACTCAAATATGCTGAAACTTATATAAAAAGAGATATTTAATTAATAATTACATAAAGTCTGTTCAGAGATATAAGATCCCTATTAGGAAAGACCCCGGCCAGCTGTAAAATTGAAATATGGCCGAACAGGTCCGTATTTTGCTTAAAGTTTAATCATGGTTTGTAATAAAAATAAGTAAGACATTAAATAATATTTTATTTATGTTTAAATGTGAAATTACAAGTTATTTTATTATTAAAGATTATATTTATGATTACAAAAATATACAAATTATTAGGATTTCTTACTGCCTACTATGGTATAAATAACATTATCATACATGTAGTTTTGGATTGTTGCTTTTGTGTCATTTGAGGAGGGAGTCTTGGTCAACTGCCTACTATATGGTAGCTTGCATTGTTCATTACAATTACGCTATTCGGAGGTATATTTGGAATTAGCTTGTTTTTAAACAAATCTTCAAATTAATCAGCAGTGGTGTCCTCATGCTTGTTTTACACTTGCCGCTTAAGTCATCCCAATCCTTTTCTGGTGTATCATATGTGTCGAACCAGGTTTCATCCAAGTAAATAATAGGCCTTTGTTGATATCTGCAAATCCTAATTTTTTGTAGATATTCGGGTCGCCATTCCCGAATTCTACTGGATTCCATCAAGTAAAACTTGTCTTTTGTTATTTTTTTTTAATCTAAAACCCATGTGTTGGATTCACTTCTATAACGTTGTTCTGACACATTTAACGCCGGTTTCATCTTTTTCAAGCCTCTTATTTAAATTATCTAATGTAGACACGCTTTGTTCCTCGTATAACTTGTAAATTTCACGCCGTATTATATCTTGATCACTTCCATCTAACTTCGAGAAAATGCCAGTATCGGTTCTTTTTTTCCTCGCTAAAATGGGCTTATTCACAATTTTCCATACAGTTGATGTTGGAATTTTTGTTAATGTGGCCGTTTCTTCTAACGCTGCGTGCTTGCTGATCGCACGTTCAATAAGAGTTGAATAAACATTGTTTATAACTTCCTTAGTTTCCACAGAAAAGTGTTTTCTGCTTTTCGACGGGGTTATCTCCTGAGATACATTGGGCTCGCACATATTTTCCATGACTCACACACGATTAAACAAACGCTGTATTACACACGAAGTAAGAATAATTACTAAGCTTAAAACTAACTAGAGTGGCTATATATATAGTCTTTAAAACATAATTTGTTTTATGGGATTAACCCTCTCATTTTGAATCAGGTAAAAATCGGTTTAAAATCACCGAACTATTACTTTAATAATGAAATTACGTCTTCCGGATTTGCAGTTTTCATTCATTGTTTGTTTATGGCCACCCTTGGACAATCTCATTCAAAGGCAAAGCGTAAATTTCTTATATCTCTGGACAGGCTTTACCTACATGTAGTTTTTACTATTTTTAATTTGATATATTTTTTAGGTCATGGTTTGTGCAAAATTTACAACATATTTTCATGAGTTTGATATCCCTTACTTAATTATTATGGTTTATAAGCTAATTTTAACTTACCTACTACTTACTAGCTAGGAAGAGACTTTGGTTGTTTTCACAGAGTTATTTTTTGAGGTTCCTATCAGAATCATATCCTGTTTGAAACCCCGGCACAAAGCAAACTCTACTCTCATATGATTTACCGTTACTCATTATCAATAATATTAAGAAAAAAATTAATACCAAAGTTGATTTCGATGAATAAAACGAGAAAAACACCTCATTTTCTACGAAAAAGAGCCTCACTAACGAAGAGAGCGCCTCTATCGACCACCTAGCGAACTAACCAAAAAACGGGGACAGAGATTTAAAATACTGTCATTACCGATCGGTTTTATATTATATCCATGTAATGAACTAAAATAATTAGTTGGGAATGAACAATTGAACAAAGAAAATAGGGTGTTATAGGGATTGAACTTAATTTAATAGGTAAACGAATCGGCCCCCCTCGATAAGGTATGTCTCCTCGGCTGCGGAGTACCGACAGGCTACGGCGCCGCTTTGAACACAGCCAAAGTGGAAAAGGGCAGCACTTGTGCTGTATGGGGCTTGGGAGCTGTAGGCTTCGCTGTCGGACTAGGCTGTGAACTAGCCGGTGCCTCTAGAATCATCGGCATCGATGTGAACCCAGCCAAGTTTGATATTGGTAAGAAGTGCGGCGCCTTATAAGATTCCATCCGACTCAATTGCTCTATTTTGCAGCGAGGAAATTCGGTTTCACCGAATTCGTCAACCCCAAAGACCACGAGAAACCCATTCCAGAAGTGCTGGTCGAATTGACTGACGGAGGATTGGATTATACGTTCGAATGCGTGGGCAACGTTAACACGATGAGGCAGGCGCTGGAATCGTGCCATAAGGGATGGGGCGTGTCCACCATTGTGGGCGTGGCCGGAGCCGGACAAGAGATCAGCACCAGACCGTTCCAATTGGTCACCGGTCGGGTGTGGAAGGGAACGGCCTTCGGAGGTGATTTGTTTTTTGGTCGTTGTTCGATGGGGAGTTGTACGATTTTTTCTCGTAGGGTGGAAGAGTGTAGACAGCGTTCCGAAGCTGGTCGACGACTATCTGGCTAAAAAAGTGAAGCTGGACGAGTTTGTCTCGCACAATTTACCTTGGGACCAAATCAATGAGGCGTTTCACCTGATGCATAAAGGAGAAAGGTACTTACTTAAAGTTTGGTAAATTTGTCTTTTGACTGTATAGGTATAATACTTATACAGTGTGTGTGGATTTTTTTAAAGTAGGGGGTAGAACATTTTTCTAGCCCTTTTTGCCAGAATTCGTACAGTAATTATTCACCAAACAAAAACACATCGATGATGATTGATTATACAAATGTGGAAGTAATTTATTTATTTTGGCTTGTTTTTATATAATTAATTACTGTGTTTTTTAGGTACTTCTTTTTATTTTTCTTGTTTTTATAAGTAATTTACTATTTTTACCATGTTTTTAAAGTGTTTCTGTTGTTTTTTTAAGTATGTAATTGAATAATTCATTTTTGTTTTTTCAGTGTTACTTATTTATTTTTCTTGTTTTTAAAGTAATTTATTTGTTTGTCTTGTTTTTTTAAGTTATTTATTTTTCTAGTTTTTTAATTTTTAATTTTTTTTTTGGCTTGTTTTTAAGTATATTATTAATTTTTTTCTTTTTCTTATAATTAATTAATTATTGTGTTTTTTAAGTAATTGATTTGACTTTTCTTGTTTTCTTAGCATTCGCACAGTGCTGACTATCGCCAAACAGTAATCGGAGAACACATGAATGCATATTTTTTGTTAAGTTTAACCTGTTATGTCAAATAAAGGTGTATTGTAATTTATAAATTGTTTCTTTTTTTTTGCACCAAAAAAAAAATACACAATTCATAACCCAAACCATAGGAGAAAAAGTGAAAAGTTCTATCTACCCTCAAATTCCTTTATTTCTACATACGCGTTTCGGCTCTCCGGGATCATCATCAGGCCACGGGTTTGGAAAATTCTACAGGCAGACTGACCCAATTTCGTGAGAAAGTAATATACAGGGTGCTATTTAATAATGATTCATTCCTGAACTAAGTTCAAGTAGAAAAGTTCATATAAACATGTGTCTTAAAAAGTCTGGTTTTTAAGATACAGAGTGTCAAAGTTTAAAAAATGATTGTTTTTATTAATATCTCAAAAACCCTTTTGCCGAATTTGGCAGTGTTATTCGTTGTGATAAGTTAGTAAATTTCGAAACACAACTCTGGACGTGCATTCGACAAAGCCCAGCCGCTTAACGAAGAAGGATCCCCGCTTTAAAAACCGGAATCCATCGAGAGGGTGAATTATTAACATTACATCGGACTTCTATTGCGTATATAGCTATAATGTTCTTTGGTATTACATAGCTAGGTGGGCAGCGAGATAGCTAGTGCAAGCTCAGAGGAAATTTTCAATATTCCGTTTTACAAATGATTTGAACTTATAACCAGAGACGTTTTTAAAATCGATAAGCACTTAATCGTAGATGCTCGAGACCTGATAAGTGAAGGAGCAGCGTTCATACATGTTGTGAGAATTCTCAAAGTGCAGGTGGCCTTATCGTAAATGTACACGTCTAATTTCTAAATTGCGAACGTTCGTATCTGAAGTTGACCTTATCGTGCAGATAATCAGGACACTTATAAATAAAGGGCGCAATATATGCACTTAAATTCAGCCAAAATCGGCGCATATATATATTATATATATGCCTTGTTTGTCTTTAAAATATGCAGTTATATGCACTTTTTCGACCAAATATGCATACTGGTATGCAATATTTCTTAATCTTTTATAGTAAAATAGGGTAAAGAAACACACTGGGTTCTAAAAAAGATGTTTATTTAAAAAAAAATGCAAAAAAAAAATAAAAATAAAAGTAAACAATTTTTTAACCTGAAATTGTATAAAAAGCATTTATTACTAAATATTTTTCAAAATTTTCATTCACAAGTCTTCTATCAATAAAAATATGTTTATACAAAGAGAAGCTTCTCTCAATATCTACTGATATAATCGGACAATAATGCAACTTATAGGTAGTTAAGTATAAGGCCAAGATATGGATGTTTACCTTCATAAATGATTTTTACTGCAGTTAAGTATTTAAATCATTCATTCCTTTTTACAGAGTTACATCCAACTTGTTCCTTACTTGACCTCCTACTTTACCGGGAATGTTACATTTAGCGGAAAAAGTTTCAACAATATATTAATTGAGTCTCTTAAACTTAAATTTCTACTCTCTAACGAGGATATTAGCTAGTCCGGTATAAAACTTAAATTAACTATAATAAAAACAAGATCTTTTCGTTTATGGCAACTACGTAATGGATAACGCGATAATACTTATTCGTGTTGTCAGGTTTGCCACACAAAAAAACATCTTAATACATTGTATCGACCCTTCATGACATAGTCATTAAAGCCATTGTTGTACGTTCAAATTATTTAATGTGACAGCATATACATATTATAATAATATACCCCCTATACGCTACGCTACTGTGTAGCAGTTGTTTAGCTACTTTTTGAATTTTTTTTTTATTTCACTTGACTTTTTACCTGCTTCTCTTAAGCTACGATCAACCCCTTCAAAAGTTCTTCGCTACGGTAAACGTGGATTTGGAAATGTATCAGAATAAATTCTTCTCGTCTCCACACAATTGCCGAGTGTTTGCCCATAAATTAAATGCATATCAGCATATTCACTATAGGAGTAATCCTCCATTAAATGTCTTATGTATCTACTTAATTTATCAGACAATTTAAAAAAGTGTTGTCAGAATCTTTATGGCCTACATAAATTATTAAAATATCATTAAATTATACCCGTCGATTCAGTAGTCGCTGGTTACCTCTTTGGGGCTCTGTATCTCAGTTCAGGGGCACTTTGGGACTTTTTTTCTATGACAAACTATAGGGTTATTTCCCCCGAGAGTATGCCATATTCGTACCGGACACCCTGTATAACTCAGTTCTAATAATTAGCCGACCCTGAATGTTTTAAACACACTGTTTAGTGATTATCTTATCTTATTACTTAAGTCTTGTATGTACTCAATCACTCAGACAAGTTAGAGAAGTGTTGTCAATAACACGACATTGTTAACGAAATAAATGCGACTTGTTTTATTGTAGTACCTATTCTAATTTATTATTTCAATATTTTAAGTTTAAGCATTATTTAAATACATTAGTTACTGTATTTAAATAATGCTTAAACGCGTTATACACAAAATCTATTTTCTTCGAAAACAGCCAATTTTATCGAAATTAATGTGGAGTACTTTTTTTAAAGAGGAACGACCAGAGTATTTAAAATGTCAGCTTTCAGCACTGTAAAATGACACCTGTCAAAATCTTGGCCCAACGAGTGTGGTGGAAAGTCCGTTCCTGACTTCCCTGACGATGTAATACATCTACTGAAGTATGGTTACATGAGTCTTTATCGCCTACATGAAATATTATACACTGTTAGAAATCCTTAGAAAACTTAACACCTCGATTTTCCTGCTTTAAAATGAAAATGTGGAAAATCGCTCGAACCCGTCGATTTCTGATTCGAGGGGGAATAACTTTTCCGCTTTTTTCGTCTCCGTAACTTCAACCCCCTAACGGGGGTGAGCACAACCCCCTGATTTTGAATAGGGATGAGGGGTGTTGCGATACCTCATTTTGAAGATCTTATCGAGTAGTATCTGCCCCTAAAGTTTCGCTTCAAAATTTTCATCTTTAACGAAATGACAGCTAAAATAGTGGAAGACTACTTACTTTTGTGCTTAGTTTATTAAATGCTGAAAATGGCCACCACAGGTGTAATGTATAATAAATAACCACTCAATATCCAACAAAACAAAACCAATATATACTCAACACAAGGGTAGAAAACTCAACCTATTAGAAACATTAGCAATCAAAAAAGCCTTAAAAAATCGATGTAATGTTGTTAATAATTAAATTGAAATACCTTCAGGTGCCAAACTAATACTTAATAGTTTAATAACTTAGGATAAATATACAATAAACACTGTCAATAATTATGAACGAAAAAACCCATAATTATATAGACAATATGATTTTCTTAATTTTATAACTTAGATGTAAATACCTCTATAATCACACCTGTAACTTAGTTATACCTTTGGCCAATATCTGAAAATTAAGGACCAAAACAACCCATAATCTGTCTGTCAATTCACTTCATCTCCCTAATTTTATTTTAATGACATGTTGACATGTTTACCATTACTATTACGTAGAGATTAACTTTGTAACTACACGTAGAATTTAGTATTGTCTTGTACTCCTTTGATAATGATCCGCAAGGGTTGAAACACGTGTCAGGCAACTGAATTTATTATGGAAAATTTGTAATTTGAATAAAATTGAAAATGAAAACAATGAAATATGATTAAATGTTCAAAATGCTGGTTCCCCCTACCATATTATAGTTTTAAGATATGGTAAATAATATTAGATATCATTCGATATTACCAAAATTATTTTTTATTACATCGCGAATGCCATTTCAATTGGTAAACTTGTAAATAAATTTCAGAGATTAATTAATATTAATCTATGATAACGAAACTGGCGATTCGCGTTTATATTATCTAGACTTAAGTTTATATATGACTTACTGTTTTTTAATATATATTATAGTTAAAAGTTTGGATGTTTTTGTTTTGGTAACCTGATGAAATCACAAATAAAAATGCAAAGAACCTCTACCTGTAATTTTACGGCAAAATGATATAGATAGTTTAATGGAAAATCTTCCTTTAAACGAGGTAGCAGCTATTGTGTGGCAGTCCTTATACTACCCCAATGGACTACTTTCTTTGGGGTCACACTAAAAACAAGGTATATAAAACTCCATGTAGTGATTTAAATGAGATTATATGTAATGTTATATAGAAGAGTGGTAAACGATTTACGAGAAACACCTGAAGTATTCGTAAATGTAAAGAATTATTTCTTGAGAGCAATCCATCGTTGTATTGAAAATAATGGAGGTAATTTTCAACAATTTATGTAAATATTTGCAGTTGTAATTGTAATATTTTTGTTCGAATAAATATCCAATAAATTATTAACAAATAAATGTTGGCTAAAGGTTATACAAAATACAAAAAATTAAAAACTGTTTTTAAAAGAGTTTTTTATTTAAGTAGAATTCAGTGGCGTGATCCCTTCTTTTCTGGGAGTCTTAGTTTTCGAGATTTAAAACAAACATATGATTTTTAAATGGAACACCCTGTATATTTTCTCTTATTCGATTGTGCTAACTTTATGCTTTTCAAAAATGTATATTAGTTGATAGTTATTTATAACAATAAACGCACAAAATTGGTTATTGGTTTCACTTTTAAAATAAAAAAAAACAAATCACTATTGACGTGCATGTGTCATCATAAAAAGAATTACAATATTCCTCCAAACACCGGATTAAACTTATTTAAAAAAAGTTCGATGAATTCATTTTATTATCAAGAGATTAATGGAATCAAATTATAATCAGGTATTATCATAACCACCGGATATTTCAAAGGGACACATCAATTTACAAAATTTTAATCCTTCTTGAAAATATTTAATATTAGTGGGATTCAGTAGCGGTGATATCTAAGGGGGAGGGCTTAACGAAAGTTCCCCCTCAAGGAAAGCAGAAAATGTGATTGGGAAATTCAGTAAAATGAGAAAATGCCAAATAGTTATTTATGTATTAAGGGCATTATGAAGATGTTTATGCCTCTGAGGGCAACAATCCTTTGGCCCGAGGGTATATAAGTTGCCCTAGGGTAGGTTATAGACATCAAGTAATGCCCGTGGTAGTCGTGGTACATACAATATTTCATGTCCTACTTCAATTTAAAAGAAAATTCAAAATCACGAAAGATTTTTTACATATAGTTCCTAAATAAACAAAGGTAATAAGTGTTCATTGTTGTGCTGTGTCAAAGTCAAAACTGAAATTCATATAAAATAATGGATTTTCCGTTGATTCCGGATAGAATTGCTGTGAATGCTACTAAAGCTTTGGATAATCTTGTCCCAAAGAAGTCTTTGATAGGGAATATCAAAGGTTTGGGGATTGGATGAAAAATAATGATGTAAAAAAGACGGTGCTACTCGAATATTAACAGGAATTGGTATGTTAAAATTGCTGTTGTAAATTATATTAAAATGCTAATTATGTATATCGATTATAGTCTGGAACATTTACTCCTAATTCCCCATGAACGAAATATTCAATGTTAAAGAAGACATTAATAGTTAATAAAAATATAGACATTGCAAAATATTGCAAGTTAGGCCAGTATCTAAAGCAAGCATCCAAAGGATATGAAGCGAAGAAATCGAAAATTTTGACTCGAGAAGATGTGCTGAAATTCATCCGTTAAGCTCCCAATGAAACTTTTTTGATGTACAAAGTGGCTCTGTTATTTGGTGTATTTGGTGGGTGCCGCCGCCAAGAGCTAGTTAATATGTTGGTTGAACATATAGAGGATAGAGGATCCGTAGTAATAGTTAATATTCCCGATACAAAGACCGATAAAAAGCGTGTCTTTACAATTATTGATGAGAAGGAGATGGGTTGTTTAAAGCTACTGAGAACTTATTGGTCTTTACGCCCGACGAACTGCAACATCAATAGATTCTTTTTGTGTTACCGTAACTGTCGTTGTTTTTCACAGCCAGTTGGGAAGAACACCATAGGCAAGATTCCTTCTATTATTGCAAAATACCTGGGTCTAAGCAATGCGGACAAATATACTGGTCATTGTTTGGGCAGAACCTCTGCAACTTTGTTGGCGGGCGCGGGGGCAAACATGACCACATTGAAAAGACATGGCGGTTGGAAAAGTTCAGTTGTGGTTGAGAGATATTTGGAAGACGGTATGTAAAAGTTTTTTAAGCACGCTGTGCCTAAAAGTAATTATTTACAATTAAAACTAAACACAGACTATAATTGTACCTATTTATTATAAATATCAAAAGTACAGTTAGGTACTTATATTATTAAAATTAATGCTTGGGTAACCTTGAACAGTACGTTGAGATATTTCTCTTTGTAAAATAGATGAGGAATTTGAACTAGAAATAGAAAATGAATCTGCAACAGCAATATCAATTAAACCCATGCCACTAGTAGAGCTGGTAGAACATTCTGATTCACTAGATTTAACACGTTTGTTGTTAGCGTCCAAAGATTTTTCACCAAGAATTTTTTCGCAAATTTTTCTTTTATTTTCTAAAAAATCGTCTATATACCCTCAGCCACGGCATTTGACCGCCAACCTCCATGTCGCTTTAGCATCAATATATCCGCTCCAGAGTCCGCTAAAAAAGTTGCTGAAGATCTTCGAAAGCAGTGGCCTGTATATTCATTTGCCTTTGGAAGCCCCAAGAACTCAACAATTTTCTTTGGTGTTGCCCACTGGAAGTCTGGAACATTTGGAGATTCTGTACGTGATAAAAATATTTCATGGATTATGTGTGCTGGGCGTAATTGGGCTTACTTTCGGACAATATTCAAAAAGTTGATGCCGGCAATAGAGCCTTCGCTAATTACAAAGCTTCTTGCAACATCTGTTTTAGTGGTTGGAATGGTTACTTTAATTAAAGACTCCGAAATTTCGATATTATTCATCTTTAAATATGTGAGTTCTTCTCTGCGACATGCTCCAGAGATTCCCACAATAAGAATGACTTTGTCCAATAAATAGTTCTTATCGTCTGCTTCTATGACAAATCTTTCTATTTGTTCATTGGAAAAAACTTTCGACTTTTTGGGTTTATACCCCGTAGATTTCCTTTTCAAAAATGCGATTAGGTTTGTAAATGCCTTTATATTAACATGTTTATTTAAATAAACCATCGCTCGAAGCATTGAGTAAGTACTCCACAAAGTTGATGGCTTATAGGCATCGGATAATCGTGAAAAATATGCCAAAGCGACTTTTTCTGATAAGTTTTTTACCTTTTTTCTTCACACCAGTTTTTGAATTTTATGTATGTATACAAACTCCTTGATTTTTGGGGAACAAGGTTCACCATTGCCTCATTTGCGGCATTTTCAATGTCTGAGTCTCCTAAGTCATTCATTTTTTACTTAATATTTGCCGCAGTTTTTGACAAAAAATTCTTTCGAATTTTTTTTAAAAAAGTGTCAATATTTTTAACATGAAAGGTGTAAATGAACCATCGGTAATAAAATGTTTGGTAAAATAAATTAAGTTTTTTTATTATAAAACGCCCGTAGAAAAAATATTGTATACCATTCGTTACGAAACAATGTCTTTTAATTTTAATCACTCTGACGTGTTGTCCAACTCGGCTTCGCCTCATGACAATTTTCACGTCGCGTGCCTACGAGACCCTTATTTCGTAACTTGTTATATAAATAACTATTTCAAAACTATATCTAGACAACCAGTGCCGGATTTATAATAAATGCGCCCCTAGGCACTTCTTTTCAAGCGCCCCCAACAATCTTTTATCGGTATAAAAAAGAAGATACGGTTAAGGTATTATATACATAAAAGGTAAAAAAAATTGCACATACTTATTATTAAAAATATTGCTTGCCAACGTAACATAAAAATAGGTGTACTGAGTACTGCATTATAAATACACTCATAATAATATTACATTACAGTTAATTAAAGGAAAACATAAAAAATATAAACTTGAACAAAAAATATTTTATATTCTTTTTCGACTCTTTCTTTTGGCAAACTCACATAATATTATAAAATTCTTGATCTCGACTCTGGAAACGTAGTTATCAAGTTTTTGTCATTAATAAATTTAAGATAGTGCTTGATATTGTTGATATCATCAAACTCTCTAATAAAATATTTAAATTATACGATCTCCTCAATGAATGATTCATCTAAATCATGGGAATATAAATTTTGCAATTGTTCTGAATTAGCACGGATCTCCGCATCATCCATAGTTTTTATATTATTTAAAACCTCAAAAATGTTGGAGAAGGAGTCCAGAATATTATTATAAACCTTAATCCTAAAATCACTTTTCTTTCATCAAATTGTCTTTTCCTTGTTTTGTTTCTTCCTTGGTCTTTTTTGTAATTTTCTTCTTCTGCATGCATTGTTCCCCGCTCTTCATAAAAATAATACTTATCTCTGATAGATGGAAAACACCCTATTAATGATTTATAAATTTTTACTGCGGCAGATAAATCTGTATCGACAGTTTGGAGTGACTTACTGGCTTGATAACTTTTTCCAACACGTCGGACCAAAATGCAGTTAAGATTACCATTTCTAATGAATTAAAATCCTTAAATAGCCCCGTGGCCTCAGCTCTTGTTTTTCAGATTGGATATAGTTAATAACGCTTTTTAAAATTGATTGTAGGAAGTTGCACAGGCTTTGCAAGCATCTGCCCTGGCTGACCAGTGACATTGATAAAACTTTGAGAAGCATAATTTTAAAAGTTTTACTTTCTATGGACTGATTGGTTTGGTTTCTTGTAATTGCTTTCCTGTTTCAAACTATATTTTTTAATATACTCTATCTCCCTGTAGACGCCGAAAAAAATGCATAAACCATGCAGCGACTCAGTGAGTTCTCTTCTTTCTGGGGCCATGCAGGAGTGTATGAGTCTTGGAAGGATTCCAGAACAATGGAAAATGTCCATAGTGACGCCTCTCTTCAAATAGGGTGATCGTCACAGAGCAGAGAACTATCGACCAATAAGTTTAACGTGTAACCCATTAAAATGTATGGAAAAAATAATAGTAAAAGAGGTGACTCAATTCTTTAGTGCTAACGGCCTTATACCACCATCTCAGCATGGATTTCTTCCCGGACGCTCTACTACCACCAACCTGCTTGAATGCCTTAACGACTGGACTGAAAATCACGACAATTCACAACCAACAGACATAGTCTACCTCGACTATGAGAAGGCATTCGACAAAGTACCGCATAACCTGCTGTTAAGAAAGCTTGAACACTTTGGTCTGCGAGGACAGCTGCTGGCTTTGATATCTGACACATTACACCAGAGGTACTATCAGGTGCGAGTTAACGGGATACTTTCAAGTCAACACCATGTTAAAAGTGGGGTTATCCAGGGATCTGTATTGGGTCCATTGCTCTTCACGTCTTACCAGATGATGCAAAAATCTATGCAAATCCACTTCTCAATACCAACCAGCTTAAAGCAGACCTACATACAGTGGAAGATTGGTCAGGCAAATGGGGCATGAGGCTGAATGACTCAAAATGCACGGTGCTAAGAATCGGACCAAATAATCCAAACGAACCCTACATGCTAAATAATAAAGCATTAGCTACCGTCTCAGCACAGAATGATCTGGGGATCATAGTTACGTCTGACTTAAAATGGGAAAACCACATAGCAATAATAGTGAAAAAAGCCAACTCATTTATTTACCTAATAAAGCGAGCTTTCAAAGATCACTCATCAGAAATGATAGGTCAAATCTACAAGAGCTTCATCAGACCAAAGTTAGAATACGCTTTTGCAGTGTGGAACCCGTACTTCATCAAAGATATTGAGCTTCTAGAAAAAGTACAAAGGCGAACAAGCAAAATACCACCAGAGCTACGAGATCTGACGTACCCAGAGAGACTGGCAAGGCTAAACCTAACCACCCTCAAGCAGAGAAGACACAGGGGAGATTTGATAGAGACTTACAAAATAACGAGTAATTATTACAAGTGTAACATTCACAACATTTTCCACCAAAACCATAACCAACATCTACGCGGGCACTCAAAAAAGCTTGAGAAGGAAAGAACAGCAAAACTGCAAAGGAGAAATTTTCTATGTAACCGGATTGTGTATTCGTGGAATGCTTTAGAGGAAGAGACAGTGACTGCGCCAAATACAAATGCATTTAAAAACAGAGTAGACAGAGAGCTGAAACAAAATGCTGACAGAACAATACACTACAGTGCTTGAGGAACAACAAACAAACATGCTCAAGGAAGAAACAATACATCGGTTTCACCGCCTGCTATTGGAAATACATGATGATACATGATGATGACCTTTTGAACAAACATTAAAATATTTGGTTACAGCCACACAATTTTTATGCTCTATATTGACGTCAGTGTATTGAAGCTTAATAGAACGGCAAATTTCCTTGTTTTTAGCAATAATTGCAACCAGAGATACTTTATACAAAGAAAATAAGAAGTAATTATTATTGAAAAAAAAAAACAATGTAAATTAAATTCAGGTAAAGTTATCTTTTTTATTTTTCGTTTTCACAGGTATTAATTAATTAAACAGCCAAAACACCGGCGCCCCTAATAGGCAATTGCCTAGTGCGCCTAGTGGTAAATCCGGCCCTGTAGACAACGGTTATATTTAGGAATTGTATGAGCTATTAAATAATTGTCTTTTTAGCGACAGTTGCGTAACCAGCAATTGTCAGTACTGGGTCCGGACTTTACCATCCTACCGCTAAAAACTTGCACAATCTTTAATTCTCAAAACCAATATTTCAAGCAAACTATAAACGAAATGCATGCAATGAAGCAAACAACCGGAGGATTAAAAACAAACTCCAACGGATCAAAATCATTCTAGTCGGTAGCTTAGGCCGTTAATAAAAACTTTACAAATTCATAAGACAATTACATCTCTAACACATTTCATATATAGTAAAGTTTATATTATATCGTTGACCTATACTGCAATGAAAAAAACTAACCTGATTAAACTCCATTGTTAAATAAAAGAGACACTTTAAACCAAATGTAAGCAAAAATCAATTATTATAATAATAATATTATTTTGAGACATAATAAGTGCAATAAAACTTAATGAAATACTGAAATGTTACGATTTAAACTACACACTAATACAAGATTAGAATAAAGTTTAAGATTTAAATACAGTACGATGCGTGATACACAGAAAAGTTTTATAATAATCAATTTTGGCAACTTAATTCTACTTTACTCTAAATTTAGTTCTGTGTCACCAGCACTATCTTCATCTAAACTTTATTAAGGGTTGAACATTCGTACTCATGCACATATAAGAATTCTCCACCTGAATTATATGTTGTATACAGTTCTTCCAACTGCCTGCAGAAATGTTACTTACTATGTTTCTTATTAATTCTACTACAGATGTATTTAATGTGGGGGAAGTATTACTCCTGCTAATATTTGATTTTACTTGGTGCCATATTAGTTCTATTGGATTAAACACACAATAGAAGAGGGGAAGACAAAGGGACGCGCCGTCCATATTGGCAAGGTCGTGCGGTGCACGACGGCGCCAAGGCCTTAAAGGCGCCAGGTCTTCAACACAAATTAACATAAAACTAAAAAAATTATCTATGAATACCGGTGGCGAAAATGCATTATCCACCAACACCGACCGTCGGTCGGCGACCAGTACCAGCGGTGAAATTTTACTACTCCTCCTCCTGTGGGGGCGCGAAAATCCGCGTGCGTTCGGCGCGCTGGTTTAAACTTGCGTGTTCGTAATCGATATAGCAGGTTAATTGCAATCCCAACAATCCATTGACTTTTAAAAACACTAAATTAAGTAACCAAGATGGTTTCAATGATTGGCATCATTTAAGCGAACATTTGAAAATCCCCGAAAAACCTAAATCTCATTTTCAAAATTTACGTGTCTGGTCAGATTTTCTAGAAAGATTAAAAATTAATCGAACCGTTGATTTGAAAATGCAAAATTTATTAAAAAATTAAACTAAACATTGGCGTAGTGTCATTAAAAGAATAATTTATACTGTTCAATTTTTGGCGGAAGAAAACTTGGCTTTTTGTGGTCCTAGTAGCAAATTATTTGAAAGAAATAATGGACATTTTTTAAAATGTATAGAAATGATAGCAAAATTTGATCCAGTCATGTCTGCACATATTAATAGGTCTCAAAAAAATATTTCACTTTACCTTGGAGATAAAACTCAAAACGAAACCATTAAATTATTAGGTGACAATATAAGAAATAATATTTTAAACGAAATTAAAGAAGCAAAGTATGTTCCTATATTACTTGATTGTACTCCTGATGTGAGCCGCCAGGAGCAGTGATTTCTGTTTGCTTAAAATACGTTAATTTAAAAAACAATACATTCACTGTCGAAGAACGTTTTTTAACATTTCGTCCTATAAGTGATACAACAGGTGAAGGTTTAACCAACTTTTTATTAAAAACTTTGGAGAATTATGGTATAGACATTTATAATATGCGCGGCAAAGGTTATGATAATGGTTCAAATATGAAGGGTGAACATCATGGTGTACAAAAAAGAATTTTAGACATTAATCCACGAGCAATGTTTGTACCTTGTTGTAACCACAGTTTGAACCTTGTCATAAACGATGCAGTGAAATCCAATATATCTAGTACAATTTTTTTTCCAACTGTTTAAGAATTATATAATTTTTTTTCTGCCTCAACCAATCGGTGGTCTGTTTTGAAGAGTAACATTTCAAGTCTGACATTAAAGCCTTTGTCAGATACTAGATGGTCTAGCATAATTTATGCAATAACCCCTCTATGATTTCAGTTGGGCGAAATTTACGATGCTCTTTATGAAACTTTATCCGGAAATAATTTTGGCAATACTACAAAACATCTAGCTACCTCTCTAGGTAAAAAAATTAAAAATTATGAGTTTGTGTGTATGGTGACTACCATGTGGTACGAGATTCTAAGTAAAGTGGATGTTGTTACTAAGATTCTGCAATCAAAAACATTTATTATTTCCCAGGCTTGCGAAAGTTTAAATAACCTTAATGGATTTGTAAAACAACATTGATCTGACAAAGGCTTTAGTGACTTATTAGTAGATGCCAAAGAACTAGCTTCTTGCTTAGAAGCTGATGCAAAATTTATATCCGCAGAAATTTTAAGGCCACGAAAGATTAAAAAACAATTCTCTTACGAAGGTGACGACCAGATTGAAAATCAAGAAATGAAACTGAAAGTAAATTGCGTTTTCGGAATGCTAGACATTACCCTTTCATCCGTACATGAAAGATTTAAACTATTTTCGTGTCATTCCGATGTTCTTAATTTTTTTGTGGAATGTTGAGGATTTCGGCAAATATTCTGACCAAGATCAATTTAATTTTTGTAAAAAACTGGAAGACGCCTTAACTGACAAAGATCGAAATGAGAAAGATATAGACGGAACCGAATTTTTACACGAAGTACAATTTCGGCAAAATGGCGAGAAAAACGCGACGTCTGTAGTAGAAACACTTAATTACTTAAGTTTTTGTAAGTTTCTTCAAAATATATATTACTATTTATCACAAAATTTTGAATTTACGCTTTTGTACTGTTAGAACTAGAAAACATTTTTACTTGACAACTATGATAATTGTCCATTACGGTAATGTTATTTTTGGGAATATTTTTAAGTCGATGTTCAAACCAATCTTTAAAAAGTTGTGCGTCCAGTGTCTTGCATGGCGGTAATCTAGAGTATAATCTGTTATGCTTTTAGGTGACCGCAACATACAGTTCCGATCAAATCAATTTTGTGAACCTTAGTGTATTATTGCTACTTTCTTGCTTTTAATTAAAAGTGCCTTGGTTTGACATTTTTTAAAAAAAATTTTTCCATCCTTTTCTTGCAGTGCCATGTGTATCGAACCCTGTCTCGTTAAGGTAGATGATAATTGGTCGATTGTCTGCTCTATATTGTTCAACAGCCGTTAAATATTTATCACGCCATTCCCGTAAACGTTGAGATTCCATTGAGGTTTGTATTTTTATCTTAAAACGCATTTTAAGCAAAATTTTTTTTAGGCTTCAAATGCTACAAGAAATGTTTCTGTCGTCGTCGTTACGCCACTTTTTTAGGGAAACCAGGGTAGGTACAGATTGCTCTCCATACATTTTCCTTCTTAATAAATCCAAATCATTCTCGTCAATCCTTCTAAATGTGCAGTAATCACTTCGCTTCTTTGCTAATGTAACATCCGAACGAGCCATTCAACAGGGTTTAGAAAAAATAGAAAATGTTCTAGCTTTACTAGAAGAAGATGCGACGACAAGCTCATGAAGAATTGGAATTCAGTTGGGGATTCCCCAAAAAAAAGTGATCAATACGCTTCACGAGCAATGCTTATACCCGTACCATGTACAGCGTGTACAGAATCTTCAACCTGGAGACTACCCAAGCGTATGCAATTTTGTGAGTGGATAATTATTAATAATCGTCATCTTTTACCGCACATACTTTTTACTGACGAAGCTAAATTTACCCGTGACGGCATCAATAATAATCGAAACTCCCATGTACGGTCGGACGAAAATCCTCACGCAATAGTCGAAAGTAATTTTCAACACAGGTTTTCAGTAAACGTGTGGTGCGGCATGATCGATAATAATTTAATTTATTTATTTATTTATTCTGACTACGTTACTAATATAATATAGTTTGTAGCAAGTCTTACAAAATAAAACAAAATTAAAAATTCAGAACAACAGTAAGTACAGTTAAAAAATAGAGAATAAGAAAATAACACAAGAAACAAAACAAAAAGCAATGTTACTAACAAAAAAATTAAATTAAAAGAGCAATATAGAGTCTTGAGTCAGATGGTCAAGTTACGGGCTTCCTGAACGAACTCCTCAATGGAGTAATAAGCCTTCTCGATTAAAATTTCCTTTAGCTTATTTTTAAAACGATCATTTCCCAAATTCTTCAAGTCCAAGGGTACGATATTGTATAGGTGAATCTGTATTGAATTTTTTTTAGATTTAGATTAGAGGTTCAATTAAGAGATTAGCAGAGCGAGTGCGATAATTGTGGTTCTCCGCATGAGTCCGAAACTGATGCCTCCCTCTATGCACTTCCAATAGCTGATAGAATATATAGATGGAAGGGAGTGTCAAAATCTCTGCTGTCCTGAAAAGTGGTCTACAGCACCACAAAGAACCCTAACTGCTTGCTTTTGGAGTTTAAATACTCTCCCTGCACTAGAAGAATATCCCCACAAGGTCACTCCATACATAAGGCGAGAGTGAAACAGTGCAAAGTAGGCATTCCTAAGGATATTCCCAGAAAAACAACGCCGGAGCCGCCTTAGAAGAAACACCACGCTGGAGAGTCCTCCACACAAGAAGTCAACATGACAAGCCCATGTCAAAGAACTATCCAGCGTGATGCCGAGCATCCTGACCGGTCGAGCATTGGCGTTAGCAAAAACGGAAAATTCGAGGGTTTGAGATTTATCCGGATTACACTTCAAGAAATTTGAAGAAAACCATGTATCCATGTATATGACCCTTTTCTTTTGGAAAATCGCCTTACAGGAGGGTCACTGCTTAAGTTTTTTACAAAACGAATTGCAAGGACTACTGGAGGAGATTCCTTTAAACATCAAAATTGAAATGTATTATCTCAAGCAATATTTAGACCAAAGGTTTCCAGGGGTTTGGATTGGTCGCGGTGGTCCTATTAGTTGGCCTCCTAGGTCGCCAGACCTCACGCCGTTGGACTACAGTTTATAGGGTTGGTTAAAAACTGAGGTTTACAAAGTAAAAGTAGATACTAGGGATGCATTAATTAGACGCATTTGAAATACTGTACTCAATAATAAAGAAAGTCACGAATCAATTAGAAGATCAACGCGCGCCCTTCTTAAACGAAGCAGGAAATGTTTGGAAGTCAATGGCGGTATTTTTGAAAATTTACTAAACAATCATTTATTTAAAACAGTGTTAATGGTGGATATTTTAGTTTAACAATATTATTATTTTATTTAACGCTGTAATTTGAAAACAAATGAATATTAAATCTATTTAGATAACAACATTTGAGTTTTTTTTTTATTATTTTGATGCATAGATTACACCCTTAGAGTTAGGCCCATTCCTCCCGACTCAGGGTTTTATGACAGTCAAAAGATGAACGGCATAATGTAGACTTTACTTTACCTGATTTTTACGTGGGTAATGTGTGATTTCGTAAAACTAAAGTTTTGAAAATTAATAAATTATTTGATTAAAATAGTCCGGTAAGGTAAGGTCTGGCTAATTCTAATGCACGTTGGGGTATTTTAAGGCACACAATATATTTTTATTTAATGCACAAACACAAAAAATACGTCCTGGGAAATATAATTATGTTATTCTGGCTTTATAAGTGGTTAGGATATTTATCGTTGTTTGCTCCTATTGATTCCACAATCATTTAATAATGCAAGAAGTATATTGTTGTCTAAAAAATTATTCAGGCGAAGATGCCGTTGACACGTTTGTACTTTTTTTTTTATCTTACCCATTAATCGGTGATGAGTAATAACAATTGACAAAATGAGTCACTGATTGCTCTACATAAATGAGTCAGTACAGATAGTCTATCTTGGCCATGCACAATTGAAAATTAGGAAGAAAAAATATGATAAATATATTATATTATTATTTAAAGTACACTTATTAAGAAAATATTTGTTTGTTTCAATCTCCAACCAATCAATTTTTTATATGAAATGTTAATCCATCTGTATGCGCGATTTTGGAAATTGTTACAGTACTTGGATTAGATAAGGATAATAATGAGAGGGTTGATAAAAAAAATATAAAACAGGGACTACCAGCCGGATCCTGATTAATAAGTTCGTTCAAATCGTTGCGTATTTTAGGTAAGTAATTTGCATATATTTTTGACCCCTATTACAAAATTACCTTGATGGATTTAATAAATATGGAAGAAATGGTACTATTCTTAAGAACAGTTTTAACATAATACCTATTTATAAACACTTTAGGTTGGGCGTTGACTAGTATTGCTTTTCCACCTTACAATATAGGACTTTCATATAAGTGGTAGAATTGGTTTTGAATCTGCAAAGACTTATTTTTTACACGTATAAACGTATAAATCAATTTTGAGGGTGTGGCCAGGATTTTGACGTATTGTCTGTTCTATAAATAAATTCTTTCCTTCAAGTACCCCATAGAGAGAAATCCGATGGCGCAAGGTCCGGAGACCTTGGTGGCCATTTATTTGGGCCCCGTCGATCTATACAGCGAATTAAACCAAAGTTCGGCGATGCGCCATCTTGTTGAAACCATATTTTTTCATGGGAAATATCTGGATCATCCTCGTTAGGAAAAATAAATGCTAATGCAGGGTGACTAGCAATTTCTCTAGTCCTATTGATCCTTGGTGGCACATGACTAGGTCCATATGCAACAACAGGAATCATTCTGAGCAAAACAGTACATTTGGACTGATCTACTGCGGCTGTCTCATTCTCTGGTGTTGTATTTAGTCTTTCTTTTATCTTAAATTTTCGATTGTGTAATAAAGGATGATGAAAATCTTTACATCCATTCTGTCCACAAGCTTTCTTCAACCTACATTGAGGTATTTGTAATATATTTTTTTTTTCTCATTTACGATTTTTCATCTAATTTCCAAATTCGTCGAGAATGTGGCCTCATCTTCTACTAAAGTGTGCATAATTTTGAGACTGGTTTTCGGTACGTCCAGGTTAATGTTCTAACATTCACTCGTACCCGCTTGTCAGGCCTAGGATGAACACCAAACAATTCTGCCCAGTTTCCATCCAAATCTTTGACTATTCTCATCAACAATTACAACAACGTCGCCAAGTTGTGTACTGCTCGTATTGCTAAATATGTAAATAGAGCTCCCCATCTCTCCACCTCTCCGACGTCATATACTGGACGAAAAAAAATCAAGGCCTACATTTGCAAATGTTCTTGTTCCTTCTTCTACTCTAGGTATCGGTAGCTGGCCCATTGAAGGTGGTTATGGTTTCGCTTTCTCATTTTTAAATAGCTGACATCTGCTAAAAGTTGATTTAACCGCCACTCATCCATTTATGGTCCATAGTTACAACTAATTTGCTTCATTTTCTAGCTCAAGGTTTAAGAAAGACAATCTGTTTCCTTTATCTAAGAACTTATTTTGTTTTATATTGTCTATATCTTCAGACTTTTTTGTGAATGCTATATCCAAGCACTTTTAGCTTCACTTAGCTATTCTACTGTTAGTTCCAGAGGCAACACCACTTCAGTTTTTATTATCAGCATCTTCTTTGTGAATGTAGAAACCCAAGCTGTACTTCCTATTATTGTCAACCACTTTGAAAATCGTTTTATGTCTGGGAGTGCTCCTTGTTCCCTAATGAATATAATTTTCAAAGATTCAAAATCAAAGTGAATTTCGTCCTCCGTACACGCACATATAAAATCCTCTTTTGGCTCACATGGCAGATTCATTTCCAGTCACATATTTTATATTTTTTTAGGGTATTTAAAGATGCATCCGATAATAGGACTGGTATTTTTGTTCCTGTCAGCTAATTCTAGTCCTACATCTGTTAAGAACCTATTGACGGAAGATGCGGACTACCGTCTACCAGCTGCCACTGTTGTGGAACCTACTAAGTATACCATTGAACTAACGTTTCCAGGTTAGTTCAGGTTCAGACAGTGATTAAACTTTTTTTTTAGACGAATAAAAAAAAACGAGATTCACACAAGAAACATTTTTATGATCCAAGGATCATTTAAACGTCCTTGTTTTAATTAAAAAAATTATTTTAGCATTAAAAATAATAAAACAAAACTGTTTTAGACGCAGCATTTTCCGCAGTTGATACCGATTTTCAAGGCAGTGCGACAATTGATTTTAAGGTGAATTCAGATATCACTGAAATTAAATTGCACCTTTCCAAAGAATACATCACCATCACCAAATTGACGGTGACAGACAAAGAACTGGATGCAACCAAATACACAATAGATGAAACCACTGAAATTTTAACTATACCCACAACTGAACTTGATATTAAAAAAGATCAAAGTTACCAACTGGCTATAACATATACCGGAAAAATCAGTACTACTGACAATTATGGTAAGTAGGTATTTAAGTATATATAGTTTTTTTATTGTGTTTCTTGGGTAATCGTCTATAGAGAAAATTACTTTACTGAATATTAATGTTTGATTAAAACTCTGCAAGGTACCAATGCTATTCAATACAAGACTCTTAAAAATTGATAACCTGAACCGAATCTATAATTTCTACTTTTATCTTTACCGAAACAAATATATGCAATGCGAATTTATTTTAAGTAAAACATTATGACAATGACATATTGGTACAAAAAAATTCAAAATTTCGCCGCTTTCACCAAATTAATCCTAGAATGACATGAAATAAATGACAAAATTAGTTGTTCAACTTCTATGATGATATCAAATCTACTTTTGAAAGTTCTTTTTATAGAATTTGCGCCAAAAGGTATTCATTTTACAATTTTAAAAACAATATTTGTATAATATGCAGAGTAAAATCAATGAAATGAAATATAAGAAATATTAGCCCTTAGGTAGAAAAAGAACCTGATGATAAGCATCGTTCTCATAGAGTTTTTGCGAGGCCTCTTAAACGCACTACAGTAGTTGTTATTTTATTTATCTACAGGTATCTTCAAAACCAGTTACGTGAACGCCGACAAAGCAACTGTTTACCTGCTGGCAACGCAATTCCAGGGCACCTACGCAAGAAGAGCCTTCCCGTGCTTCGACGAACCCGCGTTCAAGGCTACCTTCGAGTTGTCCGTCACTTATCCCGCGACCAAAAATCTCGGGGTGCTCTTTAACACAGAGCAAGCGGCGGCGCCCGCGGAAAGTCAGGATAAGACGTAAGTATGGATTCATATACAGTGTGTCCATTTAGTTCGATATCTCATATACTATTACACATAAAAAAAAACTTCAAGTATAAAAATCAAGGGACTGTTAAAGGTGTATACTCTAAAAATATTTTTAGATATACAGGGGGTTTTATAAAAGTACAGGGTGCGCTAATTTTACCTCCTACTTTTACAGGGTGTCCCGTTTAAAAATATTTTTATAATATACACCTTTAACAGTTCCTTCATTTTTATTTTGAAAGTTTTACTTATCTGTAATACTATATGAGATATCGAAGAATTACACACTAAATAGACAACCCTGTATATTATGTATTCTTTATTTTCAGCACCTACACAGTTGGGTTTAAGGCCACACCAGTTATGTCATCTTATTTATTTGCACTGGCTATATCCGATTTTTCATCTACCAAAGGAGCGGCTGTAGTTGGTAAGTGCTTTAATAGATATTGCATATAATAGCCATATAATATAACTGCAAAATTTTTCACTTATTTCGCAGTTTACCAAAAGTGAAAAAAGAAAATTTGATTTTATTTTCAGGATTTATTTCGTTATTTGTCAGTATAATTGCCTTTAATTTGACTGATTAGTCATTCGAAATCAGTGATAGAATACGCAGAACGCTTGTAGAGTGAGTGAGATAAGGAGTTGTTATCTCAAGGCCGTAGAATGTATTTTACTTTAAAAATTGTCGATGGCGTCATGTAGCTACAATCTATATTCATAAAAAATCGATTTCTGCATTGATTTTAGTGCAGAATTTTATAGAACAACTGAATTTAGAGACGAGCATTCGCGTGACCGTCAAATTAATAGATACAGCATATCTCTGGTACTGGCGTTCGTTGAGCTTCATGCACTAGGATCCAAGAACGCAGAATTGTTGCATGAGTTCCCAAAAATGGTTATAAAATACCAACAACCAAACTATATTAGTCACGGCATCAGAACTAGAAGCAGAGAGGCTTGAACATTGATTACATTGACTTACTTCTGATAAACTTGAGGATGCAAAGCTGGAGTTGCAAGAAAATAAATTTCATGTTCAGCCTCGTCCCCAAGGAAAACATCACCTATTGTCAGGAACGACATCGAGAGTAGAAATTCTTAGCTTTAATCAGACATGCGAACTGAAGAGAATAATCTCATAGGCTGGTTATGAAAGGTTGAAAGACGTATTCAAGAGTAATGTCTCCATCTGCTTCGAAAGGAAAGATTTCAGCCAACGTGTTCTACTAACAATTTTTTTGTGTCACCCTGCATATATGCGAAAATATAAGTATAAGTGAGCATATGAATGAACTTACTTCGTATATGAGCTATGGGAGCCTGACGCAGTGTTGCAGGGCCCTGTATACATTATGTCCGGCTATAAAAGTTATTCTTTCTAAAAAATTTGCTTGCTTGCCGCTTGTATACAGGGTGTCCAAAAAGTTAAAAATTCAAATTTTTTACAGGAGTAAAGTGTCCTTATTTTAAAGTTTTAAACAAAATGCTATTTATTAGAATTATTTCAAATCATCACATCTTCTAATATATTGGTTTTCATTAAGTTATATTTAATTATACCTTTAAGTATCACCTTTGATTAGGTACCTCAGAAATAAATTATTACAGTGTAAAACAAAACGTCATTGTCAGTAACTTTTAAAGATTTTATTAGTTTGCATTGTTAACAACGGAGTAAAGAATACATTTAATCCAATGTTATGGTAACGGAGATTCTTCACACAGATACGTTATTAAAAAATTGCATGTGTTAACAACGGAGCAAAGAATACATAAGTATTTATTTCAAATATAAAACAAAACATGTAACAAATATGATAAACATAAACCAATACATGATTATATTTAAAGGCATCATTCATAAAAATAGACCCAAATCAGATAGCATAACAATAATTATTCAAACACCGCTCCTCCATGAAGGACGCATTTTTCCAGTTGGGCTATAAGTTAGTCATAAGTCCTCCGCACTTCTTCTAGGGATATTGCTTCTACAGCTTATATAATTCTTTGTTTTACAATGCTCTCATCATTTGGCAGTGGATTGGCATAAGTTTTAGGCGTTCCCACAAATACATATCTGCCAACGTAAGGTCAGGACTTCTTGGGGGCCATAAAACTGGACCATTTCGCCCGATCTATTTGTGTTCAAATTCCAAATCAAGCTATTCCTTTATCTTTCTAGTAGAATGGGCCGGGCATCCATCTTGCTGAAAGTACATGTTGCTAGGGTAATGTACTGGCAGTTGTTCCAAATGATCAGGAAAAAAAGTATTTAACATATTTAAATAAGAATCTCTATTACAAGTATTCTCAAGGAAATACGGTCCACTTATACCATAGTAGGAAACAGCGCACCAAACATTCACTGTTAATAAATATTGACGTCTAGTTGGGTTCTGAACAGAGAATTAGCATTACTCCAATAGCGAACATGTTGCGATGCCACAGTTCCATGCGTTAAACGTATTCTTTGCTCCGTTGTTTACATTGTAAACTAATAGAATCTTTAAAAGTTACTGCAGGACAAGGTTCAACATGGACGCGAAAGACTGATTGATTATGATGATGATGATGATAATGTTAATGATGATTCGCTTGACCGCTTCTAGCATTATTTTTTCTTTTAGGTGATACTGTTGCATATTCAGTGTGGTCCAGAGATGCGCTGGCCACCTCTAGAGCATACGCGGTAGACTTGGGACCCAAAATTTTACAGGTACTCAATGACTACACCGGGTACAAGTACGGAGCAGAAATACCTAAACTTGATCAAATCGCCCTTCCTCAAATACCAGTGGGAGCGATGGAGAATTGGGGATTGGTCACTTATACGTAAGAATTTACTAAATAATACAATTTGCATTTTTCTTTTGGTTGTGGTGCCATATAATTTAATGTAACCAGTTGCAAAAAACCTTATTTTGTGTAACAAACGAATCTCTAAAGAACAAAACGCTGCCTAATTATAACAAGTGTGCGAGCCTGGGTTTTAAAATCCCACTCTCAGCAACAAGAAAATAACCTCCATAGGGTGATTGACTGATTCTTTTTCTACTTTCACTCTTAAGAAAACACTTTTCTTTACAAAAGCATTTCTTTATTCTACAAAACTATGCCATTTGAACAGATAATGTCAGGTTTTTACAGTTTGTTGTGAAATCATACTACTACTTCACATGACTTGTTATCGATTAACTAATCAATGGCCACATTGACTAATCACACTTAAGGGGGTTCATGTAACCCGCAACAAACTATTATACATTTACTTTAACAACTTTTGCAAAAGGTTACTAACTCACGACTACTTGGGCGAGAAATCCGTGGGGAGAAGACGTTCCGCCACGAAAAGAATCTGTAACTCCCCTAGGCGCTGCGGGCCCGAAGGTAGGTGGCGATTTAAATCACGGCAGACTTACACCACGGAGAGAATTCTAAACTCTTCTGACTGACTAAAATGAAATCGTTCGCTTCGTTGACCACCCCTCCCACGCGAAAGCCATTTGGCAACACCGCATCCCCTTACTCACTCTTCATCCCGCGACCCACTACAACCGACTTTTCTAACACGTACGCAACGTCTCTAACGGTCGGCGGTCGCATTTTGTGATAATTGGAAAAGCCTCGCCGAACACTGATCTCCACCTGTCTTCAATAGAACCGCATAGTCATATATTTACTGTTTGCCGGTCAACCGCAAGTTGAGGGTCTATTAAGACAGAAACAAGCTGTTTTTATTAAGGGTTTTCTATTGTATTATTTTACCGAAAGGATTATTAAATGTGACGTAAATTCGCAGTTAAGTTTTTATAATATTTAAAAAGATGAGTTTTATTTGCTTCTTTAGAACAGTAGAACATGACCCAAATGCGGCGATGCCGATCATTATTAACTTTTCACTGAAATGGGATTATGGTTTTGGTCTAATTATTAAGCAATATTAGAAGTTGTATGATACAAAAACATTAAATGGGGAAAAGCTTTATGAAAATGTTGAATATTTTGTCCGTGTGGTAAAACTTTTTTATGGTTTTTTTTTTGTGGCAGGTACTAAAAGGGTTATTATGGGATGTAATTGCAACACGAAAGGACGGGCAATCTTTAAAATTAAACTTAGCATCCATTAAGGAGGAGGTACCTCAAGGGTCAATATTGGGGCCGGTACTATACATTCTATACACAGCCATTGCTGGTGTTATTGACAAAGATGTGATTCTCTATGCAGATGACACATCCATCATGTTTAGTGAATACACCGTAGAGGTATATGAGGAGGCTGTCGCTGAGTCTCTTGGGGGCGCTAAGCAGTTAGTTTGTTGCAAACTACCTACGGCTGAACGTCTCAAAGACTCAAGTGATTGACTTCAGCACTCAATCAGACAGCAGTAACCTCACAATTAATTATGAAAATGTATGAGTGTTTCTTTTCTTGTGGTTATGGTGGATAGGGGGATGAGCTGAAGACCTCACATTGTTTAATTGGCAACAAGCATAAGTAAGTACTGCTATGCGCTGTGAGTGATTAGTAGTACAGTTAGCCAGAAAGTGGCTCTTACACATTATCAAATTTAATAACATACAACCTTGTAATAATCAGGCAGCGATAAGTTGCACAAAATGGCCTATTGCAATGCGTCTCATACAAGATATCTTGTATAATTCTTGATGTTTTAAATTTATATACCTAATACAACTTTGTGCAATCATTTAAATATGTTTCTAGATGCAGTTTTACCATAATGTCTGCAAGTATGTGTTCATTAAATGTTTGTATGTCCAGATGCTTATTGTATTGAGTATTTTATGTAAAAGCTTGGTAAGCAGGTAAAGTCTGTTCAGAGATATAAGAAAGTGACTAACTGATCCCTATTATTAAAGACAAAATTGAAATATGGCCAAACAGGTCCGTATTTTGCTTGGAATTTAATCACGGTTTATAATAAAAATAAGTAAGACATTAAATAATATTTTATTTATGTTTAAATGTGAAATTACAAGTTACTTTATTATTAAAAATTATATTTATGATTACAAAAATATACAAGTAATTCGGTACTTATAATAATTATTCACTTAATATATCAATATCACTATCGCTATCATCATCTGTTCTAATTATTATTTGTGCTATATTGTCTATATGGATATAGGATTTTTCCACTTTTTCAAAATGTGTAACAGAATTTGCCCAACTTTGTGAAGGGATGTTAAAAACTTCAGTTTCTATAAGCTCAAGTACATTGGAGTTAATAGTAGGGAAAATATTGTTAGGACGAATGGCAGATTTCAGTTGGTGCCAAACATGTTCGATGGGATTAAATATACAATGGTATGGTGGAAGCCTTAAAACTGCATGCCCTAGATTTTTTGCATAATTATCACAGAAGTATTCCTTTTGTAGTTTTAAACTTTCGGAGGTATATTTGGAATTAGCTTGTTTTTAAACCAATCTTCAAATAAATCAGCAGTGATCTCCTCATGATAGTCCAGAGAAGAATCTTTAATGTTTTTTGCAGACAGAGAAAGTCAACTTGGAATCCATCCGTCTTTAGATCCAGCATGCAAAATCGTAATTAGTTTACCTCTTTTTGATGGCGCGCTTGTTTTAACTTGCCGCTTGAGTCAACCCAACCCTTTTCCGGGGTATCATATATGTCGAACCAAGTAAATAATCGACCTTTGCTGATCTCTGCAAATCCTATTTTTTTTATAGATATTTGGATCGCCATTTCCGAATTCTACTGGATTCCATTAAAACTTGTCTTTTGTTAATTTTTTTAAATTTAAATCTTATGTGTTTTTTTTATAACCTCTCATTTTAAATCAGATAAATATCGGTTTAAAATCACCAAACTATTACTTTAATAATGAAATTACGTCTTCCGGATTTGCAGTTTACTTTAAGACATTTTTAAGTACGAACCATAGTTTACCTACATTTAATCATTCATTCATTGTCTGTTTATGGCCACCCTTGGATAATCCCATTCAAAGGCAAAGTGTAACTTTCTTATATCTCTGAACAGGCTTTATCTAATATGTTTTGTTTATTAGGTTAATTGCTTGAATGGAAATTCATTTTTTATGATTTCAGGGAAACTGCTCTGCTTTGGAACACAGCTGACTCTTCCACTAGCTCTAAACAGTTCCTCACGATAAATATGGCCCACGAACTAGCCCACCAATGGTTCGGAAATCTAATCACGTGCGAATGGTGGTCAGATGCTTTTCTTAACGAAGGGTTCGCCTCGTACTTCGACCATTTCATCACTAATCAGGTAACGTGCATAAGCCGTGTGCACAGCACCTTAAAAAGTCGTTAGACGTTTTGAAACAACTAATTCTTCCTTTTATGTATAGCTTCAGCCAACCTGGGGAGTTGACAAGCAGTTTGTTTTAAATAATTTACAACCAATTTTGGAATCGGATGCTTCGGAGGGCACTCAGGCTTTGGAGTCGGACACCTATACTCCTCAACAAGTCAAAGATAAATTCGGACAAATAACTTATAAAAAAGGTAAAGACCGAGAGGAGCTTTTTTTTAGTACTTAGACTTAGATCAATGGTGGCACTTTCAATAAGTTGGTCATTAGTTGAACAAAAGAAATAATAAAAAATAACAACCAAATAAAAGAAACTTAAATATTTATAATTTTAAATACTTTTCAGTAAATAAGATTTGTCCCTAACAAGCACGTTTTCTGGGGAATTTATGAATAAGTTTATTCAAGAATATCATATTTAACATGTTTATTATATTGTAACTATTTGAAATCAAGTTATTATTATTATATCCTTTTGTCGATTTTGGTGAAATTTGGCGGTGATATTCGTTGTGATAAGACTCTAAAGCACTAACTAGATGATAATTATGAGTTTCAGTGGCGTCCGGGAGACCGAAAAGTTGTATTATTAGCTGCTTAACCCGAAAATAATATAAAATTTTTAAACAAGTCAGTGGCCTGCATTCTTTGTATCATTATTTAAAAAAATAATTTAATTTTTAATTTAAATGTTTTCATTAACTTTGAAATACATAGGTATTTTTTTTGTACAACAATTCAAGAAACAAAAAAGTTGTATTATTAGTTGGTAAATGCGAAAAAAATATCAAAATTAGAGAAAAGTCAGTAGCGTACATTTCCTTGTCAATAATACTCGTTAGGGTGCTCCCCGGGATGCCACTGGACTTAATAAATTTAATCTAGTTAGGGCTAACTAAGCCCCTTATCATTATGAGAAACGGTACCATATTTCATTAAAATCGGAAAAAGGCTATTAAGAAAAATTATAAAAAACATATCAATAACGGGGCAACTCCGGAGACATGTTCATATAAACTTTTTCTCTTAGAATACCATAAGGAATTACCTCCTTAAGTTACATACCATACTATTGAAACACCCTGTACATATAACATACAAGAAGCATTAAGACATACAATTAAAAAACTCATCTAAGTTATAAAACATGTAGATCCCAAAAATGATTTCAGTGACTTTTTCAAAGACTGTATGCTCTTACAATCCTTAATTTTATCGGGTAGCACATTGTAAACTCTAACACCAAGACATTTAGGACAATTATAGGTTATTAATTAATTAATAAAATAATTTTAAAATTTCTTAAAAACTAGTAGAGTCGTAATTAGCGACCTCAAATTAGGGTTTATTCAAAAAATTCGCTGCTTCTGGTGTTCCAAATAATTACCAAAAAATCTCTTTATGTCAAGCGAAAGGCTAAAGAACCGAATAAGTTCATTATAATATACAATAGAATGATCAGCCAACACTTTTTATACTAGTAACAATTTACTGACATATGATTCGCACTTTGCTATACAGGTTGTCCTACAAAAGTAGGCAAGGTACGATATTATGAAAGTTATATACCTTACAGCTTCGATATTAAAGTACCCCAGACAGTCAGACATGCATAATACAAAATAATTAGTTGCACCTACTCTACCTCATATAGATCTCAAATTTATAAAGAGATAAAATCATGAATTAAGTTTAGACATAACATGTTTCATCCAGGTGAATACCAAGAAACTTGGTGCTCTGTACATGGCACAAGGATTTACTATCTATACATAAATCAATGCTTTTCGTCTGTTATGAAGTCTAACAAAATAGAGTTTGTCTACATTCGGTAACATTGAATTATCTCCGAACCAGACACTAAGTTCAGACCGAACAGTAAACACCGTTTGACATCTGCTCCAAGATTTTTGAAAACCTGTTAGTAACCAGGAATGACACATCATGGGCAAAAGCAATGATCTAATTTGTCTATGGGCAAAAGCCGTGCGATGTGCCATCCGTCCCATATGGTCAATGTTAATTAGATATAATGTAATTAGCATAGGACCCAAGACGGAGCCCTGCGAGACACCAATATTAGTTTTCAAGGGTGGCGAGTCTATCAACTATCAAAATTGCTTACCCTAACATAGTGTTGGCGATCAATCACAAATGATCGTATTTACTCAAGTGCACAGCCATTAATGTTATAGTTAATTCGCTTCTCGAAAATAATCGTATGATTGACACAATCGAAAGCCCTGATAAGATCGCAAAAAATCAGTATTTGATTTAGAAATAAGAAATAAATAGGTATTGTCAATGGCGATTGCCCAAAATCAAATTAATTTTAATCTTAATATTGCAAAAAATTTGGGAAAGCGGTGCTTCATTGCTTGCATGGACCGCACGCCACTGATGACAAACCTCTTTTCTTTTGTTAATACGAACTTCTTATATTCCAGGCGCCAGCATAATTCGAATGCTGAATTACATTTTGGGAGAAGCCAATTTTAAAGCAGGAGTTCAAGACTACTTTAAAACTGCAGAGTAAGTAAAACCATTTTTATATATATAGCATAGGAGAAGTCAAAAATTCTCAGTGTAAACCTGACCTCTTTGACAAATTAAGGTTTGACTTCCTTAGTGTATGACATATTCATACTGGACACCCTGTATAACTCAGTTCTAACATAGTTAGCCGATCTAGAATGTTTTAAACACACTGTACCTATAACGATTGTAGTATGCAGAATGATCTTGCATCTCACTTCTTCTGGACTAGAAATCAAGCGAATTTGATCGCTTTGGTTGTTTATTCCTAAATTCTTGTGAATTTTACAGATATATACACAGTACCATTACACCGACTAAATTATGGGAAACTCTCCAAAAACAGGTCAAACCTGAAATTTCTGTACTTCCGGATGGCGTCACTCTAACAAACGTCATGGAAAACTGGATAGAAAAACCCGGCTACCCTTTGTTGAGGGTCAGTATGGATGGAACAAATTTGAAAATTAAACAGGTAAAGAATAATTTTGTTAATTTTCAACAACCTCACTGTCTCCAGTACAACAAACAGCTTTACGTCTTGGAATATCTAAGGCTCTGCGCATAATTAAAACACCGATTTAATTAAGTAAGAAATCTGATTCAAGCTATCTGCTGATATGTTTTCAGGAGAGCTTCCTGACGACCGAAACGGGTAAGGATAACAAATGGTACGTCCCGATATCCTATGCTGAAGTAGCAACCAAGTTCGAAAATCCCCAGACAGTCGCTTGGTTAACTCCAGTAGCTCCAGAAATTAGCCTGCCATTTGAAACTGCATTTGACTGGATTGTGCTCAATCCCCTGCAAACAGGTAAATCATTATTTTTCAGGCATTAGAAAAGCAATTCGTTCATAAAATAAATTTTCTTATGACTCTAAGAATTGTGGGGTGAGCCAATAACACCGACGATACAAGGACTTGGTGCTGTGACGTCAGAGCCGCATGACGTAGGCACAGCGAGGTGTACGTGATCGCATTGACTCTTGTCAGAAGGACGTTATGAAAATAAAAGTGTTTTAAACCATATTTCGAACTAAAAAACTTATAATAAAGTATGCGATGAGCATGGGCTCCTTGTATTCCCGGTTTTGTTGGGTTAATCAACATCTAAGAAAAAAAATTGGTCAACAACTTTACATGTTATTCTAGGCTACTACAGAGTCAGCTACGACGCCAGCTTGTTGGCGAAGATAAATACAGCCCTAAACGTAGAAGGATTTAGCGGAATCGTCGACGTGAACAGAGCCAACATCGTGGACGATCTGTTCGCATTGGCGCGGACCGGAGAGCATTCTTTCTCCGACGTTCTGAAGGGCTTGGCCTTCTTGAAGAACGACGTCTCGTACTATCCCTGGGTGCCCGCCTTCAAGGGATTCAGTTACATGTTGCAGAGGATCCCGGAAGGTAACGAGATCAGAACCCTATTCCAGGTAGGTTTCACTGTTTCAATTGAAACATGATTTACTTGAATTATTTTGGTATAACCGAACCAAATCAACCGCTTGTCAATGAATCTCAATTGTCATTTTTTTGCAGCAAGACATATTAACTCTATCAGACAAATTTTACAAGACGGTGGTATTCGGTGACATCAAAGAAGACGATCAAATTTACACGTTGACACAAGCATTAGCTCTTACATGGGCATGCGAGCTTGGCCTAGAAGACTGCGTTACTAAAGTTCAGGCAGCGTTTACCGAATATAAATCGGATCCGACAAAGTAAGTCGTTTATTTCAGATACTAATTGAATAAACACCTATGTATTTAATAAAGAAGGTATACGCGCTTACACAACGAAAATGTCGCGCCCCGATATATTTTTGAGCAGTCGACGGCGAGCCATTGCAGCATGCTCGAGAGGAACCGTTTCAATCAAATCATTCCTATTATACAGGATTGTAGCGTTCAAAAGTAGCAGTGCTCCTCCGCTGGACATTGCAACGAAATCCCACCTTTAGATATTTCGACAGGAATCGATAATCGATAGATTTTGGTCAAAAATGTACTTTTTACTGTATTATTCATAAATTTTATTTTCTAGAACAAGTGTTCCTAACTATGCTACCATTGTTCTTGATTGTACGGTATATTCTTCCTTTAATGATAGTAGTTGGGTCCTTTGGGATGCTCTGGTAGTTTCCTTTTTCCAAGACTTCTTCGATGTTTTAGTTGTAGGTGGCAACATACATCACGACGGTCGCATTTCCATTATCTACAGGCAGAATCATGACAGGACAGATAATGTCCAATATCGAGGTTTCTTTTGGGCAATCGTAAAGTTTAAGCCCCTGGCGAGCAAAGATTCTTCCATTGGGTTTTGTTGTTTGGATGAGATGTTGACGATGGTTTTCTGACTACGTCTTTGTGCTGTCGCAATTCCTTGATCTTGATGTTGCCGTTGTTTCTATTCATTGATAGTTTGGTATTTTCCTCGAATTTCGTCACATATGGCGTCAACTTTTCGGATAATAGGTTCATGATCTTCTTCCACAGTAAACCTTTACTGTGTGTCGGTAAGTAGAGTGGATTTCATGAAGCGGTGGTAGCTAATTTGTGAAGGTATTAACGCTTTGCTGGCGTTCTCTAAAATCTTCCTGGCTCGAGTAGTTATCTATTGGGACTGACGCCACCTAATTTATGGGCTCACCGCAATGCCGTCATAACATATCCACTTTTGCTTCGTGGCAGGCCCAGACGCTGAGATATGTTACTAGGTTAACAAGTATTCTTGCTTGAGGCTATTTTATTAAAGTCATTTTATTATATTTTCATAATGTTTTAACCCCAAGACAATGCTTATACCTAACATTATAGTATGAAGATATTAATAAATGAAATGTATGAAGACTTTCTAATATCAGAAGCATATTCCCGCTTCTACACTAGAACTGGAGGAAACGAAAGTATCTGGTCAACTGTTACCTAGAATTTCAATAGCGGGTGTGAACATAACTCGAATGTTGTGGCGGTATTCTATATACTCAATTCTTCATGTCGTCTTGACTTATAGTCTTTGTCCTTGTCAGGTGGCTTCTTAAGGAATCTTTGGAACTAAATACTGTTCTAATCGTCGAATTTTGTCGGAGATTCTTTTGATATATGACACATTTATAGTGGGTCCAGCTTCGACGTCATCCTTCTGTCTATATGACGCTCCTTCATAGCCAGGTCTACTTGGGTAGCCACTTCTGTTAAGGTCCTCTTTGACGTTGTTGAGTTCTAGTGAAATAGCTTTCTGAGTATCAAAAAGAATGACAATGCAAGTCCAAAACACGTCTATTATGCTACCATAAACTGAAACAATTCATCATTTGTCTTAATTATTGACCTAGGTCAATAATGGATTCAGAACTAGGCAAGTTATTGAATGACTAATGATGGTTCTCGCTCACCATATCAAGACATTTGACAGTGTTAATTATGAATAAGTTTATTTTGGTGCCGTAATATCACCTTATTATTAAAAATAAAGTTTGCCTTTAATAATATTTGTTTGTGCATCTTATATGTCTTCTATGTAGGTAAAATAATCTAATAAAACCAATTTTTTAGACTAAACAAGAATCTAAAGAACCTAGTCTTGTGCAATGCACTCAAGGCTAGCGCCGATGTAGCGGACTACGATCTCGTATTGAAGTCGTACACTGATACTGAAAGTTCCACTGACAAAATTATTATCCTGAAAAGTCTGGGTTGTTCAAATAGCGAAGATAAACTGAAAGAGTAAGTAGGAATAAGTGCGGATGGAGTAAATTTTGTGGTATTGTTGCAAAGTTGATGTAATTTCGACGTTTCGCTTTTACAAGACCTTTTCAGGTATCGTCACTTTTCGAAGTTAGTTCAGTGAAATCTTCTAAATTTTTAGGCTTTTGACTGAAACAATTAAAGTGGACTCGACAATCAGATCTCAAGATGCTCTGACGGCGTTTACAGGTGTTGCTGGTGGATCGCAGAAAGGTGCCGGTATCGCTTTGGACTTTTTGGTTGCTAATTTCCCTGCAATTCTTGTCAAGTAAGTTTAATACCCAGTTATATGTGTGAAGATGTCTATAGTAGTCTATCCTTAAATGATACAAAGTAATAAATCAAAGTAATTAATTAATAATTTCTCGGCATGAATAGATTTAAATAGGCTTAAATTTTTAAATTTGTGCAGAATTAGTACAGGAATCGACATTAAATTAAAGTTTTGTCTAAATGTTTTAAACTTAAAATCATGTACAGGGTCTTTGATTATATTTACGTGAACTCTAGAGCCTTTATTATTACAGATGGAAAAAAATCTTATATACAAAAGTTCTAGGGTTTTTCTTTTATTATCTTTTGAAGTTATCAGAAAAATCAAAGTCGCATCGGAAAATGAAAAAATATAGGCAACTTCAAGTTTTTTAAATGGAACACCCTGTATATTATGCGCTAAAATGAAAGATCTTTTTTCCGTGATTCTAAATATATATATATGTTGATGACATTTGGGTGAGCTATTTTTGACATATCTTAGCTTAAAATATAAATAAATTGAAAAGAAGGTTGATAAACTTGTCAAGCAAACCATGGAAACAATTGTTAAGTTATTTATTACGCTTTATGAATTGTTTCCATGGTTTGCTTGACAAGTTTATCAACCTTCTTTTCAATTTATTTATATTTTAAGCTAAGATATGTCAAAAATAGCTCACCCAAATGTCATCAACATATACAACATAAACATACATACAACATAATGCTCATTATTTGGATCCTTTAATGTAAACACAATAGATTTTAAGCGATGGTGTTTAAATTGTTCTTGATACCCCGGTACGCGTTTTGCATATTTAATTTACTTCGCGTCATTTAAAGATAGACTATACCAAATAATATTCTTTTTCGCATATTTACTAGAAAAGCAATGCGAATAGAAACAAATTCTAAGGAAAATTTAAAAGGTCAAGGACCTTTCTCTAGTTTTAGTTTTTTTTTGTGATATTGGTAATGTACGGACATGTTGAAACTTTACATCATGCTATAAACTGCTGACGGGTTGAAACGGACACTGTACATTTTTACAAGCATTTTGAATTGAGATATACTAATAGAGTTAGACGTTTACGGTGATTAAGAGGTTCTTTTAAACCCAACAAATTTGCAACATTTAATTTCTTCCGAAAACTTGCAAACACCTATTAAGGGATTGGTTCATTACACATACAACAAATTGCAAAAGCCAATTCAGATGGTTTCATGCACATTTTGCTTTGTATTACCTTGACTGTATACAACTTTTCATGCTTAACATTGGTTAATCAGATCTCTTAATTAACTTCTGAGTGACCTGCAGTGCAAAATTGGTTATCAAAATCAAAATCGAAATCTATATGTTATATTTGCAAAAAGCAGTCATCAAAAGATGAATGTTTACGCCATTAAAATTACATACTTTTCAATACAATACAGTAAATATACAATAATACATATATACAACATCATCATAACTTAAATTGAACTTTCCCGTTCAAGAGCTTTTTGGTAATTTATTGTGTACCTAATACATTCAGCTTATTGACCATCTTTAAACACGTGGCTGTGACAGGTCGGCCATTTTGCCTGGAGGGCAAACAAAGGTTTATGATCGTTTACGCTAATGGCTTATTGGACTCTTTCGGTTTCATCTAATAAGCTTCTAAGTAATTTAGGATTCATTTGTGGCCATTTCTAAGATACCTGTGCTACCTGGACTTAAATAATTTTTCGTGTTCCAACTCTATTCCTATCGTAATATTTATTTGAACTACCTAGTGTGTGCTTTAGTGCTTAAGTGCGATGTTAAATGTAGATGCGATGCAAAACTTTGCGATTGTTGCTACATTGATCCTGATCGGCTTGGAGAGACTGGTTTTGGAAATTTAATCTTTGCCAGAAGAACTTGGTACACTACCTTAACTAACGCATAGTTTTTAAACTGGCCAGCAGCTGAAGGCATACAAAGGCTTGCAAGCATTGAACTTTAATGAATCCGGTTTAGTACAAAATGTTAATGCAAAGGAAGAAAAATCCCAATGCTTATCTTGTAGGTAGTAGTTGGCAAGGTAAGGTTAATTTATAAGAAAGCTTGAATTTTACATAACTCTGTTACCGTTTCATTGGGACCTAAACTCACAGTTTCATGTTCATATAGCTAGTTTATTTATGCTGTATAGTGTCTATTCTGGTAACTTGGTTTCATCCAGAGCCATAAACTCAGAACACAAACACACACGTACTGTTTGTTGAACATGTGAACGTCAAATTAATGGTAAAAATACTTAAGACATAAAAAAATTTAAAATTTGCAATTTTATTAGTACACAGTTACACACAATTAACAATTTAACAAATTAAAATGTTACATATTACGTAAACATATTCCAATTAGGGATCCAGTCAGGGTTATCTTTGTTTGGTAACTCTGCTGAAGCTTCTAGAAATGTTTACATCGATTAAATCATTTTATTAGGTCATTATACCAAAAATCAAATATTACCAGTTATAAAATGTTTGAAGCAAATTCTTCCATACTTCAATTGGCTGTCATTTCAAGGTCCTCTTTATATATAAAGCTCTTCTCCATATTTCACGCCTTTCTTGTGAGAGTCGATTAGAGTCTTCTTCGGCGTTTTAAAGAACTGCAGGAATTCCAAAAGATCGTACATTGCCCCTATTTCTCCTCATTCCACGATTAACCACTAAGCAAAAGGACGACATTTTATTTAGGGCATTTTAATTATTAGCAGATTGAACAGATGTCTCAAATTTTAAGGCAAACTGTAAAGAAACCTTAAATTTATAACCCTTGTGCTTATTTACTTTGTTTGTCCTCCAAGCAAAATGGCCGCTGACCCTGTGATCTCATATGAAAATGATCAACTCTGGTGACTTTTAAAACTTTGTAAGGTTATGTTTACCTTTAGATAACTTGCTTGCATTTCTGCTTGGGTATTCATGAAAAGAAGAGTTTAAATCAAATATATTTTCTTTATTCTGTAATAAGTAAGTTTAAACAATAATTACCTTACAATAATGTTTCAATAAATTCTCAATTTTCGAGCTCGAATATTAAAAAAATGGCTAGATTTAGACATTAAGTAACTTATATAATTTAGAATTTGTTGCGGAATCATTTTTTTGAATAATATATAGGGTGTTTCATTAAAAAAAAAAATTTTATATTGCTAAAAACCTGTAAATTTGGCAACATTGCAAATGTCACTAGCAGCTCCGCGATAACCTCTTATATACGGATACCGAATTTTAGCTAAATCGGACAAACGGTATTAAAGATATTTAAAGCGTTCCATACTTCTGTTACACGCTGTATGCCGGTCTACATTCTATTTTTTTTTATATGAATTTATCGACAAATTTCAAGTTCTATCACAAAAACAATATTTATTGAAAAGTTATAGGGATTTTAATTTATATGTTAAGTCGACAAAAATTGCACATATAACTATAACACTTGAGGACATAATGTTTTATAATAATATGTAATAATGTCTTATTGCGGTATTAAATTTTCGTGTATTTTTTAGGATACCCTCCACCGCTGTAAGAACTGCTCTCATCAATGGAATTGCGGAGAAATTGACCACCAGTGCACAACTTGCAAAGGTAGTGTGAATATTCAGGAAAATTTTCGAAAATCACATTACACTACTATGTAACTTTTACTTTTCTTCTAGTTAACAGTTTTGATAGTGTCAACCGGGTTCCCGGAAGAGCTACAAGCAGACGCGGTAAAAGCAGGGTTGCAAGCTGAAGCAAACATAAAATGGATTACTACCCACGAAGCAGACCTGCAGAAATATTACGACGTAACACCGATCACCACTACTAAGAAACCTGGTGGGGCAGCTACTGCCCACATGAGCATAGGACTTTTGCTCGTTGTTGGCATTTTTTCATTGTTTGGTCGCCTAGCGATATAAATGATCAAATTACACTAAGACCATTAATAAACCTAAACAAGATTTTAAAAAACTAAGGGATGGAGGAGGGATGATTTGCTTAATGGCTGAATAAATGAAATATATATTTGAATATTTATTGTTACAGTTTTTTCTTTGTGCCACCGTTTTTAATAAATGTGTACTTATTTATTTTTATAATTTTGTGTTTTTGTAACTTTCTTGCATAATATTCAAGTACAGGGATTTCTAAAACTATACGAGATTAAATGGGGGCGAAATATGGTGCTCAACAAGACGCCACTGAAAAAATTTGGGTAAGGTACACTGTCTTTTGTAAAGTAAGTAAGACTGTTTTTCTTGCACCACTAATCAAAGTCACCAACAACACTTGACACGAGATTTTGCAGTTCATCAGGGTTCTGCGCAGTGACCACCACTGATGAGTCATCCGCAAACATCAGAACTTTGCCATTTTGTATACAGTGTGTATCAGCCAAATGAAATAAATTCGATAATAATTACATGGGGGCGTGTCCGAAAAAACGCTCGGACACGTCGATTGGTATTTCTAGTTGCGCATTTTTTTCAATAAAAACTTTTTATACAGGGTGTGTCATGCAACAGTGGCAAATACTAACTTTCTTATTTTACATGCAATACCCTGTATACTACTCAGTTTTTGGATTCTTCAGAATATTTTAGACATATTTTATGTACAATATCCTATACCTATCCTCAACTGTTTCGGAAATACTAGGTGTTTTCAGATTAATTGCAAAAATTAACAACACACTGAAAAACTAATAAGTAATACTGTTTATTTCTTGATAATGTAAAAAACATTATTGTAGGAGATGTTGAAAATGCTCGCCGCAAACGTCTTGGCAACATCCTAATCTTAAATAGAAATTTCCTTTAACGTTCCAAACATCTCAGGCGTGACCGATCTAATCGCAAGCGTTATTCGTCTTCTTGAGTCAGCTAAGTCGAGGAATTTAGTTTTGTATACAATATTTTTGACATATCCCCATAAGAAAAAGTCTAATGGCGTCAGATCAGGGGATCGTGCTGGCCATTTCATCGTTCCACGCCTCCCTATACACCGATTTGGAAACACTCGGTTGAGGTACTGCCGGACATTGATTTGGTAATGGGGTTGTGCTGGAAGTTGTGGGTTTGCTGGATCAATATATAAGTTTGTCAAAGTTGGCAAGACATTATTTTGGACCAGTGCTAAATAATTATCGCCATTTAAATTGTCATTAATGAAAAAGGGACCTATGATATGATCCCCAACAATTCCTGCCCAAACATTAACCTTTTCAGGATATAGCGTATATTCTTCTCTCATCCAGTGAGGATTTTTCCTAGACCAATAGCGGCCATTCTGACGATTAGCACGACCGTGAAGTGTAAAGGTGCACTCATCAGAAAACAAAACATGTTCTAATTGGATCACATTGTTATCTAACATTGCCATCATTTGTTCACAATAATACGTTCTCCTATTAACATCGTCTTCCATGAGCCCATGAGTAGATATCATTTTATAGGGATACATTATATATATATATATATTTATAATAATACACTAGTGAATATTGGGGACTGCAGCAAATGAAAGAGTACTCTTTAAAGTTATTCCAAGCTTTCGGAAATCGTATATTTTATTTCCGTCCTCAGGGAGACTACAAATTTACATAAATTGATATTAGGAGATTTGTTCAAATTAATAATTAAATGTTTTTACTTACAACTTTGTTGAGATTGTTCATATAGATGTTAATATAATTATTAATAAAAGACATTCGAAAAAAAAAACGTGTTGAAAATCCAAGTCAATCATAAATACAACTACAGTTTGGAGATAATATTAAAAACATTGTATATGGACGAAGAAACACACAATTTAAAATAAAATCAAACTTAGCTGAAGATTCCCAAGGTCTCCACATACTTTTTATATTAACTTGTTGCACACTGTTTCAAAGTAAAATAGATAGGTACTAATCTATTTCGAATATTATGTTTACTATCTGTATGTATATGCTATATAAACAGGTACCTGTAACTAAAAAGTTTAGAGAAATATCCTAATAATTAGGTTGTTTCTAGAAAACCCTAATTAGACAGTTTATTAATTTTGATAACGAATCAAGTAATGTACCTATCTATTGTTATTATAAACTGGCATTAAAAATAAATGTGGGTTAATACGTCTCTGCGAAAGCGAAAGTCAAGTTTATGAGGGGTTTTATTGCAGTCATTAAGCCAAACGAAATATGTTGGGAAGTACTTCATCCCAAAAGTTAAAAAGGAATCTGATAAAGCAATGCCGAGCATTAGAAGTTGTATACAGTTTTTATCAAGGTAATACAGCCTTATTGCCGTATTTAATCTTCGTATAATATTTAGGATGCCCTCCACCGCTGTAAGAACTGCTCTCCTTAATGGAATTACGGAAAAATTGACCACCTACGCACAACTTGCAAAGGTAATGTGAACATCCACGAAAATATTCAAAAAACACATTACACTACTATGTAACGTTTACTTTTCTTCTAGTTTATAAGTTTGTTACGGACAACCGAATTCCCGGAAGAGTTACAATTAGACGCGTTAAAAGCAGCGTTTCAAGCTGAAGCAAACTTAAGATGGATGACCACCCACGAGGCAGACCTGCAGAAATATTACGACCTGACCCCGGTCACCACTACGACCAAAAAACCTGGTGGGGCAGCTACTGCCCACATGAGCATCGGACTTTTGCTCGTTGTTGGCCTTTTTTCATTGTTTGATCGCCTGGCGATGTAGATGATCAAATTACACTAAGACCATTAATAAACCTAAACAAGATTTTAAAAAATTAAGGATGCAGCAGGAATGGTTTGCGTAATGGCTGAATAAATAAAATATATGATTGAATATTTTTTGTTATAGTTTTCATTTGTGCCACCATTTTATAATAAATGTGTACTTATTTATTTTTATAATTTTGTGTTTTTGTAACTTTCTTGCATATTCAAGTACAGGAATTTCTTAAACTATACGGGATACAAAGTCGGTTAAATGGGGGCGAAATATGGTGCTCAACAAGGCGTCTTAAAAAAATTTGAGTAAGGTACGCTGTTTTTTGTAAAGTAAGTAAGACTGTTCTTTTTGCACCACTTATCAAAGTCACCAACAACACTTGCCACGAGATTTTGGAGTTCATCAGGATTTTGCGAAGTGACCACCACTGATGAGTCATCTGCAAGCATCACAACTTTGCCATTTTGTATATAGTTGGACATATCGTTTATAAGTGCTTGTTGCAAGAAAGTCTCAATATTTTCCATAGACAGAGTGCGTTCGATTTCTTCGGCTTGTATCCTTTGTTTTGCTTTTTTAAGAATGCCGGTAGCTTTGCGTGTTTAGATATGTCTACTTTTTCCCTAATTAATAGAGTGGTCCTTAGCCTTGAATATACCGACCAAAGCGTTGATATCCTCTTGTAGTTGGCATTCTCGCTAAAATAAGCTAGTAGCGTCGATTCAGAACCAGGATTTTGAACTTTGCTTTTCGTACACTATTCCTTAAGTGTTATATGCCTTGTCATATCTCAGGCGGCTTTATGTTGGCAGAAGATCTTTATCTACTTGTGGGAATCAAGTTTTATTTTTCCTCCCAACATTAGACGGATGAGGCTTTGTATATTCCTCGAGTTAGGTTATTTTACTGGTTCGTTTTATATATTGGTTAGGTGAATTAAACAGTTAGATCCCATTTAATCTGGCGTTTATTTATCCAATTCGGCACTTGTTTACACAATAACTTTTTAATACATGATTAATTACTAACTTATAACATTACTAACTTTTTATAATATTACTACACTTATAACTTGATGCTTTTATTTCAGCGAATTCAATTTTGTCATGTCCGTCGGACGATGACCCACTTTAATTTTGACGTTCGTGTTAACCGATCAATAGTTTAACCCGCAGTGGTTCTCGAGGAGCCATCAGTGTTCTCTTGTCGCTAGAAACTGTCAGACTGGCCAATCACAAGGCATCATATTTCGCGCGTTGTGTTCTAATTGGCTATTTACTGTTCCGCCATGTTTTCTCTGGACCAATGGTTAATTTTCCCGCTTTGTGTACTGCGGTGAGCTTGATCTCTTAGCGACAGAGTATATATACGTTTTTACAATCTTCAAAAATAGACTTTTTACCACTGAACTGTGTTGAGAACAATTTCTTGCTAAATTAACCGTAGCGACAGGCCGTTGTTTTAGGATAATATGTGCAAATTTGGTTGCTTCTCAGGGCGACAATATTATTTGTTCTGAAAACATTAAATGCATTTTGTTTCGCTGTTTCTCTGACCGTTGAGGAATTGTGTTGCTAATGGAATATTTGAAAAGCAATTATTTTATTTAGACAAAGAGTAGTATTGATTCTGAAAACATTGGTTGCATTTAATTTCATTATTTTTTATTGCATTTGGGCAATCGTTTCCCCAACATACAGTAGCAGCAAACTGAAACTCCTCATCTGATTTTTTTCGATGTTAGCGAAATTTTTGACACTGCATATGTTTTCAAAAAATAATATATTGTTTAGTGACATGGACACTATATTTGTCTGGAGATTATATTTACAGAGATTAAGATGGCCAGCCTTTACGACAAAAATATAAAAAAAAACGAAATGGTTTTTCAGCTTTTACTCTAAACGCTATGATTATTCCAAATACAGGTGTGTCGAAAATAACTCAAATTTATTTTAAATGATATTAATCAATTCTCAGTAGTTTTCTGCACACCCTGTATATTGCATCCGCACTTCAGGTATCTCGGAAGTTAAAAAGGGATCTGATAAACCAATGCCGAGCATTTAAAATTATATACAGTTTTTATTAAGATAATACAGGAAATAATGGAAGACAAGTGCTCTTTTTAAAAAAATTACTTTGTCTTTCCTAATATCACAGTTATGACAAAACCACTCAAATTAGTTTTTGCAATTTGCCTAGTATTCATTTGTTTGCAATGAACCAATCCCTTAAAAAATGCAAGAAAATTGAAGTTTTGCAAAATTGTAATGTGTTTAATAAACACCTTGTATGCAACAGTTTCTATTTTATTTAGATCCCGCGATCGACACAAACTCTTGTCGATGAATTGTAAAAGAACCACTTAAAAAACCATATATATTAATATACCATAAGCAAGTAAATAATAATACTACTAACCTGACCGCTACTGACGTTAACCCATGAAAGACCAGCTACAGAAGGAACTTGTTGGATCTATATCAATTATCTACCTGTTTGTGTAGAGGATGTTTTCTGTAGTAATATATTAAGGGATAGGGAAATTATCGAAAATCATTCCGAAGATTTTTTGCCGTGGAAATCGCTCGAGGGCTTGCCCGAGAGCGATTTCCTAATGGCAAAAAATCTTAGAATGATTTTCTGATTATTTCCCAATCCCGAAATGTATTTTGAAGATTATTTACCAAATAAAAAACTAACGATTTCTGACGGGTGAGATTTTCACTTTTGACAAGGGTAACTTTCACCGGAGAGCGGGAGATTATCGCTGGATTTCTGACGGGTGAGATTTTCACTTTTGACAAGGGTGATTTCCACCGGAGAGCGGGAGATTATCGCTGAATAATCAGGTGAAAATCAACCCGCTTTTATAATGGATGAGGTAAATAATCAGCGCAATTCTCTTGCTTAAGACTACTTTTATGAGATGGAAAAACCTAAGGTAAACATTAAGGTATTAATTATTATATTGACAATAATAACTAGACGTCCTAACGACAAATCTCTTTGAATCCTTGGAAATTAACAAACTGAAAAATTCCCCATATTTATTAAACGATAAACAAGATATTTATACCTCTCCTTTGTTAAATTTAAAGCTTTGTCGTTAGGACGTCTAGTTATTATTGTCAATATAATAATTAATACCTTAATGTTTACCTTAGGTTTTTTCATCTCTACCTTTAGTTAGACCTATATATTAAGATATCTATTTTTAATACCTTACATCTGAAGAAGCCGCTGTGACGGTGAAACACGTGTCATGTTGACATATTAAAGTGAAAATCAAAAAACAATTAGTACTTTTATGAGGTCCACCAACAAGCTGCTTTTGCGCCGTTCTGACAGCTGGCGTTATCGTCAGCGTCCAAAACGCACAAGAATCGCAAGAAAAACGCCTCGGTGTGACTATTTGTTGCCGCGCTAACGACCCGCTGGGTGGCTCAGAACGCCAAAACTTGTTTGATTTTGGCGACCAAAATGCCAGCGAAACGTGTAGAAAACGAAGGTTAATCCGAAGAATTCATTTCTCATCCTCATCCAATCTTAGAAAATTGCTATAGTCATCTGGATGTAGTTTCAGTTCGTTCAAGAATTTTATATGAGACAATTAATGTTTACATTTTTTAGCATCCCTTTCACTCACGCATTTTGGACTTATATGGAATATATGTCGGCCTAAATTTTGATATATTTCAAGTTCTATCACAGAAACAATATGTGTTGAAAAGTTGTAGGGATTTTAAAAAAATTTAATTTCCTATATGTTGAGCTGACAAAAATTACACATATACCTATAACATTTGAGGATATAATGTTTTATAATAATAATAATGCCTTATTACCGTATTAAATTTTCGTATATTTTTTAGGATGCCCTCCACCGCTGTAAGAACTGCTCTCATTAATGGAATTGCGGAAAAATTGAGCACTGACGCACAACTTGTAAAGGTAATATGAACATCCACGAAAATATTCAAAAAACACATTACACTACTATGTAACGTTTATATTTCTTTTAGTTAATACTTTTGATAGGGACACCCGAGTTCCCGGAAGAGAATGTAGTAGAAGCGGTATATGCAATGTTGAGAGTTTCTGCAAACGTAAAATGGATGGCTACCCTCGAAACAGACCTGCAAAAATATTACGACGTGACTCCGGTCACCACTACCAAAAAACCTGGTGGGGCGGACACTGCCCATATAAGCATCGGACTGTTGCTCGTTGTTGGCATTTTTTCATTGCTTGGTCGCCTAGCGATGTAAATTATCAAACTATACTAAGACCATTAATAAACATAAAAACAATATTTTAGAAAATAAAGGGATGGAGGAGGAATGGTTTGCTTTTTGGCTGAATAAATAAAATATATACTGGGTCTCCCAAAAGTCCCGCATCAAATTAAATTTGCTCGGACCCGTAAATTATTATTTTTAATTGTGCATTTTTTGACATAAAAAAATATTATACAGGGTGTCTCATAGAACAGTTGTCACGTCTTTGACAATTTTTTTAAATAAAATTCTCAATTTTTTATCAGGTTTTCAAATTCTACGAAAAATTCTAAATATTTTTTATGTAGTACTGGCTATTCCGATTTTCAGCTGTTTCCAAGATATTGACATTTAATTTTTTTTTATTAAAGGCAATACTTTTAGTACATATTGTGTTTTATATTAGAACATGTTAAATAAATCAGGTCTCTTATTGTCATCAGCTGTCCTTAATTATGTCAATACTGACTTTGACTTAAGTAATTCGTCAATTACCTAAAAATGTTAACAGAAAAGCAGCGCATCGAAATTTTAATTATGTTGGGGTGTGGGGAGAAAATAAGAAGTCAAGCTGAGGTTTGTACTTTGTTTAACGAAAAGTATCCAGAAAACCAAATTACTCAGTCGACTGTAAGTAGGGTATTCCATAAATTTGAGGAGCATGGTACAGTTAGAGATTTACCTAGAAGCGGTCGACCACTCGTTCTAACCGAGGATAAAAAAATCGATTTAATGTTATCGCTTGCTGAAAACCCCCACTCTTCAGTTGTTAATTTGGCGTTAGATAATGAAGCTACTTGTAGTACAGTACATCGATTTTTTAAGAGCGAAAAATTACGTCCTTATGAACCTCTTCTTGTACAGGAACTACTAGAAGATGACCATGATAAGACGGCTTGAATTTTGCGAAGAAATGAAGATAAGGATTGATACTAATAATGCCTTTTCAAGTAATATTTTATTTTCTGATGAAGCTACATTTTGCCTAAACGGGCAAGTTAATAGACAAAATTATCGATTCTGGTCTCATGATAATCCGCGATGGTTACTTGAGACGCACCCCCAATATGCTGGTAAGGTTAATGTCTGAGCAGGCATAATAAATAATATAATTTTGGGACCTAATTTTTTTCAAGGGAACCTTACCGCTGAACGTTATTTGGATTTTTTAACATTTCATATAATTCCGGCATTAGCAGTTGTTTATCCTAACCAAATGGATCCAGATATTCCAAATGAGATGGTATGGTTTCAACAAGATGGTGCCCCTCCACACTTTGGCGTGGAGGTCCGAAGGTACCTAGATGAAACCTTTGGTCGTAGGGGTACTATTGAGTGGCCACCTAGGTCGCCGGATTTAACACCGCTGGACTATTTTCCTTGCGGTTATTTAAAGGAAAGAGTGTACCAAAACAGACCTAACAACATTGAAGATCTCAAAGAAAGAATAAGGACAGAAACAAATAGAATACCTCCTGATTTAATAAGGAATGCAGTAAACGGATTTTACCATCGCCTAGGGGCGTGTCAGGTAGAAGGCGGTGGACATTTCCAGCATTTGTTGCGCTTTTAGAATTTTCATTTTAGTAATACATAACAAATTTTTATGGATAACCTTTTTGTTTCAGTTTTCAAATTAAATGTCAATATCTTGGAAACAGCTGAAAATCGGGATAGCAAGTCCTACATAAAAAATATTTAGAATTTTTCGTAGAATTTGAAAACCTAATTAAAAATTAGGCATTTCATTTAAAAAAATTGTCAAAGACGTGACAACTGTTCTATGAGACACCTTGCATAATATTTTTTAATGTCAAAAAATGCACAATTAAAAATAATATTTACGGATCCGAGCATTTTCATAGATCGTTTTCCTTTAATTGATACTAATTTTATGCGGGACTTTTGGGAGACCCAGTATTTGAATATTTTTTGTTACAGTTTTTTATTTCTGCAACCATTTTTTAATAAATGTTAAACTTATTTGTTTTTATAATTTTGTATTTTTGTAACTTTCTTGCATAATTAATTACAGGGATTTCTGAAACTATTCGAGATGCAAAGTAGGTTAAATGGGGGCGAAATATGGTGCTCAACAAGACGCCGCTGAAAAAATTTGAATGCTCCCAATAAATTCGGAGATATTCATCACAAAACGAAAATTAACAAACTGGTTTTTATTTTTTTCCTAGTTGCATTTGTTGAAATAGTTTCAAACAAATGTTACATTTTCATTGTCGCATTTTCTTCTCTATAAGGTGGCATAATTAATTTTTTCTAATTTGGTTTTAAAAAAGAGCTGTTTTGATATCGTTTTCAGTATCGTAATAAAGTTTTTATGAAACAGTTTTCTTTATTTTTCTAAGGTTGGTAATGATGTTTACAAATGTTTTATTTTGCTGTCGTTTAATTCTTTGAAATGGAGATGTAGGTATGTATTTAAAGTATTAAGGCGCTTATCTAGTCCTAATTAGATTGAATTAGGTCCAGTGCCTTTTTTTAGTTTTTTTTTATTTGATCAGATTAAGCAACTACAAATACAACTTTTTGGTCTCTTGTGTTTTTTTCATATCTCGCTTTGTTTGCGAGAAAAAGAATTAAAATCACCTTAACTCATTCTAAAAGCTATCCATGGACAACATAAAATAACAACCAAAAATAAAAAAATAAACAATTTTGACCTTACAGTAAATGAGCAAAATGTCCACCTTCTGATAAAATGCACGACTGGTTTCAATAGGTTTACTTTATTTATCACATTTTTTGGCTTACCACATCTGCCATTTATAACAAATTATTGCCAAGGTCAAATGAAGTACCTACCTACATGCTTTGGAGAGCAGCTGTCAGTGATAGTATTGTCATATTATCGTATATCACAAGAGAAAAAATTTTACCTAAAAAATTTTTTCTTGAGTGGTATTCGTCAAGACTATTTCACGAATAATATTAAAACACATACTTTGGTAAAAATAAATAAATTTACGTGAGATTACAACCTTTCAAATGTAACAGTGACAATCTACTGTCAGTCATTAATTACCAATCTTAACAGTGAATTCTGATTGGTCAGTGGGGTCGGCAAAATTATGAAGGTAGTGGTTTTTCCGATTACCTTACGTATCACCCTCTAAAGTTTCGTACCGTAGTTAGGAAACTCCCTGTATATTGACAACATAATAATAATATAAGGCACAGTTTCCAATTCTAGCTTTGTTGCTAAGTAAATAGATAAAAGATGAGTGCAATAAATTTATAAATACGAGGACAGTTCGATAAATATCTTGGTTCGCCTAGTAAGATGGATATGTATGAATATTCTATAGTTACAGGGCTCTGACAGTAGCTCATTGTTTGGCAGTCCTTTAATCAAAATATAGTTCACTATAAGCCGACTACTAAACTTGCAAATACGAATAATATCGTCTCGTATTTTCTTTTAAATAACAATGTTTATTACAGTAGTTTGGTGCCAAATTTTTGAGAAAAAAACTGTTTAATTTACATAGTTATCTCAGTTTTATGTCTGTCGGGTTGAATCGTTTAAATACCTAAGTATCGCTAATTATGAACTTCTCCAGACATCTTTTCAGTTCTCTACTCTTATTCATTTCAGATAAGATTAAACGACTTGTAAATGATTATAAAAGTGCACTTAATCTAAACATTATATACGTAAATACTTTATCTGATTCAAGTATAAGTGCTACAGTGCTAGGGTAAGTTTGAAATATGCATAGAAACAAATATACTTACAGTATACATATTTTATTTATCCAATATGTATGGCATACCCTCTAATACACCTTTAATTCTTAAAAATTCCAAGCAACAGGAATAACTGCCAACCCACTTGTCAACGAAAAATCAAAATGTTATATATTTTAAATACATCAAAAACAGAAATGCAGGAACTCAAAAGGTTCAGCAAAAAATGTTTTTAGTTTACCAGGGCATCTAAAAAGTGTTAATGATATAAATAAATATTTCACGGAGATCTCTAATAATGTATATCCACCTGACGATAATCTAATTCAATCAGCAAAAGAAATTGCATAACATAAATAACACAAAGGAATGGTAAATAAAGGTACTATGGTACGTAATAAATATCGATTCTTCCCTATAGCCCGATAGGAACATAATTAATATAATAATCCCACAATACACAATAAATATATAACCAACCCTTAACCTATCTTATACGTGTGTTCATTACTTTCTTAAATCTATGCAATATTCTGTATTTCCAAAAGATTTTTTAAAACTACTTTTAAAACTTGCACAAGAAAAAATGTTCAAATTCGATTGTTCAGCTAAAATTCAATTTTTCGAAATATTTTCTTTAATCCTAGTGTTATAAAACCTCAGAATTTCACCATTAAGATTAGCCAGACTTGCCGTAGAATCAACATTGCTTAGTGAATTGGGTAAAGTCTGTTCAGAGATATAGGAAAGTGACTAGCTGATCCCTATTAGGAAAGACCCGGGCCCGAGCTGTAAAATTAAAATATGGCCGAACAGGTCCGTATTTTGCTTAGAATTTAATCATGGTTTGTAATAAAAATAAATAAGACACTAAATAATATTTTATTTATGTTCAAATGTGAAATAACAAGTTATTTTATTATTAAAAATTATATTTATGAATACAAAAATATACAAATTATTCGCTACTTATAATAATTATTCACTTAATATATCAATATCACTATCGCTATCATCATCTGTTCTAATTATTATTTGTGCTATATTGTTTATATGGATATAGGATTTTTTCACTTTTTCAACATGTGTAACAGAATTTGTCCAACTTTGTGAAGGGATGTTAAAAACTTCAGTTTCTATAAGCTCAAGTACACTGGAGTTAATAGTAGGGCAAATATTGTTACGACGAATGGCAGATTTCAGTTGGTGCCAAACATGTTCGATGGGATTAAATATACAATGTACAAACCTCAATTATTTGCCTTTTGGTGTAATCTTCCTGAAAATAAATGTAATTATCATACATGTAGTTTTGGATTGTTGCTTCTGTGTCATTTGAGGTGGGAGTCTTGGTCAACTGCCTACTATGGTAGCTTGCATTGTCCATTACAACTACGCTATTCGGAGGTATATTTGGAATTAGCTTGTTTTAAACCAATCTTCAAATAAATCAGCAGTGGTGTCCTCATGGTAATCCAGAGAAGAATCTTTAATGTTTCTTACAGACAGAGAAAGTCCATTTGGAATCCATCCGTCTTTAGATCCAGCATGCAAAATCGTAATTCGTTTACCTCTTTTTGATGGCGCGCTTGTTTTACACTTGCCGCTTGAGTCAACCCAATCCTTTTCCGGGGTATCATATGTGTCGAATTAGGTTTCATCCAAGTAAATAATCGGCCTTTGCTGATCTCTGTAAATCCTAATTTTTTTGTAGATATTCGGATCGCTATTTCCGAATTCTACTAGGTTCCATTAAAACTTGTCTTTTGTTAATTGTTTTAAATCTAAAACCCATGTGTTGGATACATTTCCATAACGCTGTTCTGCCACATTTAACGCCGGTTTCACCTTTTTCAAGCCTCTTAATTAAATTATCTGATGTAGGCACGCTTTGTTCCTCGTATAACTTGTAAATTTTACGCCGTATCCTGATCACTTCCATCTACCTACGAGAAAATGCCAGTATCGGTTTTTCCATACAGGTGATGTTGGAATTTTTGTTAATGTGGCCGTTTCTTCTAACGCTGCTTGCTTGTTGACCGCACGTTCAATGAGAGTTGAATAAATATTGTTTATAACTTCCTTAGTTTCCACACAAAATTGTTTTCTGCTTTTCGACGGGGTTATCTCCTGAGATACATTGGGCTCGCACATATTTTCCATGACTCACACACGATTAGACAAACGCTGTATTACAAACGAAGTAAGAATAATTACTAAAACTAGAGTGGCTATATATACAGCCTTTAGAACATAATTTGTTTTAGGGGATTAACCCTCTTATTTTGAATGAGGTAAAAATCGGTTTAAAATTACCAAACTATTACTTTAATAATGAAATTACGTCTTCCGGATTTGCAGTTTACTTTAAGACATTTTTAAATACGGACCATAATTTAACTGCATTTATTCATTCATTCATTTTTTTTTATGGCCACCCTTGGATAATCCCATTCAAAGGCAAAGTGTAACTTTCTTATATCTCTGGACAGGCTTTATCCCTTTGATTTTTGTGGCAGTAATATTTAATCGTTCAAATTCCTTCCAGCACTCCTTTGAGTTCCTGTTATTCAGTTTTAGTGAGAGATAAACCGCCTTCTCTCTTCGAGCCGCAGAAGATGTTAAGTTAAGTAACTCCTTACAGAAACTCTCGCAAGGCTTTATCACTGTAATAATAAGCTGATTCCAAATGAACACAATATTGAATATTTTACAAAGTTTAAGACTAAAGCTCTTGACTGTGACGGACTAAATATAACGTTGACATTACTTTGTTGTTATATTGCACCAATTGACGCACATTATAAATATATGCATCGAAAATGCCTATTTTCCCTTAACATGAAAGCAGACTAATGTGACTCCTATTCCCAAAGTTAATAATCCAAGCTTTAATTAGCCCCGTTCGATTTCAATTTTACCTACTCTTTCCAAAGTTTTGGAAAAGATTACTGAATGCCAGATCATCACGTATTTAACTGTAAATGATATTATACCAAAGACACAGTCAGGTTTCAGGGCTGGTCGACAGTCCTCTCTAAAGGTACTACTATTTCAATTTTACTTGATTACAGTTAGGCCTTTGATATTCTTAATTATAAAATATTGATATCAATAATAAATTACATAAGCTTTGATAAAAATGCGTTGAAATTAATTTAACCCTATTTGCCCAATAGGATACAAAGAGTGGTTATCAATGAAAGTGAATCTAATGTCCTTGACGTAGTTTCCGAAGTTCCGCAAGGAAGTATCCTTGGTCCTCTGCTCTATATAAATTTTATAATTTTATACCACCCAATTTCAATAATTTTTAAGACATTGTAACTGTCATATGTATGCAGGGTGTCCGGCAAGCACCTCCTAACATCTTAGGAGCATAAAGAGGAGGACAAAATAACTCTATAATAATTTGTCATAGAAAAAAAATTCCACATTATCAACCAATTAGTTAATCCGTCATCTTTAACAGTCGTTATAAGTAATTTAATTCATCGCTAATTCATCAAGCAGGATTATAAGTTGTTTCTCATTACTACAAATTTAATTTCCCATTTTTGTTTCGTTGTTTTCGTTAAGGTAAACATACGCACTACTGGCCACCAAATATCCCCAATCCAATTGAACATCGCTGGCCAATCAATATCTGGTGTGGATTTATCGGGGTTAGAGTTACTGGTGCGCATTTCTTTGAAGATTATTTAAATGGAAATATGTACACATATTTTTAAAGAAACCAATTACCCCAATAAATCTTGACATGTGGTTTCAGCAGACTTTGCAGTACAGTAACTAGTTAAATGAAATATTTGAAAACAGGTGGATTGGTTGAGCTGGTCCGGTCAATTGGCCTGCTCGGTCTCCAGATTTGATCCTCCTTGATTTCTTCTTGTGGGACTTTATAGAGGACAAAGTGATGGCAACTGCACTTGCAACCTCGGATGATATGAAAGACCAAATCCGTTCTGCTTGCTATTAATGACACCTGAAATGTTAGAGCTGGTACAAAATTTATTTAAACCAGTCTTTCTCAAAGTGGGCGATAACGTCTCCTTTCAGAGGGGCAGTAGAAGGTTGAAAGAAAACTAGGGGGCCTTAAGGTGGTCTAGGGGGCAAGGGCGGATTAGAAAAAACGACTAAAAAAACATTCTAAGCACGTAGTGAACTGTACTATAGGTTGATATCTTTTATAATTGGGTTGTCACCGGTTCTTATCGCGTTTGCGAAATTTCAAATATTTCTGCCGTCGGGAAGTGGATGACAATTGAATTCAAAGATTCCACTACATTCGTATTTACAGGTGAAGCTAATAAAAGCGTGTTAGTTGGAAATAGCTAAAAATATGTTTGCAGCAATTAAGTCCTGTCAAGTTCTTGTTAAATAACGCGAATTTTGCAATCCTGCAAGAATTGATAGGATTATTTGTGCTTGTTCTAACTTGCTGATTGCCTACATAGTCAGTCACACATTCAACTATCGCGCCGGGTATTATCAACGAGTCATCGCATGCTAATCTTGTTCCTGTATATTTAGGGGGCTCTCAAATTATTCTCAAAGTGGGCGAAATAAGTTCGAGAACCACTGATTTAGACAAAGGGTATGAAAGTGTTTGGAAGTTGAGGGGGCATTTTTATTTGAAATTAGGTTGTAAGTTATTTTGTTATTGCAATACCACAATAAATTATAATTCCGTAATTCTAGCAACAAAAATACAATTTTATAAAATTGCAAAGTTGCCTTCACCCCTCAAAAAGAAAGGCATAAAATTAACCACACCAAAATTTCATGAAAATATTTAAAACCGTTTTAATGCTTTTAAAGAAACTCACTCTGTAGATCCATTGATAAGATAATTTCTTGCTAGTACAAACAACAAAATAAGAAAGATATCAAACCCTATTATTAGGCTTCTACTTTGTATTTTGAAAGCTATTCTTTTCTTCCAAAATACACTTCAGATGACAGATATACTATACCTACATCCCTTTCGGTTTTTTCTCTAGGGACCACCATGCATTTTTCCTTCCTCCTCCTAATTTATCTTGCCATTATCATCATCACAACTATAAAGTGTGACAGGCTGGCAAAAGGTGTCATACCCTATGGATACAACCTCCACCTGAACTTTACGGAGGCTTCTTTCACCCGTCCTCCTTACGAGTACCAAGGATACCTGCAGCTTAGGTTCACCATGTACAGTAGCTACCCTACAGATTTAAAACTGTACGCCGCTCACGATTTTATCAATGTGAATTCGGCTTATTTGGAAATAAACTCGACCGCAACCGAGATCACTTCGTTTGATATCGATAGTTCCACTGATATTTTGACTTTGGGCGGTACCAGCATTGCTAGTTCCACCGCCTATGACTCGTATGTAAATATCTACTATTCTAGCAGGTGAGTCATTATTTTCAAACTATTCCTTAATAATGACAAGACCTCTTTTAGATTGAGCATGACAGACATGTACGGCCTCTACAAACTGAGCTACGAGAGCAATGGAGCAACCCAGTATATGATCGCAACGCAATTTGAACCAACTTTCGCTAGAAGGGCATTTCCTTGCTTGGACGAGCTAACATTTAAAACATCTTTCCGATTAAACATAACTCATCCAATTGCAATGGAAGCATATTTTAATACACCTGTGGATGAAGCCATTAATGCTACAAATCCAGATGATTCGTAAGTGCAGATCCTGTCTATTTTCGAAAAAACTGATTTATTTAATACCAACTTTCAGGTCTGTTACAACATATTTTCGAACCACTGGCGACATGGAAACATACATGGTTGGGTTTGCTGTGGTGCCAAGTGTAGCCTTTACCTGTACCATTGGCGCAAACATCACATCTAGTATCCACTACTACCAGGTCTGTTCTAGGACCGGAACCGAGTCAAGTAGGGACTGGGCTCTGGAAATTGGTGGCCCCTTGATGAGAGATTTGTATAATTTTACAAATTATGAGTGAGTTGTTGATGAATTTAGTTTTTTTTTAAAGAACCCAGATAGCACAACGACATCCATAAGACGTCTATAAGATGTCTTACACAAATTACCAATACATCTTATAGACATCTGTAAGACGTCGTTTCTTATAGAAGGTAACGTCTATAAGGCGTCTTTCTACGACATCCTGCTGCCGTACTAGGAGAAGCAGTGCATTCGTATATAATAGCTACCTATTGTAAATCAATACAATGCTGTACAATAGGTCAAACTTAAGTAGGGAGTACAATTCAGCTTCCTAAGCTGCTGTCGTACTCCAATATAAACTTTAATTGGTTATGCAATATAGTTTCTAAGGAACGGCACTTTCTACTACATATACATAATTCGGTTTACAACATTCTCCGAAGTGTTCCGATTTTCACTTTCCATTGATGAATTTGTAATGTGTTTCTTTTTAATTAATTAATTAATTACTTCACCGTAAAATGGTATGTAAAGAAAATATTCTTACATCTTTTACAAATATAGCTCCAAGCGTTTTGTAACGCCGTTCAAAAGATATCTGAAAGATGTCGTAACTGAACGTTTTATAGACGTCCTTCAAAAGACGTCCATAAGATGTTTATTTTAGGTCTTCAGGCTGAATAAATGGACTTAAAACAGACGTCGTGTACTATGTGGGGTGAGTGCCCATTTTATCGTATTTTCTTAGGTATGGGGTGAGTATGGGTTTTCCCAAAATGGATTTGGTGGCCCTACCGGATACGGCCGCTGCTTCTACGGAAAACTTCGGATTCATTACATTTAGGTCAGTGAGAAATGAAAAATAAATTAAACAATTGAACTGCTTCGGCTTTTACTTGGTGGAAATCCATTATCACTGAAGTTATAAAAAATAGTAAAGATAATAATTCTACACTTTCCACAAATTTTTTATTAAAAAACTCGACATGTTTCGCAACACTGTTGCTTCTTCAAGGGATTACAAAAAGTAATATTTTAAAGGTACAAAAGGTATACATTTTTAAAAATTCAATCAAATCAATTCAATTCTTGAAAGAAGCTTCAGGAGCTTTCCTGGCTATCTGATATTTTAAATTCTTAATAAAAATCGCAATTTGGTCACAAAATCTGTGGTTTTGTGTTCAGTGTTCACGTAGAAATGTCTTCCCGAAGTATATGAAAGTCAAAACCAACAATAGTAGCAGAGCAGCTCAAGTATGTTATCAATCGAAAAGAAGAACCAGTTCAAAAAACGAGGGATATAATATAGTGTTTACCTTAAAGCAGTGCACACATACCTATTACATAAACTTCACTACATAGAGTTTCTTGTTTTGGATAGTGAGACGAGAGAAAAAGTAAATAAAAGTATTAACAAAAAAGGTCTGTTACAAAAACGTCAAATCCTTATTTCTAAATCCAATACAGTTAAATTGAAACCACTCCAAACACCTTTCCAGACCATGAATTCTATAATAGATTTGTAAATCTAAGTATACAGTGAATTTTTCCAGCAACCAAATTAATTTGTTAGTTGTCAAGATATAAATACAATTAAATCTTTGAAGATTCTTGGCGTTGATATAGACTTAGCACTTGCAAATCTCTCTAACAATACAAATCTAAAATATGAAACTTCAGTTGTATATAACAAAAAAACAATTTATAAAATTCAAATTGTAAAGTTAAATAAACCTTTTTGTACGAAATTTGTTGACGACGAAATCGCTTCAAAACGAAATATAACGGTACTTCGCCTTCCGCCATATCACTGTGAATTAAACCCCATAAAATTGGTGTGGGCGCAAGTAAAAGGATTTGTATCAAGGCATAACACCACTTTTAAAATGAGAGACGTTGGAAACCTCTTGCAAGAGGTAATAAAGACAGTGGATTGTGAAAAATGGAGTAAGTGCATCGAACATGTGATTGAAATAGGAAAATGAATATGGTAAGCTGATAACATGCTAGAAAATGATGTAGAGCCCCTTACTATTTCTCTCGACCCCAACGACGATAGTTCATCGGACTACTCGGAACATGATGACTAAAATTTAAAAATTAAGTTGTTGTATTGTACATAGCAGATTTCTTTTATAAATATTAGTATTTAAACCACCGCTCTTACAGTACTTCATTCACCAAACTCGTCTCTCTATTGTATGCTAATTAGGGTGACCCTAATTTAGGACCGATTCGGGGTGTGTAGGTTTGAAATACTGCAAATTTTCATTTTAACACTCTTTGGCATTAAGCAACAGAGTATAACAACAGTTTAGGGAAACACAGTAAAAATAATAAAACTAAACTGAGCAAAGGAAGGAAATCTGGTGTTGTTTTTGTGACAAACAGGCAGAAATTTTGAAAAACGTGTCAATTAACTTGAATGAAATTATTCTAGTTTTCTAAAAAATAAAAGTGATTCAAATTATTCCAACCACTATATGTTTAATACTAATTATAATTACGATATTTTGCATACCGAAGACAAAAGTATAAAATTGAACCTGCCTTTGAAATATACAAGCTTAAAAGCCACAATACTCTTCTTAACAATCCATTAGATTTAAACGCGTCACCGCTTTTGAATATTTTTAATTAGTTTGTTAATATTATAATATTATTATATGTTTCTCCCTCAGCTAAAAGATGTATGCCTGCTAATGTTTAAAAATGTATACGCTTTATACATTTAAAATATCACTTTTTTACTCCTTGGAAGAAGCAAGAGTGTTGCGAAGCATGTCGAGATTTTAAGTAAAAACTTTATTATGGGGAAACTGTAAAATTATTATTTTTACTATTTGTTATAACTTTAATAACAAATTAAGCATTGACACGTATTTTTATTTATAGAGAACAAAATCTGCTTCTGGATGCAGACAGTTCCAGTAACTTGGACAAACAGAACATAGCCCAACAAATAGCTTTCAATTTTGCCCAAATGTGGTTTGGAAACTTTGCCAGTCCCGACTGGTGGAACTACACCTATTTCACCAAGGGTCTTGCCTATTATTTGCAGTACTTCATCATTGATAGAGTGAGTATAGCGCAACAAAACCAAGTTATGTTAATTTATATCGTTAAAATCGCCATTTAGGTAATGGAGGATTGGGATATGGACAAGCAATTTGTGTTTAGAGTATTTCAACCAGTGCTTGAACTGGATTCCTTGAGGAATTCTCCAAGTCTGCAAGGTATTGTTAATAGTACTGATGAAATCATCGGTGTTCTAGGCCAGCATACACATCTGAAAGGTAACGCATTTAAATATTCGACAAGGTATTGCGTTCTTTAAAACACAACACAAAATATTCTTTGCAGGGGCAAGCCTTTTCCGAATGCTTAAAGACACCATAGCCACGCCCAAGTATTTCCGTCAGGGTGTCGAATTTTTTATTACTTCATTGTAAGTATATTAAATTTGAATATAAGTATTTCTAATTATTTCCTCTGCTCTTAGTTCAAAGAGAAACACACAACCTCAAGGAATGTGGAATCTGATAAGTGCTCAGATAAACATTAATAACAGAAACTTGCTGCCTAAGGACAACGTATTGAAAGAAGTCCTCATAGATTGGGAATTAAGTCCCGGATTTCCTCTGTTGGAGGTGACGAGAGATGGACCATCGAAACTTAACGTCACGCAAAAGGTATTATAATTAAGCGATGAGTGCTGCCAGGAAAGCCCACGTTTAACTCATAATCCATTGAACTTGCTCGACTTTACTATGAAGGTCCTTCTATGTTCTCCCTACTAAGCTTAATATGCTTAACACATAATACATGGTGTCTTTCCAGAGTTTCGCAAGCTCCTAGGAAGTGTATATACGTCGATTGACTGTAGATGCAGATTTATATTACAAAAGTTTATTTGCAGGGCAGATTTTTGTACACGGCACTAGATATAAATTACGAGTGGTACGTTCCCGTTGCATATGTCTTTTCCTCGAATATGTCCGCTTCTGGGAATACTACCCTCAACCAGTGGCTGCTTCCAAACAGTTCCATGGAAATTGAGCTACCAACTCAAGACGAAGAATGGATCATATTAAATACGCAGGCCACAGGTAAGAATTTGATCCATCCAGATCTACAGGATTTCGATAAAATTGTAAATTTGTTTTCAGGGTATTATAGAGTAAATTACGGTGACATGTGGCAAAACATTACCTTGGCTGTGCACCAATTAGACTTCTCGGGTATACCAGAGCTAAATAGAGCTCAGCTTTTGGATGATATGTTTGCTCTGGCACGGGCAAGCATTGTGAATTATACTGTGGCCTTTGATTTGGTTGATTATTTATCTGAGGAAGAATCTTTGTACCCTTGGATGTCAGCATTAAATGGTGTTAACTATATATTGAGGAGAGTTGGATACAGCACGAGTCTAGGTCTAAAAGTGGAGGTGATAATGCCAGAACACAGAATACAAAAGGGGAGGGATCTAGTTATGTTTTTTTAAGGGTCTTTTACTGAATCTCATAAAGAAAGTGTACGAATCAGTACCATGGAGTGATTTGGACGAAAACAACCACCTTTACACCATAAAACAAATGGAAATTTTATATGAAGCATGCAAATTGGGTTATCTGGATTGCGTAAGGAATGCGATCAATAGATTCCAAGATTTTAAGACTACAGGAAACAGGTGACATGTCCTTGAAATTACCACTAGCTTAAATACTGATATACAGATTTTAGGCCAGATAAGAATTTGCGAAGAATAGTGTATTGCACTGGTATGCTCTATCATGCTGACACGTCAGATTGGAATGCGCTATGGCAGGCCTTTCAAATTACAGATTTAGCTACGGAAAAAGTTAACATTTTGTCCGCCTTGGGCTGTACTGAAAACATGGACTTGCTAGAAAGGTACGTGGTTCTTCAATATAACTCACAATGAATTTATTTGAACGTTCCTTTCTTCTAGATCTTTGCGATTAACATTGGACGAAACGTCGGGTATCAACAGCCAGGATGCCTCGATAGTATTCAGCTCGGTCTATAGTAACAGTAAAATCGGAGTACAAGTGGCTTTAAATTTCTTGATAGGAAATCATCAGGCTATTGTGCAAAGGTAAACGAATGTGTAATAGGTCCTTAATTAGGTATTGACCCGTATCTGGAGTCTTTATTATTAGCTCAACACCTTCTGATCTTCGTCATTTATCTGATCATACTGATATTATGTTTACCTATAATACTGAATTAATTATATATACCTGTCACCGATGAGGGGCTGTTTCTCTTGTATAGCATTTAACACTGCCTTACATACTAGACAAGTGAGGCTATGGAAGAGGGTATGGACACCTACGCATCCTTTTATGACCTAACTATAGCTTTTGATTGCGTATCGCGTGACATCCTGCTTCAGAAATTACAATACCACAACTTTGATCAAAAATGCATCTTATTGATCTTTCTGAATGCTCTTAGTATGTTTTTTTTACAACCAAAATAGGTTACGGAAGTTGCAAATAAAGAACACAGGGGTCGGTTCTGGGCCCCTTATTGTTTCTCATATATTTTAATGACTGGTCAAAATTTAAGGATAATTGGACACTAATAATATTTGCTGATGACACAACGAACACCCTTAGATATAACTTATTAAACTTCTTGGGGGAAATAATAGGTGCCACGCACGCAAATTTAATAAGCTAGTTTTTTGGCAAATCGGTTGAGTCGGGACACCCCGCACTAGTGCCACAACATCTGGGCATACATCGTTACATCTGAGTTCTATCCAGCAAATATTTTTAAAAAAGCTCACAACGTTATTGTCAAATCCAAAGTATCTATTTTGTGCAAAGAATCTGATGACTTAAGGTATCAAATGCCTTACTGTAATCGAGTAAAACGAGGCATGTATTTAGTTTGGCATCCATTGACCCGAAAATATCTTCAGTAACTTTAAGAAGAGCGGCCAGACTGAGAGAACGGAAGAATATTGTTATTATTTAAAAAATTCATTAACCTGTACCGTTACACATTTTCCAAGAACTTTGGAGAAGAAGTGAGGCAACCTTATTGGCCTGAAATCGGTAATTGAAGAGGGGTTAGTTTGTTGTCATAGTTTTGAGAAATGAACTGATTATCACCGTTGCCAACCAGATTTTCACCCGTTAAAGCTAGATTAAAGTTGTTGGGGCTAGCGATACTATCTTGACAAGCCGAATCTTTTGCAGTGACATTTAGCCAGCGTAAGAATTTCCAAGTTACTAGGATATGCCCTGAATAAGAATTAACAAAATTCACATTTCCTTATAGTCCAGCCATGAAGCCTTAGTTTGTCTGTATTATTTTCTGAAATAATTGCTAGTAATGCTCATTTTAGATATCAAGATATGAATTGCGTAAGAGACATGGTCCTTGGCTTAGCAGAGCATTTAACTGAGAAAACTGCCATAACTCAGGTGAGAAAATTCCGATTCTAATAATTGCAATGATGTTTTGATGATATGTTTTTTAGCTGAGGAACTTTCTGCTTCAAACATCCGACCTAGAAGCAGAAATAAAAAGTATTGCAGACCGGGCTTTAGAAATCACTGACGTCAATGTTATATGGCTTGATAGACATTTGGAAGAATTGAATAACTATTTTCAACTAGACTAAAACAACCTGTTGCTTTTTCTACAACCTTTTTTAAGACACTGCTGATTAATTTTGATTGACTAAAATTATGTCTGGTATCTTAAGATTTTTTTTAGATTAATGCGTATGTTTTTTTTTTATTAAATATGTATATGTTTTAAACAGTGCATCAGTTTTTATTCCTGTTTGAATTTGCATACATCGCAACTGTCTCTCGATTTCACAAACTATTTTTTTCTATTTGGGATTCATAACGATTACTTTACGATATGCCAAAAGTTTAACAATGCTATAACTTTTTAGAGCTGGTAATGATATTATTTATCAAATATTTTCGGTTGCATAAATACGGGCAATAAAATCGTTTGTTGTCAGGAGAAGATCAGACATTTTCATAGTGTTACCAACATCAAATTTAGGCATACAAATTTACATATTTTCCCTTTAGGTATAAGGTTTTTATTTTTTACGCGCAGTGTCTCATTAACAAAACACCACATCTTGAAATCCTTACTCAATAAAAAAAATGTAGTATTAAAACGACAGAGTTAATACGTTTTTCAAAGAAATATTACAAATAGGCTCTTGAATTCTTGTATCTATTTTTTTTATGGAACAACAAATAAGTAGCTGTATTTCTTAATCATTGCTTGATTTTTAAGAAAAATTAAAAACATCCGTAGATCACTGCAAAGTGTGTAGATAGCGTATTTCGAATAAATTTGGTAAAATGTCAAACAAATTACTCATCTATTTGGTCTTATATCAATTTAAAATTAAAAATAATAAAACTGACAGTGGTTAATTTATTATTATGTATTAATTGTTCTTTTTATTTATCTAATATTAGTCATTGAGATACCGAGTACCGAATTACACGACTTTTCACAATTATTTTTACGAAGCCAATATATAGATATGGTAGATTTATAAAAAATTAATTTATGGTTACTATCCAAAGATCCTGAGCACTTTCAGGCGACAATTAGGGAATCTTAATTTATTATAAATCAAAAATCGTATACATTTTTAATTCACCGTTCAATTTAAAGCATAAGAGCTCTCCTGAGTTGCTTTACTGCGATGCGCTGTTTCTGAGTAAAAAAATAAAAACGGTTGTATTATCCGAGAAAATCAATCTGATTGTTATAGAATACAATTTTGCAATAAATCTAGTTGCCATGGAATATGCCACTTGCTTTTTACATTTGATACTTTCTAGTAAGTCTCTGTCATTTAAGTCTGTGCGTTGTCAATTATTTATTTCACTTTATCTTTACCATCTTGATAAAATGGTGAATTATTAAAATGCAGAAATGGGGGAAATGCGTTATGTGTGTAATGGAGAGCCAAACGTATTTATCACCTGATATATCCCAACCGTGCTTTCCCAGATAGTCCAACCATATCTAATATTCATCGTTGTCTTGTTGAAACTGGTAGTATCTGAAGAGGTACATCTGAAGGTAGACCTCTAAGTGTGAGAACACCTGAAACTAAGGAAGCGATGCTGCACGAAGTCGAAGAACATCCTGAAACGAGTACGAGGAACATTGCTAGAAACTTGAATACTTGCCATCATATTGTTTGGAGAATTTTAGTGGATTTTTTAATGTATCTGTACCATATTTCAAGACTACATGCATTACTTCCCAGAGATTTTCCAAGGCGTGCGACCTTCTGTCAGTGGTATCTTAATAATATTGCACAAGATCCGCAATTTCAAAATTCTGTTCAAGACATTCCATTCAGAATCTCCACAACAATAATTTGTCCCTATGCCGTAATCGAGACCCATTTCCAAAACCAATTCTCGGTTAACGTATGGGCAGGAATTATTGGTAACCTCATGTTCTTGCACTAACCGAAACAAAGGTCAGATCATCGACTAGTACGGTCAGCTATTTAAATCCTAGGTACACCATCACTGATTTAGGCGCAACTTCGACTTTGTCTCTTTATCCGGAGTAATATTTCTTGTCTACGAGAGGAGAGGGAATGTGGTTTAAAATATCCACGCAGAGAGTTACTAGATTCATCTGCTGCATTTACCGGCCGCCAAGCGATACCCATTATAGAGACTTGTTCTCCTTACTTGCTAATACTATTGACTTTTTGTAAACCCATTTTATCCCAATTCCAAGGTTGTCATCCTTGGCGACTTTAACGTTCATAATGTCAACTGGCTTAAATACTCGAATACAACCGACGAGCAAGGTCGCGAAACCGCATCCTTTGCCATCAGCTCTGGCCTAACCCAACTCGTGGATGAACCAACTCGGATTCCAGACCGAGATGGTGATTTTGCTAGTTTGTAGGATCTTTTCTTAACTACAAACCCCGACTTGTCACCGTAAAGCCTCCGTTAGGAACGTCCGACCTCAACCTTATTTCGGCACTGAACAAATTACCAATTAGTGCTGAACAGCTTCCAAAACCACGCAAGATCTGGCATTATACATCAGCTAAGTGGAATGACCTAAAGGACCATTTTCGAACCTTTCCTTGGCGGAACGTTTGTTTTACCTCTGATGATCCCTCCATCTGTGCTAGAGAAGTATCGGAGGTTATTCTTACTGGCATGGAAGCCTTCATCCCTTCTAGCGGTAAGTCTTGATTTACCAAAAATTGCGAACGAGCTGCTAAATCAAAGATTCTGCATCTACTATCAACGAAAAATGATTAAAGTATCTGGAAGGCTTCATCATTATAAGTGACCGCCAGTATGGATTCCGTAAGTCTAGATCTACAGGAGACCTTCTCGCTTATGTTAGTCACATTTGGAGCAACGCACTAGAACATCATGGGGAGTCCCGGGCGATAGCACTAGACATTTTCAAGGCCTTTGATCGAGTATGGCATGAGGGGCTCCTTACTAAAGTGAGAGCATACGGAATGCCGGTTCGATTATGTTCATGGCTGTCAAGCTTTCTTAAAGACCGTTCTCTACGAGTGGCGATGGACGGATCTCTTTCAGACACGTGAAACATCAACGACGGAGTCCCTGAATGTTTTATATTGTCGCCCACCCTTATTTTACTATATATTAACGATCTTTTGGAAAAAACTAAAAATCCTGTATATAACTCCGCTGATGACAGTACACTTGTTTCATCTTTTGCTTTGGATGCTCGGACATCGGCTGCCAATGCACACCTTTATAGGCAGCAAGAGGTCTCACGTCTGAACAAAGACCTGGAAGAGATTCTGTCTTGAGGTGACAGTAACCAAGTAGAATTTAACGCTAAAAAAATCCAGACAACAGTTTTTTCTATAAAAGTTAATGTTCAAGAACCGGATATAGTCATGGCAGGACACTCGATTCCCTCGACTTCAGGCCGTGTTCCCCAACGAGTATAATCTCCAAATATTCAACGCTAACGTGAGTCGGTTCCTGCGCACACGCACTGCTTGCAAAGCGCCATAAAGGGTTAAACCCGCAGTGCTGTGCCATATCATAAAAATAGCCAAAATGTAGCTCTTTCTACGCTCTTAAAGCTGCGTCATAACAAAATGTATCGTGCCCTTTTAATTTTATTACGAAAATTTGCGTCCCCTAGCGGTCATTTTGGAAGCTTGAAAAATGTTTTCCAAAAATATCTTCTGGTCGATTTAGTCAATACATTTTTTTTCCCGAAGCTCGAAGTTTATGGCTTTCATAATATCGTACTTTGTCGACCTTAGTGGGACACCCTGTATATAGGTATATAACTATTAAGTGAATGCTGTTGTAGGTTGTAAAGTCTGTTCAGAGATATAAGAAAGTGAGTAACTGATTCCTATTAGGAAAGACCCAGGACAGCTGAAAAATTTAAAAATAGCCGAACAGGTCCGTATTTTGCTTAGAATTTAATCATGGTTTGTAATAAAAATAAGTGAGACTTCTTCTTCTTCCAATGCGTATCCACTAATGGATGTTTGCGATAACATTTTCCATTGCTACCTTATTCCTTGCGGTGTGTATCAACGACTGTACATAGTGTAGCCCTGTCCACTGTCTGATATTTCGCAGCCAAGACATTTTTTTCCTTCCGATCCCTTTCCGGCCTTCAATCTTGCCTTCGATCAATAGCTGCAAAAATTGATATTTCGTGTTTCGCATTATATGCCCCAGATATGCCGTTTTTCTTTTCTTAATCGATTTAAATAGTTCACGTTGTCTGTTGACACGTCTTAGAACTTCTTCGTTTGTTATTCTAGCCGTCCAAGGTATCTTCAGGATTAATTGCAGACGCCTTCAATGTCCAACCTTCCATACCGTAAAGAAGCACCGACCAAACGTAGCATTTAATGAATCTGAGTCTTAGGTTAAGGTCAAAGTCGGAACAGGCAAGCACTCTTCGAAACCTCAGGAATGCCTGTCGAGCTTGTTCAATGCGACATTTTATTTCCTTGTCTGATGTCCAGTCTTCGAAAAGCCAGATGCCCAAGTATTTAAATTTATCTACTCTTTCTATGGGTCTTGCGTTAAATGTTATGGTGGAGTTTTCAAACATATTTAGGTTTCTAGAGATAATCGTAAACTTTGTTTTTTTGATGTTGATATTTAAGCCCATTGATTTGCTCTGTTCTCCTACCTTGTTGACCAGTTGTTGTAGGTCGTGTATGTTATCAGCGATTAAGACCGTATCGTCAGCATAACGGATATTATTAATCCACACTCCATTAACTTTGACTCCCATTTCCACATCTTCCAAAGCCTCTTGGAATATTGCTTTCGAATATAAGTTGAATAGGAGTGGAGACAGCACACATCCCTGTCGTACCCCCCCCCCCCCCCTTCTAATCTGTATAGCGTTGGACATATTATTGCCTAATTTGATTTGCGCTGTTTGGTTTCAATATAGATTTTCAATATAGATTTTCAATGCATCTAATGTCCTTTTGGTCTATATCAAGCCCATTGAGGAGCTGCATTAATTTGTGGTGTTGTATGCGATCAAATGCCTTTTCATAGTCTATGAAGCATAGACACACATCCTTTTTCTGATCATAACAGTTTTGGACAAGCACTTGTGTTGCAACTATCGCTTCTCGTGTACCTAACCCCTGTCTAAACCCAAACTTCTTGTAAATTCTCTGGTGTATGATTTTAAGGAATATTTTTAAAGCGTGGCTCATCAGGCTAATAAGTCTATGATCTTCACATTTTCTTGCATTGGTCTTCTTAGGCAGAGGGATAAAAGTAGAGCATAACCACTGTTTGGGGTAGTGTCCTGTCTCATATATAGTGTTAAATATTTTATGTAGTAAGTGAGACATTAAATAATATTTTATTTGAATGTGAAATTACAAGTTATTATTAAAAATTTTACTAATGATTACAAAAATATACAAGTTATTCGGTAGTTATAATAATTATATCAATATCACTATCGCTATCATCATCTGTTCTAATTATTATTTGTGCATCATCTTTTTAAGCCTCTTAATTAAATTATCTAATGTGGGCACGCTTTGTTCCTCGCATAACTTGTAAATTTTACGCCGTATATCTTAATTACTTCCATCTACCTTCGAGAAAATGCCAGTATCGGTTCTTCCTTTCCTCGCTAAAATGGAATTATTCACAATTTTCAATACAGTTGATGTTGGAATTTTTGTTAGTGTGGCCGTTTCTTCTAACGCTGCTTGCTTGCTGACCGCACATTCAATGAGAGTTTAATAAACATTGTTTATAACTTCCTTAGTTTCGACAGAGCAGTGTTTTATGCTTTTCGACGGGGTTACCTCCTGAGATACATTGGGCTCGCACATATTTTCCATGACTCACACACAATTAAACAAACTCTGTATTACACACGTAGTAAGAATAATTACTAAGCTTAAAACTAACTAGAGTGGCTATATATACAGTCGTTAGAACATAATTTGTTTTATGGGATTAACCCTCTCATTTTGAATGAGGTAAAAATCGGTTTAAAATCACCAAATTATTACTTTAATATTGAAATTACGTCCTCCGGATTTGCAGTTTACTTTAAGACATTTTTAAGTACGGACCACAATTTACCTGCATTTATTCATTCATTCATTGTTTGTTTATGGCCACCCTCGAATAATCCCATTCAAAGGCAAAGTGTAACTTTCTTATATATCTTTACAGGCTTTACCTGTTTTCATGTATCGAAAAGCGAAGTCGTCGGATACAAGAGAGAGAGACGTTATCAGACAAAACAATGGGCATACCTCTAGAAGGCAGCAAGAAGTCTCACATCTTTAAACCAACATGAATCGCTTCCTTCGTACATGGATCGCTCGCAGAGCGCCATAATGGCCTTCAACTGCAGTGTTTGTGCGTGATAGTAATAAAATGTAATGACCGTGTACATAATCTGTCGGGGCATTTATTTAGATGCCTTTACTCTAGCAATCGCGAATTCCAGTCAATCGATCTCTAGGAAAAAAATATACTGTTACCATGTTAATTTCGACATTTGAATAGGGAGAATCAATGAAAACTAATTTATAAAAATATATCTTTTTCATGGTGATGATATTAAATAAAACTTACAATAATATCGACTTACGGTCTCACCAAATTAATCTCCTGGAAAGGTAATAAATTAGGGACGAAAAATGTCTTGGTTGAATTGTGATTAGATAAGGAGATTTTATAAAAACGAACAGCCTCCGATTCTGTTATTACTTCTGTTTCTTTGCTAATAAGTGATAAGAACTACTTATAATAAAAGAGTTATAAGGTAAGTAGGCATACTATAATGTTAGTAACAAACAAGGGAATATTTAAGGGGGCAAAAGTGCCGAAAAAATTATATTTGGACAACAACAACATTGGGGAAGTTTTTTCTAAAGCTTTTTAAAGATAGTGGAGTAATCAGGGCGACGATCGGCTACTAAATGAATTTATTACTTTGCATATACACAATATAAATGCACTAAAATAGTAAGGGAATATACATAGAGGGTGTCAATTTGAGAACTTTTAATACAAATATCTCGGATGCTACAAAAGTTAGAATAACTTTAAAATTTCAAATGGCACCCCCTTTGTTAAACCTCAAATGAAAGAAAAATTTGTAATTGGAATAGATCAAGACTTTGTAATTTATAAAAATATTATTTTATTTGATTAAATGCTCAAAATATTTTATTGTAAATAGTAGTACAACCTATTTTCAAATTAATCTCAGCTGGATATTGCCGCAAATAGGAACTTAGATAAAGATTTGCTACATTTTTAACAAGATGGAGCATCACCCCATTATGTTCTACCTGTCCGGCAATTTCTCAATGACGCTTTTCTAGATCATTGGATTGGACGGAGAGGTCCTATAGAATGGCCGCCGAGATCTCCCGATCTAACGCCGCTAGGTTTTTTTCTTTGGATTTATATTTTGAAAACTGTGGTTTTCAAATCAAAACCTAATTTAATAGACGATCTTCGGTAACGTATTATTACAGACGTGTGTTCCAAAATGTCAGAATGGAATTTAAAAATAGGTTGCACTATTGTTTACAACAAAATGCCATGCATTTTGAGCATTTAATCAAATAAAATAATATTTCATTTTCAATTTTATTCAATTTATTATTTATTTTTTATCGATTTTTGTTTGTGCAGCTGAATACTACTCAGTAAGACCTTTCATTTGAGGTATAACAAAGAGGGTGGTGCCATTTGAAATTTTAAAGTGGTGGTGTGGGACGCCTAGGGGGTGATTGGCCCCTTTACTAAAGTATGGTGGTTCTCCCCCTACCCAAGTAACATTTACACCAAATAATAGAAAATAAAAGGCAATGTCAATACAGATAACTGTTTAAACCAACGCACAAGAAAAAGACGAAAAATATAATAGAAGAAGAAGATAAATAATTTATTGTATGGTTAAATAACATAATGAAACATAATAATATCATCATCATAATCAGTTATACTTATATAATTAGATTAAGTAATTAGTTTTATTTCTGACCGGTATATTAGTAGCTTATAACGTCTTAGTTACGCGGGAATTATAAGGGTCATAACTCCCCTGGGATATTAAGAAAAATTTGACATAAAATCAAACGATTGACATCTAATGTCAATTTGATTGTCATCTATTGAAACATTTATTCCACTTTAAAAATGAACAAAATGTTACTAAAATCGGTCAGAAATAAAATTATCTATGTATCACTGGAATTTTAAGGGTCTCAATTACCTCGGGCAATTGCTGTCCCTCGGGCCAAAGGCCCACGGGACGTAAACTTTGCACTCGGTAATTAAGACCATTATAATAATTCCCTAGATACATAAATAACTATTAATAGGTTGAATTAGTCGAATATCGCCATCCATTTTCTAACATCCAATGGTACTTCTATCTTCTAATTAAACAAAGAACAAAGGTATTATTATTACTATTAACACGTTCTTCAAATTGCGACTCGCATCAAAATGCAATACAACTTTAATTTTGTTTTTTTTTACGTATACGCAAGTAATGTAAGAAATTTGAACAAATATAGATATTTTCGTCCAACATATGTGTGAACCCATAATAATTCTATAGGGTTTAGCTCGCGTTGATGGGTAGGAAGTCGAAGTACTAATATTCCGTTTATTTGCTATTTCGTCAATAGCATATTTTACAACGCGATGGTTGTGTGCCTTCACAATTATTATAGTAGCTCAATTTTCACCATATCGCCTTCAAATAGTATTTGTTTTTCTAGAAGCCAGTGAATTATTCCTGTTTTTTTTTCAAGCGGTTGCAGGCAACTCTTTACATCTTCTGGAACAACGACGGAGCCTGATAGAATAAACTTAATCCTGTCCCTAAAAGAGAGAAGAGCTTACATTCCTATCCAGCAATATTTTTCCAAATTTATAGCCTTTTTGTAGCCAGGTCTCGTCCAGATAGTAGAATTTCCTATTTCAATTGTGAAAATCTCTTACTTTTCGTAAATAATTTCGCCTCCAATAATAATAAAAAAATATTTCTTGTTAAAAAATACTGGTTTTAAAATTTTTCTGGTTCCGGTTCATTAAATTTAAAGATGAGGCTTTCTTTAAATTTCTAAAAAATGGCCTAACCTAAAAATCTTGGAGCTTTTCTACAGTATTTAGGTAAAATTTTAAACGAACTGCTACAAGATCGGTTGGCAAAAAGTTACGTAATCGTAAAACTATGTGTGTGTGTGTAATTTTACTTTAAGAATCATTTAATACTGTTGTATTAATATTTATTCCAATATTATTAATAGCTTAAGTAAAGAATCTAACAACGAATATTGAAAACTAACCCCATTAAATTTTTCCTAGTTTATCAGTTTAAGTTACCCTCGCCCTCTCCCTAGTGCGTAAAAGCAAAAATTTTCAAATATATCAAAAAATTATTGATGCGTCTGCATCGTAATCCTTAACCCGATACTTGTTTGCTCATAAGGATATGAGGGATACAATTAAAAGATCAATTAAAAGATAAACTTTAATTGATTAATAATCTCCCGGATAACATGCCCATAAGAAATTTGATCTTTTTATTAGACCAATCTATATAAAATGAAAAGACTCTGTCCAGATAATTATTAAAATCCATGGTATTTTTTCTTAATGTAATCTATTATGATGTAGTATCCGCTATATCGACAAATTTTACTGGGAAAATATATTACAAAATTTTAATTGACCTGATCTCTATCTAATAAGAAACTCACGAGGTGCTAGATCAGGCGAATGACGAGGCCATTTTATTTTCCCTGTTTATGAAAACTTTCAATTTTGTTTTAGACAATAAACATGGGGCTGCGACTACCAGCCCTTGTTCTTGCCTTGGTTACGACCATTGCGGCCTACAGATTACCAGCGACAGTGGAACCGATTTCCTACGAGATCCACCTGACCCTCCCGGAAGCTACGTTTACTGCTGATTCAGATGACTACAGCGGTTTCATGATTATTCAGATTAAGGCTTTACAAGCAACAAGTCAGATACAGATTCACGCTGCTCATGATTTTGTTCAGATTATCGCGGCTCACATAGGCAGTACGGAAGCTTCTTCCATAGTCGTCGACACCAACACCGATATTGTCACTTTGGCTTTTGATGCCGGCTTGATTGTCGATACCAATTACGCCCTGTATATCGATTTTACCAGTAGGTAAGTAAACACAGTCACTGCCATAACTTGAACATGCATGTAGGATCTCCAACCCGGCTCTCTGATGGGGGTTCCGTTCACTTTTTAGCAACTATTATTGCACAATTGCCAGTAAATTGACAAGTAACTTATATCCTGCTACAGACGCAATGACGTATTTAAATAAGGTACCAGTAAAAGATTCGTTTTATTTGTTCCTACAGATGTATATCAACTTGAAAAAACCCTCATGAAAATAATAAATGAAAATTCAGCTGGAGAAAATAAAATATCCATTCAAATATTCTTAAACTTGCCCGAAACAGCGCTGAGGGTGTTTGTTGGGGCAATCAATATGTCTTGGGTAGTGGAAAAGGTTTCCTCCTGTTTAAAATGGGTTAAAATTATTTCTCTGGGTGTGGGTGACTCCAAGAAGTTATCTAATTATCGGCCCCTACAAAGATTATTAAAAAGATGGTTAAAAAACGCTTAATATCATTTATTGAGAATTCCAACATGAGAAAAATACTACTAATGCTATATTTCGTCTTTTGGAGGGTGTGTACGAACATAGGACATATGCCGCGGCAGTGTTTTGTGATTTATCAAAGGCCTTTAACTGCCAGGCGAAAAACATTTAACTGGTTTGAATTATATCTTTGGGGCAGAAGTCAGAGAGTCCTTAAGGGTTCTGTTTGTTCTGAGAGTCATGTGATTCACTGGGGAGTCCTTCAGGGTTCAGTGTTGTGACCAGTTCTCTTTTTTCCATACAATCTTAACGACTTGACGTCTATCAACATTGGGAGAGAGTTCACACTTTTTGCTGGCGATACTACAATATTATAACGTGGTGACGTTAAAAGGTATTATTACCTCAGTTTTGAGTTAGGTTAAATATTTAGGTGATTCGAACTTGCTGTCTCTCTAACATCGAAGAAACAATTGTAATTAGTTTTAAGTATTTTGTGGGGGGCTTGGTCATCGGTGACTCACCCCTTGAGAATTGCCCTACTGCTAAGGCCTTGTCATTGATAGTGGCCTTAAATTTACAAATCATATCAGGGCACCGAGCAGGAAATTGGCTTCGGGATTCTTTGCAGTCAAGGTGGTAGTTAATGAACTTGGAAACGCGCAGTGTGATATACTTCGAAAATAACCTGAACTAACCTGTACAGTGAGTCCCAAAAGTAATGTCTAAAGTCATTTAAAATTCCATGCCATTGGGAAACAGATACTCCGCATTGGATGATGGAGGTTTACAACCAGTAGTAAAGTGCGTGAAAAAGTAATTGGTCCATTTTTCTTTGAATATTCTTAAACTGGACAAGTATATCTCAAATTTCTGACGAAAAAGTGATGTTTCAGCGAGATGGTGCCCCTCCGCACTATGCTACCACTGTGCGTACATTATTAGATGAAACCTTTCCCAATCGGTGGATCGGAAGGAAAGGACCTATCGAATGGCCTGCTAGGTCGCCAGGCCTAATTCCGCTGGACTTCTTTTTGTGGGGTTACCTCAAAGCGAAAGTGTTTGTTGACAGGCCAAACAATCTGCAGGAGTTGAAAAAGAGGTTCCGAAGAGAAGTGCGTGCCATAACTCCGGAAATGGTTAGAGACGTGTAAAGAGAGTTTATTGGTCGCCTTGAATATTGTCAAACCGTAAATGATTTTAGATATTACTTCTAGGACTTACTGTATAATCATTTACCTAATAACTTGAAGGACCTACAGTCACTGATAATAAATCATATTTTGGGTTTCTTGAATTGACTATACATACTTCTTTAACATTTCACTTTATTCCCACAGGGTCAGTACTCAAGATATGTATGGGTTCTACAAGAGCAGCTACACATACAACGGCGAAACCAAATACTTGCTAACCACCCAGTTTCAACCCGTTTACGCCAGAAGAGCATTCCCGTGTTTCGACGAGCCCGCATTGAAAGCTACATTCGAAATTTACATTACTTATCCTGAAGGACTAAATGCTTTAGGTAACACACCTGGACAATTAGAAGATGCTTCAGACATTGTTGGGAGTGATCCGTAAGTTAGAATTGCAGACACAAGCCTGTCTCAGGGTTAGTAAGTCTGAGAGTGCCTTATTTTTTCAGGACTTTGATCACTACAAAGTTCGAGGTGACTGGAAAAATGTCCTCATACTTAATAGCATTCATAGTATCGGACTTTACCTGTACCGAAGGAGGCAATGTCGAGGCAACTGCAGTACCTTACAGGGTCTGTTCTAGGGATGAAACCAGCGCCACTAGGGCGTACTCTGTATCCATCGGGCCTCCACTTTTAAGGAGTTTAAATACTTTTACCAGTTATAAGTAAGAATTTTATATGACAAAGGTATAGTTTTGGGTTCTTTACGCTTGTATGTTTTTTTCTAGCTATGGATCAATGGGCTTTGCTAAAATGGATCAAGTTGCTATACCGGATTTTGCTGCTGGAGCAATGGAGAACTGGGGATTAGTAACATACAGGTAGAGATCGACTAAAGTCTTGAGTATAGGGTGTTTCACAATTGAATGCTGCAACCGCTTTGGTTAAAAGTACAAAGAAAAACACTTTTTCACCAATATCCCTAAAACCGCATTGTTTCTATTTCGATTTTGGTAGTTGCAAAGTACGCATAAAAATATTTTTCTTCAGGATAAAGGTTTTTTAATTATCATTCCATAGATTTTATTTAATTTTTTTTTAGAAAAATAAGTAAGTTCATTAAATTACATAAATCTGCTCTAAATTACTACCATGAACAAGGTTTAATCTTTAATGTCTCATAGTCAAAGGCATTAAAGTTATAGAATGGAAACGCAAACACAACCTAAATCTATAAGAACTTTAAAGTTGTAATTTTGTTTTAAATGGCAAGTAGTGCGATGTTTTCTTTTAGTCTCAATTTCCCAATTTGTGGTAACCAAAGAATCTAGGCTAGATTCCTATATCTAATACTATCGTAACAATCATTTAGTTTTAGTAGTAAGTACGCATAAAAATACATTTTTTATTTTTAAAAATTTATATCAATTTTCAACAAAAGTATACCCTAATTAAATTAACTGTGTTCATTATCTTCCCAAGAACATCAACTTCTGGTTAAACCGGAAGTACTATATTTCCGGCATGTAAGTTACATCCGGTTTAACCGGAAGTGACACTTTTATAAAGATAATAAGAAACTAAGATAGGGGCATGTAAGCCGTTTTACTCTAAGATGCACCGTTAGAAAGCTAGAAGCTGTCAAAGTTCAAAAATGTAATTTTTCAAAAGTCGATATCTCGGAAACTATTAGCCAACAGAATTATGTAATCTCCAATAATTCCAGCCCATACAGTGACACGTTTCATAAGAGCTTCTCATGGTGATGACATCGTAAAATTAGCTTTGTCCGTTAATAAATATCCGCGTCAAATTAAGGATTTTCGGACTTTTGGAAAAACTATTGGCAGAAATTCACACGTAATGGAAAGTGTCGAGGGAGTAGAGCCTGTATTTGTTCAATGTGATAGAGATATAATAAATAATCATGAAGAATCCTCCCTACTAGAATATGGGCGATATTTAAAGTACAGTAAAATCTCTCAATGGCCTCGGGGAATCACATGTTGGTCGGTTAACAGGGGTGGTCGCTTAATAGAGAAAAATTAAAACAACTGGTCTGCATTTTAAATTAAATGAGATGAACCCAATTTACTAATATGTATATACTGCACGTGCATACTAACATATATATTATTATACGAAGAGACAAATTGTTTCAAGTTCATGAATGTGTCCTTAATGTTAGGAAGAGTTGTGCGAGCGAAATATTATCTTCTTCTTCGAAGTCGTCAATATTATCTGTGTTATACATAAATCCGGCTGTCATAAAGCATTTTTTTATTGTCACTGGGAATAAATTGCGCCAGGCCACCGAAATCCATATCAAGGCGTTGATTATGGTAATATTATTTTCGATTTGTTGAAGAGGACAACCACTTTACACATACATGTTATATCCTCCTAATAAGGTAGCTTCTCTAAAGCATTTTAAAATTTTTAATAATGCCTTGGTCCAAAGGTTGGCAATGCAAGGTAGTATTGGGTGGAATGAAAATAAGTTTGACATTATCCGGTGTAATTCTGGGATGAGACGTTGCATTATCAAGAAACAATACCACTCCTCTATTCTACTTCTTCATCTTGGTATCAAATCTGTGAAGCCATGTTATCATGATGTCTTCTGTCATTCACGCTTTTTTGTTCGAGACCCATCGAAGAAGTAACTTATCGATATGTGTGCCCTTGAAACATCGAGGATCTTTGCTTTTGCCTATTATAAGTTGTTCTTCCTTGTCACCTTTCATATTTGCACAGAACAGAATTGTAAATCGTTGTTTTGATTTTTGATTTCTTTCAATGCATATTTTTTTGTTGGCAATGTACGATAGTAGAGACCTGCATGGGGCATAATTCTTTAAAATGGTCAATAGCCTTTTTTTCCAAGCAGTTACGTCTTTGATATTGATATCGCCTGATTCGCCAAATATTTTCTTGAAGGCAATATCGTGTCGACAACGGAATTCTTCTAACCATCCATTTGATGCCTTAAAGTTATCTAGTCTTAGACAACGAGCAGATTCAAGGGCTTTTGTTTGAATTATGGGCCCGCATATTGGCAAGTGCCCGCGGTCGCTTAACAGGTGGGTCGGTAAAGATTAATATAAAACAATGAGATTTTCATTTTTATATATGGGAAATTCATAACTGATCGTTTAACGCAGGTGGCAATTGCAACTTTCCTCGTACACTGCGCATCATATAAAACTGGTACAACTGTTGTAGGCTAAAAATGAGCTTTTTTAAGCTTTGTAAATTGATCGTTTATGACGTTTGTATAACAATGAATTTTGTTGGTTATGGCTTTAAGAAACAGTACTGTCAGCTATTCGAATTAGTATATTAAAGTACATGTTTTATAAAGCATCATCTTATAGCACGCGTCCATGTTAAAAAACGAGCCGCTTGCGGCGAGTTTTTTAACGGGACAAGTGCTCTAACTGCTTTATAAAACACGTACTTTATACTATTTTTTCTATTTTGTATTTTTTTCAATAAGAAAATACATATTTAAAAAGAAAATCAACCCTTCAAATTTTGTAAATTTGTGTGTCTAAATTCTATGTTGGTAATACTCTAAATTTCTTTTTATCATAGTAGCCTTGACAATAAATAATATTTTCTTTGTGTCATTGTCACGAAATTTGTGATTTAATATTTCATAGAGTTGTTCATAATTATAATTAAAAAAATATGGAGCATGATAATCTAAGTTTAACTCCCCCTGAGTTAAGGGATATTGCTAATAAAACGATAAATCAACTTTTACCAGAGAAATCCCGAAAACTTTCTTTTCTCATGGATAACAATAACAGGAAACGTCAGACGTCAACAGAATAAAACATTTAAATATAACCAATGCCAACTTTTAAAAAATAAAATTCGGAGTTCGAAATGGATATATTTCGAACTCGCTAGCGCGTTCGAAATATCTATTTTTCGAGACAAAATTAGAAAAATTCCTTTAACCTTCTGAGTAAATAAATAAACTTCACTATAGAAAAGATAATTAAATCGGTTTAATTTAAAAAAAAATTCATCTGCTAAGTAAAAATATACATTATTTTAAGTTAATAACTAGTCATAGCTCCATTATTATCTAACACTTTTTGTAACCTTATTGGCACAGAATTTATTAAATTTAATGCTAAATTTGGATCTTCGGACAGGTTTTCCCAAACATCCTTAATAAGAGTCCACAGCTGTTTCCTATTTTGCGGAACGATATTTAATTTTCGAATTTTTTTTACCATAATTCCCCAAATATTTTCTATAGGATTAAGATCCGGACTCTTTGATTGCCAAGGAAGGACTTGAATATTGTGTTCATCAAAATAATTCCTCATACAGTTAGCAGTGTGAACTGAACAATTATCTTGTTGAAAAATAAAATTGTTGTTCGGAAAAACCTCCCTGACTGAAGGCAGCATTACATTATCTAAAATATCTATATATTTCCTCGCATTCAATCTTCCGTCAATGTCCCAACATACTCCTAATCCCCCTCTGTACATTCAAGCCCAAACGTTCACTGAAAATCTTCCCGATTTATCGCTTGGAGAAATATACTTTTCTTCGTATCTGGACCGAGGCGGTCTATATACTCGAATATGACCATCATGATACGATTGAAACACTTTCTCGTCAGAGAATATAACTCTCCCCCAAAAATTTACTACATCATTTAACAGGTAATTAAGAGCAAAAATAATTCTACCTTGTTTTTTTTCTTGGGAAAGTTTATATTTTTTTGCCGCTGCACAATTTTTTAATTCCGTTTTTCGAATCCTTCTTAACGCAGTTGTGACAGAAGCGGGGGAATTTGTTTCAACTTTAGCTTTTCTTGCACCATCAAAAGGATGGTCTCTTACAAAATTAACTAAATTTGCATCATGCTGTTCATTAGTTATACACGATCTTCCTGTCCCTCTTCTTCTTTCAACAGTTTGTTCATTATCCCATCTTTCTTTTAAATTCTGGATAGTAGTTTTGCTTCTATTATATTCTTCGGCCAGTATTCTTACAGACCAACCAGCCTCTATTTTGGAAATTATTTGCAACTTTTCGAAATTACTCAACTGCCTTGGCATCGCTATAACGTAAAATGGAAATTTTTGACATAATATCCTATTATTTGTCATAGTGACAGGTGTATTAGGTGTCATTCTTATGCAAAGCATGATTGATAGCGAATATTATAAAACCCGATTTACATTGATAAAATCAAAGTGTACCAGTTTTATATGACGCGCAGTGTACCTATCTCGGGATTTTCTTTTACTGAATTTCAAACAGATCAATCGCTGGAGTTCTTGCTGTCCGAGGTTCTCACTTTAGGTGGTTATTTGGCTTAAAGCTTTCTGCTTCACATAACATTGACAACTGAATTTAGTTTTAAATTCCAACGCCCTGTATTTAGGACCTAAAGCGGTTCTAGACATATGATTATCTTTCTTCAGGATCAGCATTCACTTATGAAAGAACTGTGTAGCTTCTATCTTGGAAATTTGTAATTAAGCTTGCTTTTATTAAGAGGTTTTACTTTTCCAAAGTATTGTTGCAATTAATAAGCAACGGAGTTAAAATTATCGAAATGTCCTTATTGTCGAACAACCTTTTTAATTTTTAGGGAACAGTACTTGCTTTATGACCCAGTGGAGTCGACGAATAGTGACCAGCAATTTATTGCTACTATCATCTCCCACGAATTCGGTCATATGTGGTGGGGCAATCTGGTCACTCTTCAATGGTGGTCCGAGATGTTCCTTAACGAAGGATTCGCCACGTATTTTGAATATTTTACCACACATGACGTAAGTTTAGCTCAAATAATCAAACTTGGCTCTAGAAAATAATCTTCTTTAATAGGTATTTCCAGAATGGCAACTTGACAGACAATTCGTGGTGCGTGTGCAACAGAGAGTTCTGGAAACGGACTCCTTGCTCACATCACCGGCTTTACAAGCGCCTGCCAACAGTGATGCTCAAGTCATGTCGAGATTTAGCCAGGTGTCTTACCTAAAAGGTATAAGCAATAACAAAGTAGACCGACACGGAATTCTAATTCAATTTTAATTTTAGGAGGAAGTATTTTCCGAATGTTGGAACATATACTGGGCAATGTCAACTATGTTGCAGGTCTTCGCACTTACCTGTCCACTTAGTAAGTTCCAGTTAGCTCAGATTAGTCCTGACCCATTGTATTTATTTGTAATATGTTTCAGTGCTTTTGGAAACACCGTGCCCGAAAATCTCTGGACTGTTCTCGATGCCCAGCTAACTGGCACCGAAAGAGAGAGGCTACCCGCTGAAACCACATTAGTTCAGGTCATGCAGAATTGGGTAGTCAATCCTGGATACCCAATAATTGAAGTTGAGCTGGTTAACACAGCGGTTATTGTTTCCCAAGGGGTAAGAGTTCTTAATAGAATTAATTTCCGGCAAATCCAAAATAATTCCTGATATTTTAGGGTAGATTTTTACTGAACGGGGTTGACGCGGCTGCCAGGTGGTATGTTCCGATTAGTTACGCTACTAATCTTGATCCATCCTTCGACAATACCGCTGCACAACAGTGGTTACTGCCAGTCGGTTATGTTGAGATTCCTTTCCTGAATAATGCTAACGGATGGGTTCTTTTAAATAACCATGCAGGTAGGTAGAAAGCGCTAACAGCAAACATAAAATGTAAACATTGTTATCCTTTTCACCAATAATACGACGACAGTGTAACGTTTTCCCTAAAATATTCTTGGGTGCCAGTATTCACCTTAGGATAACCTACATTTAACTGAGACAAGGCAACCTATTCACCCTTACTCTGGCAACCCTACGCCCTGGAGGATGTACTTCAGACAACAGTCCCTAAAAATGACCTATGTTGTGCTGCCTAAAAACTCACCCCTTAGCTAGCTCAGGTGGTTTCGCTATTTTGTTTCTAGAGATTGAGTGGTCTAGCACTCTTATATAAGTAAGTTAAAGTCAAATCCTGAAGGCGCCACCTTAGTTTTATTTTACTTAAAAGCCTTTAAATGTTCTAGTGTTTGGTCTCAGAGAAAAACAAACTAGGAAAAAAACAAATATGTCAAAATCGGTTTTCAATAGCTTCTTATAAACTCTCATTTACTCAAGTCCCTCAAGGTCGCTGTCTTTCAAATAAGAGCAAAATTTAGCAGAGGCCAATACAAATATATATTTCCTATGTCGTGTTATGCCCTTGGCTACTTGGATTTGTAAATGCAAGCTCCTTTTACTTTGGTGGACAATAGGTATCTACTTGAATAGTATAGTAGTTATATAGTAGTTACTTGTAATATCAATGGCGTCTAGAACTGCTGGCTGAAGTTGATGAAACAAGCATTTTTAATCGGCATTCCGCCCAAAGAATAGCATTAATACATTTGTGGATGTTTCATTGGCACAACATGGCCTTCCCTGCCCAAGAAAACTAAAATTGGGGAGCTACATCCACAAACGTGCTTTCCTTTAAGCGTCTATTGTCGAAAGGGCCGGATGTTGTTTTGTCTCCAACGTACGTCGACAAATTAGTCATACCTATCTATGAAAACTAACCTCTTTTAATAACAAAACCTTGACAACCCGCGTCAACCACTAAAATATGCCTAAATTAACCCAATATCTTTAAATTAACCAGACGTGGTCGTGATAATGCACAGAACTGTCAGTCTGACACTGACCTGCGTAACAAATTATCGATTTCCTTCGAACAGCTGATTCACAACAAACAAGGTTAAGAGTTTAATATCTGCTATTGATAACTTGAATTGACTAATTACTAATCAATTAAAACAAGGATCTGAAATAAGACCTGTCCACAAGTACACTGTACAAGATACAAAACATTCATGGAATATTAACATAATCGACAAGGGTTTCAAACTGAACGTAGTGAAAATATTGGCTATTACATGTAACTTAATTAGTAATTAATCTTTAAGGTGAGAGTCTACCTAGCACTTTAAACGTTTGTTGTTATCTCAGGATTCTTCAGGGTCAACTACAACAACCTTTGGGGCAACATAGAGACAGCCTTGCAAGCGGCAGAGTTCTCTGGCATCCCCGAACTCAACAGAGCATCAATCGTGGACGATGCTTTCCACCTGGCTAGAAACGATAGGGTGTCTTACACGCAACTGTTCGGTGTAATTGAGTTTTTGAGGAACGACGTTTCTCATTACGCCTGGTTTCCCGCCTTCAATGGATTCAACTTTTTATTGAGGAGAGTTGGACAGGATTCGCGTTTGGGTCGCGCCATCACGGTAAGTGGCAAATTTTATTCGTTTAACAATTTTACGCTACATATTAGTGGTGTAAACTTCCGTTACTTTTCAATATCTGTTATGGGTAGTTACTTGTAATATCAATGCCCGTTACTTTATACCCGTTACTGTTACTTTTACTTTCGGGTAGATTTATTAGTTAGATACTTTTTAGCATCTTTTCACTTGAGAATAGAATGAGTAATAGTAATATTGGTATTCGTACCTAATCTACCTTACTCTATTCTGATAAATATTAGATGATAATAATGCGAATACATTTTGCTTCTCTCTTCATTTATTACTTAACACGATAAGAGGGTAAAAGTAACACATAACACAACAAACAAAATAAATAACTACCTAAGTATAATATGTGTCTATAGTATTACTACTGCGAGCCAATGCCGATTGCCGACCATCTAAATATCGCCAACGCGATACGCGGCAGTATTTCTATGAATGTAAATATTTACAAAAGTAATGGGTATTTTAAATATCAGGGAATGGGTACTTTGGATATTGGGCAAATACCCGTTACTTAGTAACGGGTAGATATTTATTTTTTATCACTACTACATATTACTAAGCAAAGTCGCAGGATGGGTCCTACAGATTGTTTGGCCTGTCAACAAATATCTTCGGTTTGAGGTAACCCCGCAAGAAGAAGTCCAGCGCAGTTAGGTCTGGTGACCTAGCAGGCCATGCGATAGACAAATTCGAGATATACTTGTCCAGTTAAAGACTGTTCAAAGAAAAATGGACCAATTACTCTTTCGCACACTATTCCACACCACACATTTGCTTCTTGAAGGTACTGGCTGTGAGCCTTCATCATCCAATGCGGATTTTCTGTTCCCTAATAACGACAATTTTGTCTGTACACAATACCATTCAAACAGAACGTTAGTTTTCCAATGTGCGACATTGGAGTACATGGATTTTCTTCCAAGGAAAGCAAAACATCAAGTTATTCATTTTCATCTCGAGCAGAACAGCGCCACCCAACGTAGTTTGCCCGCGATGGGTTGCCTTGCCACCATTTGATCCTAAATGGATTGTCGCTGTCCTGGTTGGGCTGATGCATGTGGTTGTCACGAGATGTAGCCACGTGCTGCAACTCTTTTATGTTTACTTATATTTCTGTGTTAAAAACACCTTACCTTTTCGTCAGAGCCGGAGCCCGGATCCTAACCGATGAGCCGTAGAAGGCGGATTGGGTCTGACGGAAGGATAAGGGACAACTCTGTACACGTACTTATTTTGAGTTTGTTGTTTTTCATCCCTGTATCTCAATAACGACCAACATTCTACTCAGGCATGTTTAACTCAAACCTATTATTTTTATGAGTAGTATCCGTGTATACTTTATGGCACATTCTTTACAGACCACCCTGTGGACTGATACTGGAGCTGTCACTAATACCTATACTGATAATAAAATAATAATTGAAATTTCCAGAATCATCAGCTTGATCTTATTACCAACATGTATGCGTCAGTTCCATGGAGCAATTTGAATGACGCCAATCACGCGTATACTATGAAGCAAGTGGATGTATTGTCCGCGGCTTGTAGATCGGGCTTAGAAAATTGCGTCAACCACGCCCTGTTACGATTCGGCGAATTTAGGATATCGGGAGTTAGGTAATGATGATGTTGTGATTAGAAATATGCGATTTCTTTTGATTTTGTGTCTTATTCTAGACCCAGTAAGAATTTAAGAAGCATAGTGTACTGTACCGCTTTACGAAATAGCCAGAGTCAAGCCGATTGGACGCTTCTATGGGACGCTTATCACACCACTGACTTTGCTAGCGAGAAGGTTAGAATTTTGTCGGCTCTGGGTTGTACTCAAGACACAGTTCTTCTGGAAAAGTAAGTTGTTTGGTTTTTGCTTCATCAGAGAATACAAAGAAGAGATGTCTATGAACCCTAAAGCAAATATAGTAACAAACGAATACTACATGATAAGTGGGAGTCATAATATAATCTAAAAATACCAATACCTATCTACCTAAATAACGTCTTTTAACTTTTCTATGACCATCTTTTCCACTGCCACAACATTAAAGAAACTGTAAAAAATTGAAGTATTCTTTTCAATTTAATAACTTCTGTTACATACTAAGATCAACTACCTTTTCATCAAGCCGTCTCTTCTTCCTTCAACGCAGACAGCAAGGGATGCCTTAGTCACAATTTTCACAGCCTTCTCAACAGTCTGCGTATGACAAGGTAGTTCCTTGATACATGAAGGATCGGAGGATTTTGGCTCTTCAACAAGTTTTTTCAGCTGATCAAGAGAAAAACGACTTGCTATTGGTGGTTCAGTCCACAGAACCTCTTGGCAGTCAACTAGTTCGCGATATTCTTTGGCTCCATGATATTAAATCTTGGAATTAAGCACATTCTAACCGTTGAGTTGTCCGTTGTACTTGCGATCATTCAATAGCATGCAGTGAAGGATATTCTCTGAAAGTCCGAAATACCTATTCCTTTGATTCGTCTGGAAGACAACACGTTTCAGCTCGACTGGTAGATAATTGGCTGGTTGAATATGCGGTAGAGGTGTATCGCTCCTTTGGTGCATGAACTTTGTATTTTTATCTTAAACCACATTGCCAATGTGATCAGGTTTTGTGACGGAGGTACCAACATATAAACGGATAATTTTATTGACGTCGTGAGCCACTGAGAATGAATCATCTTTCTTGGATTCCCTTTGGGCAGTCCTGTAGAATAAGTTCCGCTCGCCACAAGAGTACAAATATCGTATAAGTATTTATGGTCTTAAGTTGATGACTGGAAGGTTTTTATAGCTCTGCAACTGTTTCACTTTCTTATAATTGGCAAACTAACCACTAATGGTTCTTGATTTCTTTTTCGAATACAGTAATTATACCTTTTTTATTCAAAGTATTAATATTGGTTCCATCGCAACCCAGTGTTTCCAAGCTGTTCTCTGAGCTCTGAGCAGAAATCCGAGCAAGGATTCTAAAACCGACAATACTGTTCCAGAAGCAGGTATGATGTGACCAAGATACTTACAACCAGGTTCTTCTATTAGAGATATATGTTCCTCTACTACGATTCTTCTTCGATTTTCAGTCATAGTTAGAGTTCTATCCTTACGTCTGTCAAAGAAAAGTCCCCGAATTGGTATTAATCTTATTTAATTCAAAAGCTGGTTGATCTTGTTCAGCTAGTTTTGACGTTTGGACATCATTCAGCATGCACCTGATATGATTATGAACTGATTACAAATTGTACTATGGTCCGCTGCAATATTAGATAAGGGGGGTGGGTGGGGGGGGGGGGATGGGAAGTATCTTCGAACATTTACACCAAAATGTGACGGTGCTCCATCTTGCAAAAATAATTTTTTATTTTATTTACTAAAGGCATAAAAAACATATTTTTCGATTTAAATAAGGTATCCTTTTTGCCGACGACACTGCAATCACTTGGGTGGCTGGTGATGACAAGGATGCAGAGGCAGATACGAGACACAAAAAAATGACTGTCGGACTGTAAGATTCGCTTGAATCCTGCCAAGACTAAAGCCATTTTCTTCTTAAAGAGTAGAGTGAGAAGACCTGAGACCAGGTTATCGGTAAACGGCATTCAGGTGAATTAAATATAGAAAGTCAAGGTTTTTGACGCAAGGTTAAACTGGAGTAAAAAGTTCGAACTTAGAAGAAAAAAGGCTGCCAAACAGCCAACTTCAATTTATGTTAGTGGTTGGTTTTACCATTACGATCGACTTCGTTTTTGCTTTTTCATGTGACCTCAACCATTTAAAAAGTTGTGGTAGCTAGAGGTGAAGGGGCTAAAGGAAGGGGGCTGAACATTTTTGAACAACCCTGCATACAAATATATTTATGTCATATTATGTTATTTATATATAAAACCGAGAGAAGTAGGGGTAATAGAGCCTCTTAGTTTAGTTTTGCTTAGACGTAATGTTTTAATTTAAAGCATGATGTTACGGTTCTTGTAATTCAATGAATTTAACGTTTGTTTTAGCTATCTTGAACTATCCCTTGATGAAGATAATGGCATTAGACCTCAGGATGCATTATCGGTATTTACGTCAGTATATACCGGCAGTAGCGTCGGTATCGACATAGCCTTTAGATTTTTACAAGAAAATCATAACGTCATCGAGGAAAGGTAGGAATAAATAAAAATAAAGGAGAATAACAGAAATCATCTATATATAGTGTGTGTCTACAAGGTATATACAAAATGCTAGTAAAGTTTCTTTAGGCTAGAAAATGACGAACTAGCCCAACCTACCTAATCAAAGGATTTTTTAAAACTTTTTTTTGGTACACCCTGTATAAAACGCTTCCTCGACCCAGATACACATTTCGAAGACCAGTCCCAGCCCCGGATAAAGTGTAAAGTAAGGCCATGACGAGTCTCAATACGCAATGAAACATTTAAATTGGATTATCTTTGACTGACTCCATATTTGGTAACTTTTTGATGCATACATCAGATTAATCTCGTATTATTTTCACAGTAACAACTTGTTACGTTCATGTCGACAATGACACCTTGCAATTGAGGTCAATTTAAATTCCCTTGAGATCTAGTTCCATTTAGATTAGACAATCGAAGCAACACGTCTTTATGCTATTTATAACGTAGAACTAAACGTGTATTTTACTTTGATGTTGCAGTAAATAATCACTTGTTTATATTGGAATGTAGAATCAACACATTCTTGTATTACTATCTCTGAAAGCTACAGTACAACATCTTTCCTTTACCAAGATGCCAGACTAACCTATCACTGTCGTCGGGAAACTACAATTCTAGTATGGAAGCCCCTTAAGACAGAATTATGATATACAATCTCGTTGCATACCCAAACACACCTTTCCTCTCTCTCTCGGAAAAGAGAATGGGATGAATAGGCACATCTCCGGAGAGAGCATTCACTGCTCTTAAGTTGGAGAATAGACGTCCTGGAGTCTTGAGCGCTACTCAATTCTGGTTCGCTGTCAGCGGGAAAGCAATCAGCGCGCGGTCGCGCGATTCGTTGGACCAATCAAAAAACATTAATATTCGGTTGCCAGGTCCACGTGGTAGCCATGTTTATTTACAACCAATTGGATAATTAACATGGAACTAATTTGCTGATAACTACTTGCCGTTGCGCTGCCACAATGATACGGAATATATTTTTATAGTTTCTCTGAGATACTAAACGTCTTTATGTAGATCAAGAATAAATCTCTTCGTAGAATGTGGAACCTAGTTTATTTCTTGAAATGTAGGTACATCTTCAATGGTCTTTTTAAATTGGATTGTTATATGTGTTTTTTAGCTGCTGCTATTCTAGATGTCACTTGAAATTAGCATATTTCGTTAAGACTAATCAATTTGTATTTATGAATTTGATTTCTAGAAAACCAAACAATCTCAGAAACGGTTGTGGGGAGCGAAATCTACGAAGGATACGTTTTTATTGTGCTAGCATTTTGTACAGACCTTTTTGAGACACCCTGTAGAACCTTTTAAAACATGTTTAAATTTTTAGATACCAAAGTTTGAACGCTCTATCCAATATGATAACAGGTTTGGCTGAGAGATTTACTACTCAGGCTCAAATAGATGAGGTAAAAAATATTTAATACTTAAATGTAGCATAAATATGATTTAATAATTCCTTTATCTGGAACTATCCCCATCATAAGAGGAAAATGCTCATTACGATATTACACTGGTCCCTAGAGACATTTACTGAACTTACACTATAATCTCACTTATAAGAAGAACTAGATATATTTTCTGAATATATTCTGGAGTGTAGCGGAAATAAGGGTAATAAAAAACTCAATATACCGGGAAACAACGAAATTACTACCCAGATTTTGACGTCCTTATAAAATAAGGCATTAATATGACATTTTGGTGGGTTATTAACCTTATAATTAATAAAATATTATGTAAAAATCACAAACTAATTACAAATTAATTATAGTGATAGGGTAGGGCTGGGTACACCTTTTTGAATTAAGAGAGAGAACCAGTAGATTTTGTGTGTTAAGTGTAAAATTTTCTAAATTTAATGCAGAGTGCTTTTGGCCAACATCAGTGCTTTCTAAAAAGCGAGGTGTTTAATTAAGAATTTTGTTTTATAGAAAATATAATTTTAAGAAGATGAATAAAACAGAAAATCTCTTGTGTAAAAATTAATCAAATGTTATCTTTGGTTGAAAGTTATTTTTAAATTTTTGGAACTATTTTGGATTTTCCTCACTTTGTCAGGAAACAGGAACACTGATAAAATTTCCAGTGGGACATGAACATCACAATGTAAAAAACTCATCACATAGGGGACGAACCACCCTTTAAAAACTTTATTTCTCGCTTTATCTATTAATTATCATTTTTCCTCTGTTTTTCATTTTTGTGGTTCATGTGGAAAGGCGCTTGCAAATCGAAATTTGACATTTCTTTAAAATTATAGAGATTAAATCTGTATTGACATTGCTGACGTTATTGCGACTATAAGAGCGGATTATATGAAAGTTTGGTTAAGGTTGGAGAATACTTAAATTTTAAGTTTTAGTTTAGAAAGCGTCTATGTACAGGAATGTAACTCCTGTTTAAGCTTACTTGTGTATCTAAACCAAGGCAATTTCTTGATGATTATCTGTTAAGATTCTGAAATTGTTATCCTGTAAAATACTTTCACCGTTCGATACATGATTACAAATAAATTATATTCTTTTCTGTGTGCTTCTTGACACAAATGAATTCTTTCTTGGAATTCTCAAAGAACATTGATCATATATATTGATGTAATAATGTTTACTGCTGAAATTATTCTGTCTCTTACGTCTTCGAGGTTCGGAGGTTTTGCTCTATACACCTTCTCCTTGATATGGCTCTAGTAACAAAAAATCAATGAGTGTTAGGTCAGGAGACCTTGCTGGCCACCTTGCCCATCCAGCGATTTCCAAAGGTCGTATTCAAATAAGCTGTTGTTATTCTAGCATTGTGAGCCAGAGCGCCGATATGATACTTGTTTAATGCTTAGAATTCTTTGTATAACGCATAGTTTTAAAAATATACAGGGCGCTCAGACGTTTAAATACTGAAAATGTGCGCACAGTGCAAACATATAACCTACCAAAATTTCATAATAATGTTTTATTTCATAAGGACGTGACAAACTTGGTAGTAACCTCGTTGTCATCCGGTATGTTGCCCAACCTATCGTTATTGATCATAACTTTCGTAAGAGTCCATAAATATCGTTGGGAAACATATACAGGGTGTTTCCTACCCTCTCTGAAAAAATGAAGGAGGTTAATCCTAACCTTATTTTATGACGAAAATGTGGTATAAAAGTTTAAAGTTAAGTTAAGTTAAAAAAAAATTTTGTATTTTTTTTTCATTTTATTAATTAATGCCAAACGATATTTTAATGATGTTGGTAAAACATAAGGGATTAGAGCACTTTACTTTGAGTCAATTTTAAATTTTAGTTCATTTGCGGGGATCTGGGCAAAAGAATACCTTAATTTTTTAGTTATTTTTCGTATTTTTATCATTATGTTGCGTCAAATGATACGAGTAGGCTTTGCTTCGTTCCATGGCAACCACATTTCAAATAATATCCTTTTGAATTATTTTCGAATTTATTTGTACTACATTACATACTTTTCATAATGGTTGAGTTTACCAATCAAAAAATGGCTCAAATTCATTTTATGTACGGTTTGGCAAATGGAAATGCGCTAGAGGCGAGACGTATATATGCAGAACGTTTTCCTAATAGACGAGTACCGTGTTCAGAAACATTTACAAGATTGCACCTCAGGTTAGATAAAACAGGTAGCTTTGCAAAAAGTAAAATAGGCGGCCGACCACTTACAGTTAGAACCGTATAACTTGAGGTAGAGGTCTTAATCATGGTGGCAGAATCTCCAGGCACTAGTACGAGGAAAATCGGGAACGAGTTACAAAACAGTATGAAGTATCTTAAAGGACTATGTACTTTATCCTTATCACGTACAAAGAGTGCAAGCTTTGTTGCCTAGAGACTTTCCGGCAGAGTTAATTTTTGTAACTGGTTTCAAGAAAATTCTTTAAGGGTCCCACATTTTTCGGCAAAAATACTATTTACAGATGAAGCGAATTTTTCGAGACAAGGCATCATAAATTTTCACAACAACCATATTTGGGCGGAAGATAATCCTCATGATATCATCGAAGGACATCACCAGTATACATTTTCTTTTAATATTTGAGCAGGGATTATTGGAGATAGCTTAGTTGGACCGTATTTTTTTCCAAATCGACTTACTGGTGATGTCTATTACAAGTTCCTTAGAGATGAATTGCCAGAATTGATGGAAGCAGTGCCATTAAGAACGAGAACTTTTATACCACATTTTCGTCTTTAAATAAGGTGAGAATTCACCTCCTGCATTTTTTCAGAGAGGTTAGGAAACACCCTGTATATAGTTTTTTATTACCTATATTATAACCCTTGTTCCCGCTACACTCCAAAATATATTAAAAGAAAGGGTGCAAGATTTTGTCACTTTGTAAATTTTAGTTGAGGCAATTCATCACGAACGGTGAACTTCAGGAAGATTTTCATACCGCCGCCACATCCGCCCTTGCTGCAGCCGAAGCTAATCTGCAATGGTTGGGCCAATCGTGGGATGAACTACACGAGTACTACGGGCTGGATCCCACCGCCACTGACCCGCCTCCAACTACCACCACCACTGCTGATCCCAGTCCCAGTTCCCCAACCACCCCTTCGACCACAACTCCAGCAGGTGCAACAGCCCTGGCAACGTCTCTGGTTTTAGTTATTTTATCTGTTATACTAGCTCTCAACTAGGAGTCTTCCCCTATTTATCCAGCATGATGTCATATATGGGTGCCATAAGAAGCTAATGTTGGAATAAACCCGGGTCACTTGCGTAGGTGTGGCCCGCTGTCAGCCTGTTGTTCATATATTTTACAAATATATATATATATATATTTAAATACTGAATAAATAATGACAATATAAGTCCAAAACACGCCTATCATTCGTCTATAGGTACTCGTACATAACTAATTTAATTGTTTTTTAATCGATCCTTACGTAAAGATCATCGTTAGAATACCAAAATGTATAGTCAAATATTTTTATATTTAACCACTGTAAATTGATCCTACACTATTGTGATAAAAACTATACCTCACTAATAAATTATTTTCTACATTCACGAACTTTTTTATCGACCACTCGTCACATGACACGATAGGACAAGCTGTGATTTCTGATTAATGCGACTAAAACTATTCTAATACTCGGACGATCTTTCCAGCGAGAAAGATCAATCCCGACAGAATGAATGCGGGCCAATGGGTAATAACTTGATTAGATTCACTTGCCATTTTCTCTTCTAGAAATTAGACAAGGAAAGAACACCAAGTAACAATTTTATTTTCCATTTAGTTTTATGAGAGGAAAGAATGTTAAAAAAAAGAACGACAGTATTGAACCTTCGTGTATGGCCTACTAAAGCTTGGCCGCCCCCAGTATCCTTCTGAGCCACTTCAGAAAAAGAATTAATAATCTCATCTATTATTTCGAAAAGCGTAACGACCCATGACATAATTTTAGACAATATAGTTGGAATTTGGGGCTAGATATCGTGGGAAAATTATTGTTCCTACTAACAAAGCAATCAAAAAAGATTTTTTTCCGTGCTCCGTTTGAATGAATAGGATAGATTGGGGTTAAGTGAACAGGCGGCAAGCACAAAGCCAAGATCCTACTTTGGGGGAGGGGGGGGGGGATAGCGGTTAGTTATATCAACGAAAATTACAGCTACGCAATAGAAGTGTAATCCTTATGGGTGGCTTAGAACCGCGAAAAGCGTTGTACCAGGTTATTAAACGCACGATCTTGAATTCGCGCGTCCCTTGTTCCGCTTTATGAAGAGCGGTGTTTAAATATAAACTGATATCACGTCAAATTCTTCAAAATGTTGATAAGTCATTGTCACAAACGAATATGCAAAAATAGAATTGACGTTAAATGTTAACACTAACTAGAATGTCAACATAGTTGTTTCTCGGACACTAGCTTTTGTTTCATGGCCTACTACTGTGGTTTAAAGTTATTAAGTTTAAATAAATCGCCTAGGAAATGGTGTGTTATATATCTGAAAAGAGAATTTAAAATGCTATCTTTTTAGATTAAAATATATAGGGTGTTCTATTTAAAAATATGAGGTTAGGTCCGATAACTTTTTTATCTGACCCCGTATACTTATTCTGAAAACAAGAGATTGTTCAGCAGTCACTATAAAGAAACTTTTGTATAAAACAAAGGTAAGAAAATATAGGGTAATTTTAAAATTGTCAATTTTTTGATTTTCCCCTGTATCTCTTCAGCGACCGATAATTTTCAAACTTTGATTTTACCATTTTAAGTTTGAACCAAAAAGAGCACATGACACCTATATTACTATTTTGATAGCACTAACAATTACGGAGAGAGACCCTATAATAGTGTCGATAATGGGACACCCTGTACATCAGGTTCTACCTATGTCTTGTAATGTATTAATATTAAGTGTAAACTATTTTATTGAGTGTAAATAATATTTGACGAGTGTAAACAAATTTTTGTATTTGACACAATAAACCATTTGAATTTGAATTTGAATTTCAAATGCACTTTTTTTTTTTTTTTTTTTAATATGTTAAAAACAAGAAAAGATAGAATCACGCGTTAAGCGGTTTTAGGTTGCAAATATATTCGTCTAAAATTTTCTCTCTTAACTATTTCTCTATTCTTTATGGATTTCAAGATCTTTATACATGTTGGCTCAATTTGAGCCACACTCTATATTGTATAAATCAATAACAAATTTAAATCAAACATTAGGTACACCATTTTTTTCCTATTCAACCCTCATTGAAAAACTCATCGAGATAGTAACAACATTTGATGACCAAGTAAACTCGAAGGGATTGTTCAAAACAGCATCGTAATTGTGTCAATAATTTTATAATAAAATTATTTGATAAAAATCTTGAAAACTACTAAGTGATTGTTTTAAACAACTCACATTGTTCAAATTTTTAATCGAGCTGAATTGTTAAGTCATGAATGTTTTAAAATCGCATCCTTTTGGATAGCCCAAAACAGTTCTTTTAAATTATCGTATGGAAGCATAAAGGATTTTGATTTTCTCCTTGTTGATTTGAAAATAGAATGCATATGGCCAACAAAACAGTTTAATTTTTGGTTTCACTCCACATAAGCCATGCATATTTTTATTACCAATTTTATGAAAATACCCTATTACTCTCCTTGCCTCCAGTTTTAATTAAATTTAACATTTTAGGGGTCACACGACCATCGTTTTTTATTTTAATTTTTTCACCGAATAAAAGGGACGAAAATCCACATACTAAACTTAAAACATACTGAATAAGATCACTTCTCACTTCTGTTTCAATTTGGTTCTCCATGTAATTTCGTTTAATACCCTCAATATTTTCACCCAAAGAAGATTTTTAAATTAAAAGGAATTTAAATTTTAAAACAACTGTAAGTTTTGTTTTTCAACAGAACCCTTACTCTGGCTTATTTTATACTAAGTCAGTCCTTTTCTTTCATGTAGTCTCATATTGGATACAAAATACTGAGTGGTGTATGTTTGATTCCCGATCATAAAGCCTCAAATTCTTGCGTCAAGGACTTTCAGCCGTCCCTTGGTTACAAAGCGATTTGAAAAGTAATTGATGGCGACATAGTTTGGGAGTAATTTACAGTAGAGTATATTAGCCGATAATAAATAAATCTTTGGGATTCAATAGCAGGAAACAAAACCTGACCTGACTTATCCTTTCATTTAACTATCAGCTTCTGCGATTCTGCGAGATAGGTATAACTTGTCAGATTTAATGGACGAGTATAATAAATAATCATTTTCAGGAGAAGCTTCGTCCCTCCTGGGAAAGGGTGCTTTAACAAACAAATTTTAAGGTTAGTTAAACCTAAACTATCCCAAATAAATCTGAAGTAACCTGTAAACGCTCTTACAGTTTTATCCGATTTACTGAAGAACTTTCTTTGGAAGCAGATATAAACTTAGGCCTGAGGGCATTGCTGTTTTTATTAAAATACATTTGATTTTGTTTTGGTCTAAATTTGTTGATCTTGATCGCTACCTGCTTTTTGAGCCATCTGAATACCAGATTATTGCCCTAGGAGTATCTGGTGTTTTATTGTTCCACGCATCCCGTTGTTATATCACCAAATGAAGTAGAGCTGAAGAAGGGCAGATTCCATTGATTTTCCTGTTCTGTAGGCATGCTGGTCTTGATGAAATGGTCTGTGCTCCAAGACGTCATTCCTTATATTCCTATCAACCAGTTTTTCAAGTGTTTTGAGTATGAACGACGATCAGAGTGATGGGTCTGAATGCCTTTGCCGCCGAATAGTCTGGTTGTCCAGGTTTAGGTATAACTACCTCTTTTCTCAGTCTCCAATATTTTGGAATGTGTCCTGTAGCCTAACTAGATTTGTTGGAGAAACGATTGCTGAAATGAGATAAAAATAATGAAATTAAATGCAACCAATGTTTTCAGAATCAATACTACTTTTTGTCTAGATACAATAGCTGCTTTTCAGATATTATAACTTGCTAGAGCTATTATTCCATTAGCAACACTATTCCTCAACGGTCGGAGAAAGAGAGAAACAAAATGCATCTAATGTTTGTAGAACGAATAATACTGTCGACTAGACAAATAACAGAACTTGCAAATATTATCATTTAATTATAATATAACTACTATTTCCTAAATAAGCGGCCTGTCGCTTCGGTTGATTAAGCAAAAAAGTATTCTCAATACAATTCAATGTTAAAACATCTAGTTTTAGAACTTGTAAAACGCATATCCTTTGACACGTTTTGCCGCCAGGAAATTAAGCCCATCGCGGTACAGAAAACGGGAAAAATAACAATTGGTCCAAAGAAAACATGGCGGAACAATAAATAGCCTGTTAGAGACAAGGCGGGAAATATGTTACCTTGTGATTGATCCGTGTGACAGCGGGGCGTGATTTTCAGGCGACGGAGCACATTTTCGGTTCCTCGGGAGTGACTGCGAGTTAAACCATTAGAAGGTAAACACGTACGTCAAAATTAACGTGTGTCATCGTCCGTCGGACATGACAATTGCATTCGCTTAACAAAAAGCACCAAGTAATAAATATAGTAATGTTATAAAAGTTGTGCTGTACTAAAGTTAGTAATTAATCATGTATTAAAGAGTTATCTTGTAAACAAGTGCCGATCTAGATGAAATAAACGCCAAATTAAATGTGATCTAACTGTCTACTTCACTAAGCCAAATATAGAAAACCAACCAGTGAAAAAACCATAACCCGAGGAAAACTCAAAGCCTCGTTTTTAATGTTGGGAGTTAAAAATACAACTTGACTCCCACAGGATTTTAAGTTGAGGCCAAGCTAATCGATAAGCAGATTATATTTATTACACCAAGCAATTTTCCTCGCCATTAGTTTTTGTGCAATAATTTTTTGCTTCCCTGAATATCTTTTAGACAAGTGCAATTTATATGTCTGCTCCTCATCTCTTCCTGCAATTATACTACTTGATACTGCATACAAACTAGTATACCAACTTCTGGTGTGAGGTTAGCCAGGCCTAACTTAGCCAGAGTATTTTTTTCATTAGTTGTAATTTCATTTCAATTTTCATACATCTCTGCTGCAATTTCGCCTTTTTTCTGTGCCGAGCATTTTTGGCAGTGTACTCGGCATACCTGTTACAAGTATTGTTAATACAATACTAAATAATGGGATACATTAACCACGTTTTGTATGCAGAGGCGCGAGGAATGCAACATGCTGCATAGATCGCATCAGTATCATGTAGTTTAATTGTAGGAAAAAAGCTAATTTCTTCGCTGTACAAATGATTTAACATATTATAGTAAAGGCCACGCCTATATTTCTCAAAATTTATTTGCCGACGCATCAAGTTAATTGATTTCATTCATATCCTGCCAAATGTGTGGTATCTATTCGAATTGCTCTTACTAATACCGTAGGTACTTGGAAAAAAATTGCTGAAAAAAAAAAATAATTAAAAAAACACATTTATCCCTCGAATCCAATATTGATAATACATTAATCTTCACAAACCACTAACGTCAAGTAGTTCTTGACAATGCTTACGGATTAGATAAGATAAGGAGTACTTTTATAAACGGGAACAGAATCCTGCATGTTTAGTGTTTCCGTTTTTTTTCTGCTATTTTGGGGTAAGTGGAAAGTTTTAAAAATCCTTAACTAAATCAAATCAAATCAAATAAAATCAAAAATCTCTATATTTAAAAAAATACATCAGTGCAATACTTAAGTATTTAGTAAATGGCGTCACAATACATGGACATATAAATATAAAATTTCCTTAAAAAAAATGTTTGCGTAATTTATTAAATAAATGAATACAACATATTAAAAAATATGGAATATTTAAAACTTTAAAAATCTTAAAAAAAAAAAAAAAAAAAATCACACCGAGATAAAAACAAAGAGAACAGAAAAAATATATTCACGCTTGTGATGATAGAACCTCGTATCTCAATTCGAGATATTTCAAGCCACTTGAATGCCATTGTTGGATTCAGTGAATACGGTTGAAGAACATCTGCTATAATATTAAGTCGATGTAGCAGCGGAACGCCGTAATTCCTTTGCTAGATAATGTATAGTTAAACTAAACTAAATCGAAACAACAAAAACCGCAGGAGAAACACTGTTTGCAAAGCATCAAATCAGTTCCTCCCAAAAGATCAAAATATGGAACTCATAATTATCATCTAGTTAGTTCTAACTTAGTGTCTTATCACAACGAATTTCACCAAAATTTGGACACATGTTTATATGAACTTTTCTACTTGAGATTGGTTCAGGAATGCGTCCTTAGAACTACGGCTAATCATTAAGTATTTAACAGCCTGTATAAATTCTGCCAGTATTTTTTTACAACTACTTATGTAGGTAAGTAATTATGTTTTTGCTTTAGGTCATCAAAATGGGTCTGCGACTACAAGCTTCAGTTTTTGCCCTATTTACGGTCGTTGCGACTTACAGATTGCCCGAATCGGTGATACCAGAGTCCTATAATATCCAGCTGAACTTTCCAGAGGCTACGTTTACCCCCAGTTCAGATGAATATGGTGGGCAAGTGACCATCCAGATCCGGACTCGGGAAGCAACGAGTCAGATAGAAATTCACGCTGCTCACGATTTTGTTCACATAACCTTGGCTCAGGTCAGCGGAACGGAAATTTCTTCCGTAACCGTTGACAACAGCACCGATATTGCTACTTTGAATGTTGGGTTTGACTTGACTGTCGACACCAATTACGAGCTATACATTGAATTTACGAGTAGGTAAGTAAACTTATTATTCACAAAATTACCGTTTTGCTAAAATTTCGTTATATTTTTCTACAGGGTCACTTCTCAAGATATGTATGGGTTCTACAAGAGCAGCTACACATCGAACGACGTAACCAAATATTTGATAACCACCCAGTTTCAACCCGTTTATGCCAGAAGGGCATTCCCGTGCTTCGATGAGCCCGCATTTAAAGCAAATTTCGAAATTAACGTCTCTTATCCTTCAGGATTGAACGCTTTAGGTAACATGCCTGGAGAATTAGTCGAGCCTTCATCAGATCCGTAAGTGAAATAAACCAACTTTTTTCTTCATCTTTATGGCTTTATGGATGAGTTTTCAACAGCACTTGAGAGGTCAGTCAATCGTAGTATGCTTTAAATAAATTATTTTTTTAGAAATTTGATCACTACAAAGTTTGCGGCGTCTGGAACAATGTCCTCATACCTAATAGCATTTATACTATCGGAATTTACCTGTACAGACGAAGAAAATATTGAGACCAATGCAGTACCGTACAGGGTCTGTTCTAGAGATGAAATCAAGAGCACCAGGGTACTGCCTGCAGAAATTGGACCTCCTCTTTTGAGGAGTCTAAATAGTTTCACCAATTTAAAGTAATAATTTTATTTAAAAGCATTTTTTGCTTTCTTACAATTGAATTCATCCTTTCAGCTATGGATCAATGGGATTTCCTAAAATGGATCAAGTGGCTATTCCAGATTTGGCAGCTGAAGCAATGGAAAACTGGGGATTAGTGACATACAGGTATATTGTACAGAGACGGACAATAATCTTGAATATATTCTATGCTAGGAAATTAGGGAACAGTTCTTATTTAAGTGGCTTTACCTTTGTGCAATTATCTGTAAGCAAGGTGTTAAAATTACCAAGAGAGAACAGTGGCGGTTTGTGGATTGACGCCGAAGGCGCAAAATTGATGCTGAACGGTCATAAATAGCGCCGCAGGCGAAACCCTTTAGAGGCCAAGCTCATGTAGGTTTGAGAAAATGTAAATCACATATTCCTTATTCATGATATTGATATCATGTAGTATGGTAGTATCACATTTTTTTATTATGACCCCAATGACGTTAGCCTTACTTTGGGCAACCCTCTTTCAGTTATTTTAGTAAGGATATTGGTACGTTTTAAGGACATAGAAAAAATTATTCAAATCTCTTAGAAACCTCACCATTTAACGCGTACTTTATAATGATAGATAATTGTGATCAAGATATCTGTGGTTTCATCATCTTCAATAGAAAGGAAAGTCGCGCTATTAACTTCTACGGTTGTGCCTAAAATGTAACCAATACCAGATATTATAACCTGCATTATCTGTTCTAATGCCTTCGATCACTTCATTTTAAACAGTTTTTGACAGAGTGATTGATTTTACCAAGTTCGTGGTATTTAAAGCTTTCTAATCGAGCTGCATTGTTCAGAGTCATATAAATGTACATATGTGAGATGTTGCACGGGGCGACATCTCGCGGCAATCGAGCAAAGCACCCAACCAGACCAGCGAGTACTTAGAGAAGACCTCGCTTGTCTGGTTGCGTGGATTGTTCGATTAACGCGAGATGTCGCGACGTGCAACATCTCGCATATAAATACACTGTGAGGTCCCTTTCCTTTTCATTAGACTCTATAGCTTTGCTCATGAGCCGTAATACGGCGAAACCTGTCCAAGAATTGGGCCTGATGAAAAGATAGGGACAAACTTCTTTAAGTCATATAAATATTTTGTTTCCCAAATAAATCAAGTTTTGGCTTGGAGAGCCCGAAAAAGTTTTTTTAAATTGTCGTAGCCAACTACGCATCACGGATTTTGATTCTTTCCATTTTGATTTGAAAATATAAGGCATGTTCATTAAAGCAGTTTAATTTTGGTTTTACTTTCATGCACCATGATATGCCCGTTCTAGTAAATTAAACATTTTAGGTGTCTGACGAGCATATTTTTTTTTAACTTCGTTTGTTTTTCGAATGAGAGAGACGAAAATCCACATTTTAAACTTAAAATATATTGAACAAGATTACTGTTTACCTTACCTGAGGTTCTAATATTGAAAAAGCAGTTCGAAAGTTTGGTTTCTAAACAGATAACACGTACTGTTACTTATTTTACACTAATTTAGTTCTTTTCTTTGAAGAATAATCGCAAAAACTTTAAAAATAACAGATCGCAATACAAAATCCTGTCAACAATGAATATTAGACATAACCATAACCTTACTTTAAATTTATCTGGGTTTTCACTTTGATACATGGTGTATGTTTGGTTGACTATCTTTAAGCCCGAAATTTTAGTCTTCGTTACGACAAAAAGGCAAATAAAACAATTAATTCTTATGGCGGCTGTAATATGCGAGTATGACGCCCGGGGATACAAGGGCAATTTAAAAAGTGGAATGCTTATTCGCTGGTAGTTTGAGAGTAATTAAAATGCCAATTGATGTAGATAAATAATGTAATATACTGTCTTTTGTGTGTATGACACCCTGCTGCCCCTGAAAAGCCGCCACTGCCAAGATATATTATTTTCGGTATTATCTGAAATATCTATTCGCCTTCTAGAGAACAGTACTTACTTTGGGATTCAGTAGAGTCGACGAATATGGACCAACAAAACATCGCTACCATTATTGCCCACGAATTCGCTCACACGTGGTGGGGCAATTTGGTAACCCTTCAATGGTGGTCCGATACGTTCCTTAACGAAGGTTTCGCCACGTACTTTGAGTATTTTACCACACATGACGTAAGTTAAATTCAATGAATCTTATATTAGGTTACAAAATAAAACATTTTATTAGGTGTATCCGGAATGGGAGCTAGACAAGCAATTCCTGGTGCGTGTAATCCAAAAAGCCTTGGAAATAGATTCCTTGGAATCTTCTCAAGCTCTCCACTCACCTGCTGATAGTGACGTCCAAGTTATGTCGAAATTCGGCCCGGTGTCCTATCTAAAGGGTAGGCAGAACGCTATAGAATAAATCGTGACCAAATCTTAATCAAATTCTATTTTAGGAGGAAGCATTTTTCGAATGGTTGAATTTATATTGGGCGCTGACAACTTTCAGGCAGGTCTTCGCAGTTACCTTTCCACATAGTGAGTTTCATGTAGCTTAGGTTAGTTTAGGTTTAATATTGTTACTTGTAATGCGTTCTAGTGCGTCCAAAAACACCGTACCGGAAAATCTATGGGCCAGTCTGGATGCTCAATTGGCCGGTGACGAGAGAAAGAGGCTACCCGTTGACGTCACACTAGGTCAGGTCATGGAAAATTGGGTAATCAATCCCGGTTATCCAATAATTGAAGTTAGACTAGACAACACAGATCTTGTTATTACTCAGGAGGTAAATATTGAATAGTAAAACTTACTAACTTACTTATTTAAATAACCACAACATTTTAGGGCAGATTCTTGCTAAATTCCAGTGACTCAGATGCCCAATGGTACGTTCCGTTTAGTTATGCAACCTTTTTTAGCCAGAATTTCAATAATGCTACTGAGTGGTTGCAGCCAAACGAACCTCTAGTGATTCCTTTCGCGAATACCGCCAGAGGCTGGATAATATTAAATAACCATGCAGGTATGAAAGCGGCATTTTATGTTACAAGCACAAAAAATACTATTTCACAGTATTGTCTAATATCCGAGCTATCATTTCAGGATTTTACAGAGTCAACTATGTCAACCTTTGAGCCAAAGTAAGAATAGCTCTGACATCTGAAGATTTTTTTATTCCCGAAGTCAATAGAGCTTCAATTGTAGACGATGTTTTCCATCTGGCTAGGTCTGACCAAATAACTTACGACAGTATGTTTAGTACGATCCAGTTTCTGAGAGACGACACTTCTCACTGTGCCTGGTTTCCTGCTTTGAACGGCTTTGACTTTTTGTTAACGAGGATTGGGCGTGAAACCTTCATGGCTGGGAATGTGAGCCGAGCAATCACGGTAAGATTTTCAGAATTTAATGTTACGTTTGTTTGAAATAATTCACCTCGCAATACCAGTTTGAATTTAGTTGTCCCAGATAATAAGCAGGATGAAAATAATAAATTACCACAAGGTCTTCAATGTTATCGCACACCAAATTATATTATTTCTTAATAAGCCAAATTAAAAGGAAGCTAACACTGATAGGATGACATTGTCTAACATGAGGATTAATACGTGGAATGTCAGGAGTATGTGCAAGAAACCGAAAGACTAAAGATCAATATCCTGGGAATGAGCGAAGTCAGATGGCCCAACTCTGGATATCTATCAAGGGATAACTTTACAATATATTAGTCCGGAGGTAATGACGCCCAACACAGGCATAGAGTGGCAACAATGCTTGACAGAGAATGGGCCATAGTAATGGAAAAATTTCTTCCAATTTCAGAAAGAATCATGATAATACAACTAAGTACATTTCATGCCAAACTGGAATCTAATCCAGTTATACGCTTCGACTACAAAAGAAAGTGAGGAGGAAATAGGGAGATTCTATCAGCATTTCGATGCTTGGTGAAATGGATATTCCATGGTGGAGGAAATTAAAGTCTTAAAGTCTTACTTGTTCAATTTAATTCAGTTTCCTGACACGTGTTTCAACCCTTGCGGATTATTATCAAAGGAATATAAGACAATACTAAATTCTACATGTCATAAAATAAAATTAGGGAGTAAATTGACAGATGATGGGTTATTTCGGTCCTTAATTTAATGCTATGACTGTGATGCAATCTATATAGTTCAAACAGGTAGAAACTTTAAAACTAGGCTTAAAGAACATAAAACATCCATTTAAAAAAAACAAAATAAAACAGGAATAGCGGACTACTGTATAATAAATAACCACTCAGTATGCAACAAAATAAAACCGATATATACTCAACACAAGGGTAGAAAACTCAACATATTAAAAACATTAGCAATCAAAAAGCCTTAAAAAATCGATGTAATGTTGTTAATAATCAAATTGAAATACCTTTAGGTGCCAATCTAATACTTAATAGTCTACTAGCTTAGGATTAATATGCAATAAGCACTGTCAATAATTACGAACGAAAAAACCCATAATTATATACAATATCACTTTCTTAATTTTATTACTTAGGTGTAAATACCTGTATAATCACACCTGTAATTTAGTTGTACTCTTGGCCAATACCTGTAAATTAAGGACCAAAATAACCCATCATCTGTCAATTTACTTCATCTCCCTAATTTAGTATATATAGTAATGGTAGTTTCTTAAGTTGGAATCCTTTTCCTTTACTTCTTTTTAGTTGTAGGGATTTCTTTTCGATTACTTGGTTGGAAGTTTTTTGTTTGAACTCTTTTATTTGTTTGTGTTTATTTTATTGCTGTCTTCAAGATTTTTGATTTTTGTATTTTTATGAATTTTGAAAAGATTTTGATTGAATAAATTCAGAAATTGAGTTGTGTTTAAATCTGTTAAGGAGGGAGCCAATCTCTTGGGTATTTATGTTTATCGTTTTCGTGCGAGTGTATGTGAGATTCTGCAATTAGTCTATTTGGTGAATTGTCTGTTCTGCTATAGTATTTTGTTATTATTTTGTCTGTAAATTGTTTGAGTGTGTCAATTTTTAGGTCTAGATGCAATGCATTGTTCATCATGTACATTGGTGCCCCCACCATTACTTTTAGAATTTTATTTTGTACTCTTTGTACTTTTAACATTTTGGTCTTATTTACGGTACACCACGTCGGTATACCGTAAATAAGTACCGGGCGTACTAGTGTTTTGTACAACGTTGTTTTTACTTTTAAATTTAATTTACTATTTTTATTTATTAGGGGATATATAGCGTGAAACTGTTTTTGGGCTTTTGCCACTCGCTCATCTGCATTGTCTCCCCATGCCATCTTTTTATCAAAAGTCAATCCAAGATATTTTATCTTGTTTGACCATTCTATTAATTTATTATATTATATATAATATATTATTTTATGACATGTAGAATTTAGTATTGTCTTATATTCCTTTGATAATAATCCGCAAGAGTTGAAACACGTGTCAGTTTGGTGTCTTAAACAGAAATGGCGCTTTTTGCACCATTAATACCTCATAAAGACTTAAAATTTACCTTTCCAGAATGATCAGCTTGACCTTCTTGCCAGCATTTACTCCACAGTTCCATGGAGCGTTGTAAATGACACTGACCATGCATATACTCTGAAGCAAGTTGACATATTAAGCGCGGCTTGTAAATTGGGCTTAGATGACTGCGTCAGCCACGCCCTTGCAATGTTCGAGCAGTTCAAGATATCGGGAGTTAGGTAAAGATAGCATTGTGGAAAAGTGTGCTACTGGTTTTGATTTTGCATATTTTTTAGACCTACTAAAAATTTGAGGAGCATAGTATATTGCACCGCTTTGGCAAATAGTGAGAGTCAAGCCGATTGGACTGTACTGTGGAACGCTTATCACTCCACCGATGTTGCGAGCGAGAAAGTTAGGATTTTGTCGGCTTTGGGGTGTACTCAAGACGAAACTCTTCTGGAGAAGTAAGTCCTTATATTGTTATTTGGCTAGGAAATAATAAAAGCAGTTATTATTGTGTCTTAAGGTAGGTACATACATGAATAGTATAATACAGTGACTATTGTTATGTACCATCAGGTATCACGAAACATGCTGGCCATTCTCCGGGCTACAGGTAAAGTTATACAGGGTGAGTCGGGAGGAACGGATCAAACTCCAGGAGTATATTAAACATGCGAAAACAACGTGGAAACCCCATATGTTTTTATCTGATTTTCATTTATTTTCAAGTTATGGCGTAATAACCAATAAACAAAATTTCATACATTAACATTTTTTTAATCATAGTGTTCTTTTAATAAATGTTTAAAAATACCGTCATTGACCTCTAAACATTGTCTGCTTCGTCTATGAACGTTGTTGTTCTAATTGCTTCATGTCTTTCTTCTTTATTATTGCCTGCAGTATTTCTAATACGTGGAACTGTTGCATACTGAGTGTCCACTTTTGCTTTATACACTTCATTTTTAAACCAGCCCTGTAAGCAATAATCTAGTGCTGTAAGGTCTGGAGATCCTGGAGGCCAATTAACAGGACCACCGCGACCAATCCAATGCCTTGAAAATCTTTCGTCCAAATGTTGCTTGACCTGACGAGCGATATTCCGAAAAATCATATTCCGGTTTTAGGTCCTGTACTCTCTGTACATGGTATGGATATAAGTCTTGCTCGTGGAGTGTGTTTAATACTCTTTTTTGTGGAGTGCCCAATTGAGTACCAATTCTTCGTGAGTTGGTCGTTGCATCTTCTTCTACTAAATCCAGAATATTTTCTACTTCTTTTAAACCTTGAAGAGTTTTTCCAGCTTACCGGCTTGTTTTAGTGTAAACACCATTTCTTGGTTTTCTCCCTGGTTTAGTACAAGTCTGTTGGAGAGAAACCATTCCTCCATAGTTACCCGTGTCTCATCTCGATTTGTATTGACAGTTTGACCCGATTTATTCCTAGTAAAGAATGTAATGTCGTCAGCAAGAAGCACACAGGTACCCCATTGTTGACCAAAGCGTAAGTCATTAGTAGATCTTAAGAATAAAATGGGCTCCATGATTCATCCTTGGAAGATTCCAATATTTACTATGGATGGTTCCGACAACATTTCATGTACCATAACAATTTGGCATCGTTCCTGCTGATATGACTGAATAAACTCAATAGTGATGTTGCTGAGTTTCTACAAGCTGAGCTTCTTAAGCAGCATTTCATGCAATACGCAATCAAATGCTTTGCTATAGTCACAAAACAATGTAGAGAGAGATACGACTGGTCTTCAAATCCATCCATTATGCTATCCATAAGTTGCAGAACAGCATGTACATTAGAGACAATATTATTTAATTTAAGAAACTCTGTGGATCGCCATTGCTTTTCAACTATTTTGAAAATGATAAGAAAATGGGTCTATATTTGTTTACGAGATTAACATGGCCCGTTTTAAAGATTGGGGAGATTAGAGCTCTTCTTAGAACCTCTGGAAATAAATGCTCATGGATGCACATACTCATAAGTTTGGTGAGAGTCCGTAAATATCTGAGTAATCTGTTAATAATATTTCTTATATTAACAACTTACTGGTTCTAGCTAAACTAGTTTACCTATTTTACCAATATATTGATATACATATAACTAGCGTGGTAACTATCTTTTTCGCATTTTATACAGTAATGCATTAGATTAATGACCTCAAAATCGTACAGTAATAGGTCACTTTACAGCGTAGCAACCATTACAGCATAGTAACCATTACTGCATAAAACGTCAATGTCATTCAAAACACAATTTTACAAGAAAGAAATTCGTTTATTTTAAATCTCATTACAATAAATATTAAAAGAACAATTATTTAAGTTAGAAAAGGATGCAACTGCTGACCTCGCCGTATTAGTAGTTGTTGCTGAACATTTTTTTCATTCACCACAATTCCTATGGGGACTTCTTGGGGTAGTCCCAGTTGGACATTTTTGAATACCCTTTGAGAATTTTTCAATTTATTTTCAATGCTTTCTTCCACGTATCCTTCAGCTACGCTTGTGGACCGCCATCCCCCATGCCGTTTGAGATCCTGAATATCAGCGCCATTGTCAGCAAGAAAAGTTGCAGATGTTCTTCTCAAACAATGACCGGTGTAGCTTGAAGCATCAGGAAGTTTTAGATATTTCGCAATTTCTTATGGGATTTTTGCGAAAGTGTTGATGCCAACTGGCTGTACTGTACATTTGCCATGACGATAAAACAGGAAAAATCGATTGTGCCTTACTGTTTTAGATCTTAACAATAAGTACTTGTGGTAAATTTTATACCAATTGCCATCTGATCCTACGGTAAATACACGTTTTTTCTTTGTTTTGGTATCATGTAACGTAACTATTAGCATTGTATCTGAATCCTCTACATCTTCAGATGTTAAATTGCATAGTTCTGCACGCCGATATGCGCCATTCAGCCCAAAAATTAATACCACTTTCATTAACAGAAACGTGTCGTCTGGAGCTTCCTTCAAAAACTTCGTGACGTTTTCCATGGTCAATACTTTTGATTTTTTTGGTTCATATTTGTCGTTTTGACGTTTCAAAAAAGCGATTAACTTTTATATTGTGAAATATCCGTATTTTCACTGATAAGTATTGTGCTTTTGATCATAGAGTACGTAGACCATAAACTGGAAGCTTTGAGGACTTTTGCCTAAAACAAATAACAAAATTAGTACCTATATACCACACTTTAACCATATAAAATAGCTTACCTTCTCGTAAAAGTATGCCAGCATCAAATTTTCGTCAATGCCTTTAAAATTCTTGGTGTTTCTCCACTCGCAGAACATATTATATACTTTCTCGTATCTTTCCTTGGATTTTACTGGAAGTAAACTTGAAGAAGCTTCGCGGGCCGCATTCAGGATATCTTCCAAGTCGTTTTCATTAGCCATTTCCATAATTCTTGTGAAATTCACTCTTCAAATATGATTTTATTTGGATGCTGTCAATAGTCGTCAAACACAAAAAAACATCTTGTTTATATTGCTAAGTTACCGAGAAGTCATACTAATAAGTTTTTGTAGATTTTCTTCAGTAACTATTCTTTTTAGATTTTAATATGAAATGCAAAATAATTAATTACTTACAAAATGCGAAAAAATAGTATACGCACCTCGTCAGAAAAGTGATTTTACTTGACTCGTATGGAAATGAAATCCTCGCTTCGCTCGGATTCAAACTAACCATACTCGTCAAGTAAAGTTCCACTTTTCTAAACTTGATACGTAATATAGGTACTATTAGTGCACGCAAAGTGACGGAAGTAAACCTTGCCTTTAACTCGACTTGCAAACTTAAATGTTGTGTTCATTAAAAACCTACTCTCCTTGATTCATATTAATGGCTTTCATTTATTTCAGTTATCTTGAATCATCCCTTAACGAGGAAAGTGGTATTAGACCTCAAGATGCCATTACAGTATTTACTTCAGTATATTCTGGCAGTACCATTGGAGTTAACATAGCTTTTAGATTTTTACAACAGAATTTTCAAAGCATCGAAGATAGGTAAGTAAGATTAGAAAAAAAATTATTGTCAACAACTTTCATGCATAGAAAAAAAGTGAAATAACCGATACTTGTCCTTAAAACTTTGACGTGACTACAACAACCACACCAAACGAAACAATAAATAATACTAAATAATAAATAAATACAATGAAGCAAGTTATACAGTGTGGCAAGAAAGTCGCGCATAATGCCTGTAATTTTTAAATTACGTCGTATACGAAAAAGTGACTTTTATGAAAGTTGTTCAGTAAATTATTCCCTACATTTCTACCTGCATGAATTTTTTCTGTCATTTTTGGTTTGGTTGCCATAGACACCAACTTATTTTTTTTAAATGGAACATCCGGCATTGGATTCTACTGGGAAAACTCTGAATTTTTTGTATTTCAAATTTGTATTTATTTAAAATTGTAACAAACTTTATAATAACAAAATAAATAGCCTAAAAAATGAAACAACTTAACATCGGAATAATAAACAAGTGAAACTTTTCAGTAGATCAGGTGCTCAAAATGACCACCATTTTCTGCTAAGCAGAGCGCCAGTCAATCCTTGAACCCGTCTACAACGTTTAAAGGGAAGTCCTCTGGAATGACCCGAATTTCACCACTAATTCTGACTTTTAAAGATTTTAAGTCATTTGAACGGTTAACGTAGACTTTGTTCTTTAAGTGCCTCCCACAAAAAGAAGTCGAACGGGGTTAAGTCCGGGGATCGCACTGGCCAGTCAATAGCACCTCTTCTGCCTATCCAACATCCTGTAAAGTAGCTTCATCCGAGAAAATTATATTTGTTGCGAAGTTATTATCGTTTTGCATCTTTTCATCATTAGCTCACAAAATTCAGCTCTTCTATCAAAATCGTCCTCGTTTAACTCGTGCACCAACTTTATCTTGTAGAGATGCAACTTCTACTGCTTAAACAAATTTTTTACTGACTGATGAGACACATTAAAATCCATTGCCATTGGCCTGGATGATTGTGTCGGATTTTCATTTTCATTTTGCGATCTCTTTATATTTCCGTAATCGCTCATTATTAAAATTTCAACTCGTTGTTTCTCATTCAGGTGAACCGTAGTGTGAACAAATTAGGAATAAGACAACAGAAAATTAAACAGGAACTCAAAATTGACACCTCTTAGGTCGCTGTCATGAAAAAAACCTTGACTTAACTTGTGGGTATTAGGTAGGAATAATTATAATTAGTAAGTTTTTTTATTTTTGAGCTGTCATTATCTCCGAAACGCTTGCAGATAGGCGATAATTTAAAATACAAAAAAATTTTTTTTTCCAAGTAGGTTTTCCATTTAAAAAAAGTAAGTTAGTCTCCATGGCAACTAAACCAGAAATGACAGAAAAAATTCATGCAGGTAGAAACGTGGAGAATAATTTCCTAAAAGTCACTTTTTCGCATACGAGGTAATTCAAAAGTTACAGGCATTATGCGCGACCTTTTTGCCGCTCTGAATAAGAAATGGGCTTTAGTCCAGAAATTTATTATTTTTGGAGACTAAATTCAATTAATAACAAAGGCCGATTTTTTTTACCGAATTTGAATAATTTAGTGTCCCTGATTTCAAATCTGTTTTTAGTTTTGTTTAGATTACGAAGGTTTTTTGTCCAAAGAAAATCTACATAAATCATAATGAATATATATATATATATATATATCATCATTATGATTTTATAATATTTAATTTTATAAAATAAGTATAAAGAAACGAAAATATCAATAAAAAAATACAAAAATTGCAGCAAAACGAACTACTCTTTGCTCTTCTTAGAAAGTTATTCTCTTTTGCCCGAAAAACTCCGTTTGGCGGTTTTCTTTTTATACTCGGCCATAGCAGCATCCCTCTTCAATATCAGATAATAGTCCGCCATCATTCTTGTATCCTATTGTCCCTGATAGCTTTAGTGTTTTGGTGAAATCGTTCATTCTGCTCTTCGCTGACATCACTAAGGTTTGCAGGAAAATACTCTAAATGTGCGCGTCAAAAGTGAATTTTTATGCTCATATTTTAAGCTAATTCAGTAAATGTTCTCCACAATGTCCATATAATTTGGGTCTATATTATTTCTTAGAAATTTATTTTTACAACATCCTTAAAAGCCTTCCAAGCATTTTTCGGTGCTGTTTATGACTGCTTGAAACTCATCAATTTTCATTAGCGGTCCTATTTGCGGACCAAAACAGAGATACCTTTCTTAGTTTTCACTTCTGATAGACTTTTTCGGTCAAGAATTGAAAACATCGTCTTGTCCAACGCTTTATTAAACCAAGCTTAGTATGGAGTGGAGGTAATAATACTTTTTCAGGATCAACTAGTCCTTCATGAAGAACATTCTTGATGTCAGGTGTTAAATAAATGCTCTCTTCTTTTCCAATTTCTCTTTACCCAGTGTTGGTCTCTAGCTTTACTCCGAATATAGGGATCCCCCATCACTATTTCGCCTATTAATACTGTAGTATTAGCGGTGCTTCAGATTTCGCACTCATCTGTCATAGCAGTGAGCAGCGCTTTTACAATCATCCCAACTAAACTTGCACTTTTTGTATAATAAACAAAACTTAATTTAATCTATCAAAACCTCAACAGAAAGTATAATTGACTGATATTTCAATTAATAATTCAAAATTTAAAACAATATATAATTGTAATATTATACAATAGCGCTAGAGTAAGATAAGAATAATATCCATAATACAATAATAATAATAACAATAATACACCCATACTTAGTACCCTCGATATCCTTAAAGAATTAATATACAGGGTGTCTCTAAAAGGTCTGCACAAAGTCTGAGCACATATTCCTCAGGCCAAACCTTTAAAGCAACTTACCTTAGTCCGAAATTGCTCCGTTTCCGAGATACAGGGTGGTAAAGTTAAAAATAAAAATCGAATTTTTTAAAATTAATGAACATTTTTTAACGTATTACTTTAAAACTTTATATCCTAGGGTTTCTTGGGATGCGAACCCCGAATACGGACACCTTTTCACTGTGGCCATTAGAGGGCGCTTCACAGTGCCCCTATAAAAAATAATCCAACGGAGTCATATCCGGTGAGCGTGGCGGCCACTTTACAGGTGCGTCATTTCCTCTACCGATCCATCTGTTTGGATACTGTCGATGCAAATAATTGCGGACATTTAAACTAAAATGTGGTGTAGCACCGTCAGGCATAAACCACATATCTTGTCGAAGTTGTAATGGCAAATCTTCTAATAAATCTGGCAGCATATTTTGTAAATGTTCTAAATAATCGACACCATTTAGTCATGGCGGTAAAATCACAGGACCAATAATGAAATTGCCAATGATTCCTGCCTCACACATTAATTTAAACACATGTTGATAATGAGTTACTTTCGTGGCATGCGGGTTTTCATCAGCTTAAACATGTTTCGCGAGGATGAGCTAAATGCGGCCGAAATTGCTATTATGTCAGACTTAACCAACTTCTATAATTTGGCCACAGATCATCTCCTAAAACTCAATCCTAGCAAATCTTCGGTAATTTTATTCGGAAATGAAAGCCAAATTAACTTTGTGAAAAACAATATGACAATCAAATTAAATAATGTACCGTTACCTTACTGTGATTCGTGTAGAAGTCTGGGCTTAACGATCGATTCTAGATTGCGCTTTAAAGAACACGTGACAGCTAAATTAAGATCTGCATATGGCAATCTAAAGCTTATTTATGGTAATAGACATTCGCTTCCTCACGAAACTCGGAAATTGTTGTGCGATACTCTGGTTCTGTCACAGTTTAACCATTGCAGTGGAGTATATGTACCCTGTTTGGATGCTGCCGATCGTTACAGAATCCAAAAGGTTCAAAATGCATGCCTTAGATTAATATACAGTATAAAGCGAAGAAACCATATTTCCCCTTATCTCGCGACTTCAGGATGGCTAAATATGAATAACAGATTTAAATTACATTTCACCACATTTGCGTTTAAGATAATTAAGTTTAAAACACCCGCGTACTTATACCAAAAAATTAGGTTTCGAACAGACGTACATAATTTAAATCTACGCCGTAGGCACTATCTGACCGTACCCCAACACCGCAAAGAAATTTATAAAAGGTCTTTCTCCTATGGTGTCGGTTCTTGCATTAATGCTGTAAGGGCCTTAAATACAAACCAATCCGTTTTGAGTTTTAAAAATAGTATTAGAAATCATTTATTTTCGCTGCAATGACCATGCAGAGTTAGTACCTATAGGATAAATTTCGTTTTTATTTTCTGCTTCTCAACCCCCCCCCCCCCCCACATCCTATTTCTAGTTTTTAGACAAATCATTAAACATATTTATTTTTAAATTTAATGTACTTCGCTTGGAGTAATTATTATATTAATTTGTAGTTATGTATTATATGAAATTATAATATTAAATTAAGGCCTGAACAGTATCTGGGTCCTCTGGATGTCTGCCTTACCAAGGCCTATTGTTGCCATTTTTTTCATTTTTTGCCATTTTTGTAAAATGTTTGTAACTGTTGAATGGTTGAAACAATAAGTGTATTATTATTATTATTATTATTATTATGTTCGTTATGTATCTTGGTTACACCACTTCTTGTAAAACATGTTTCGTCAGTAAATAAAATGAGCATAGCAAAATTCACATCCTGTTGTCTTTGTTCGGTAATGAATCGACAGAAGTCCAATCGCTGATCGAGATCCGGAGCCAAAAGGTCTTGTACCTTTTGGATATGGTATGGATGAAGCTGCTGTTCTTTTAATGTTCTATGAACTACATCCTTGGATACTCTTACCTCTAAACCTAAGCGTCTGGTGCTTAATTTTGGATCTTCAGCAATTCTTTCCAAAATTTGTTCCCCAACCTCAGGAGTCCTTATTGCACGTTGGCAGTTAAAGGAGTGAAGCTACCGATTTCGCGAAGGCCTCTCTCAATAGCAGCAAATGTTTGATGGTTTGGTATGCGTCGATTTGAGTATCTTTCCCTGTATACCCAAACACTTTCGCGGCCATTTCCTTCACAATACCAAAAAACCAATAGCATATCCGTTATTTCTGCAGAACTGTATCATTCAGCCATCTTTCAGTAATTATAATAATAATTAATAATCACTCAATTTAAAATTTAACTAACACGTTTCAAACATCTTATTTATTCTCGCATTGGCAAATTCTTACTGAAACACTTACTGTAAACAACATAGACTGATAGCGAAAATTCTTAAAATACGAGAAATCTTTACATTTAAATAGTCTGTTGCAAAACAATTTTTAAAGGTGTTCATCAAACAGGTAAAATGTCCGAGGATTTTTGGATGTGACATTCCAAAAGAATCTAAAAAAAACATTTCCCACTGCTAATTTACTGACCACATTTCATCCTCAAAGATGACAGCAAACATTTTTTATTCAGAATAATTATTTAAATATTCCGGTGCGGCATCGAACACTAAAAACCGAAATATCTCAAAAACGGCGTATCTTAGCGCATTTTCACAAGAGTACCTTTTTAGTTTCAAAATGTTCAAATAATTAGTTCCCTAACAAATAAGGATAAAACTACACTGGTAAAGAAGTTATGGCCATTCTAAACCATAAGAAGTGCATTGTGAAGCGCCCTCTAAAGGCCACAGTGAAAAGGTGTTCGTATTCGGGTTTCGCATCCCAAAAAAACCCCGAGTATCAAGTTTTAAAGTAATACGTTGAAAAATGTTCATTAATTTAAAAAAATTCGATTTTCATTTTTTAACTTTATCAACCTGTATCTCGGAAACGGAGCATTTTCGGACTTTTAGAGGTACCCTGTATACTTAATTACAAGACACAATAACCCTAAACACTTAATCATTGTTGTTTATCAAATAAAAACAATAATCAGCAAATTATTCTTTTTATGTAATGAAAAAATATGACAATTTTAGAGAAAAACAACGTGATAGAAACAAACGACGATTGATTCGGTTATTAGTACGTCCAAACTAACTTAAAACAACAAAAATTATCTAATCACAAATTTTTCGTAGGCCTGTCAATTAGTCATCTTCAGTCCAGAACTACAATGCAAGAACATATACTTAATATAATATTAAAGTTTAATTTATTACAAAAAAATACTAAACGCAATAATTAAGAATTATTTATAGTCGTCATGTATTTAAAATATTAAAACAAGTAATTAAATGTCATAAACCATTTTTAGGTACCAAAGTTTAAACGCTCTTCCCATTATGATAACAGGCTTAGCTGAGAAATTCACTACTCAAAGTCAAATAGATGAGGTATGAAAATATTAAGCGCCTTAAACTTATTAATCTTAATGCTGAGACAAAATCGACAACCCTCGAATTTTTTAGTTAAAGCAATTCATCTCGAGCGGTACCTTCAAGGAAGACTTTCATGAAGCCGCTACTGCCGCTATAGCTGCTGCCGAAGTTAATCAACTCTGGCTGAGCCAATCGTTTGAAGAACTGATTTGGTACTACGGCCTGGAATACCTTACCAGTACTACTTCTACTTCTAGCAGTACCACAACTACAACCACAAGCACTACGACAACTACAGCCAGACCTATCACGACAGCTAAACCCGATGGTGCAGCAGCCCTCGCAACCTCACTATTTTTAGTAATTGTAGCTGCGGTAGTTGCGCTTAATTAGGAATGTATTATTCTAGGCTTTATAGGGAATCCAGAACGATCTCATTCGTGGAATATCTTGGTGGTTATATTTCGGTAAAAATATTGAAGAAGGTGTTTCCCACTGAAAAAGTATTATGGAATGAAAACGCATCCAATGCCATTGAAGATCTGTTAGAAGAAGCGAAGTTTAGGTCTTCTCTATTTGGTGTGCCACGATGTAATAAAATGTCTTTTATATCTAAGCATTAACATCCTGTAGTGTTCCTATTATTGTGATAAAAACTAAACCTTTCTAATAAATAATTTTCTAAATTCGGGACTTTGTTGTTTGGGTCCACAAATGAGGGCTTAAAATAAAAAAAAAATAATATACAGTATCATCAGTGTGTTTTGATTTTTAAATTTATTAGGATCAAGCTGCTAATACTACAAACTTTTAGATACATTTAATAATAATAATAATAATAATTATAATAACGTTAGGCAGACAAATGCAGATACGGATGTCAAACGACAGAAACGATCCAACGCATCACATGCCAGATGTTTTCTGCAACAGAATACAAAGAGAGTCATGATGCAGTGGCCAAGATCCTACACCAGATCCCATATTATAGATATACACCACAGACGATCTTAGAAAACAACCACTACAAGATTCTGAGGAATATTTGAACATCTTCTTAAATCCTAAAGTTCTAACAATTTAATAGTACCTAGTACCTACCTATTAATTAGTAAAATATTGAAACATGTAAAATGTCATAATTAACCTTGTAATTGGATACTTTATTTTAGTTTTATTCAGATTAATTTGTACTCATAAATACACCTTTAATATTTTCGATGTACGAGTTTTTATAACAATAAAGCACACATTTCAAAATGACAACTTTATTTGACAGTCATCTTTTACCTTGACTGGTGCCCGCAAATACGGGGCCATAAAAAGGAGAAATAGTTAAAAAGAAATCGGCGATAACCCGTAAACGGGCTCATCAAAAATATCTAAAGTTATTCTTTTGAATGTGGGTTTTAGTGCTCTTTATTAAACCTAAATAGAATTTTTCTCTAAAATAATTAGGGAAGCCAATAATTGACCCCATTTAAAATTACATGGGATTTCCTATGTCCCGCTCGACGATGCAACACCCGGTATTTCTCAAAATCTATTTGCCAATACATCAAATTAATTGGTTTCATTCATTTCCTGCCAAATTTGAGGTATCTATTCAAACGGCATCTAAGAAAAATATGCTCTTACTAATTCCTTACTTGGAAAAAAATTGTCGAAAGAAAATAATTAAAAAAAGACATTTTTTTATCCCTCGAATCCAATTTTGATAATACATTAATCTCCACCAACCATTAACGTCAAGTTAGTTCTTGAAAAGGCTTAGGGATCAGATAAGATAAGGAGTACTTTTATAAACGCGAACAGTATCCGCTCGGTTAGTATTTCCGTTTTTTTTTTGCTATTTTGTGGTAAGTAGAAAATTGTAAGAATCCTTAACTAAATCGTAACTCTTTCCTCATAACAAGCACGAAAGATGATATTGACACAGTTCGAGATATTTCAGATCACCGTAATTCCCTTGCTAGATAATGTATAGTTAAACTAAACTAAATCAAAACAACAAAAGTCGCAGGAGAAATACTGCTTGCAAAGGCTCAAATCAGTTTCTCCCAAAATAACAAAGCAAGGCATATCATTGATATTTTGCAAAACAGATCGGCCGAATATGCCAATAAATGTTAGAGACAGAGCGATTCGGAGGCCGTAATTGCAAGGGCGCGTCTCACGAATAATATTGACAAAAAAATGTACGCCACTGACTTATTTAAAAGTTTTATGTTGTTTTCGGTTTAAGCAGCTAAAAATACAATTTCTTTGTCTCTTGGTATTTTTTCGTATCACACTTCGTTTTCGAAAAGAAAAATTTTTCGACATGTGGCTTTTTTTTTCTCGTCCTCCGGGACGCCACTGAATCTCATAATTATCATCTAGTTAGTGCTAACTTAGCGTCTTATCACAATTTCACCAAAATCGGCAAAAAGATCTTTCGAGATATTAATAAAAAACCGTTTTTTTTTTTTTTAAACTTTGACACCCTGTATCTTAAAAACCAGAGTTTTTAGAACACATGCTTATATGAACTTTTCTATTTGAATTTGGTTCAGTAATGCGCCCTTGCAATTACGGCGTATCATTAAGTAACACCCTGTATAAGTTCTGCCAGTATTTTTTTACAGCTACCTCTGTAGGTAAGCCATTATTTCTTTGCTTTAGGTCATTAAAATGCGACTACAAGCTTCAGTTCTTGCCCTATTTACGGTCGTTGCGACTTACAGATTGCCCGAATCGGTGATACCAGAGTCCTATAATATCCAGCTGAACTTTCCAGAGGCTACGTTTACCCCTAGTTCAGATGAATATGGTGGGCAAGTGATCATCCAGATCCGGACTCGGGAAGCAACGAGTCAGATACAAATTCACGCTGCCCACGATTTTGTTCACATAACTCTGGCTCAGGTCAACGGAACGGAAATTTCTTCCATAACCGTTGACAACAACAACGATATCGCTACTTTGAATGTTGGATTTGACTTGACTGCCGACACCAATTACGAACTATACATTGAATTTACGAGTAGGTGTGTAAACTTATTATTCACAAAATTACCGTTTTGCTGAAATTTCGTTATATTTTTCTACAGGGTCAGCTCTCAAGATATGTATGGGTTCTACAAAAGCAGCTACACATCGAACGACGTAACCAAATATTTGATAACCACCCAGTTTCAACCCGTTTATGCCAGAAGGGCATTCCCGTGCTTCGATGAGCCCGCATTTAAAGCAAATTTCGAAATTAACATCTCTTATCCTTCAGGATTGAGCGCTTTAGGTAACATGCCTGGAGAATTAGTCGAGCCTTCATCAGATCCGTAAGTGAATTAAACCAAACTTTTTTCTTCATCTTTATGGCTTTATGGATGAGTTTTCAACAGCACTTGAGAGGTCAGTCAATCGTAGTATGCTTTAAATAAATAATTTTTTTAGAAATTTGATCACTACAAAGTTTGCGACGTCTGGAATAATGTCCTCATACCTAATAGCATTTATACTATCGGAATTTACCTGTACAGACGAAGAAAATATTGAGACCAATGCAGTACCGTACAGGGTCTGTTCTAGAGATGAAATCAAGAGCACCAGGGTACTGCCTGCAGAAATTGGGCCTCCTCTTTTGAGGAGTCTAAATAGTTTCACCAATTTAAAGTAATAATGTTATTTAAAAGCATTTTTTGCTTTCTTACAATTGAATTCATCCTTTCAGCTATGGATCAATGGGATTTCCTAAAATGGATCAAGTGGCTATTCCAGATTTGGCAGCTGAAGCAATGGAAAACTGGGGATTAGTGACATACAGGTATATTGTACAGAGACGGACAATAATCTTGAATATATTCTATGCTAGGAAATTAGGGAACCGTTCTTATTTAAGTGGCTTTACTTTTGTGTAATTATCTGTAAGCAAGGTGTTAAAATTACCAAGAGAGAACAGTGGCGGTTTGTGGATTGACGCCGAAGGCGCAAAATTGATGCTGAACGGTCATAAATAGCGCCGCAGGCGAAACCCTTTGGAGGCCACGCTCATGTAGGTTTGAGAAAATGTAAATCACATATTCCTTATTCATGATATTGATATCATGTAGTATGGTAGTATCACATTTTTTTATTATGACCCCAATGACGTTAGCGACCATCACTGGGGTACTGTTCGCATATTTGGGGCTCTGCTCCTAAACATACCCTAAGATTGCTAGATTCCATTCAAAGAAGAGCCATTCGTTTGATCGGTGACCATAGTCTGACAAACAACCTGGAAAGCCTTGAACATCGAAGGCAGGTTGGCGACTTGAGTCTATTTTACAAATATTTTCATGGCAAGTGTTCAACTGAGGTTGCCCGCTTAATACCACCCAGAGCGGTGCATGGTAGAAGTACACGACGAGCCACTGCAGCCCACCAGTACGTGGTTCAGCTTAGTGTCCCTCGAACGACACTGTTTCAAAATTCTTTCATCTGGAGAACGTCATCACTCTGGAACGACCTCCCTGAGATCGTCTTCCCCAACGAGTATAGTCTCCAAAGATTCAAGACCAACGTGAATCGTTTCCTGCGCACACGCACCGCTCCTAGAGCGCCATAAGGGATTTATCCTGTAGTGCTGTGCCTTATCATAAAAAAAAAAAAAAAAAAAAAGCCTTACTTTGGGCAACCCTCTTTCAGTTATTTTAGTAAGGATATTGGTACGTTTTAAGGACATAGAAAAAATTATGCAAATCTCTTAGAAACCTCACCATTTAACGCGTACTTTATAATGATAGATAATTGTGATTAAGATATCTGTGGTTTCATCAATTTCAATGGAAAGGAAAGTCGCGCTATTAACTTCTATGGTTGTGCCTAAAATGTAACCAATCCCAGATATTATAACCTGTATTATCTGTGCTAATGCGTTCGATCACTTCATTTTAAACAGTTTTTGACAGAGTGACTGTTTTTATCAAGTTCGTGGTATTTAAAGCTTTCTAATCGAGCTGCATTGTTTAGAGTCATATAAATGTACATATGTGAGATTTTGCACGGGGCGACATCTCGCGGAAATCGAGCAATCCACCCAACCAGAGCAGCGAGGACTTAGAGAAGACCTTGCTTGTCTGGTTGCGTGGATTGTTCGATTGCCGCGAGATGTCGCGACGTTCAACATCTCGCTTATGTACCTTTACATTATGTGTTTAAATACACTGTGAGATCCCTTTCCTTTTCATCAGACTCTATAACTTTGCTCATGAGCCGTAATACTGCGAAACTCGTCCAGGAATTGGGCCCGATGAAAAGATAGGGACAAACTTCTTTAAGTCGTATAGTTTCCCAAATAAATCAAGTTTTGGCTTGGAGAGCCCGAAAAAGTTTTTTAAATTGTCGTAGCCAACTTCGCACCACGGATTTTGATTCTTTCTATTTTGATTTGAAAATAAAAGGCATATTCATTAAAGCAGTTTAATTTTGGTTTTACTTTCATGCGCCATGATGCGCCCGTTCTAATAAATTCAACATTTTAGGGCTCTGACGAGCATAGTTTTTTTTAACTTGGTTTGTTTTTCGAATGAGAGAGACGTAAATCCACATTTTAAACTTAAAATATATTGAACAAGATTACTGTTTACCTTACCTGAGGTTCTAATATTGAAAAAGCAGACCGAAAGTTTGGTTTCTAAACAGATAACACCTACTGTCACTTATTTTACACTAATTTAGTTCTTATCTTTGAAGAATAATCGCAAAAACTTTAAAAACAACAGATCGCAATACAAAATCCTGTCAACAATGAATATTAGACATAACCATAACCTTACTTTAAATTTATCTGGGTTTTCACTTTGATACATGGTGTATGTTTGGTTGACTATCTTTAAGCCCGAAATTTTAGTCTTCGTTACGACAAAAAGGCAAATAAAACAATTAATTCTTATGGCGGCTGTAGTATGCGAGTATGATGCCCGGGGATACAAGGGCAATTTAAAAAGTGGAATGCTTATTCGCTGGTAGTTTGAGAGTAATTAAAATGCCAATTGATGTAGATAAATAATGTAATATACTGTCTTTTGTGTGTATGACACCCTGCTGCCCTGAAAAGCCGCCACTGCCAAGATATACTATTTTCGGTATTATCTGAAATATCTATTCGCCTTCTAGAGAACAGTACTTACTTTGGGATTCAGTAGAGTCGACGAATATGGACCAACAAAACATCGCTACCATTATTGCCCACGAATTCGCTCACACGTGGTGGGGCAATTTGGTAACCCTTCAATGGTGGTCCGATACGTTCCTTAACGAAGGTTTCGCCACGTACTTTGAGTATTTTACCACACATGACGTAAGTTAAATTCAATGAATCTTATATTAGGTTACAAAATAAAACATTTTATTAGGTGTATCCGGAATGGGAGCCAGACAAGCAATTCCTGGTGCGTGTAATGCAAAAAGCCTTGGAAATAGATTCCATGGAATCTTCTCAAGCTCTTCACTCACCTGCTGATAGTGACGTCCAAGTTATGTCGAAATTCGGCCCGGTGTCCTATCTAAAGGGTAGGCAGAACGCTATGGAATAAATCGTGACCAAATCTTAATCAAATTCTATTTTAGGAGGAAGCATTTTTCGAATGGTTGAATTTATATTGGGCGCTGACAACTTTCAGGCAGGTCTTCGCAGTTACCTTTCCACATAGTGAGTTTCATGTAGCTTAGATTAGTTAAGGTTTAATATTGTTACTTGTAATGCGTTCTAGTGCGTCCAAAAACACCGTACCGGAAAATCTATGGGCCAGTCTGGATGCTCAATTGGCCGGTGACGAGAGAAAGAGGCTACCCGTTGACGTCACACTAGGTCAGGTCATGGAAAATTGGGTAATCAATCCCGGTTATCCAATAATTGAAGTTAGACTAGACAACACAGATCTTGTTATTACTCAGGAGGTAAATATTGAATAGTAAAACTTACTAACTTACTTATTTAAATAATCACAACATTTTAGGGCAGATTCTTGCTAAATTCCAGTGACTCAGATGCCCAATGGTACGTTCCGTTTAGTTATGCAACCTTTTTTAGCCAGAATTTCAATAATGCTACTGAGTGGTTGCAGCCAAACGAACCTCTAGTGATTCCTTTCGCGAATACCGCCAGAGGCTGGATAATATTAAATAACCATGCAGGTATGAAAGCGGCATTTTATGTTACAAGCACAAAAAATACTATTTCACAGTATTGTCTAATATCCGAGCTATCATTTCAGGATTTTACAGAGTCAACTATGTCAACCTTTGGGCCAAAGTAAGAATAGCTCTGACATCTGAAGATTTTTTTATTCCCGAAGTCAATAGAGCTTCAATTGTAGACGATGTTTTCCATCTGGCTAGGTCTGACCGAATAACTTACAACAGTATGTTTAGTACGATTCAGTTTCTGAGAGACGACACTTCTCACTATGCCTGGTTTCCTGCTTTGAACGGCTTTGACTTTTTATTAACGAGGATTGGGCGTGAAACCTTCATGGCTGGGAATGTGAGCCGAGCAATCACGGTAAGATTTTCAGAATTTAATTTTACGTTTAATTAAAATAATTCACCTCGCAATACCAGTCTGAATTTAGTTGTCCCAGAAGGTCTTCAATGTTATTGCACACCAAATTATATTATTTCTTAATAAGCCAAATTAAAAGAAAACTAACACTGATAGATAGGATGACATTGTCTAACATGAGGATTGATACGTGGAATGTCAGGAGTATGTGCAAGAAACCGAAAGACTAAAGATCAATATCCTGGGAATGAGCGAAGTAAGATGGCCCAACTCTGGATATCTATCGAGAGATAACTTTACAACATATTAGTCCAGAGGTAATGACGCCCAGCACAGGCATAGAGTGGCAACAATGCTTGACAGAGAATGGGCCATGGTAGTGGAAATATTTCTTCTAATTTCAAAAAGAGTCATGATAATACAACTAAGTACATTTCATGCCAAACTGAATCTAATCAAAGTGAGGAGGAAATAGGGAGACTCTATCAGCATTTCGAATGGTTGAATTTACGCTTAAAGAAGCCAATGTGGTAGTCCAAGTCCTGTTGATAATTTCATTATTTAAATTTGGCTAAATTTATTTATAATTAATTTAAAGAAATAGTCCATTCTCGAAGTGGAGTTGAAATATAGGGAAAGGGGAAAAAAATTAGTGGAGAAAGACTTTTTGACTTTTTTCCCCTTTCCCTTTATTTAGAATTGATTTGTGATGGGCTACATGCTTGGTGAAATGGATATTCCATGGTAGAGGAAATTAAAGTCTTAAAGTCTTACTTGTTATATTTCACAATTTAATTCAGTTTCCTGACAAGTGTTTCAACCCTTGCGGATTGTTATCAAAGGAATATAAGACAATACTAAGTTCTACATGTCATAAAATAAAATTAGGGAGTAAATTGACAGATGATGGGTTATTTTGGTCCTTAATTTAATGTTATGACTGTGATGCAATCTATATAGGTCAAATAGGTAGAAACTTTAAAACTAGGCTTAAAGAACATAAAACATTCATTTAAAAAAAACAAAATAAAACAGGAATAGCGGACTACTGTATAATAAACAACCACTCAATATGCAACAAAATAAAACCGATATATACTCAAGACAAGGGTAGAAAACTCAAACTATTAGAAACATTACCAATCAAAAAAGCCTTAAAAAATCGATGTAATGTTGTTAATAATCAAATTGAAATACCTTCAGGTGCCAATCTAATGCTTAATAGCCTACTAGCTCAGGATAAATATGCAGCATTAATACCTCATAAAGACTTAAAATTGGCCTTTCCAGACTCATCAGCTTGACCTTCTTGCCAGCATTTACTCCACAGTTCCATGGAGCGTTGTAAATGACACTGACCATGCATATACTCTGAAGCAAGTTGACATATTAAGCGCGGCTTGTAAATTGGGCTTAGATGACTGCGTCAGCCACGCCCTTGCAATGTTCGAGCAGTTCAAGATATCGGGAGTCAGGTAAAGATAGCATTGTGGAAAAGTGTGCTACTGGTTTTAATTTTGCATTTTTTTAGACCTACTAAAAATTTGAGGAGCATAGTATATTGCACCGCTTTGGCAAATAGTGAGAGCCAAGCCGATTGGACTGTACTGTGGAACGCCTATCACTCCACCGATGTTGCGAGCGAGAAATTTAGGATTTTGTCGGCTTTGGGGTGTACTCAAGACGAAACTCTTCTGGAGAAGTAAGTCCTTATATTTTTGCTTTACCAGGAAATAATAAAAGCGGTTATCAATGTGTCTTGAGGTACATACACGAATAGTATATTTAAATTGATACAGTATATATTGTCATGTATCATCAGGAGTGCTAGAGGACATTGCGATACGACGCCCTTCTCCTGGGGCTCTAAATGTTTTAGCACATGGAATTACTCTGTTAGGATATCTGTCCTGGTAAATTCTCCGTGCTTCTTCCGCATTTCCATTTGCTAATCCATAAATAAAATGCATGCCAGCCATTTCAGCGTTAGTAAAATTGTTCATGATGGAATCACTGCTAATTGACAACTCTGAATTTTACTGATAATATGACAATACTATCACTGTCAGCTGCTCTCCAAAGCAGGTAGGTAGGTACTTCATTTGGCCTTGGCAATAATTTGTTATAAATAGCAGATGTGGCAAGCCAAAAATGTGATAATAAAAGTAAACCTATTGAAACCAGTCGTGCATTTTATCAGAAGGTGGACATTTTGCTCATTTACTGTTAGGTCGAAATTATTTATTTTTTATTTTTGGTTGTTATTTTATGTTGTTCATGGATAGCCTTTAGATTAAGCTAAAGTGATTTTTATTTTTTTTCTCGCAAACGAAGCCAGATATGCAAAAAACTCAAGATACCAAAAAGTTGTATTTGTAGTTGCTTAAACTGATGAAATAAAAAAACTAAAAAAAAGGCAGTGTCGTAGTTTCTCTTCTCAATAATAACTGGCTGTGGTGCCCACTGAGACGCTACTGGACCTAATAATTTCAATCTGGTTAGGGCTAAATAAGCGCCTTATTATTTCAAATAACTGAACCAAATTTCAGCCAAATCGGTTTAAGGATATTTATGACCGTTTTTTTTTAAACTTTAACGCCCTGTATCTCAGTAACGAAGCAACTCCAAACATATGTTCATAAATCAAATCAAATCAAATCAAATATACTTTATTGTCCAAAGAATACAAAATTCTCATTGACAAAGTCTATCCACATAATACATATATATCTATATCATTTAATAATAACAATAATATACATTAATAACATTAAAAAAAAAAAAAAAAAAAAAAAACAAGGGTAGGCATTAAAATTTGGTTATTTACAGTATGTCAACAATTATCTAAAGATATCAAATAAAACCCTTAAACAAACCTCGGAACATCGGAATAATATTCCTCCAAGCAATAGTAAGCCTTCTCCAACAACATCCGCGTCACAGACCTTCTAAATAATTTAAGTGACTGTAGGTCCTTTAAGTAATTAGGTAAATGATTATATATTTTTACACTTTCATATACAACCGATTTTTTTGTAAGGGTTGAGGATGGTATTGGCAAAGGCAGATTACGATATTGTCGTGTCGTGTAGGAGGAGTCAGTATTCAAAAACCTATATCTCATCTTAAATATTAAAGTGACAGTCTCCAAAATAAACAATGATGTTAGTGTTAATATTCTTTTCTGCACGACCAATGGTCTGCATGAGTCTCTGGGTTTCGCCCGACAAATGCATCTCACTGCGCGTTTCTGCAGAACAAACAAACAGAACACCGAGCAGTTGCTGACTAAAGAACCCCCAAAATGCAACTCCATATCTCAGATGAGATTCTATTAGCGCGTGGTAAACTGATTTCGCAATATTTGAACCAAGTTCATTAACTACCACTTTGACTGCAAAACATGCCGAAGCCAATTTCCTGCTCAGTGCCCTGATATGACTCTCAAATTTAAGGCCACTATCAATGACAAGGCCCAAAAACTTAGTACTAGGGCAATTCACAATACATAGGAACTTTTTTCTTAAAACGACCTTACGTATCACCCTGTGAAGTATCGTACCGTAGTTAGGAAACACCCTGCATTACTCAGGAAACAAACGAAGAAAATAATAATAAACTTTTCAAAAAGCAAATATTTGTGTATTGGAGAAGAACTAGAGGGACCTAATTTTTGACAGCGATGAGAAAATAGCAGATTTATCAGAATTTACGAGCAATAATTCAAATAGATGGGAAAGACGAACAAGAGATTTAAGCATCAGAAAAGCCAATGGCGAGTTTAGAATCGGTAATTTACAGGTTGTAAATACCTGAGGCAGTATAATAAAGAAAATTCAAAAATCATTAAATCTGATACGTCTGACTCACTTTGCTAAATTTGTTGTGTGTATTTTAGCATAGCTATTGTTGCCATCACACAATTTTAAGATAAAATTTATTGGGTGTAACAAAACGATATTCCTTTTTACGTCTTTATTGCCTGCGGTGACTCAATTAGGAAAATTTTGGCAAATTTGATCATTGACGGCATATAATCTGGGTCAGGTTTTGGTAAATACTGATTAGTGCGGTTTTAAACTGCATACTTTTCAACTTAAACAAAAAAGAAATGAGAAATGAGTTTTTCAATTTTGGCAGAGCCATGTCCATCACTGCTGGTGTCAATTTGTTTAAAAATTTAATTGCCTAGAACTTCGGGCTGCTCTGACACTACACTGTGTTAGGACATAGTCCTTTTTATTTTATGTGGCATGTTCATGCATGTCCTGGTATGTAATGAAGTTGTCTTTTTGTTTTATCTGCTCTTCAGTACAAATATTGTGAAGGAAAAGTAAGAAGACAAAAGCATTCCTCCATGTATCCCAAGCCACTAATTATCCTAATCACTCTTCCTTGCTGCTTGAATACTCTATAGGCATTAGAGGAGCACCACCATGCATAGGCTCCGTAAGACAAACCCGATCCATCCAAACCTCTCACATACGTTCCAAACATGAACATTCCATTTCAGCTTTCTATCCAAACAGACTTTACAGAATCTGTATGTTTTAGTCCAAACACCATTTCTTTGTTTTCTCCTGGTTTCGTACGAGTCTATCGGAGAGAAACCATTCCTTCACAGTTACCCGTGCCTTATTTCCATTTGCATTGACAGTTTGTTCTGATTTATCCCCAGTTAAGACTGTAGTATCGTCCGCAAAAACAACACAGTTACCCAATTGTTGATCGAATGTTGCTGAATTTGTACAAGCTGTTTTAAGCAGCATTTCATGCAATATGCGATCAAATGCCTTGCTTAAGTCACAAAACAATGAAGAGAGAGACACGACTGGTTTTCAAATCTATCCATAAGTTGCAGAACAGCTTGTAAAATGCCTGAAGTCATATTGGCAATTAGAGGAAATATTACTTAATACAAAAAATTCGACAAAATTTTTGACTATTTTCAAATTGTTTACGAGATTAACATTTTAAAGATTGGGGAGATTGAAGCTCTTTTTAGAACCTGTGGGAATAAATGGTCAGGGATGCACATATTTATTAGTTTGGTGAGAAGTATGGACTTTATAATGTTAACAGTTAGTCCCTAAATATGTGAGCTTTTTTTAAATGTCTCAATGTGTTAATAATATTTTTAATATTGATAAGTTATAGGGATCTAGCTAAACTATTATACCTATTTATTTGCCTTTGATTCGACTTCCAAACCTAAATTTTGTGGTTATCAGGAACCTACTTTCCTTCATTTATAATAATGTTTTTCATTTATTTCAGTTATCTTGAACTATCCGTTAACCAGGAAAGTGGTATTAGACCTCAAGATGCCATTACAGTATTTAGTTCAGTGTACTCTGGCAGTTCCGTTGGAGTTAACATAGCTTTCAGATTTTTACAACAGAATTTTCAAAGCATCGAGGATAGGTAAGTAAGATTAGAAAACAAATTATTGTCATGAACTTTCCTACATGGAAAACAAGTAAAATGACATATACTTGTCTTTAAAACTTTGATGTGACTACGACAATCACACCAAATAAAACAATAGCTTCATCACACGTAAAAGAGCTTTAAAAATACAGTGAAACAAGTTATATGAGAAATGGGCTGGTGCCACAGATATAGGGACATCAACACAATTAGGAATAATTTATAGTAATCATACATTTAAAATATTAAACAAGCAATTAAATTCCATAAACCATTTTTAGGTACCAAAGTTTAAACGCTCTTCCCACTATGATAACAGGCTTAGCTGAGAAATTCACTACTCAAAGTCAAATAGATGAGGTATGAAAATATTAAGCGCCTTAAACTTATTAATCTTAATGCTGAGACAAAATCGACATCCCTTGAATTTTTTAGTTAAAGCAATTCATCTCGAGCGGTACCTTCAAGGAAGACTTTCAGGAAGCCGCTACTGCCGCTATAGCTGCTGCCGAGGTTAATCAACTCTGGCTGAGCCAATCGTTTGAAGAATTGATTTTGTACTACGGCCTGGAATTCCTTACCAGTACTACTTCTACCTCTAGCAGTACCACAACTACAACCACTACGACAACTACAAGCACTCCGACAACTACAAGCACAACGACAACCACAGCCAGACCTATCACGACAGCTAAACCCGATGGTGCAGCAGCCCTCGCAACCTCACTATTTTTAGTAATTATAGCTGCGGTAGTTGCGCTTAATTAGGAATTTATTATTCTAGGCTTCATAGGGAATCCAGAACGATCTCATTCGTGGAATATGTTGGTGGTTATATTTCGTTAAAAATATTAAAGGAGGTGTTTCGCACTGAAAAAGTATTATGTGATGAAGACGCATCCAATGCCGTTAAAAATCTGTTAGAAGAAGCGAATTTTAGGTCTTCTCTATTTGGAGTACCACGATGTAATAAAATATCTTTTATATCTAAGCATTAAACCCTGTAGTGTTCCTATTGTTGTGATAAAAACTAAACCTTTCCAATAAATTATTTTCTAAATTCAAGACATTCTTATTTGGGATTAAACAGGGAATGAAGCCAGATGGCTCCATCTCGTGGTGCTGGTAAAGAACACTAATTCTTAATCATACCTGCGCCCTCTGTCATGGACTTACAAAGTAACAAATATCAGAGGATCTGCTGCAAAGACAGCACGTTAAGAATTGGTGTTCTTTACTAGCAACACGAGATGGAGCCATCTGGCTTTATTCTCTGTTTAATCCCGCTTTTTCTGTTTTAAAACACACCTTTTGTCATAACCTATAGCCTCGCTGACGAGCTGTAATACAGCGAAACGCGTCTGGGAATGGTTCTGGCAGAAGGAAAAAGCAAGCCCTTGATATTCTTACTTGGGTCTACAAATGAAGGTCTAAAAGTTCATATCATCATAGGTCCGCAACTTATTAGGATCTAAACTACTATATTACCAATTTTTAGATACATCTAGCAGAGCTACTCATCTAACAACTGAGTGCAACAAGTATATAAACAGTAAATAAAGAATATGAAAACTAAAATACAAGGAAACATATAGGTTTACACAGTGTAATATATAATTTAAAAGAAATCATAAGGAGATTAGTGTAAACACAGAGAAAATACTAAAAAAATTATAATAAGGACAGAGGTAAAACATCCAATCACTTTTTTGGTGCTTGGTTCGGTGCTAGAATATAGATATATAAGAAACGAGTAATTGCTGTTCATTTTGCCCTGTATTATCTTGACAATAATCTATATAAAACTTTTTATTTTGAATATTCAGAAATACACGAAGAGCTGGTAGTGGTAGGCAAAGCAAGACTACATCAATTGATGACCGCTGTCTTGCTCTCAAAACCCCTCGTAATCGTCGTTTGACTTCAGTACAAGCAAAAAGCCAACTTAGAGAAGTTCGAGGTGAAATATCAGTTCTTTGCCCGTTCCTTGAAGATTACAGGAGGTCGGTTTAAATTCCTGCCTACCAGCAACAAGACTTAGATTACTCCTGCGTCATAGAGCAGCAATATTACAATTTGTTGTGAACGTGAATTGGAACTTGACACAATGAAGCAGTTTAGTCTTTACCGATGAGTCTAGATTCTGCCTACACTTACCAAAGCCCTCGGCTTAGTTATGGATGAGGTTCCGTAAAGATTTGGGCAAGAATATCACGGAAGCCCCGTACTAAATTAGTATTTATTGATAGAGGATCGCTGACCACACAATTTGCTCCATTTATCGGCGATTGTTTTACCTTTATGCAAGATAATGACCGATCACATTCAACAATGTACGTAACTGAATATTTGATAGAAGTTGAGGTTGAACAAATAAAGTGACCAGCATGTTCTTCAGATTTAAACCCTATAAAGCATGTGTGGCACTTCAAGAAGAATGGAGGCTCATTGATGATATGAGCTGACGTGTATAGGTAGTAACTAGAGCTAAAGGAGGCATATTTAGGTACAATATTGAAATTATGGAGAAATTTAAATCATTGATTTTATCAACGTTATTTTGCATTTGTGTGAGGATAAATACAAGTATTGACATGAACCAAAGAACAAACTGTAAAGAATAGATGACTCTAACTAAAAACTGATATTTTGAAATAATTTTTGTACTTGATTCTCCTACAGGGGGTCTGAAACTAGATAAAAGGAAACATTTTGATTATCCATGGAAATATGTCGAATATCAGTTCTCTAAGAAAATTGCTAAAATTGAACTAAAAGTAAAAAAGTTATCAAGTCTAAAACTTAGCATATGAGTGAAGAAAACACTGTGATAACAAGGGCCTGTAGCTTCGTATGAAAGCATTTACGGAGCTATGTGAATATGAACTTTTTAATTTTAATTGTGAAGGCTTTTTTTTAAATTTTCATGTTTTCTTATGTAGAATCATACCTTAAAATTTATCATCGTCATTTTTGGATCCAGAATTATGCATTTTTACCATAATCGGATAAAATTTTATAATTTACTGATTTTTGCATTGTGACTTGACTCTTAGAAAGTGTTGTATTATTATTCAATCAGGTAACGCAATAATAAATATCAGTAAGATACGTTTTATTTGAGAACTATTTACAATTGACTTAAAAAGTTCGGAATAAAAATCACAGCAGGTGACTAAGAAATCAAACACAATGATGAGATTTTGGCTTTTATGATGCTTAGTTAAGAAACCATCTTGCAGATATTATTATGAGTACTTTGGCTTCAGATTAGATAAAATGCGGTGTTAAAAACAGTGCAACATAAGAGGTAAGAGTCAAATTGTTTAAAGATTTGGATGGTGATGTTGTGAAGAAAGTAAGTACCCAATTTTATATATTTACTTAAGAAACACTGACTTTGTTCAAAGTCAAAGAAATTTGTTTTTATTTGGATTATCAACGAAAAACATTAATATTTCAAAAATTAAAAAATGCGAAAAATGTTCGGCGCTATTTTTGCTCACCGTGATATAATCAATATAATTTTTGTAGTCCTAGAAAAAATGAACATACTCACGTACGTGCATAATAATTTATGAAACCTATAAAATGTTACAACGCGTTGGTATTTCGCTGCTCAAGTTAAAAACTAATATAATAATAATTTTTAAGGAACAATAGAAGTAAATACTGCTTTGAACGATCTTAATTATAAAATCATCATCAGTGGGAAACTTGAGAGAATATTTTCTTTACGCAAATACATGAACAAACTGATATTGTTCGTAAATATATATTGAAGTGAAATAAGAATGAATAAAATATGAGAAATTTATGAAAATTGTCGTGCACAGGTAAATAATATATTTCTTCTCAATTATTTAACATCTTTTATCTTATCTTATTTGTTAAAATTTAAATGAATAAGCCTAACATTTCTAATAATAACGCTGTTAACAAGACTTTTGGTTTCAAGTATAAAAATGCGTGTTTCCTATAATATGCACTCATGTGCAGAAAAAACGGTCATTGCAAAGTTTTGATTAAGTTTTAGGCTTGATACCTTTTTAATTTTAATCGGATTTTAGTAATTTTTTTAGAGAAATGTAGGTACAACTATCAGTTCTACCGTGTCTTTTGAAGTACGGTACATAACTTAAGGGAGTGATTCCGTATCATATTCTAAGAGAAAAAGTTCATATGAACATGTGTCCGGAGGTGCCCCGTTTCTGATATACAGATGCCTTTTGCTATTCCTATGATTTGGAGGGAACAGGTAGACCAGTTCTACGATTTAAAATAAAAGCGGTATTCTCTAAATCTAAACATACATGTAAAATATCCTAAGATATCATCCGCATTGAGACCAATACCTCAGAGCCCGGAGTTACCTAGTTACCTGTGCCTGTAACTTCACAAAATATGACACCAAGCGACGATGAGTCTGCTGATAATGAAGTAGACGACGAAAATGAAATAAGCGAAAATATTTATATGAGCCAAGGAGATCTCAATGACCTTGTTCGTGATTTAAAGTGATGTAAGCAACAAGGCGAGCTTTTTGGTTCCAGGCCAAAGCACTGGAATCTTCTTCAGAGTGGAACATCACTGACTCCAGCTAATAAGAACGTCATGCACATGTTGATCCCTAGAGAATTTATTTCCCCCCCCCCCCCCTTTGCATATCAAGCTTGGATTAATGAAAAATTTTGTCATAGGAATGGATAAAACTTTCCCTAGATTTGAATACGCGAGGAATAAGTTCCCCAAAATCAGTGATGCTAAAGTAAAGGAAGGTATATTGGTAGGATCTCAGATCAGACCCTTGCCTTGAGATGAGGAATGGGGGAGGGGGGGATTCGTAAAGCAGAACATCGTAAATCCTTTATTATCCTCATATAAAGCCATGGGATGCAACATGAGCCCTAAATACAGTCTTTGAACTCACCCTTAAGGCTTTTCTCTAGAAAATCTTGGAGCTATCAGCGATGAGCATGAAAAAAGATTTCATCAGGATATGGAGAAGCGGTACCAATGCAAGTGAAGCCCAACTTTGTTGGGAGACTATTGTCGAAAGGACCGAAGTTACTGAACGGGAAGTGGTTGTTAGCAACAATCAATCCTTAAGGGACCAAGTTAGGGCAGACGTATTTCTTCTCACCTTGGGGTAGTACCAGAATCATAAAAATTAATACTAGGGGGAAAGGCGAAGCGTTGATGGGAGTAATTAGTAGACAAGGGTGGTTAATATTATTTTTATAACTTTTGGATTTGGGGGAAGGTATTTGGTATAATAATATCAGTAGAGCATTAGTTGTGAAGGGTTATTCTCAGGAGGGAACGTTAATTGTTTATATTGAGTATCAAGTCCTTTTGTTCTGACAGATCGTCTTCCAGCTCCTTCTATACAATGTGTGTATAAATTCTGGAAACGGCTTAATAACATCACAATTTATTGGCCGATTTAAACCAAATTTGGTACAGTAAGAGGATCTGACGCACCGAATGACGATATTGGCGTTGTTGCCAGCTTTTTAGTTTGTCTGGAATTCGAACGAATTTTATATTTTTAAATGTAACATCCTGTATACTTTTTTATTTATAGTTTTTACTTTAAATTTGTTACACTACTGGTATAACATACTTTGTTCCTAATATCAGTAGTTTTCGAAATAACGACGTGTTTTGGAAATATCAACAAATTGTGTTTTATTTATTAATAAATAAAACATCAGTTCAGTTTTGATGTAAAATCATAAAATTTTTACATGCAAAAATGTCTTTAACTGAAAGTGAAATAATTACAATTCTTATGATGAGAGAAGAAGAAGTCCAGCTCACACATTCAATTTTCCAGGGCGTTGTGTATGACCTTCCCTCATCCAGTGGGGATTTTTATTTGCCCAAAACCTACAGTCAGTGCCGGATTTACATACCTGGGGGCCCTAGGGCATCAAAAAATGGGGGGCCCATACACTAGCAACTTTTTACTATCTTATTTTTTTTTATATATATCTATAAAAAAAAAACATAATATTACTAGATTTATTTTCTACAAAAAAAAAGTAGGTATACATTGAACTGGAACTTCAGCCTAACATTTTTATATAATTATATAATGTACATAAATATTTATATCAGGCACGCCATTTTCTGGTTTTAGAATCCAAAAACTCGTTAATTATAGAATCAGTGTTGATTTTTTGTAATAACTCTTCTTCAATTGATAATAATGTCAAAGAAGTTAAATTATTGTTACCCAAAGAATTTCTTAGATATGTTTTGACTAATTTTAAAATAGAGAAAGATCCTTCTCCCTACGCGTTAGTTACAGGAATTGCCAAAAATATGTGAATGGCTGTGTAAATATTAGGAAACGCTGTTATTAAATCATTGGTATAAATGTAGTTTATTAAATTGGGTGCTGGGCTAATATCGATTTTCTCTTTAACGGTATTTAAAAATGATTTTAACACACGGCATTACTCGCCTAGTTCGTCGTTAATATCATCTTTATATAGCTGTGTTAAAGTGTTTGCTTTTTGTCGCAAATCTTCGTTATCAAGTTCTGTTAGACAAGTTATAAAGCTGAAATGTTTGTCAAGAAAATCGTACTATTCTAATCTTTTTTGCATTTCGGTACCTATTTTATCTATAATAACATAGTAGGTATTCACTTTAAAATTAGTGACACCATCAAATTTCGTATCAGCGGTGCCATCATCATGTTTAAATTTTTTGGTTTTAGGTCGTTTTAGATCTTGTTGAAATTCATTAAATTCTGATAAATTTCTACCTTTTTAAAATAATAATCGAACCTATTTCGTTACTGCGTTATATAATCAATTATACTCTTATACGTTATTGTTACGTGATGTAAATCAATGTTGACTTTTTGAATAATTTTGTTACTTTTATCAAACAAAGATAGAATGTCATTCCAAAAAAATGTTAAGAAGACCACCTCTACTTTACATAGATTTTTGTGTAAACTTTTAGCTTTTACTTTTACTGTTGAATTTTGTCCACTGTCATTTGGGATATCTTTTAAAACTTTTTTAAAACATTGATATCCTAGTGACAATGATTTACACGCCTCCGCCCTAGCTAACCAACGTGGGTCTGACAAACTCTTTGGTACTGTGCAGTTATTTTTTTCTAATTATGTTTTAAGTAAATTCCATCTTAATGTAGAAGCACCAAAAAAATTATATATTTCTATATTATATATATAAGTTTAAAGAATGGGCTCCGCATGGTACAAATTAAGCCAAATGGTTTTTTTGCCTTATTTTGGATTGTAAACCATTATAAATGCCAGCCATATTGATGGCATCGCGTTTTGCTGAAATGTACGATTGTTTTTAAGAGTATTATGTATTATCATTTTATGACTTTATTTACTTGTCGGATTTTATTTTTTTATACGGTTTAAATAGAGAAACAAAGATTGACCCTTGAAAATCTTTGTTTTAGATTAGGTAGACATAAAGTTTTAAATTTATAATTTTTTTGGGTAAATTGATAGTGGGGCCCCTCCAGCTCCGGGGCCCTAGGGCAATTGCCCTTTTTGCCCTAATGTAGATCCGGCACTGCCTACAGTTGTGTCTATTATGACTTTACCATTTAAAATAAATGTTGCTTCGTCTGAAAATACTATTAATTTAAAAAACTGGTTATTTCAAATTCAATTCTTCGCTCATAATCATCTTCTGATAACTCTTGAACTACATGTATTTTGAAGGGGTGATATTAATGTATTATTAAAACGTTATGGACGGATTTGAAGCAGACGTCACTTACTTGAGAAATTTTCCTTAATGAAGAAACAGGGGTTTCAACAACATGTTGTATTTTCCAGTTTATCGGCTTATGCGAAAAATGGCGTAAAATGAAAAACGTTTCTTGCAATATGTAGCACGTACTTTCTAAACGACAAATCCGCGAGCGGAAAACCATTTTTTTAATTGGAAATATAAAAAAAATGTAAAAATAGTCTACCGAAAAGCACAGTGAGAGTGACAAGTGAGGTTATGTTTCTCTAGCTGTTAGTCACTCGACAAAAATTGTAATAATTATTGACTTATATTGGTTAAACAGCGCTAACACGGCATTTAATCCACCTTTTTGGTTCCAATTCGGTAGATGCTACATATAAAAAAAATGTGAAAATAGTCGACCGAAAAGCAAAGTGAGAGTGATAAGTGAGGTTATGTTTCTCTAGCTGTTAGTCACTCGACAAAAAATGTAATAATTATAGACTTATACTGGTTAAACAGCGCTAACACGGCATCTAATCCACCTTTTTGGTTCCAATTCGGTATATGCTACATCTAAAAAAAAATACGAAAATAGTCGACCGAAAAGCAAAGTGAGAGTGGAATGGTTTTCCGCTCGCGGATTTGTCGTTTAGATAGTACGTGCTACATATTGCAAGAGACGTTTTTCATTTTACGCCATTTTTCGCATAAGCCGATAAACTGGAGTGGTACCTAAAATTTCTAAACTTTTCTCTTTATCTACTACTGCTGGTCGTCCTGATCGTCGCCTATCTCTACAATATCCAGTTTCTTCAAACTGTCGGGCAGTTTTTAAAATAGTTCTTTTTAATTTGGATTTCAGTTTGGAAATGCGTCATTAAATAGATTTTAACCTCTTCGTAAGACCTGACCCTATCGCCATATCCTCTCATCATAAGTATTGTAATTCTTTCACTTTCAGTTAATGACATTTTTGCATGTAAAAATCACAGCTTTTACGAATTTACATCAAAACTGAAGTGGTATTTTATTTATTAATAAATACAACACAATTTGTGCGTAACAAATTTAAAGTAAAAACTATAAATGAAAAAATATACAGGGTGTTACATTTAAAAATATTAAATTCGTTCGAATTCCAGACAAACTAAAAAGCTGGCAACAACGACAATATCGTCATTCGGTGCGTCAGATCCTCTTACACTGTACTGTACCAAATTTGGTTTAAATTGGCCAATAAATTGTGATGTTATTAAGCCGTTTTCAGACTTTATACACACACTGTATATTGTATAGAACCTGTTTCCCTAAACAGAGCCACTGTTTTTCTCAGGCAATGATAATAATTCTCAGCAGTAAAAGCGACGTTAGGAAAATTTTCGCGAAAATTGTCCATGCACAAGTGCTGATTATATTGCCACTCCCCATTAACTAACCTGAACAAACCCTGTGTCGAAAAAAAATGAATCATCGAATTACTTGTAACGGCTGCTAAGGTTGATTGATATTGATAATACTGGTATTTATTGACAACCAACAGGTATTAAAATCTCCCGCTAAGCAGTACCGCCATAGATGCAAAGCATATCGTCGATTGGCTTTGGTTGAAAGCAGTAGTATAATTTACGTGATAAAATACAGCAAAAGAACTTGTTGCAGGCAGGTAATGGCTGTGGGTAAACAACAGAGAGGGACAGAGGTTTCATGTTAGTATATTGGTCATTGTATTAATTGAAATGTAAGGATGAAATAAAAAAAAAAGGAAATATCTGTAAGATGGAATGTTCAATATATAATGAAATCCCCTAAGTGCCATTAACAAGTCCAGAACTCTCTGTTTTATTTCACTATATTGGCAATATTAAGAAAAAAATATAAATTGTTTTGGAAACACATAATTCTAAAGAGATCTCAAGAAGGGGTATACAACTTTACCGTTGTACCAAACTTAAAAAAAAAGAACTGGCAAATATACACAACGTAAGTCAGTCAGAGAGGCCGAAATTGACAGGTGATGAACATACCTGGGGAACGGTCAATTTCACTTTACTTTGCAACTATTTTTTTTTTCTAGTTTAATGATTTGCATTATTTTTTTTTGAGTCGAATTCTGTATTACTTGCCAGTAAATCGTATTATATCATATCGAAAAAAATACGTATCATCATCAAATCCCAAGTTCTTATACAATTAAGTCAATACAATAAATAAGATCAGCAGCTATTTTAAAACTGAAGTTTATCATTATAGGACGCATAATATTTTATGCACCGCCAATATAAAGCTTTTACGAGATCATAAAAGATAGCACCGATAAATATTCGCGTGCTATTTGTAGTTTATATAACAATATTACTCTTGTTAAAATTGCAGGTATTATACGAGTAGGTGCATTGTAAAAATTACAAGTAGTGTGCAGAGTACGTAAAATTCATTTTTTTTTCTATAGGACAAATGCTGAAACACAGAATTTGACTTAAATTGTTGTTCATCTGTCTGTAATATTTTCAGCCCCTTCCCTTCAATCCCTATATCACATGGGCGATCAATGAAAACATCTTTAAAAACGGAATCACATGCTTCCAAAAAAGTACGAGCTTGCTAATTACGTTACGTTAAAACCAATCCAAATGAGCTTTTCCCATAAATCTGTTATTCGTTAGCACATTTAGATTTGGCTTACATTTAAAAAAGAATACCTTACTTAAGTTGTAAAACATGCTTTTTTTATGCCTTTAGTAAATAAAATAAAACATTCTGTTTTCCACCGCTTTATTTCTTATCACCTTTTATTATAAGCAAATGTTAGTATTTGGGTAGTTTAGTTCCCTATCGTTCTGTGTTTTTAAGCTACGGTGCTCGCAGAAAAGTAGCGTATTGACATTTTGATATTGTTGGGTTGTTGCGACACAGTACGAATTCAGAATGAAGTTTGTATTTTATTTAATGACAAGTATCCTGAGAGTCCAATTACGCAGTCAACAGTATTTCACAAATTTAAAGACCATGACGTTTAATAACGATGTTACTAGAGCTTTTGTAGAGGAACTTTCAAGATGCCAGGGGTATCACCCACATAAAATGCATATTGTACAGGAACTTCTCGAGAATGACTACGATAGGAGATTACAATTCTGCAGTTATAGGACCATCTTTCTTGAACAAAAGTATGCTCATCATTACTTACATTTCCTCTCATTTAATTTAATACCTGCATTAGCAGTTAGTTGCCTAACGAGGATCATCCAGATATTCCCAGTGAAATAATATGATTTCAACAAGATGGCGCACCGTCGCACTTTGGTGTAAATGTTCGAAGATACTTAGATGAAATGTTTCAAATCGCTGAGTAGGACGACGGAGTTAAATTAAATGACCACCCAACTCTCTGTACTTTACGCCATTGGATTTATTTCTGTCAAGGTATTGGAAGGCGAGAGTGTATAAGAATATTAGACCAGACAGCATTGTGGACCTAGAAGATAGAATAAGGATGGAGATAAATAATTTATCGGCCGTAAGTGTTTGTCGTGAGGTATACATAGTATTTATCATGAACTTGGTGCATGTCAAGTGGAAGTTGGAGGCTACTTTCGGTATTCAATAAATTAAGTCGAATCAGGCGAGTGCCAGATTTCGAACAGCTCATTAATTCAATTGTTTCTAAAAAATGTTATTAGTTAGGAAGGTGACGCTATTAAAAAGAAAGTTGAGGTTGTTACAGGTTAACGGGCTGAAAATATTAGAGAAGATGAACAACAATTTAAGTCAATTTCCATATTTCAACGTTTCGAATAACCCAGTAAAGGCGAGGATACACTCTTCTGATGCAATACTACGCCACACCATCCGACATGATGCGTCTGATGTACTCTGTGTGCACACTGTCTCCACGCTATTCGATATCACGCTACCGTGCTTTTGAATAAAAATAAAGCAGTTTCATCTCAGACTATACGCACACATCACAGTTGCAAAGCAGTTGAACACGCAACTGTTTTATGACGTTACCCGTGTACGGAAGTAGAGAGCCACACACGGGTCAATCGATACGAGATCGATTTCAAATTAGTTCCTAATTGGTTACGTGCGAATAAGTGACCAGAAAATTCATATAACATTTGTTGCAGAGGGGTGGAAAAACATAAAGTTATCTGCAATTATAAACTTCCTGCGCACTTAAAGAAAGATGTGTTATTTTCTATTCCTGTTACAGTGTATTTCAACCATCAGAGTAGAGATGCACGATCTCTGGATCGGGGACGTTTGTGGCGGTGCGGGGCACCGATGTCATGATTGAAGGCTTGTCTGATGAGCAGGTTGGGGTGGGTGGGGGTGGCGGTAAGGATCTTATTACCTCTTTCGTGGAGGTATTGGGCTAGGGGTGTGTGTTTGATATCTTTGTGTAGATCTACGTTACGGATGAACCATGGGATATTCATGGCTGTTCATATGTAACGATTTTCGAGGGATTGGAGACGGTTAAGGCTAGATGGGGCTGCGTAACCCCACACTGCCGGTTCGTATGTAAGGGTGGGGCGGATGATTGATTTGATCAAGAGGAGTTTGCTATTGTGGCTGAGGGTGCTGCGTCGATTGAGTTGGCTGTAGAAGAGCCTGGCTTGGTTGATGATGTTTTGAATAGGGGGACGCCAATGGAGGGTTTTGTGGGTTAATGGCATAGCATGGTGTGGTATCGTATCAGAAAAATGTTGTCTCCGCCTTAATAGTCCTTCTAAAATATTTTGACTGCAATAAAACCAACACATTTAAAATTTTTATTAGAGCTTTTACACTTGAGAGAAACAGGAAAGAGAGAATTCGTGATAATTCCATTTTCTGAACAATATCGTGCCAATCGACGAGTAGTTTATGCAAACGTAATACTACTTATTATAATACTGCAAATTTTAATCTTAACAACATACCAGTAAACAGTAACTTATCTTTTTTGTAGATATACTGTATATTTACCATAACAATTAACCTTCATGTATTTTTAGTTGAACAAACGAGGTAGAGCTTAAAAATGTATATATTTAGAACATTAAGGAAACAAGTTTCCCAATACCTATCATACCCAAAAAGAAAAGTTAAATGATATGCATTTGCGCTTCGGGATTCAATTTTTAAATTCTGTTTGAATTTTTGTTCGTGAACTGTAAATTATATTTTCCTTGCTCCCTGGTAGAATATTAAAAATGATGCGGTTTCAGCTTGTTGGTAATTTTTATTACAAAACCATTTCATGGTATATAATCATAGGTCATTCTAGACAAAAACCTACAACATTGAAAATTTTCTGGTCAATTCGTTTTTAGATTTAAGTAACTTTGTTGTCGGGGTAAGTCATCTGCAATAAAACTTATTAACTATCCGCGAAATGTTTCAATAAATGCTACACAATGCACCATAAAGATGAAAAAAATACGAGAATAATAAGTAAGCCATAAAGCAATATTACCATTCGAGTTTGTAGGTCCTTTTCGTGACCAGTTGAATGATATATATACAATTATATTCTGTTTGAGATTGTGAGAGAGTAATTCACCTTAGTTAATATGCAAAACGCTCAAAAGGTGCTAAAAATAATTTTAATAAAGGAAGAAAGGGTTATAGATGTGTTACATAACATAGTTCCTGTGACAGAATATTTACACAACCGCTTTACATTTACAGTTGCTGGCAATTCTTCACATCTTCTTGAATGGTAAGAGGCATTGTCCAAAACAACGATGGAGCCCATTGAACTAAACCCAACCATTTCCCCCAAATAGTCCTTAAAAACGTTAGCAGTCATATCTTAGACATTAGGCGCTTGTATTCTTCTAAAAGCGCTTTACGTAAAGAGGTTACATACTAATTCTGCCATATTTTTCTAATGGTGTAACCTTCGTTTAGCCACATTTCGTCCAAATAGTACAATTCTCTGTCTTAATTGCGAAAATCTCTTGTTTTTCGTAAATAATCCCGCATTCAACATACAATTTCATTTTGATTAATTCGATTATATTCCCATTTCAAATTAAATTCTTGTAGACTTTTTCAAAGTCTATCTCTTTTTATTTTAGGAGTACCTATCTTCTTTTATTGCGAGTGAATATATAATAATAATATAGTCATTGCGAAATACAGATGAAGACCAACTTGTGACTGACATATCGTCTGACATCTCTAGTATTAAATAATGGAGTGATTCAAATCATCTCTGTCTTAATCTTTCGAAGACTCACATGATTGGGTTTAACTGTACGGTAAATAACATCGAGATAGGTAATCGCTTTATTACTTCTGTTGACAACTTGGGTTAATTTTGGACGACTGCTTAAAGTTTCGGCAACATATTTCATAACTAAATAAAAAATTGGCCTGCCACTGCTACTCAATTCGTATTACCTCTCAGAAATCGGGAGCACATTTCGATCGCAGCATATATTTTGACAATGTTAAATCACATCTCAGATATGCCCTTCCATTCCAGTCTGTCTTCATCCTCCAGGAAAGAGCCCTAAGGTACTTATGCAATGACCATCTTAGAGCTCATTGCAAGCCATTTTTGATCTCCATTGCTTGCTTATTTATTTTACAAACTGCATACCTTATCCACAAAAACAGAACTCATTTTTCTAATCACCAGCAGATTCATTTTACAAGACAGACAGATAATATACCTCTACCAATTCCTCGCCTGAGTCTCATTAGGGTATAAAGATATAAAACCACCTGAGCTTAGAGACAAGAAGAAATTAAAGGCTGGTTTTCGGACTGGACTCAGTACAACATCTTTATCGTTACATGTAAACGACTTAATTGATAGGGGCTTGGATGGCAGGATGGCGACAATATTGATACTGCTGGACTTCTCAAAGACCTTCGATTGCGTAGACCATAGATTGTTATATGCTAAACTATACTATTTCGGCTTAACAATCAGGCGCTTCCATTCTTTCAAACGCATTTGACTGACAGGCGACAATATGTTCGGTTAGATGCGGGTGCACTAGCTGTGGGGAAAGTAAGCTAAGGAGTACCACACTTTTGAGCCCCTTCTTATATTTATTATACACTTTTGACCTGGAAAAGACTGTCCAGTTTTCTCGGACCAAATCGTATGCAGATGATATTCAACTTATTCACACTTTCAACCCATTATATTATAGTAAGGTGAAAGCAAATATAAATTGAGACCGTAATAATATATCCGAGTATAACATATATTAAGATTAAATGTCAAAAAAACTCAAGCTTTTCTTCATTCTCATAAAGGGACTGTAGAATATTGCATGACTATTTACATTTAGAGGTAGATAATCAAGCTATAAACTTTACGTATAGTCCAAAAAACTCAGGAATTTGGTTGGATCATAAAATAAGATTTAAACAGTAAATTGACAACTTAAATAAGAAGTCGTATTTAGCCTTAAAAATGTTATACTCTAATAAACATATTTTAAACTTCAGAGTTCGTAAAAAGCTCTGCGAGTCTTCTATATTGTCAGCACTATCCTATAGTTTGATTCTGCTCTATCAGGCCCTTACATAAGAAGATAAAAATAGACTTTAAAGAATTCAAAATAACTGTTGTAGATTCGTATATGGATTAAGAAATTATAATCAAGTAAGCTGGCTAAATATGAATAATCTATTCTTATATCTAATGCTCGTCTTTTTTTATAATCTTCTACGTATTTCTGCAACTATGTATTTAAGGACTAAGCTTATTTTTAAAAGTAACATTCATAGAATTCCTACAAGGACTAATTTTCTTGCCATGCACCAACACAGCACAAGTTACATCTGCATGTAATATATAAATAATATCTTTGTGTAACCTTCTGTTTGTATAATAAATATACACTGAAAAAATCTTTGTAATATCTTGGTAATTAGGGTTAATGTTGAGTAGCGGTTTCATTAGCTTGTGACCAGCTAGACTTCGCCTTTATTATTAAGAGCATTTAATAATAGATAATAGGCGAGTTTCTTCAATAATATAATACAAAATATTACTTTTTTGAAATTTCTAATAATGGTTTTTATTAAATTATCGTTTGTGATTGACTCTAAATTCTAGTTTGAATCAAATGTTATATGTGTGTTATATTGATACTTTTGTTACCATTTATATGTCAGAATTTTTATGTGTATGAAGCATAAAGGTTAAACTTTAGTAATATTTAAAATTAATATTCAATTATGAAGTTAAGACATGTGATAAACTCTTGATTCTACCTTAGTTATGTATTCATTGTCGATGTCTTACTCCTAATTTTTTGATTCACGTACATTCATGATACCTCTTGGACAATAAAGCACTTTCATTCATTCATTCATTGATCACACTGATGTTTATTTTATAATGTAAGCATTTCGAAACTTCAAACACATTTTTAATGCATCAAAGTACCTTTACACCACATCCACTTGACGACTCTAAAACTTTTTACACAACAAATTTATTTGAATTGCAGGGTTCCAACACAAAACAAACCATGGCCATCCTCAACCTTCTCTTGGCAGCTCTTCTAATAATTATTACTAAAGCCGACGACTATAGATTACCCACAGTGTGCAACCCTAGCAATTATGACGTAAGTCTTAACTTACCATCGGCGATCTTCACTATGGCAAACGCCACAACATATTCAGGCTCGGTCAATGTGACTCTGACAGTCTCAGAAGATGCCACTGAAGTTGTTTTGCACGCTAGCGCCACTTACCTTAATGTGACGTCAGTGAGTCTTACTTCTGCCAGTACAACGTACAATAATATTACTTATTCAGTGAACAGTACTACTGACTTACTGACCATTTCATTGAACAGTGCACTGGTAGTAAACGAAACTTATTCTTTGGGGCTAAGATTTGGTAAGTGAGCGCTGACATGATATACACTCCCTGACAATAAATTCCGGACAAACATAATTTTAGTCAGGTTCATAGTCCTCTAATTTTATTGTTTTAATTGTTTTCCGAGTCTGGTAAAATTTTAGCGAGGTGTAGACTTGTGTATTGGAATGTTAGCCTCAATTCTAATTCCCAAGAAATACTGATGGCTTGATCATTATACAGGAAGAAACAAAATATACTTTCTTACTTTATTTATTACTTAATTTTCGTTTGAAGTGTGATCTTTTATAAACACAATGTTTTTTGGTTCACGTCATTATCTGCGTCTTAAGAAAAGATACAAATTTTTAAAGATATAGTGTTGCAGTTTTTCTATTTTATTAACAATTCAGAACATTTCATTCATTATCTTATATAGTGAGCCTAAATAATTATTACAAAATTAATAGCGCGTATTGCCACCTCTTGCTCTCATCACTTCTACCATGCGGCGTGACAGGCTTTCAATGCAGTTTTGAATTGCTTCTTGGGGAATATTTTCCCATTCTTCAAGAAGGGCTTTTCGTAGATCTGGCAATATCTCCGGGTGTCGATTCCGAACACGTCTACCTAACATATCCCAAATGTGTTCAATAGCATGCAAATCTGGACTACGCGGGCATCACTCCAATCGCTGAATATTCACCTCGTCCAAATACTTTATTACAACCCATGCGACGTAGGGCCTGGCGTTGTCTTGCATTCAAATAAAGTTTTGTCCAACGAAGTGGGCGAAGGGTACCACGTGATTGGCTAAACATTGATAAATATAACAGTCAGCAGTTAAAAAACCATTTTCAATGAATACTAGGTCTATACGGGCATATAGTGATACCCCAGCCCACACCATACACTACCGCATCCAAAACGCGTCCTAGGAGATATGCAACAACGAACACTAACCTTAATATGCAACATTGTGCAAATCGTTCACCCGGTCTCCTCCAGACAAGTTCACGTCCTTCAGGTGAGCATTTCAGCAACATTTCTGCTCCCCAGTTTCTGTGTTCATGTGCAAAATGTAATCTTGCTGTACGGTGCGCTGGAAGTAAAGCGGAACATGCAACTGGTCTTCTGAACATTAAACCCCTTCTTGTAACCTACGCTGGATGGTTCGTGCAGAGGCTATGGTAATACGTACATCTTGAAGTCTACGGCTAATAACGGTAGATGGTACGCTACGATCTCGTAAGGCAATTAGGTTTATGAAATTGTTATCACGTTGATTGGTAACACGCGGTCTCCCTGATCCCTCACGTCGTATGTACTTACCAGTTTCGCGAAATCGACTGATCGCATCTTGTACAGTACTATTTACTTTGCCTAAGAATTCCGCAATGTACCGTATATTGCGGCCATCGTCATTTAATGCAACAGCTCGTGCAACATCTTCTGGTCTTATTTCCTTAAACGAAGAACCTTAAAGAATGTATTCTACAATGGCAGTATAGTGACACTTTGGTAAACAATGCTCATGCAACCAAATACTTACTAGATAAGATAATGAAATGTGCTGAATTGTTAATAAAATAGAAAAACTGCAACACTATCTTTAAAAATTTGTATCTTTTCTTAAGAAGCAGATAGTGACGTGAACCAAAAAACATTGTGTTAATAAAAGATCATACTTCAAACGAGAATATAATGGAGCCAAATTTTGCGGCTCAATTATTCCACAGGGCGATTAGAAATTGAGGGTAAAAAAGTATATTTTGTTTCTCCCTGTATAATGATCAAGCCATCAGTATTTCTAGGGAATTAAAATTAAGGATAACATTCCAAGACACACGTCTACAATTCGCTAATATTTCACCAGAATCGGAAAACAATTAGAACAATTACAGGACTATGAACCTGACTAAAATTATCTTTGTTCGGAATTTTTTGACGCGGAGTGTATTATTTAAACATGCTAATTATGTACATTTTAGAGGGCAATGTTAGCATTATCGATATGTATGGGATTTACAAGAGCAGCTACATTGATTCCTCCAACACCACTTACTACCTAGTAACTACCCAGATGGAATCCACGTTCGCCAGACGAGCATTCCCCTGTTTCGATGAGCCTAGTTATAAAGCTACATTCAACGTTTCTTTGACTTATCCTTTAGGGCTTAGTGTGCTTGGAAATACTAATGCAAGTAGTAACGCCACGAGGTAAGTTCGGGAGAAAAATATTTTCTTGAACGTTCTTTGAAAATTTTTTTCTTTTAGTTCGGATAATACAACAATCACAACTCTTTTCCATCCTACACCGAAAATGTCTACCTATTTGGTGGCCTTCGTAGTATCAAACTTTACTTGCTCACAAGGGACTCTTGTCGAAGGCACCTTAGTCAACCAGGTAAAATGATAATAATTTGTGTCTATACTTCCTGTTACCGTGTGTTTTTCTAATGCTTACATAGGTTTGTTCGAGAAATGAAACTGCGTCAACTAGAGAGTGGGCCTTAGAGGTAGCAGCCTTGGCAGTGGACAGCTTTAATTCCTATCTTGGCGTTAACTACAGCGTAAATATGGCGAAGCTGGATCAGGTCGCTATCACTGACTTTTCCGCTGGAGCAATGGAAAATTGGGGGTTGATCACCTACAGGTAATTATTGCGGTCGCGGTCTAGCTGGTGCCACCCACCTGTATCCTTTTTCTTACAGGGAGAGAGCTTTGCTCTATGATGCGAATGAAACTTTAAGTGCTTACAAGCAATATATCGCTTCTACAATTGTCCACGAGTTAGCTCATCAGTGGTTTGGAAACTTGGTTACCTGTAAATGGTGGTCAGAAATTTTCCTTAACGAGGGCTTTGCCACTTTCTTCGAGACATTCATCACAGACGAGGTAAGATAACTTGTTGCTTACTTAATAGCCATCTCTGGCTCTTTATTAATCGCAACACACATTATTAAAACACTCTGTAACTTTTTACAGCTATTTCCCGACTATGAAATGGACAAACAATTCGTCACCAAAACCCTGCAATCTATTTTCGAAACAGATGCTTCGAGTGCCGAAGCTCTGGTGGCTAATGCTTCAACGCCCAGTGAAATTTCTTCCAGATTTGGGGGTACCTCTTACTACAAAGGAGGCAGTGTGCTAAGAATGGTTGAGCATATCATGGGAACTACAGCGTGGAAAGCTGGACTTAAAATATATTTAAATCAATAGTAAGTACTTTGTTACGGTGGTGGATCCACGTTGTTGTAGGAAAAATATATTGTCTAAACGTCGGCCCTTTCATTACAAGCGAAAATTCTATTCGTGTCCTAGAGCCGCTACTCGATAACTTGCTACATTTGCTGACGAGGCTAAATGAAGTAACATCATATGCTATGCGACTGATATAAATTTCTTTAGTGCTTATTCTTCCGTTGAACCAAATGATTTGTGGACTGTATTGAACGCCAACGTCACCTCCTCCTCCAATTTGCCAGCAGAGAGTCTGAATATTGTGATGGCAAACTGGACCAATTCTCCTGGCTATCCAGTGGTCACCGTGAGCTTGAACAACAGCATATTAAAATTTTCTCAGGTAATACTTAGGTTTGATCCAACCAGAAATCCGGGACTAGTTTCTAATTAAAAATAGAGTCAACCAGATAAATATTGCGTGTAAACCCCAGGATTCCTTGTTATATAAGTCCTACAACTGGTTGAATGTATTTGATACTTTGAAACTGTCAGGGACCGATGATTGGAACAAACCTACTTAGTAAGTTGAAGCTGTCGGTGTCTATATTATAATCAATGTTGTTTTTAGGAAAGATTTGTGTTTAGCAACAAAACGACTTCGAACATAACCTGGTATATACCGATTACCTTCACGACATCCCAGAATACCGAAACCTTTAACTATACAACGCCAATGACATGGTTAACTCCTACAGCAACCGAACTGGAAGTCACCCTTGGTGGGAATTTATCGTGGATTCTTCTAAACAACCAACAAACAGGTATGAACAAATCCTGATCAAGCCAATCCATCGCTTTTTAACTATCGTTTTCGTTTAAAGGATATTACAGAGTGAACTATGACTCTAACTTGTGGATAGGACTGACTGCAGCCCTGCAGGAAGCTAGCTTCGCCGGCATTCCGGAAATCAACAGGGCTCAAATCGTAAACGATGCCTTCAACTTAGCCAGAGGCGGTTACATTAGCCACAGCCAAACATTCACCGTTATTCGCTTTTTGGCAAACGACACATCCTACCATTCTTGGTATTCTGGCTTTAGTGGTTTTGAATACCTGCTGAGAAGATACGGGGAAAATTCAACTTTAGGAGAAGCGATTTCGGTATGGATCACTCCTTTTAAGGAAACTGAATTGCTATGTTGAGTTATATCATTTTTTAGAGCCATTGTCTTACCCTTGGTAGCAATCTTATTGCTTCAGTCCCTCTAACGTCTCTAAACGAGTCCAATCAGATTTATACCCTTAAGCAAGTCCAAGCGCAATCATGGGCCTGTGAGCTAGGTGATTCTACCTGTACATCTACGGCTGTACAACTTTTCGCTACTTACAGAAACACTTCAGTAAGGTATGTTTTAAGTTAAATTAGACTTACACGCACAATGAGTCGACTTCCTACGTTTCATCATCATTCTTTTAGGCCAAATAAGAATCTGAGGTCCATTGTGTACGGCTATGGTTTAAAACACAGTACTGATGTCTCCAGCGACTGGGACTTCTTGTGGAACGCCTTTTTAACTGCCTCCATGTCTACCGAACAAGTAACCATATTATCAGCCCTTGGTTACACTAGCAATGAAACGATTTTGAAATCGTAAGTAAATAGCAAGCAATAATAGTTTTATTGTATTGTAAATACTCAAGGAAATCCCGTTACCTGTTTGATTGCCAAACCTACGTTTTTAAAGAATTTCTTGGTAAAAATACCCATATAAAACTGTCGATGAGCGTGCCAACCAGCGATATCTACCTGGCCCCAGCTGGCATCATCAAATGAAATAAGGGGTACTGCTCTGCACAGAAACGAATTTTGTAGTTAAATGAAAAGCCATAGTAATACCTTATAGTAGCAATGTTTATTGTGTTTATTTTTACCATTACTTTTATTATATGCATATTAATTTATTGTGTGAGTTTGCGTGCGGAAAATGGCAACTTTTCGCACGCATTTAGGTAAAAATAATAATAACAACTAATAAACCCACTTAGAAAAAATATATTTGCATATATACACAGAAGGTTTAATTGTAATTATAAAACGTTTTAATCTATTCCTAATTCAGTCTCGCTATCACTATCATCGACATTTATAATAAGAGGATGTATTTCGTTTTGTTGTGTAGTTATAGTGGGCACAATATTTTCTCGATACATACATCTTTGTCACAATCATCTACGCACTTCATTTTTCCGGTATCTTTGCGAACTTTTCTTTTAAAATATCCTTTTAGCATAATATCTCGTACCGTGGATTATGGAACTTTCGTCATTTCACTGGTATTTTTAATGGCAATTACTTTAGGGTGGCCGCTCTTTAATAACGATTCACATACATTTTTCACGATCACTTTGGCGTCAGAAGATAAATGCTTCCTAGAATGTTTAGGGTAGCTAGATATCGCATTAGCTGAAGGTTCCCAAGGTCTCCACATACTTTCAATATTAACTTGTTGCACACTGTTTCAAAGTAAAATGGATAGGTACCTACTTATCTATTTCGAATATTATGTTTATACTATTTATTATTTATATAAGCTATATAAACAGGTACCTGTAACTTAAAAGTTTTGAAAAATATCCAATTTTGATAACAAATCAAGTAATGTACCTATCTATTGTTATTATAAACTGGCATTAAAAATAAATGTGGGTTAATACGTCTCTGCGAAAGCGAAAGCCGAGTTTATGAGGGGTTTTATTGCAGTAATTAAGTCAAACGAAATATGTTGAGAAGTACTTTACGTCTGACGCCGTTTTTACAAACATCTGCACCCTATAATTTAATTTTTTAGGTATTTGCTAAAGACTTTAACTGATGGCTCTGGAATAAGGTCTCAAGACTACGCTTCTGTATTTTCTGCAGTCTATACAGGTAGTTCTGCTGGTGTAGATGTTGCTCTGGATTTTTTCATTGAGTATTATTCGCAAATAATAACCAGGTACGCAATATTGGGACGGGTTATGCTAGGATTAGGATATTTTCTGGATTTATAGCTAAGTGGTATCTTTCAAATTTACAGGTATACTAGTATGAATGGAGTGGGAAATATTCTAAAAGGAATTGCAGGACGTCTTACCACCAGCGCCCAAATTATCAAGGTAACACAAACGTCATTCACGAAACAATGATATAAATAAACAGTTTCCTTTTTATTTGTAGCTTCAAAACTTTATTTTAAGCGGCGTCTTAACTGATGTCGTACTGGAAGCTGCCGATGCAGGTTTAACTTCAGCTCAAAGCAACTACGACTGGGCAAATACTTATAAAAGCGAACTTTATACTTACTACGGATTGGAGGAACCCACAACTGAAACACCAACGACAACAACAACTGCTTCTCCATGTACTTGTTCAGCGTACAAAGATCATCTAGCGCTAGGTTTGATGGTTCTGGGGTTGATAGCAGTAAGATTCTAGAAGGAATGGAGGTTGACAATTAATACTTTTGAGTTTTATGATATCTCAACTCAACAAAGAAGACATATTATTGGAAATTGTCTTAAATTTATTTCACCTTTTTAAAAAGTTTTTATTAATATACAGGGTAAATAATTTGTAAAATGATATTTTTTTTTTTAACTGTGTTACCATGTACAGAGCGTTCGAAAAAGGATACTGAGTGACCGATACAACGTATCATTTCCGAGATATGGCAGCTCCGTATCCTTATCCGAACACCCTGTATATTTCCTGTCGATTTGTATCAGAGACTGGTAAAATACGAAACCTATTTGACTTTATATATATTTTGATGTGTCAAAGAGTATTTTTTAAGCGATAATCAATGTGATAAATATACAGGTTTAGTTTATGAACTCTATAAATATATTGCCAATGTTTCTAGCTATCAGTATCATTAATTATATTTTCAAGGTATTTAATTAATTGTTGTTATTGTTACCATAAAGCGATTTGTCGAAATCAATAAATAAATCTGTGTCCTTATTATTTTCCCAATCTGTTGCTCAATAAAACCACAAATAATATACAGCCTCTAGATTTGTTTTAATGTTTTTTCACTTTCAAACTTTGTTTCAAGAGAGAGAAAATATGTTTAATATGCATGCGGGAGTAGTGCAAGAAACAAAAACTAACTGCAAGTTGAAAATTGAAAAGATAAATATTTTGAGACAATTGCGATCTACGTGATGATCTATAGCAGTGGCGTATTTAGGATTGTGACACGGGGGGGGGGGGTCCACCTATCTTTCTTAAAAAAATGCGCCGCAGACAAAATTTTTTTAGGTGCCACGCCCTTTTTTGGCCTGTCTAAACTTACAAATTTTACGTTTTGATAGCCCGGCTCAAAAAAAACGTAGAAATAAAGCAATTTTTAAATATAAACGCCAATATTTGCATTTGAAATATTACTTTTTTGAAGGTAAGTATAACGGTATACTATTTTACTCAGCTGAATTGGAAAACACGGAATGAAAAATAAAATTCAACAATTATTAAACTAAAAGACTGTGGAAATCCTCAAACATCTGGAAAATTTGAAATAATGTTTCATGTTATTTATTGCAAATAAATGAATGTGAATTTCAGTTTTCTTTACTACTGAGTCCACGGGGGGGGGGGGTCCAGACCCCCCGGACCCCCCCCCCCTAAATACGCCACTGATCTATAGAAATCTTTTGCTCTGGATAAGGTCGTGGATACTGTAATAAAATTGATATCTGTGATAAAAACTAAAAGAATTTCGGATTAAAACTTTACAACAGCCAATCTTCTTATTAAGAAATTAAAACCATTTATTAATATTTGTTCAGTATTTTATTTAAAATCATAAAACCTTAGACCAAACAAGTAATTCATCAATTACCGTCAAAATTTTATAAAATAAAACATTTTGCAATTATCAATGTATTTAAGATTCCCCTAATCATGATAAATCGTCCTAAAAACGTAGATAAACTAAGAATTATTATTATTTATCCGCAAATCTCTGTCTGATCCGAAAAATTAGATTTTAATATCAATTTATGTGCAATCAATTATTTTGCGAAAGGAATCATAGCGCTTTAATAAGCAGGCAGTATCCTTTTATACCCTGTATAAATATGCTTTAAAACGTTTGTACAGGGTGCGTTTTTTAAAGAGTTTTAAGGCAAGTTTGGAATTTTAAATAAAATGATGAATTTTCGTTGATAAAATTCGAATCTACGTCAATTTATTATATTATTGCAGTGAATAAATGACGTACAACCTAACTTGAAATTATTTAACGTCTGTCATGCTTGACAAGTTGTTCAAAATGTCCCCCTTCAGCTTCTATACATTTTCTCACTCTCTGCCTAAATGAATTTCTTACCCGCACTAACATTTCAGGTGTCACTAATAAGGGGGCAGAACAGATTCGGTCTTTCATATCATCTGAAGTTGTAGGTGCAGTTTCCATCACCTTGTCCTTTATAAAGCCCTACAAAAAGAAGTCAAGGGGGGCCATATCTGGGGAGCGAGCAGGCCAGTTGACCGGACCAGCTCGAACAATGTACTGTACATGGACCAATAACTCTATCCCCGATAATTCCACACCATACTTTGATTGATCAGGGATGTTGATTTGGAGGAGTTCTTATCCAGTGGTGATGTATGTCTATCGTACCCTGACTTCTCTATCATCTAGGCATCTCGGAGCTTAATCTAGAATGCACGACCTGTGATTAGAAATACCTTAAGCTGCCACATAATTTACTTTAATTATTGATACATTGCAATTCAGTTTTCAGCGGGATCTCGGAGTGACCTTTGACACTCAGCTGACATTCAGAAGTCATATATATGATATAACTAGTAGGTCGTCTAGAATGTATGGCTTTGTTGTTGGAAATAGTAAGGAGCGTAATATTGTATGTCTCATATGTGAGGAGTATACAGGGTGGTTAGTATGTATGGAAACGGTCGATTATTTCTTAAAGTATAACAGTTAGGAAAAAATATTTTAGACAAAAGTTTTAGGGTTTTTTAAGGTCTATTATAATTTTAAACAAATAAGTATACAGGATGAGTCAGAAAACCGTAGAGAAGCAAAGTTACTTTTTTTTAAATGGAACACCCTATATCTTAGAATATTTTTGGATTTTACACGAAATAACAATTATTTTTTAATAAGTGCAATATACGCCTAAACCCAATAGTTTCCGAGATATCGACTTTTGAAAAATTACATTTTTGAACTTTGACAGCTTCTAGCTCTCTAACGGTATGTCTTAGAGTGAAACGGCTTACATGTCCCTATCTTACTTTTTTATTAGCTTCTCAAAAACATCAACTTCCGGTTAAATCGGAAGTACTGTATTTCCGGCTTTTGAGTTACATCAGGATTAACCAGAAGTTGACACTTTTAGGAAGATAATAAGAAACTAACATAGGGACATGTAAGCCGTTTTACTCTAAGACGTACCGTTAGAAAGCTAGAAGCTGTCAAAGTTCAATAATGTAATTTTTCAAAAGTCGATATCTCGGAAACTATTAGGTTTAGACTTATAATGCACCTATTAAAAAATAATTGCTATTTTATGTAAAATTTAAAAATATTCTAAGATATAGGGTGTTCCATTTAAAAAAAAGTAACTTTGTTTCTCTACGGTTTTCTGACTCATCCTGTATACTTATTTTTTTTAAGTTCTAATAGACCTATAGATACCCTGAAACTTTTGTCTTAAATATTTTTTGCTAACTGCTTTACTTTATGAAATAATCGACCGTTTCCATACATACCAACGACCCTGTATATATGGAATATTGTTCTATAATATGAAGTCTGTGTTGTTATGAGAATCATAAATATAGGTAGTATAGAAAATATTCAAAATAAATTTTTAAGATATATACAGTACACTGTAAGGAAACAGGGGTATACCAATTACATATCCCGAAATTAGATATAATGAAAGCCCATAACATCCAAATGCCCAATAGCAGGAAAAATGTTTCTGCCATCCTTTTAATGTACAAAATGTTAAATGACATCATGATAATTACTCCTGATTTCCATGCTCCATATAGAACACAAAATCCTCTAAGTTTTTATATTGATAATACTCGTACTAACTACTACAGCAATTCACCTATTATTGAAATGTGCAAGTTATATAATCAAAAACGCCTGTAGTTTGATATGAGGAAGTCCTTTCCCAAAGCTGGTTACAGAGTTGCATCTGCCAGGGGGTAGATGTAAACCTGGAAGATCTAGAGTGCTAATAAAAAACCCAGAGAAAACAGAAATTGACGAAGAACATCAGAAGCGACTGACAAAAAAAGTAGAAAAAAGCTTCACATTCTCATCAGAGGAAGATATGGAATATTCTGATGACGAAGCTAATTGGCCTCCTGTTGTGGACACTGCTAAAGAAAATGTTCAATTTGCTAGTGAAAAATTATCAAAAGGCGATATTTGGTTGAGTAAGCTAGGCAATGAGAAGAATACATACAATTATGTAGCAGAGGTAATTGATATTGGTAAAGAAGAGATATAATAAACGGGGCCAGAATAGCTATTTATGTATCAAGGGCGTTACGGGGACTATAATGCCCTGAAGGTAGAAATAGCCCGAGGGCCTCTGGCCCGAGGGATAGGTTTCTGCCTGATGGGCATTATAGTCCAGTAAAGCCCGTGGTGCATACAATGCTTTATGTTTTACCTAAAAAAGAGTTTTTCAATGACTAATTACATTATTTATTCGCAATATAAAAAATAAGTTGCACCTGTACCTGTATACGTAAGTAGATAATGACTGGTGTTAAGTTTGACTTTGATGTTTCTGTCAGTTAGTCAGTTGGCATTTTTTATTTAACGATTTGCTCAAAATGGAAGAAATTCCACAAAATATAAGAGAAAAGGTCATAAAAGCGACCGAAAATCTTTTGCCAGTTAAATCAAGGCAACAGTATGATCGGGAGTATGGCATATTTGGTATTTGGAAAGATACGAACACAATTCTTCAAATAACCGAAAACGTTTTAATGGCATATTTCCAGGAACTGGTAAGTTATTGATTTTATTTTAATACATATGTTTAACAAACTTTATTATTTTTAGTCGGAAAAATACAGTCCGAACTCTCTCTGGACCAAGTATTCTACCCTAAGGTCTACGTTGATGGTCTATGAAAATATAGACATTTCGCAATACCATCGTCTCATATCTTTTTTAAAAGTTAAGTCGAAAGGATACGTCCCGAAGAAGTCTAAAGTTTTGGAAGGAGAACAAATATTAAAATTTATTAAGAAGGCTCCTGATGATATCTACTTGGTACACAAAGTCATATTGGTAATGGGTGTTTTTGGAGGTTTAAGACGAGATGAGTTGGTCAAAATGACCATTGATGACATTGAAGATAGAGGAACAGTCTTGGTTATAAAGGTACCAGAAACTAAAACTTCAACTTCAAAAAGTTTTACTATCATCGAAGAAGATTTAGGCGCTTTAAATTTAATAAAAAAGTATACAACATTAAGACCAGCTGGAATAAAGGAGCGAAGATTCTTTCTTACCTATAGAAAGGGTCGATGTACAGTACAACCCATTGGAAAAAATACCATAGGAAGCGTCCCAACATTGATCGCAAAATTTTTAAAACTGGATAATGCAGAAGCTTACACCGGCCACTGTTTGCGTCGCACATCGTCAACTTTACTTGTTGAGGCAGGTGCTTCGTTTGAAACGCTAAAACAACATGGGAAATGGAAAAGCTCTTCAGTAGCTGAAGGATATATAGAAGAAAGTATTTCATCCAAAAACAAAATAGCCAAAATGATTGCCAATTCAGTTAATTCCGAGGTTAATTCCGTAGCGACTATTGAAAATTCTTTAATAGACTGTTCTTCTATACAAAATAGCGTTAGTGCTACCACCGCTGCTACCATCACAAAAAACACCGACCATTCTATAGTGGGATCAGCTACATTTTCCGGGACATTTCAAAATTGTAATTTTTATTTTGGAAATAAAGTTTAATTTTTAGTATTGTTTAAAGAAAAAATTATTTTTTGTATAAACTTGATCTTTATTGTGAGAGAAATAAAATTGGATAAGCAATAAAATTTCCATATTAGCGCATTAGGGTAATATAAGCGGGCATTATCATAATGCCCGCTTATAATGCCCTAGGTGTGATAGCAGGTATTATTGCTATCATAACATATTCCGTTTCTAAGGTATTATAGATCAATAATAGATAGGTAAAACATAAATAAGTTTTTGTGCCGTGTAAGCAAAAAGTATTCTCATCGAAAGTTATTAATCTTTCATTTTAATTTTCAAAGTTGTAGTTCATTATTTTTCCTGTATTAAATATATTTGCTCGTTACAGTAGTCACTAAGTCGACTCAGATCCATACTTAATGGAATATGTTAACAATATGTAGAATAGTAGAAGTCACTTTTGAGTGTCATTTATTTAATTTTATGTCAATAGATTAGTTTTCTACCCTACACTATTATTGATTGTAAATCTATTGTGTTTGTAAAAATAAATAAATTACCATCCCCGGTTTTTAGACGCTTTCGCATTTCAGTACAAACAATGACCGCGGGAGGGTGGGGGAAGTTCAAATGAAAAGTGGTAGTTTGATGACTTTGTTTTAAAGGTGGGAGAGCACATAAAGAATCGGGAGGTCTGGTGGCTATTCAATTGGACCCCATCGAGCTATTAAGCGATTTGGAAAAATTTTCTTCGAATATTCATATCGCGCCATCTTGTTAAAACCATATTTTTTTTATGATAAGGCAGAGCACTGCTTTATGGCGTTCTGAGAGCGGTCCGTGTGCGCAGGAAACGATTCATGTTGGTCTTGAATCTTTGGAGACTATACCCGTTGGGTAAACTAAAACCATGATCAATTTGTCTTGATTTGTATGGTGAACCATTTTTATTTTAAAAATGTAGAAACTGCAAATTCTGACACTGATACTGAGTGTTAATAATGTTAATTATTTAATGATTTTTGTTTTCCAGAGATATGCATTTTTATTTCTTGAAAACGAAGCAAGATATGAAAACAATTTAACCGACAATAAAAGGATATTTTTAGTTGCTTAATCCGAAAAAAAATATTATATAATATTTGTTAAGGGTCCCATGAGACGTTAGTGGACGTAATAATTTAGCGCTACACGAGCGTTTTATTACTAAAATTATCATTACAAAAATTAAATTAAAATCTACTAAAGGATATTAAAAATATTTATAATTAAAATACTCGTTAAAATTATTTTAATAAAAAACTTAACCCCAAATATCTCCGTTCATGTTGGATTTATCAAAAATTTTTATGAGACATAATTTGATCAAAAACTAATTATCTTTAAGAACCACAACATTTAAAAGTTCCTGTCATCGAAAAAATTCTTTGCACCATGGCGCCACCTAAATCTTGTATTATTTAATAGTAGATTATACCACGAGTCAATAATGATAGCTATTATTCCCGAGGAATATTTACGAACCGAGCCGCGTAAGCGGCGAGGGAGTAAATATTCTGAGGTAATAATAGCCATTATTGTGAGTAGTATACTCTACTTTATCTACGACTAATTTATTAATTTGAGATTTTTAATGAACAACTTTATTTGTCAATAACATTAAAATTAGTAATAGTACAATTAATAAACTGTATTGGTCGAGAACTATGAATAAGTTTGGAAGAGCTTTCAATACAAATATTTGGAATGTCGGTTGCTGCAAAGGAAGAAGATGCTTTATTACTATTTATTTGTTTAGTAATAGTATCTGCTGTAGTTGTCTTGTTTCTCATAGACTGATCAATGTAACATTCAGCTACTTGTGTAGATTTCCAGCCCCCATGACGCTTTAATCCAGTTATATCGCCTCCTCCATCAATGTACAGAGTGGCAGATGATCTGCGATAACAATGGCCGGTATAAGTTTGAGGATTTGGCAAGTTTAAATATTTGGCAATTTGTCTACCAATGTCTGCAAATTTATTTTTTCCTATATGTTGTATTGTACATTTGGATTTTTGATAATTTAGAAAGAATTAATTGATTTTTACATGTGACGGGCGGAGATCGATGTACTTCTTTATAATGTTGTAAAACGTACTGTTTATGGCGAATGTTCGAACAATTTTGGTTTTAGTCTTGGGTATTGTTATTAAGAAGTTTGTTTGAAGATCCTTTACGTCTTCTATATTCATTTCATAAAGCTCGTTTGACCGGCATGCGCCCATAATTCCAATAATTAATATAACCTGAAGCAAATAAGAATATGAGTTTTTTAATAGATTAGATTAAATACCTATGTATATTTACCTTATGTAAAAGAAAAACTTCATCAGGAGCTTTGTCAATAAATGTCTTAACTTCTTTCGAGGTCAGAGTGGAAGATTTCTTTGCTTGAAATCCTTCAGATTTTCTTTTTAAAAACGCTCGTAGTTTTCCATATTTTTCCAGATCAACGTCATAGTTTATTCTCAACATAGATTTAATTATTGAATAAAATGACCATAATGAAGATGGTTTGTATTTTGCACTTAGTTCAGCGAAATAGGCTAGTAGAACATTTTCGGAAAATGAATTTGTGTTATTTCGAAGACGCCATTCGTTGAAGGTTGCGTATGTTTTATTATAAATAGATCTCGATGTTTTCGGTATTATGGTGGATGTTGTTGCTGTAGCAAGTTGTACAATTTCTGGAGGTGTACAAATAAAAGCCTCTTCATTTTCCATCCCAATACGAATACATAAACACTACGCGTTTGACAGTGACACTTTTGACTTGGTGTATTTTGTTTCCATGGTATTATTTGATTTGAGAAATTTTGTGATTGGAGCGGGAATAAGGACTATTAATCCCTTGTCATTATTCCCTAAGGGATTAATAGGTGGCATTATATTGCGAAAATCACAACTATAATACTTACATTATACATTAGTCGTAGATAAACACATTTTTTACACGGTTGTGAAGCCAATCATAGAGGCTAAGAATTGGCGTTTACAGAATTTACATGTCACATAGAGTTTTCGAAATAATTGGCCTGGGAGTTTTTATTTAAACACCCTGTATAGGATTTTTAGTTTTCTCCAAAAGATTGTTAATGTATAGTCCGGCGTTGATGTTAAATGTGTCTGAAAGACTTCTATGGTGAATATCTGGATCATTCTAGTTAGAAAACATAACTGCTAACGCAGGCATTAAATCAAATGAGAGGAAATCCAAGTAATGCCAAGCAGTAAGATTTCCGTCAGAGAAATATGGTACTATAATTCTGTTATTAATTATTCTAGCCCACACATTGACTTTTTGAGGATGTTGTGTATGTCCTTTACGTATCACCTAAAAAATAATATTTTATTTTATTCACTAAATGTAATGGTCAAATGTAAAATAATGAATGATTTTGCTAATTAATAACTGTCAACTTTCAACTGTCAATTGATTCAGAACACGTTTTCAGTTCTCCTTTTAATTGTGTTTGTCACCCTGTTTTCCATTTTTAAGGGTATATAAATTAAAGATTTTTTCCACTACTAACCTATAACATCGCCATTATTGACCGATTATTAACGCTAGAAATTGTTTTTCTCTACCTTATAAGTCATTATTGACCATGGTCAATAATAAGCCATTGAAATCCATTATTGATCGATCTTTGACCTTAACCGAATTTTGTTTGAACGCAGGTAACTTGATTTTTTAATTCTACAACATCAATTCATTGTGGTTAGGCAACCAGATAATTATCAATACATATTAGATTACTTGATATTGTAAAATATCGATACAATCAACATTTTTTCTGCTTCCATCCTTAATTCGGGAGGTGTACACATAATATTATCACTAACATTTTCTTCGCTCATTTAAAAAAAAAACGCAAAACTCGTGAAATCTGATGACACAAATGAACACAAATTGACATTGACAAAGCCACCTGACAAAACAACAAAATATTTTGCCAATTCCAAAGCGCAGGTAACTTGATTAAAAAATATACTTATACCTACCTATCATTTTTTATAATTATTAATACTATAAAGATAAATGTCATATAAAAGTTTGTAGTAGTGGAAAAAATAATATATTAACCACGGTTTAGACAGCTTATTATAGCCCTCGCGTCTTAAATCCCTCGCTGCTCGGGCAATAATGATGGCTGTCTAAACCTTGGTTAATAATATACTATTATGTTTTAAAAAGTTTTAATTTTAGATCAATCTTGATTAATTTCTCTAGAAAATTGGACTAACTTAATTACGGGTTACGGGGCCTAGGCCTCCAGTACCAAAAAATTTTGATAAATATGTTTTAAACCTTTACAGATGAGTCTCTAACAAAATGAAATCGCACTTAAATTCTAACATACTCTCTCTTCCTTGCCTTTAAACAAATATCATGATATGAATTGAAATGTCCCAAAATTCCATTTATATATCCCTTCCTAAAACTTTCATAGGAAGAACACCATCTTTCTTTATAACCTACTAAATGTGACAAACCTTTCACAAGTATTTTTAATTAAAATTTTTATTTACGATTTCAATATGCTGATTATTCACTGCTTAATACATTTTCAAATTTTAAAGCTCCATCAACGTCACCTTCCACCTCTCTCTATCGCTAATTCTAACAGCAACAATATTTTGTCTCCTGAGGATGAAGGTCACTACCTTCGAAACATGTAGACGGCTTTTTATTATAAAATTTAGCCTTTGATTGCTCTTTATTAAATCAGTGGAGAGAGACGTTTCCACTTCCTTTCCTTTCCCTAATTAATAACAGATTTTTTGGAAAAACCTATTTTGGTTTGTTTTGTAGTAACGAAATGAGCAAGCCTCTACTTTTTTGGTACCATAGAATTTAGTTTTTGAAACCTATTCATGGAGCCCCCATGTGACCTAGGTATCCATTTAAAAAAAAAGTTGGGATGGCTAGAGGTTAAGGGTTGAAGGAAGGGGGCTCAAAATATTACAGAAAGTTGAAGAACAATTTAAATCAGTTTTCGTGTTTTAGCGTTTTTCTTAAAAATAACTTGCGGGAGTTTTAAACAACTCTGTATGTCCCAATGAGCGCTGAATTGGTTTTACTCGATCGAATTAGTGAATTTTGAACATACCTCAAGGACTATATTCATAAACAAGTAAACGTAATTCTACTAAGCCTAAGCTAACGGAGAGCAAATTATTTTATTACCTTTAAACTCCATAAGACTGATGACTAAAAAGATATTAAATTCATAAACCCCCCCATTTAGGACTGAACTTATAAAACTATTTACAAAATGTAAGTTTATTATCTAAAATCATTGTAGTAGAATTAAATTTGCTTCTCCGCGGATTATAACAAGATATTTTTATTATTGTAAGTACGATATGATAAGATATGGAAAATAATTTATAAAAGCCGGTAAGTTCCTTGCCATGGACTTCACTTCATTTCAGGTTAGTGCCAAGTGTGTCAACTAAATTAGAACTTTCTCCAGTGTTTTTTTTTTTAGATCAAGAAGTAGTAAATCACGATGAGGTGGCATCAAGCTTTTTTGGTGGCCATTTTCTACCATTATTTAGCCAATACAAGCGCTCAAGACACCACGGGCTACAGATTGCCAGAGACGGTCTCGCCATCTAGATATGTCGTCTCTTTAACTTTACTAGAAGGGGTTTTTACAGGAGCGACTGTTGCATTTGAAGGTAAATTCAATAAGAGTACCAATCAAGTGGGTTTGTCGAGGTTGGAAGTACCGACGAGCGGTGATAATCATGGGTACTTATACACAAATAAAAATAAAGTCTTGTTTCAAAGAAATAATCGCTCTCAGAAATATTTATTTATTTAGAACGCTGGAGATGTTAAATAAAAAGAACTTCTTTACTTCAAAGAAACAATAAGATTTAAAATGAGAAAAGAAATATTACAACTTATGTGTTCAATTTAAAGACATTTTCTTAAACGGAAATACCGTAATTATCCCACATTTAAAAGTTAAAGTTCAAGATTTTAGATTTCTCTTGCTTAGATAGTTCCAGTTTAAAACAAAAATAGATATTCTTTCATCTGTGTACGAAAAAATATAACATATTACAAAACGTTATGATTATTTCGTTATTTCTTCCCTGTTCATCAAAGTATTAAGATTAAATAGGGCGAAATTGAAAATACAGTAAAACCTGTGTCCGCTATTGGGAGGGTCGGTCGAAAAAAAATTATTTGCAAATTATATAAACTCTATATTAATACTAAATAATATACTAATACATTTTTTTGCGCTTTTTTTGTTTACATATCTAGAAATACAAAATACATTTTAAAGTAAACATGGTACAATAACAGCAGACTACACTTAATTTAAAATATACTACAGCTTTTTAAAATACATCACAATCGAAGTTTGCTTCATATTCTTAAGTTTCGATTTTAAAACTTCGGACTCACACTTTACCAAAACATTGGAAATTTCTAAGGCCATGTCAGCACTATCATAATTTAACAAAAATTGTTGAGCCTCTCTTAACTTTGCACATAGTTCATTCATATTTTTTATGGTCGTTTTTGGTTCTTTAGTTTCTTTCAGTTCTTCAGTGTCTTCAATATCATTATCGTCCACATTTAAGCTAATACTCTCATCGTCACTGTCAGGCATTAGTTCATCAATAATCTCTGGTATGGTGATGCCAGGATTTTCAGTAAAAGCAATATGGTCAATCAAGGAATATTGGTTAAGATTAACAAATGTTTCTTTTATGGTTGGAAATAACTGGGCAAGTGGGATATCATCTTCTTCATCAACGTCAAATTCCAAATTATTTTTCATAAATCCAGCTTTTGAAAAACATTTTTTAATTGTGTTGGGTGAAACTTTTTTCCAAGCAGCAGCAATCCAAACTAAGGCACTGGTTAAATTTATGCTTTTTTCAGCATCTTTAAAATAATTTTCGTTCTCGGAAAATGACAAAATTCTCCTAAGTAATGTCTATAGAATAGTTTAAAATTTTGGATTATGCCCTGATCAAGCGGCTGACAGTGGGATGTTGTATTCGGAGGCAGAAAAATACTCTGAACATTTTTTAATGTTATCTTTGGATGTGAAGTGGCATTGTCTAAAAATAGAATCACATTTCTGTTTTGTTTCTTCATTTTTTTGTCGAATTCTTGCAACCAAGTTGTCATAATGTCTGTGTTCATCCAGGCTTTTTTATTGGATGTCCACTTCAAAGGTAATTTCTCAACATTAGATCCTTTAAAACATCTTGGGTTTTTATTTTTACCAATTATAAGGGGTTCTTCTTTTTCTCCCTCCATATTTGCACAGAATAAGATGGTTAATCTCTGTTTTGGGACCTTTCTTCCTAGACATTTGTCGCTTTTTTCTGCAAAAGTTTTGTTTGGCATGGCAGCATAATAGAGACCTGTTTCGTCGGCATTGTAAATGTCTTTTGGTGCAAATGTTTTAAGAATTATTGGAACCAGCAATTTTAAGCCTTAAAATTTTCAATTTTCAGATTTTCTGCGACCTCAGAAGCTTTTTGGTTAATTACAGGCCCAGATATTGAAATGTTTTTGTTTCTTGCTTTACAAAACCAGTTAAAAACTACCTCATCAACTGCTAATGCACTAGTCTTGGGAAACTTCCGTTTTTGCTCTTCATTTCCGCCTTCTGCAAACAGCTTTTTTAGCTCGGTCTTGTTTTTTATTATTTCCGATATTTGTGTTTTTCCCACACTGAACTTTTCAGCTGGTTTTCTGACACTTGCCACATAACTTTCACTTTCCATTATTATTTCATTTTTTTCCTTCAAAGACAAACGTTTTCTCTTTAACGACATATTTTCAGACTTAAAGACACAAAGTTTTAATATCAAATGAATAACAATAACTAAACAAGGATTTCAAAAAGGCCCTTTATGCTAATGTTTTCTTTCAATAGCGCAGTAAGATCATAATTAATGTTTATGACACCATTTACGGGGTATAATTCATTTACAGAAACGGAAAACCCAGAAAAAAAGGTACCTACCTAATAAAAGGGTCTATTAAGTAATTACCGTGTTGGTTGTCGATAGACGTTTTAAATTACCATAAATAGAGATAAACAATTTAACATTCTACGGGGTGTCCGTTATAGGGAGGTAAAAATACATGTATTAGATAGGGAAGTTTTTAAGAAAGTGTCCGCGTCCGCTATATAGAGTGTCCGCTATTGGGAGGTGTTTTTTATACGGGTTTACAATAGAAATGTTTTTTGCACCAATGAAAGTGTCCGTTAAGTGAGGTTTTACTGTACAACCAAAGTTTATTTGGAGGCAATACATAAACAATATATTTAACTAACAAAACATCTATAATGTTTTCGGGAATAGACACGCCACGGTTCTAGAAGGTCCCCCATGGCTAAAAATACAACAAATTTTATTTATTTCTCCAGGAATAAACTTACCAAATGCAAAATAAGTTTATAAATAGCAGAATAATACTACTTGGACTTAGCAAGTGGTAATATGACATACATATATATGTATATCGAGAGGGTAGTCGTTGCTGACTAGTTAAGAAATAAACTAGTGAATATTGGGGAGTGCAGCAAATGAAACAGTACTCTTTAAAGTTATTCCAACTCAAAATAGTCACTTAAAATGGAGACACGCAAGTCATGATTTCCCGCTAAATAATTCCATAATTTCAAATTAAGTAACGAATTTTCAAAATGTGAACATCAAAATTTTGATTTTATTTTAAATTGTGTGTTTCTACGTCTATATACAATGTTTTTAGTATTGTCTCCAATTTTTGATTTTAATTGTAATTGACTTGGGTTTCAACACGTTTTCTTCTCGCATGTCCTATATTAATTCTATGAACATCCTTATGAACAATCTTAAAAAAAGTTTCTCCCTGAGGATGGAAATGAAATATATGTTTTCCGAAAGCTTGGAATAACTTTAAAGAGTACTCTTTCATTTGCTGCACTCCCCAATATTCACTAGTTTATATATGTATATATGTGAGAACTTTGTTCTCTAACCACTTGCTGAGACCTTATACAATAAGGATTAACCAAATAATGCTAAAACAGCTATTCTCTGGGCTATATGCCCCAACGAGCGCTGAATTATATAGCAAAATTTGGCGTATTTTGACTAACACAAACTCAGATTGCAGAAACTACCGGAAAAGAAAGGAAGAAAGAGTTCGAAACCGGTCTACAGGTAGCAGCAGTGTAGCATCCTATCATTGGAAATAAAGATTCATTCCTTTCTTTTCCGGTAGTTTCTGCAATCTAAGTCTGTATTTTACTGCTAACAGTGTTAGTCAAAATACGCCAAATTTTGCTATACAGGGTGTACCAAATTAAGTGCGCACCATTGCTAACTTTTTTATTATTGGAGATACAACGTCGGTTAAATTAGCAAAGTAGTAGCATTTTTTCTGCCAATTAAAATGGCGGAAGCGGAATAAAGTTTCTGAATAAATAAGGAAAGTGCATTTTTTTTAAATGGCACACCTTGTGTATTTTTTACCGAAACGTTTGCAAATCGTATACGGAATAAAAACGTTCATATGCAATATTGGCCTAAAATTGAAAAAACATCAACACAGCCATGGAAATAAAAAATGGTTTACCTTTGACATTTTCATCGAGACTACCATGAAAAGGAAAACGAATTTATTTATTTATTTCAGAAATTAAAACTTGATTTTATCTTTAGCGGAAGAAATAAAAAAAAACTATATTAAATGTTCAAACACATCACCGTTTTGTTCAATGTATTTGCGGGCATTCTTTAATACACGTTTTGTAGCTTTTAAAACTGTTCTGCCATCGATGGACGCTAAATGCGTCTAATGTTGTCATAAAGTTCGACCAGATTCGCATATCTCGTTTTAAAGACTTCGTCCTTGACATACACCCAGCAGTAAAAGTCTAATGGCGTTACGTCAGGAGACCTTGGGGGCCAACGTATCGGACCATTTGTTGCCATCCACCTATCTTTGAAAAGCCTTTTTAACAATATTCTCACTTCGTGAAACTGATGAGGGGGAGCTCCATCTTCTTGAAAGTAAATTTGGTTACGGTCCTCTAAGTTCACATCATCTAAATATTCTTCTAGTAATTCTGACAACATATTAACGTATCCCCTGCCGGTCAGAGCACCTTCATAAAAAATTGGCCCAATAATTTGCCTGACTATGAGATCACACCAAGCATTAATGCTAAATCTTACTTGCGGATTTCTGGGAACAGCAATAAACAAATTTGTTTTAGACCAATAGTGCATGTTTTTACGATTAAACATACCCCTATTTGAAAAGTTCGCTTCATCGCTCCATAAAATTTTCTTTAAAAAGTTAGAATTTTGCCTACACATATCTTGTAACCATTGGCAAAAAATGAGTCTTCTTTCAGTGTCACCAGATAATAATGTTTGCACTGGTCGGTACTTATAAGGTACAAGCTTATATTTTTTTAAAATCCTCCAAATTGTAAACAAACTGAAACCACTCTCTCTTACCAAATCTCTAGTTCAATTATTTTTGTGCGCTTCAAAATATGCCAATACATTTACTTCTACTTGTTCACTTATTATTAACTGTTTTTTTAGTCCTTGTCTTTATAAAATCTCTTTCGTTATTTCTAAATTTTTTATACAGCCTTAGAAAATACCTTCTGTCTGGTTGTTCACGTTCAGGATACATTTGACCGTATTGCTCGAGTGCTAGTACACTTTTTTTTCTGCAACCAAGATACGCTTCTAACATAGCGCAATGTTCTAAATTCGTGAACGCCATTTTGTAATATTTAAAAGCAAAAACTAGATAACTTAACGCAAAACTACGAAAATTTTGGCTTCGTTAACAATAATGGCTACCCAAAACGAGGACACTTTAGTTAATTCGATTTTGTTTTCATGGAAGTCTCGATGAAAATGTCAAAGGCAAACCATTTTTTATTTCCATGCCTGTGTTGATGTTTTTTTTAATTTTAGGCCAATCTTGCATATGAACTTTTTTATTCCGTAGTTCCTTCATGCAATTGTTTTTGGGGACCCACGACTTGTCTGCTGTGTAATCATTGAATATTGTGTTTTCAGGTGAAGTAACGATTTCCTTTAGGGTGACTGCGAGCACTACAGAAATAAAACTTCATCACAGAGCGAGTTCAATTGAAACTGAGCTTTCCAGCAATGCGGTGGCTGTGGTAATTTCTGACACAAGTTATAACGAAACTACCGAGATTTTAACGCTCACTGTTTCGACTGCTTTGAGTGTGGGTACCGACTACACCCTGAAAATTAAGTGAGTTTTACCATATCTGTAAATTATTCGTCTCTTGTAGTAGTTGCTACATTGTATTAAAAATGCAAAAAAAAATTTAATTCATGTAACTACACTTCTCCAAGAAATTAATGCACCACCAAAAAATAACCAAAAGTTTAAAGTAAATTTTTGTCCAAAGTACTTGCCCGATTTGAATGAATTTTATTTTTTTTGAATGACAGGTTGACTCTTCCAGAAAGTTAGTGTACTACTGTATTTGTATACAAACTTATTTTTGTATAAATACGGGGCGTTGCAATGGTAACCTGATTTCTTTATAAAATTTGTAACACCCTGTGGAGTTCAACAGTTACAATATCAACTTAAAATTAAATTCAAACTGTAGCTTTATCTTCTTGTAACATTTTGTTTTTTGATTTACTCTATTATCTTGGTCACAACAAGAGAGACACAATTTTATAGCATAACATGTTTTTATTAAAATTTATTATCCAAATTTAACAACGAAAAACAAAGAAACAAAATGTAAAAAAATGTCAGTAGCGAATATTTCCGCCTCTGGCACAAATAACTGCTTGTAAAGGACGGCCCATACTTAAAATAAGCGACTATATATTATTTTGATCAAGTTCTTCCCATATTTCAATCAGTCGCTTCCCCACGTCTTTCAAAGGGTTCAAGTTCCGTTCCTCTTGTAACCTCCTCCAACGAGTATCCCAGAGATTCTCTATGGGATTTAAATCCGGGCTTCGAGCTGCCCATGCCTTGGTATCGATGCCAACTTCCTCTAGATAATTCGTCACAACTCCAACAACATGAGGCCTGGCATTATATTGCATCAACAAAAATCCTTGCCCTATATATGGCGCAAATGACATTACATCATGGTCTAAAACCTCCAATATGTACCCTTCAGCTAGGCTTCCATTATTTTTCTACAAGTTCTGTGCGACCAGTCAAAGAAATACCTCCCCAGACCATCACAGATCCTCCTCCAAATAATGTGGTATTTGAGAAATTACACTGAGCTTATCGTTCGTTAGGGCGTCGATGTACACGCATGCGCCTGCCATTATTTTACAAAGAAAATCTTGACTCATCCATTAATAATACCTGTTGCCATTCAGCTTCTAACCAGTTGTAATGTTCCCTGGCAAAATTCAACCTCGCTCTTCGATGATCTCTAGTTAGAGCTGGCCCCCGATCAGCAATTCTAGGTCTCAAATTGTGTTCTCTTAGTCGCTGACGAACTGTTTCACCACAAAGTTGTAAACCATTAGCATCTCGAAGCTGGGTTTGAAGGGTCCGGGCTGTTACAAAACGTTGTATTAATGCTGAAAGTCTTAAAAACCGCTCCTGAATAGGGGTTGTTATTCGATTCCTTTCTTGTCCCGGTCTGCGACCATGACTTCCAGTGTCTCTAAGTCTTTGTAGAACTCGTGATAAGGTTGTATGACATACATTAAATCGTCTATCAATACTTCGGTAATTCCAGCCATCCCCGGACAATATTAATGCTGGAACACATTCTTCGCCCGTAAGATTTCGTGTTTTACGTTGCACAATAATCAAAATACAGGTTTTTGCAAAAAAACGTAAGAACTAACACTGAAAATACACTTCTATTAAATGCTTTTTGACACCTGTATTTAGCTAATGACAATTTACTGTCACTTATGTTTTTTCATAGCCTGCTACTCACTTTAGTGCATATAATGCAAATTAAAATTAATAAAAACATGTTATGCTATAAAATTGTGTTTCTCTTGTTGTGACCAAGATAATAGAGTAAATTTATCATTGCAACACCCCGTATTTATACAAAAATAAGTTTTTATGCAAATGCAATAGTACACTAACTTTCTGGAAGAGCCAACCTCTCATTCAAATAAAAAATCATTTAAGTCGGACATGTAGTTTTGACAAAAACTTACTTTAAACTTTTGGTTATTTTTTGGAGGTCCGTTAATTTCTTGGAGAAGTGTATAATTATAATTATTATTTGATATAGACCTTTTTGCTATGTTGGTTCTTACAACTTGCCCATAATCTCTACATAGATGTGTAAAGAAACCCTTTCTGAAAATTCTATTCATCCCTAGTTCCCTGTGTTAAATATTTACCACATCTATGCATACCGGGAGATGCATGGATTAGTTGAACATAGGAAATCCCATGTAAATTTTGAGGTGGCTAAATATTGAGTCCCCTGTACATTTTAAAGAAAAATTAAATTAATAAGCCGATCCTGACTTATTCAATTAAATGTAATGGCAAAATTACGAAATTTTCATAGTTTAGGTATTTTTGGCCCAAGTGTGATGGCAAGTCCGTTCCTGGCTTCCCTGATGATGTAAAACATTTACTGTAGTACGGTTTGATGAGTCTTTATGACCTACAAAAAATATTAAAATTTCATTAAATTAAATTGAATCGTAGATACACGGGAAACCTAGAGACACAGACCATGAGTGGCGCATATATCAGCACCTACAAAGACGAAAGCAACGCCACAACCTACATGGTAACCACACAGTTTCAGCCAACAAACGCGAGACATGCTTTCCCTTGCTTGGACGAACCACAGTACAAAGCTACTTTTCTGATTAGTATCACGTACCCCACCGCCTTAACTGCTCTGAGTAACACACCCAGTGATACAACTACATCTGTTGAGTAAGCACCTTCTAGTAGTAAGTTCGGGATAATTCCTAATCTCTTGTTGTCTTTTAGTACTACTTACTCAACGACCGTTTTTAAAGAGACCCCCGTCATGTCCACCTATCTAGTTGCTTTTATTGTCTCAGCGTTTACCTGCAGTGAGGGAGACACGATTGCAGCGGGAGTACCTCACAGGGTTTGTTCGAGGAATGAGGAGGAGAATGACAGGGGGTGGGCTGTGGAAGTCGGTCCTCCCATCATGCGGGCATTGGAGAGTTTGACAGGAATTAAGTATGGTAAGTTAGTATTTTTAAAGGTTATACCTGTTGTTAAATACAACCTTTGCGTATGCAAGCCCAAACTGAAAGTTAAAAGTACTATATTGTCCGACAAATGTCCACCGCGGCTTTGCTGGCATGCCCTTGCCCTTTTGACGAAATTATTGATAACATTTTCACATATTTGTGGACGAATTTCATCAATGACGCGTCGAATTTCGTTCTTCAAGTCAGGAATCGCGGCTGGTTTATTGGCATAAACACGAGATTTAAAAAAAAACCAGAGAAAGAAGTCGCACGGTGTTATATCGCAGGATCGTGGTGGCCAATTCTGATCAACATTGCGAGATATGACACGACCAGGAAATTTTAGTCGTAACGAGTCCATTGTTTTACGCGCAGTGTGACAGATCGCTCCGTCTTGTTGAAACCATAAGTTTTTCACATTAATTCGGTCTAATTCAGCCCACAGAATCTCTTCTAACATTGCACGATACCGTTCGCCATTCACTGTTAGTGCAGTTCCAGCCTCGTCTTCAAAGAAGTATGGCACAATTATTCCGCCGAACCAAAAAACGCACCAAACGGTGACTCGTAAAGAATGCACTGGTTTTTCGTGAATAACACGAGGATTCTCTTTCCACCAAACTCGACAATTCTGCTTATTGACGTATCCATTTAATTGAAAATGTGCCCCATCACTAAACAGGATTTTCTTCGAAAAATCTCCGTCATTTGCCTCGTTTTTCAGAAACCAATTAACAAATTCACGGCGCAACCCATGATCTGATGGCTTCAATTCTTGGGTCTTTCTTCCAAAAACGGCTTGCACTCTACGATCTGTTTCCGCATAACATTCTCAACATTTATAATACGTTGTCACGATAACAACGCGCTGTTCTACCGTGTAGCGTTTCATGTATATTAATTGCAATAAATTACATGACAGCTATCAAATTTTCAGAAGCCTACTATGACAAAAACGAAAATGCCACGATATCTAAAATATGCGTACATTTTGGGACACCCTTTATAATAAACACAGACTGCAGACCTATATTAACCATATAACATAGTGTACTCATACTGTTAATCATATGTACATATGGAAATATGGAGATAAGGAACATCCTAAAGACAAAAAAACAGCTTTTAAAACAAACCTAACATTTTCAATAAGATAATCACTGGATGGATCATTAAGAAATTCATTTAAAGTTTAGTAAGCTTCCATAATTAAGAAACAATAGCATAACAGTAAGAAGAAATTTTGTTTCATAAATTGTTAATACGATAGCGAATTCCATTGGTAAAAAAAGTGCAAGTATTTGTAAACCATTGGGGAACCGGTTCAACAAGTGTTGCACCGAGTGCAATCAGTTCAGCACGTGCTCTTAAAGATCGTGCTGCACCGAAACTGGATAAAAATGTCAAAGGATACAGTGTCTTGATTTTTTCGATCTTTAAAATACTACTTTCTCTAAAATTTTATCCAGTACCAAGTAAAATCAATGAGGATTAAGGAGTATTATCATCAACTTTGTCGGAAAAATGCACTCAAGGTCTAATCTGAAAACCATTGGAACTTGCACTTCTTTTACCAATGGAATTCGCTATGAGTTTCAAGTTTAAGAGAGCTGTCTATTGATAATCCTAAAAATTTACTTACGGAAATTGTAAGATTTTCTCATTCTCTACAAAAACATTATCTATAACATACTTAAAATTCACTACATTAGTCTTTGAGATATTAAAGGATAATAGATTTACATCGCATTACCCATTCATCCTGTCCAAATCATTACTCATGTCAATTTCAAGCTTGCCAAGGTCTGTTCCATGCCAAAGAATGGTGGTATCATCAGCAAAAATAAAAAATCTCCCAGATATTGGCAGATGAGATGCGTCGTTGAACAAGTTCTTCTTACCCCATGCGCCTCCAACCTCAAAATCAGTATTCGCTGATACACGCAATCGAATGCCTTTGACAAATCACAGAAAACAGCGGCAGCATCAGAGTTTAGGGGCACGTACAGATGCTTAAGAAACCCGAAGATGGCGAAAGGTTGTGTTAACTTAGAAGTGACATTAGCAGCAGTTTCACATTGAATGAGGTGAAAAATTTGAAGGGGTATCATGACCACCGCCCTTGTGAATGAAATATCTTTAGAAAAGACTGCTAGAAAGGAAACATTTTATGCTTTAGCCAAAACCTGTAAGAGCCTTAACGGCAAGGCACAGAATATCATACCATCCCAACCCGAACCATATTTATTTTTCATTTAAGCAAGCATCCCTATAGCAGAGGTCGCTGAAGAAAAATGTATTAGACCCAGACACTTCAGCTACTGGTCTTATTCATTTTTCCCTTGAGTTGTTATGAGATTCCATCCTATTCCTACTCTTTTAGCAATTCTGATAGTTCTTGTATAGATACTGTAATATTTGTTAAAATAATTTACAAAACTAATATTACTGTTTGCAGATTCTCTCATGTAGTGAAGACAGCGCATATTTCTTCAAGAAATATTCAATGCCCCTGTATAACAAGGTTTCCTTTTCTTCTTTTAACAGTGACAAAGGGAAAAGTCACATTATATATATTAACTAGAATGGAGTGCTCCAAGTGATCAATAGTGTCTCTAGCACCATCCAGTCTGTTTTGGTTGAATATTAACGAAAATTCTTTCTCAAATAAAGCCTGCCAACCTTTAATGTGGGTACCTTCTGAACAATGCAAACCGAATAGGAAGCAATTACTGCCTCGTGGTCAGACATTCCGGTATAAACTATTGAACAGTTTATTTCTTTAAAGGTAGGAGAAGTTGTGACTCAAAGTCACGGTCTCAATATGAAATCTGTATTCACTATCTTTTCAAGGCGGAATACTTTTCAAAGTCAGGAGTTTACTCCCTTCAGTGTGCTGAATGCCAGTCCATCTACGTGGGCCAATCGGGTAGAAGAATATCTACGAGAATCTACGAGCATTTAAGTTTAGTTCGAAAATATCGTCCGACATATGTAACACACAATCAGCCTTCGCAAACCACCTTTTAGAATCAGGTCACCAATTTTCAAGAATTTTACATGGATGTCAAAAAGGTAAAAAGTTGGATTTATTGGAGAAACTTGAAATTACAAAAGCAAAAAAGAGACCAATACTCACCTGTGTTAACGAAGTCTTTAATTTCGAGCCATATCTGATTTTTAACAATTTGGTTGATTGACTTGGTTGTTTCCAATCACGGCAGTTGGAGTTTGTCACAACCTATCTTTTTTCCCGCTCTTTTTTGACGTTTTACTTTAGATATTCTTTATTTTCTACTGTACAGGCAAATAACATATGGGCTGACCACTTCATCCTTGATTATTGAGTTGTAAACCTATAATGTTATGTCGTTTGTATCATGCAGGGTGTGGTTGTTTTGTTGTTTGTTTTTATTTTATTTCTATTTTTAACTTTATTTTAAGGGTGTTTTATTGGGTAAGTTGGGAATCGTAAATTTTCTGAAATGGATTTTACATTGTCATTGAATTATTTTAGGCCTGATGATGCGAGAAATGGCGAAACATGTAGCCTGCTAAGATAGTGAATAAAGATTTTATGTTGAGACCGTGACTTTGAGTTACAATTTTTCCTAGTTTTAATTTAAACGGGTCTCTGCGAAAATATGGACGGGTTCTTTGAGTTTATTTCTTCTTTACTAACATTTGTACACAAATAGTCCAAGATGGACGATGACTCAGCTGAGAATCAAGTTGATTTCCCAACACGCATTGTAAGATTAAAAGAGGCCAAGAGACTTATAAGTGTTCCACATTTTTAATCAAATTTATCCAAGAAATTTATATTTAGGTCTTCAGTCAAAGTTAGAGATGCATTAGCAGATATCTCGGACAAAAATATTTCTAATTTTTGGAAAAATATATCTATATTAGAGGAGGATGAACGATAAATTGGTCATAAAATTGTTTCATGCCAAAAATAATAAAAACTTTTAGGATCGCAGATGGCTAAAATGGATCAGGTCGCCATTCCAGACTTCTCTGCCGGAGCAATGGAGAACTGGGGCCTGGTAACCTACAGAGAAACTGGATTGTTGTTCAGCGAAGAGGACACGTCAAATACCTACAAGAAAAGCATAGCCTTGGTTATTGCCCATGAGTTCACCCACATGTGGTTCGGTAACTTGGTTACCTGCAAATGGTGGGACTATACCTTCTTGAATGAAGGATTTGCCAGGTTTTACCAGTATTTTTCGTCAGCATTGGTGAGTGTTTGATATGCCTATAGTAATTTATATAAAGTCTCAATCCATATACTTTTACAGGTTAAACAAATGTTACATTGGGAACTGGACAAGATGTTTAACGTTGAACAAGTTCACACAGCCCTCTTGGCCGATTCCACTATTGGTGCTCAGGCTCTGACATCGTCATCCTCAAGTCCAAGCGAGGTAGGTTTACACAAAGTGATACTGCCGTTTGTAATTTTAACTTAGGCGTGGTAAACGACCGATTTAAATAATGTTTATTCGGTACTATTTCTCGGAATGAAAACAAACATTAATTGCTTAGTTGTCTTGCCAGTGGATTTATTTATTGCATTATTAAATTGCAAATTGTACTGAGCGTATTTGCTTTACCCAACGTTTCTCTACAAGAACAGAAGGTAACAAGCATGGTAGGTACTATTCAAACGTTTTACTTGATCATTTACGCTAGCATGTTAACTGCTTTTCTATTTTACTAATTGTCCCTTGATTTATAGGCGGCAAATTTGGAAATTTTTAACGAAATAAGCGAGCAACTTTCATTTGTGTCCGTGTTTTATCTCAATAAATAATTATCTGTAGAATTGTTATTTTGTGCATTTCTGTTAAATAAACCATGTTTCTGATATGCAGTTAACGAAATTCAAACGACTATAACACTGACAACTACTGTCATGCAGACAGACATCAATTTTCAACATCTTCAACATTGATGTTTTTTTTTTTTGTTTTTTACATTATCAAGAAATAATAGTTATTTATGTATCTAGGGAATTATAATGGTCTTAATTACCGAGGGCAAAGTTTACGTCCCGAGGGCCTTTGGCCCGAGGGACCGCAATTGCCCGAGGTAATTGAGACCCTTATAATTCCAGTGATACATAGATAATTTTATTTCTGACCGATTTTAGTAACATTTTGTTCATATTTAAAGTGGAATAAATGTTTCAATAGATGACAACCAAATTGACATTAGATGTCAATCGTTTGATTTTATGTCAATTTTTTTTTAATATCCCAAGGGAGTTATGACCCTAATAATATACCGGTCAGAAATAAACAGTATTACTTATCAGTTTTTTAGTGTGTTCTTGATTTTTGCAATATATCTGAAAACACTTAATATTTCCGAAACAGTTGAAGATAGGTATAGGATATTGTACCTATATAAAATATGTCTAAAAATTTCTGTTAAATCCAAAAATTAAATAATATACAGGGTGTTGCATTTAAAATAAGAAAGTTAGTATTGGCTACTGTTACATGACACACCCTGTTCAAAAAGTTTTTATTAAGAAAAATGCGCAACTAGAAATACCAATCGACGTGTCCGAGCGTTTTTCATCATGAGGTACTCATCGTCTGATGAATTTCTCAGGAACTGCTGAATTTGGTCTTGCGTCAAGATCATAGACTTCTCAGGTTGATAGCCCTGTCCTTTCCGCTTAAAAAAACGACCAGTTAACTAATATTTACTGATATCTATATTGCAATTTAGTTTTAATTCGTTACGCCCGTTATCCAATTTCCTTTCTTACAAAATAAAATAAACACTTTTAATACTAAATCATAAATAACTATTATATATAGATATTTTTTTAAGGTTTCAGGAAAATTTAGTACTATCAGTTATAACAAGGGAGCTTGCATCTATCGAATGATCGAAACAAATATTATGGGTCCTGATAATTTTATCTATGGAATACAAAGTTACTTGACGGCTTAGTGAGTTTGATTTACTAGTGGTAAAGGCTTTATGAAGTGAAGTTCTGTATTGTCGATGTATGTTGTGTGTTGTAGGTGAGTTGGAGGATTCTATGTTGCGGCAGCTTGTTCGAAAAACTACATATTAATAGAAATGAAACAATGTTTTTTTAATTGTAGCTCATCTCAAGGTACTACTCCTGCAAATTTATGGTCTTCCCTTGCTCCCTACGTTCCTACAGGTGCATTGCCCTCTGGTGTAACTCTCAGCACCGTCCTAAACAACTGGGTAGAACTGTCAGGCCATCCTGTGGTAACCGTCACTAAAAGTGGAAATAACGTTATCCTCTCTCAGGTATTTTTTGATATATTCTATTATACTTAGTTGTGATATATTATACACTGTGACTCCAATTGAGCCACATTATATACGACATTATTCTGTTGTTTTTAGAAAAGGTTCTTGCTCTCTGGAAGTGACAATACCACCGAGTATTACGTGCCTATAACTTACACTGTGTCAAGCGATAATACCAAATTTTCCAATACCACCGTCAAGGCTTGGTTGATACCCGGACAAACTCTTACACTCTCAGGTGTTCTCAGTGGAAGCGATTGGATTATAGTAAATAACAGACAGTCAGGTAACAACAGCAATCAGCGTTTATTTCTATCATTTTCTCTACATCATATCCTTGATAGGCTTCTACAGGGTCCACTACGATTCCACTCTTTGGGCCGCCATAAAATCAACACTGCAGTCCAACCATCTGTCCATAGACGTGTTGAACCGAGCTCAGATCATAAGCGACACATATAATTTCGCCCGAGCGGACGCCAACGGTGGCTCTGTCACTTATGGATACGGCGACGCCTTGAACATCTTAAGCTATCTTCAGAACGAGACTGACTACTATCCTTGGTTTGCAGCTATTGTCGGAAACAATCATTTGTTGCAGAGAATTGGGTAAGCTGGGCTACGATTTGTTTGGTGACAACGCCACTCAATTATATGTGTCTTGTAGGCATGATAGTACGGAGGGGTTGCAGTTCATTGCGTGGATGTTGAAGCTCTTGCAGAAAGTGTACGCTACGGTGCCGTTTGACACTCTTGATAGCTCGGATCAAGTATACACCATGAAACAGATATTGATTTTGACTCGTGCGTGCAAGTATGGCGAGTCAACCTGTATCAGCAAGTCCAAGGAACTCTTTGCCAGTTACAAAAATGATGGACAAAAGTATGTAATTGAACACTATGATTATAGGCGAGGAAGAGGTGTTTCCAGTTCCTTTATACAAATTTTCTCCTCGTGGGAGAATACTTCACTAATACATTTCTTATTTTATGCATTATCTTTGAATCGAACTACCTAATTTTTCAATTTTAATACAAGTTTAAAAACTGGAAGACCGCCCGTACGCAGACAGCCCTCTCAAGCTGCAAGTAAACAACTAAATTAAATAGCTGACGCCCCGAGCGAATCGATTAGTGTCCTGAAATTCGCGTGCCATTTTATTACCTTATTTAACCCTTCTGTATCATGACAATAATAGAAAATTGAAGAAGTAGTCCATTCTTGCAGTGGAGTTGAACTGATATGAAATAAAAAGCTCTTAGTCTTCCCCCACAAATATTGTATTAAATTATCAGGTGTTAATCCCTACATGTTTCGGACGTTTAAACATCCATCATCAGGGGAAAACCAGAAGAAATAGTATATGTGTAAATAAAAGATGAAGTTTAGTGCATAAGAAAAGACTTATGTGTCATAAAGCAATACAGTTATGCCCATTAATTTGGGGTAACTAGTTTCAATATTTTTACTCGATATTGGTAAGTCTTTTCTTATGAACTGAACTTCATCTTTTATTTACACATATACTATTTCTTCTAGTTTTCCCCTGATGATGGATGTTTGAACGTCCAAAACATGTAGGGATTAACACCTGATAATTTAATACAATTTTTGTGGAGGAAGACTAAGAGCTTTTTATTTCATAACAAATAATAGAAAATTTACGTGTTAAATTAAAAATGAAATTTCTTAAGGAACTTTATCGTGGTTGTGCCATAGACTAGTTAAGATTACATTGGCAGCATTTCGTTAATCGCTGTTTATTTGTGCAGGGTCCCCAAAAATCTTCGGACTATAGTCTACTGCAATGCCTTGAGATACAGCGATGATATCGAGACCGATTTTAACTTTTTATGGCAAAGATATGACGAGACCAAGTTGATGTCTGAGATTCTTACCATTTTGGCCGGTTTGGGATGTGCCGAGGATTCGACATTGCTAAAATGGTAACAATATATTTGTATCTGCATGCAAAATTTCAAAAAAAGAAACCCGAAGGAATACAATCATTATTGATAACATTCTTGTAGGTATTTGAGACAATCAATCAATGCCACCTCAGGAATTAGATTCCAGGATTTCACCTCAGTATGGTCCTATGTCTACACTAGTAGTAAAATAGGCGCTAACGTTGCCATGGAGTACATTGGCGAAAACTATGCTGCAATAAATGCGTAGTAAGTAAATCTTACCCCATCAAATAAATATTTCTATTGTGTATGAAATTTCAGTAGATTCAGGGTATTCCTTAATGATACGTTAATATTGCAGTGTGCCTTAAATCTCTTAGCTCGTACATCAAAAAAATCCTCTTGATACATAGAAGGTGCACCAACTTTCACAAAAATATCTGAAACTTTACCACCCTGTAGTTCAAAAGTTTAGAAACACTCATTACAGTTGCTTTGGTAGATTTTAAAATTTGAGAAATAGACAAGGATAGACGATTTACTATAATATTTTTTTAATTTAGTAGCAGTGGCAATGTAGGAGGATTGATTTCGAACATTGCCAATTATTTTACTTCTGAGGATCAGCTAGAAACGGTAAGTTTATTGAATATGATAACTATTCACATACCTCTGGCGCATTCCCTGCAGATGAAATAATTTCGTCATGCGATAAATTCGAATAAAAAAATTTTTGTAAAAATGCATTAGGTATTTTTAATGATTTTAAAAGATGCTGAGCGTCCTAGTTGATAAGCGGTCCACGGAGAAGACTAAGGTAAGTTTGGTTACCTAGGGTTCAGGTTACTACTGTAAAGCATATTATCTTATTCAATCACTCCATTGCTTTACATAAGAAAGCTTTGTATGAAGTGGCAATCAGCTGGAAAAAGTTAAATGCCTCGGAGTTGATACTGCACTGATATTGCTCGTATCAAACATACTAATTTTTATTAAACATTTGTAAAATTTTTAATTTTTGAACCAGTAGTTCTACATTTTCACAGACGGTACAGAAGCAAGTGTCTCTTTTGTTATTGTTTGGATACACCACCCAAACTGGTCTTAAGCGACAAAAATCCTTGTGTAGGAATTTTAAAGGCTTATTTAGCAGTCTTTTCGTTTTTTTTCTATACCATTTTTTGTGATTTTATCGTTTTCTTCCGGACACAATTTCACAAGTAGTAACTTGTATTTTTAACTAGGTTTCCAGTAAGTTTCCTTCGTTTACGCTTAGTTTTTTTTTACTGTATTGACCTTTACAATAGGTGTATGTGGTTTATTCTTGTTTCTGTGAAATTTTTAAATCTAAAATACTTTGATTTATATGGCGGATAATTTTTAGCTTTGATAATTCACCTCCTCATTTCGTTATTCTTTTGTATGCCCTCGCCAAGTCTCTTTTCGCCTTTTTTCTATCCAAGTTTCACCCACTAGTGCTATCATTAAAAGCTACCGGTGTTTGATGCGGAGTTATCTCTTCTTCAACTTGAGCTTCATTCGTCTTAATTGCTTTTTTCTCTGTCTGTAGCTTTCGAACCAGATACCCTTTCACCTTGTCCTGTTAAACTTTTCCTTGCCATCTTTCCCTCTCTCTTGCTTTTACATCTTTCTGGGTTAGTTCTTTCTCTCAGACGCCGTATTTCACTTTTCCCTCTTCGGATTTATTTCCCGCAATAGTTCTTTAAAGAAAATTGAAAATCTAAAAATTTGGTCTCCTTTAAATGAACCCTTTTAATCAACTTGGGCTTATTTAGTTTGCCCGGGACGGACTAGCTTTAACACAATTATGCTACTTATTTTACATCCTGTACGATTAAGGTACAACAATAATATTTCGAGACAGCTTAAACCTTGATTGACATCGATCAAATGAACTGCTTACGAAAACAAACATTATTTTTGTTCAATATAGTTATTTGCATTGGTTGTCCTATTCACAAAATTCCTTTTTTGTTGCTATTGACGTGTACCGATCTTGATTAGTTATTTAGTAATGGAATATACGAAAGAACGATTTCCAAACAGAACATTTTGCCAGAACGTCTCCTCGATCACCTGACCTAAATCCATTAGAATATTTTGTAGGACTATTTAAAAATTTTAGTCTATGCCAATCCAATGGACAATCGAGGAGACTTATTGTCAATGATTAATTTTCATTGTCGCGAAATAAGAACCAATGTTGAGGCATTAAGAAGGGTTCAACAATCTTCAATTCTTAGAGCTAGGAAATGCATAAGAGTAAATTTGTAGGAAGTAATAAAATACGTGTGAAAAATTGACGAGTAGCATAAATTTCAAGCTAGTTACGGAGTTATTTTTTTCTGCCAAAATGAAAAAAATTACATGTCAGTTACATGAATTGTCCCGTTTGTAGAGAATGCGTCCTTAGCAAACTTCTTAACTGATTACGAGCTTAAATTGAACACTTCTTTCAGTTGCAAGCTTTGATAGACATGACAGGAATCTCAGAAAGCCACAAGACCACAGCTCAGAACGCTCTGACATCTGCTCAGTCGAATATAGTCTGGGCAACCAATCTTAAGAAAGAAATCAAGGAGACTATAGATGCCTTTGATAAGGAGGAAGACAATGACGCTGCCGCATTGAGATCTTCCCTGCTTGTTGTTTTGATGATTTTGTGTTTACAAAAATTTGTGTTTTAGAGTAATTTCAATAAATATTAGCTTATTTTTGTTTTACTTTCTCTGGGGTACATAGGTATACAGCAACTACAATAATTTGTTTACGAAGTAGCTCGAATTAGGCTATAAGTTACCAAAATGTTAGCTGTTTTAGCCTACAACCTAGCCCTGTACGTCTCTTTATATTTTGTACTTATACTGTAAATATACCTAGATGTTTCTACTTTGTATATTATTATTTGTTTGTCATTATTCATAATATCCCCATTTACATCCATTAGGCTGTGTTTACACCGCATCAAAAGCACGAATCCATTTATAAAGCGTACATAATAATGGGGAGATAAATTGGCAAATAGGAGAGTGTCAACGTCGAGAAACGCCTGAGGGGAATCGCTGGTAGAAAGAGACGGGGATTTCGCGCATAATTTCAACGGCCAATCAGACGCGACCATGCGATAATGGGCGACACTGAACGCTACCGTTTTATTGCTCTCATTAGCATTTGTTTATTTCTTCGGGCTTGTATGGAAGCAGACGTTGCTGGTCCTTCTTTATTTATGGAGAAAGTATTAAAAGAGAAATTTACTGCCATTTTGGAAGCAATTGCAAATTTTTAACTATCATCTTTAAGAAAAGCAGCAAAACAATCCAAAAGCTGTTGAAATCTAACCTCCACTATATATATTTCGTAAAAAACGATCCTAGTATACCGTTTTAAGAGCTATATTACGTTTTTAACAGCAGTTGCGCAGCTTTATCAAGAGCTAGAGGCTACAGGCTCGTGCAGCATATTTACAGGAGCCCATGCACTGACACGCATTATAGACTTAACGAGGAAGTCTGAAGGTTTGCAACCTTCCCTTAAAATCCATTGCGTTTACATTAGAGGATCCAAATAATGAGCAATCTTTAGGTAGGTCCACCATGAATGTGTCGCAAGCTATTGTTATATTTGAGGCGGATTTACCATTGCTATTGAGAAAATCCCTTAGCGAGGAGCGTGTATTGGGGAAGATTTAAATTAAAAATTTTAAACATGTCTCCTCTCCTAAAATTTTATTGTGTTATATTCGTAGGTATTTATAAGATATAAAAATATTTAAAAAATCGTATTAACTAATAAATAACAATGGGTGGTACTATTTTACATAATATAATTACAAAAACAAGATATAATATAGAATCTTACAAACAAAGCAGTTTCAAAAAATCGAATAATACCTACTTTGTCGTTATGGGTTAATCATAATCTGATTCGGAAGATGAACTTTTATTAACATCGTTTATAATAAGCTGCTCAACCATTTCTTCGATTATTATATCTACTTGCCACATTTTGGATTCTTCTTCTATAACATGATCGACACACTTTTCCGCACTGATTTTACCCACAGCTTCATTAAAGAGTCTCTTTAAATCTACCATTTTATACGTCGTGTTTTTTCTGACTACATCTGTCTTTATTTGAGCCCATATAAGTTCGATCTGGTTTAATGCGCAGTGGTAAGGAGGGAGTCTGAGCACAGATACTCATCGTAACTTTGCCATTTCATCGACTACATTTTTTTTTTAATGCGTTTTTATGTAAATTGGCGAGTACTAATAGTTCCTTTTTAAGGAATTTAATGGAAACTCGATTTGTCTTAAACTTAGCCATTCTGTTATTTCACTTTCACGCCACGCACTTTCAAAAGACAGGCTAAGAAGCGTAAAATGAGTATATATAATATATTTTTTATATGTTCATTGTAAATGTCTATAAATTAAAACGTTCATTATGTGCATATGCCTATAAATTAAAATTTTGTAACAAATAATTCAGATTTTTTTGGTAAGCTAAATAAAATCTTTAATAGGTATTTTTTAGTTACTTGAGTGTAGTTCAATAAAGAAAAATAGGTTTTGTTCAGGAAACAACAAAAAAGTTGAAATTTGTTCCCCAGTGTTATTAGTTCTCATAAAATGGCTGAATGTTATGGTCTTTAGGTTCCTAGGAGGATTCACAGAACTTATCGTCTTCTTCAAATATGTTGGATCCATATCATCCAATGTAGTGAACTGTTTCATTCAATTTAAAAAAGACTCACATTCGGGATTATCTTTCTACTGGAAAGTGCAATTGCAACAAAGTTTAACTTTAGCAGGTTTAATGGGCAGGTCATTGGAAATATTTTTTCGATGTTTTCGTAGGGTCCGTGGATTATTCTTCTCCGCGCACTGTCGCATCTCCTTTGCATTTATTGCTTGTAAAGAATTATTCGCTTATATTGCGATATTTTCAAATGCACTCCTTCCAACAGATTTTCGCCCGTCCCGTATATGACAACTTTCGAATTTAAGAACTGTAACATTTTCTTCAATTATTTATTTATTCATTAGTATAGACGTCAATTGAAAGGTTTTTCAATCAACGGGCTGAAAATATTGCAGAAAGAAGTTAAATCAATTTCTGTGGTTCAGCGATTGTCTTAAAAATAATATTAATTTTATGCATGACTCTTAAACAACCCAGTGTATGCGAAAACAGGTATGAAAGTGTAGGTCCACCTTTACAAGGGCTTTTGCACCGAACTCGGAACAGTAGGTGCGAAAATACCTGTCGACAACATCTGTTTAAAACCTCGTAACCGGCTATGTAAGATTTTCCGACAAGCTTTGGCAAACAGATAAATCATCTGTAAAAGCCCTTATGGGATTTTCAAAGGGCCCTATTTTTATATTGTGCTTTTACACGGCCCACTTTGTGTGTCGTCGGGCTACGATAGGGCAGGCGGATGAGATTTTAATATGAAAATGATGTTGTCGGGCATGATAATACCATATCATTGTATAGACATGGTATTTATTTACATTACTGTTAATTTGGTTTAAAGAACCCGTAACTTTATTAATCGAAGGGATTTTTCACTGAAAAATGCACCTCCTTATTTTAGCCAAACACATATTTGTTTTATATCTATTCACAGTAATAATTGTATATTTATTTAGGCGGTTTAAGTTATACAAACCATTTCAGTTCATATTAAAAAAATAGGCCAATGGTCTTTACGGCTGGTAAACTAGTAAGTAGAATAGAATAGAATAGAATATAATAGAATAAAATAGTCTATTATCAATAAAACTCTGGTAAGTAGACCTGTTTATTTGATTAAAGAAATACAATTTAATCAGTCGATAGAGTTTATATACATATACTTACTTATAAAGGAGTATTAGCAAAAATTTACATCCTCCTTGCGCGGTGAGTTTCCTTACAAATTAATTTTCCACAAACCAAAACCAATTTTTCTTCTAAAAATACGCGCGACGACAGTCCCGTTGCCCAATTTAAAAGCACCCTTAATCCTGCACAAAGAAAAATCATTTATCAAAACGGCTGTTTTCATCAATTACCTCAACAATGGCGAACAGATGCAGATTCCTTTTGTAAAATGATATCAAACCACTTTAAATACATTTATCTCCCGCGTTTATATCTTTTCATCCCTTTCCACCTCTCCCTGAAGTCCTTATTAGATGTTTTAGGAATGTTCCATTTATATTTACCGTGTTTGAACATATACAGGGTGTTTTTACAGTCGGAACGACCTACCTAATTCTGTGAAGTAATACCAATTCTAAATTCCTAAGAGACTACGTATATGTTTTATAGGTACTTACTTTTTTGCTCTTTTAAGCTACATTGTTTCATTTTATACGTGCGCTGACGATTGGAACATTGACACTTCTTTGCATCACCTCATAGATAATTCTCATCACTTCAAGATTCGGAATATAATGTTTGGAGACAGATGGATTGGTCCTGTGAACTGGCCTGCAAGGTCAGCGGATTTAACCCCATTGGAGTTTTTTTGGTGGGGTCGTATAAAAAATAAAGTTATGGCTATACCATTGACCACTTCAGAAAACATGAAAGTTCATATTTGGCAAGCATATAATTTGTAAACTCCTCAAATATTACATCGCGTGCGCTACTCACATTAAAGAAGAATTTTAATGCTTAGGAAATGGACTACCTATTTATTGTTTTTTAACGAAATTAACGTAAGTAAGTTAACTTAAAAGACAGAAATGAAGAAAGAAACGTCCCGTCTGGGTACATACCTGTGGGATGATAAATCTTTGTTCAGGTTTTTACGCCTGTTGCAAATAATGCAAACTATTCTGTTTTGTCTCGGCGTCGTCACAAAATTATCACAGACAATCAAAGTAAAGATAAACAGTTATACAAACGCGCGGTTGTACAAACAAGGTTTAAGGTGGGTTTATAGAAAAGGTAACCCTAAGCTAGCTTATACTGTTTTACAATTAGGGCTAGTAGTACAACTAAACTAAGCTGTCAAATAACGTGAAAAGTAAAATTTGACGTTTATGATATAATGCTTTCATTCATTTATAATGGATTTTGATAAGTTCGAAAATATATTTTTTGGAGAGTATAATTATTGGGGGAACACGGTCTCAGCGAGGTCGTTCCAGAGTGATGACGTTCTCCAGATGAAAGAATTTTTAAACAGTATCGTTCGAGGGAGATTAAGCTGAACCGTGGGCTGCAGTGGCTCGTCGTATATTTCTACCATGCCCCGCTCTGGGTGGGTCCAAGCGGGCAACCTCAGTTGAGTACTTGCCATAAAAATATTTGTAAAATAGACTGAAGTCGCCAACCTGCCTTCGATTTTTACGGTTGTTTGTCAGATCATGGTCACCGATCAAGCGAATGACTATATCCGATTTTTCAACATTAACTTTAGAAAAAACTTCCGTCTGAGTTTTTATAGCGTTAAATTTTACTTGGTTACTGTCACCCCAAGATAGAATTTCTTCCAGGTCTTTGTTGAGATGTAAGACCTCTTGATGCCTATAGAGATGTGCATTGGCAGCCGATGTCCGGGCATCCACATTAGAAGATGAAACAAGTGTGCTGTCATTAGCGAATATTATCAATCATATAGGATTTTTAGTTTCTTCCAAAAATAATAGAGGGTGGGCGACAATATAGAACCTTGAGGGACTCCGGCGTTGATGTTAAATGTGTCTGAAAGAAATCCGTCCATCGCCAGTCTTTAAGAAAGCTTAACAGCCATGAACAAAATTGAACCTGGCATTTCCTATGCTCTCACTTTAGTTAGGACCTCCTCATGCCATACTCGTTTAAAGGCCTTGAGAATGTCTAGTGCTACCGCCCGGGACTTCCCATGATGTTCTATTGCGTTGTTCCAAACGTGAGTACCATAAGCGAGAAGGTCTTCTGTTGATCTAGACTTACGGAATCCATACTGGCGGTTAATGACGATGAGGAGTTTCTAGAATTACTTGATATTGTAGTATGTTGATACTCTAGTCCAACGTTGCCAATTTGTGCACTAAACTTTATTCAAGAAACTTGAGAAAGCCAAGTTCAACTAACCTAAACTTATACAACGCACGATGAATTTAAAAAGGGGTTTAAGACGCACCTCAGTTTAGCTACTCGGGCTAAAGTGCGAATTGTACAACCGGGCATTAGTTCTCCACGATAACACCACAACTCGACGAAACGAACTGTCAAGCAAAGTCACTTTTGCTAGAGATTTTGAGATTATGTTGTGTAAAAACGAGACCATGTCACGTTGCACCCTCAAATTATATGACGTGTTTTAGTTTACAAGAGAAAACATAATAATTTTAGAACACTTGTAATTACCAACTCGATGCTTATATTGCAATTGTTTAGCAAGATTTTTGCAAATTTTATCATTGTTCTACTTTTCTACGGTACACTCCTACAGAAATGAAAGTACACTTGGCAATGCCTTCGCAAAGCATGCGCAGAAGTCGAAATACCCCTGATGTTCTCAGTTGCTGCTTCAACTTATTCAGGGTAATACCCATATAGTACTAATACATATATGGACACAGGCAGTGCAGGAATTACCCTTTATGAGGCCCTGTGAACGATGCGTGTGCAAAAAGAGCGATTCACATTAAATATTTTATTTAGGTACATTGGATAATCACACATATTTTTAAAACTGAACAAGAAAGGCACGGTTACAATCAAGTGAACCCATATATCATACTATAACTTTCTTGTTCATCACATAACAACAATTTTATTCAAAAATTATCATTGAACGCGTTTAATATTAAATCAATTCGTTTTCAAGATACATATAGGGACACTTTTTCAAAATATTGCTCGTTATTCAGCCATAAAACCGAGGAATACCGTTTGTTAGATGAATGAATTATTCTGTGAGACAAATCAACCAATTTTCAACCTGGCCCACCCCGTAAATCGAATTTTACACCCTCTACGGCTCTCGCTAACCATCCTGAGCGTTAAATAACTAACACAAAAGACCGTTAATGGGCCTGTTCAACATCTCGCGCGATTTTGAGTAGTGTGGGAACGTCCTAATAGGTACGGGTGGCGAAAAGACTCCTGCCGCTCGCAGGAACAAACTACAGGGAGCAGTAAAATGATGGTAAACTTGAACGTAATCATAACGTCTTAAATGTTTTTGTACGTATTTTGGTGTTCATTTTTTTTTGTCTTTCTATACTTCCATAGACCTTATATTAGTTAGGTTAGTTCAGGTTAGTGCATTTCACAAAAATATTTTTAAACATACAGAATTACCGATCAGGCAATCCAAACCAGGTTATGTTTGCCCGTCACGGTCATACTGGAGTCACAAAGTGCTTGCAATATGGCCGTCGATGGCAAACGTCAGAAAAACTAACCTTTATTTTTGTGTGAACGTCAGTGTCAGTTTAAATAGCGATTTTGGTTTTGTGTGTTTTATGAAGCTATTGATGTTCAATTTGTGCTTTTTTCTGTTATTTATATTTAATAACATTTAAAGTTGATGATATGTTATTGGAGATGTTAACAATGGCAAGTGTATATCTACACACAGCACAGGATTCGACTGTAAACTAAGCATTGAATCCGCGTATATTTGCCACATATTTGCCTTCAACGGCCATACTGGATTGTTCATTAAATGTTTTTAAGTTCTGTAGAACGAATTTAATATGACCGTGGCAGGCAAATCGTAATTTTACACATCGTTGAATTGCCGAATTGACCGTTGACAGATGACAGTTTACGAAGAAATTAAATCTGTAGAAAACGTCCGCTTTTTGGGAATCATAGACAGAAGGTTGAATTGGAGGTTTCGTGCTGACAGTTGCCAAAAGTCTAGATGTCTCTAGGTATAGTAAAGTTTACATTACATCGTTGACCTTTACTGCAATAAATCAACTACATGATTAAGGCCCAATTGTATAGCTTGGGGTTAACTTAAAAGTGGCGGAGGTTAATCCAGTAGTTAGTAGTAACATGTATTGTATAACCAGAAGTTACCTCCGAGGATTAGTATAAAAAGGCATTGAATAAGCGGAGGTTATTCCCAACCCTGGAATTAACCTTTAATTCGTGAATTGGGTACGAGTTAACCTGGAATCCTGGGATTTAGTGCTTTTTCTTCCAACTGTCTGCAGAAATGATACTTACTATATATTTTTCCGGGGTATCATATGTGTCGAACCAGGTTTCATCCAAGTAAATAATCGGCCTTTGCTGATTTCTGTAAATCCTAATTTTTTGTAGATATTCGGATCGCCATTCTACTGGATTTCATTAAAACTTGTCTCGTTAATTTTGTGTTGGATTCACTTCCATAACGTTGTTCTGCCACATTTAGCGCCGGTTTCATCATTTCAAGCCTCTTAACTAAATTATCTAATGTAGGCACGCTTTGTTCCTCGTATAACTTGTAAATTTTACACCGTATTATATCTTGATCACTTCCATCTACCTTCGAAAAAATGCCAGAATCAGTTCTTTTTTTCCTCGCTAAAATGGCATTATTCACAATTTTCCATACAGTTGATGTTGGAATTTTTGTTAATGTGGCCGTTTCTTCTAACGCTGCTTGCTTGCTGGCCGCACGTTCAATGAGAGTTGAATAAACATTGTTTATAACGTTCTTACTTTCTACAGAAAAGTGTTTTCTGCTTTTCGACGGGGTTATCTCCTGAGATACATTGGGCTCGCACGCATTTTCCGCTATATTACACACGAAGTAAGAATAATTATTACTAAGCCTAAAACTAACTAGAGGGGCTATACATACAGTCTTTAGAACATAATTTATTTTATGAGATTAACCCTCTTATTTTGAATCAGGTAAAAATCGGTTTAAAGTCACCAAACTATTACTTTAATAATGAAATTACGTCTTCCGGATTTGCAGTTTACTTTAAGACATTTTTAAGTACGGACCATAATTTTTTAATTTAAAAAATAGACTTTAACCCCTAGTACTAAAATTAAACCGTTACAACTCTGTGATAAGCCTCAGAAAATGTTTGTGAGCTTCTAGTTTGTCTTGGCGGAACATTGAGAGCGAAATACTTCAACAAATCAGAGCACTTAATAATGTTGTTCAAAGTCTTATAGAGTAGAAGTAGATCGGCATGGTTGCGACGAGTCACCAAGTCCGATATATTCAGGTAAGATGTCATGTGTGTAGCAGAGAAATCCAATCGCGACACACCAAGTTTGCGAGATATATTTAAGAGAAACCTATTTTGGATATTTTCCAATGAGTTTAATTTACCTGCATTTATTCATTCATTCATTGTTTGTTTATGGCCACCCTTGGATAATCCCATTCAAAGGCAAAGTGTAACTTTCTTATATCTCTGGACAGGGTTTACCTATAACAATTAGGGATGCGGGAGGGTTTTATGGCAGTCAAAAGACCAGCGGTATAATGGAAACTTTACTATATCTGACAACATTGGTACTGATGCGTCAGTCACATTTTAATACCAAACCACAAGGACGCAATAAAAAAAAGCTCATATCATGTAAACTTTTGCAATATTTCTGTTGTCTAATGAGTTTAACCTTTACCCGGTATAAAACATACTCATTGGTTACTAAAAACAAATTACCACTACTTTTGAACAGCCTGGTATACACCAGCTACGTGAGGTGCGAATTTCCCCGCTATTAGAGCCCAATATAGAGCGTTTAAAACACGCAAATTCCCGATTTTCTCCCGAATAAACATTTCCGACGCTCCAAGAGTCGGTTTCCCCATGGAGGCGGGCTGACGACAAGGGGAGGAGCTTAACCGGAGGTGCTAACTGCCACCTTAATGGACCAAGATAATCGCCTGTCTTCCTTCACACATCATCCTTTAAGTTGGTTTAATCAGGCCTGAGACAAAGGAGTGATGAAGGTTGAACTGTCCTGATAAAGGACCAAATGCCAGTTATAGATATATAGTTGTGATCTTGTTTGGTACGGTGATGTGATAAACGTTATCAGGAGATCGCTGATTGACTAAACAATAATTAAAATTAAGGTTTTACGCACATTTTAAATACCTAAACTTAAAGAGTTTTAGCTTCTATCTTGTAATTCAATGGATAAGTGAAACAGAGTGAAATTTGAGTGCAAAATGACTTTTGTTAAATAGAAATGGCATATTAAATATAAGGTAAGTTAAAAGCAATTTTATTAATATCACAGGCCTACGAAGAATTTGTGATTAGAGAATTTTTGTTTCTTTAAAGGTATTTTTGACGTACTAATAACCAGATCAATCGTCATTTGCTTCACACACAGTTTTTTTTCTATAAATTTGTCATATTTTTTTATTATATAAAAATAATAATTTGCTGATTGTTTTTATTTAAGAAGCTCCGCTGATACTACAGTATTAATAGGTGGAATACTGATGGGGAATCCCTATATTCGCAATAGTATATAAACCAGACGGGGAAAAGCCGACGCGCGACTGGGAATCCCTTAATTTTGAGGAATACTTATACAGGATGTTACCTAATGATAGGCCCTAATTCCCAGGGACGCGCCAAGTATTTTCGGCGCCATCGTGCAAAATAATGATAGGATAACCAATATTATAATATTGAGCTAAAATTACCTCTCTTCTCTCATAGTTGATCGTTGAAATTTTTAAAGGAAACTCTATTCTTTTTAGTACTAATGTCTATATGTATTTGTGACAAACAGAAAGTACACAAAAAATATTAATAGAATACGAAAAAACAGTAACAAAACGAAAACAGTATCAAAGTTACAAAACATTAATTCAAAATATTAAAAAAACATAAAGAAATAAAAAAGCGAATGTTTTGAAACAGATAATACATGATGGAGGGGTCTTACAAAAATTGGACTTTTCTAGCTTTCTTCTCTCTCTCTCTCTTCGTCAGCCTTATCTGGTCCACTCCTGAACATAGGCCTCTCCGAGTCTTTTCCATTCCTGTCGATTTTGCGCTAGTTGTACCCAGTTTCTACCAGTGACCTCCCTGATATCATCCAGCAAACGTCTCTGCGGTCTTCCTCTATTTCTTTTTGTTTCTCTGGGGCGCCAGTGAATCACTCTGTTTGTCCATCTATTATCTTCCTGTCTTGCAACATGTCCCGCCCACCTCCATTTCATCTCGGCCATGTAACGGATCACGTCTTTTACCTTTGTTCATCTTCTTATTTCTTCGTTTCTGATCCGGTCCCTTATGGAGACTCCAAGCATTGCCCGTCCCATTGCCCTTTGTGTTGTCTTCAATCGATCTGCACTACCCTTTGTGATTGACATTGTTTCGAGGCCATATGTTGCCACCGGCAAGATGCACATGTCATAAACTCTGAGTTTTAAATGTATTGGAATATCTGGATTTCCTAGAACGTACTTTAGTTTTCCAAAAGCTGCCCATGTTAGCCTCACTCTTCGCGTTATTTCCGACTTTTGATTTTCTTTTCCTAGTTTAATGAGGTGATCTAGGTATACGTATTCGACAACGTTTTCGATGTTTTCGTTAGAGAGTGATAATTGAATGTGATTGGGTGACATGAACTTGGTTTTATTGATGTTTATTTTTAGCCCTATTTTTCTTGATGTTTCATTCAATTGTTCCATCATTTCCTTTAGCTCTTCTGGATCTTCGGAGATGAGAATAATGTCGTCCGCGAAGCGTCAGTGACTCAGGTACGATCCGTCGATTTTCAAGACTTTTTGTTCCCAATACATTTCTTTAAATATCTCTTCCAGTGCCAGAGTAAACAGTTTTGGTGATATCGTGTCACCGTGTCGGACTCCTCTATTTAGGTTTATTTTGGACGTTTTTATGTTTTCGTCAATTTTAACATGCATTGTGGCGTTTCTATATATATATCCTTTATAATTGCATTGTACCTCGAGTCGATTCTGGCATTATTCATGGCATTTAGGAAGGACCATGTTTCGATTGAGTCAAACGCTTTATGGAAATCTATAAATGCCAGATGTATGGGTACGTTGTATTCAGTTGTTTTTTTCTATTATGGTGCGTGAAGTTTGCAAATGGTTCATGGTACTGTATCTACTACAAAATCCTGCCTGTTCGACGGGTTGGTAGTTGTCTAGCTTTTTTGTCAGAGGGTTTGTAATAATTTTTGTGTATAGCTTATACAGGTGCGACAGCACACTAATAGGACGATAGTTTTCGATGTTAGTAGTATCGCCCTTTTGAAACAGGATCACAACCTCAGCGTTGTACCAATCAGTAGGTACCTTTGCTTCATGCAGACATCTATTTAGTTATTTTTGAAGTGTTTTCTCCAAATACTTTCCTCCGATCTTTATCATTTCTGATGTGATATGGTCTTCTTCAGAACATTTACCATTCTTCATTCTCTTTAAGGCGTACCTCATTTCTTCGCATGTTATTTCTGGTAGATCTTCTGATCCTACGTTTAGTATTGTCCTATTATCGATTTGGTCTTTATTAGTTTTGGGAGTTGTTGAGTTGTATAGGTCGGTGTAGAAATCTTCAATTATTTGGGCGATTTGTTCTGGGGTCGATACAATAACTCCTTCTTTATTTTTCAGTCTATTCAGCGTGTTTTTCCCTTTTCATAGTTTTGATTTAAGAACTCTCATGTTTTTATTTTGTTCGATTGTCTCGTTAATAATAGTTTGTTTTGTGGGTTCTTATATCCTTACGATTTAGTTAGTAGATTTTTTCACCACTTTGTTTAGATCTCTGTGTTCTTTTGTTCCTTTTTTCAACTCTCTTCTTTGTGTCATTAGTTCGATAGTATTGGAGCTTAGTTTCGAATGTTTCTGTTTTTCTACCTTTAAGCAGATTTTCCTGGTTGCAGTGTGGATGGATGATTTGATAGACTAGCTTTACTTTATGCAAATTCATTAACAAGGTTTTCCATTTCAAGTTGCTTTAAATAGTCAGACTCTATAGAAATGATAGCAAAATTTTATACCCGCTCTTGGCCCATTCTAGATCGCAAATAATTTTTAATCAACTTTAATTTAGAGAATGACCTCTCGGCTGTAGCTACAGAAACTGGAATGGTTAATAATATGCGCAATGCAATCGTAATATTTGGAAATGAGTGGGTTAGGTTATTTATTGCAATGTAGTTAAGTGTTTCTACTACAGACGTCGCGTTTTTGTCGCTATTTTGCAGAAATTGTAAGTCGTGTAAAAGTTTTGTTCCGATGGAACCATCAAATTTCGATTCGAAACCACGTTCTCACGTGGAACGGAAAAATGAAAGAGGAAAGGGAAAAAGATGGTTAGTGATTGAAATTTAAGAGTGGTTCGTCCCAGTTGTTTTTACGTGTTAACTGCTTTATGTAATCAGTTTTTACCTTGTGGTGTTGATGACCCACTTAATGAAGAAAAATTTTTTATCAATGAAGTTTCCTATTTCCTGACTAAGAAGCACTGAAGATGGCCTATGGCCGAAAGCGCTGTTTTGCTATCATTTTTATACATTTTAAAAAATTTCCATTATTTCTTTCAAATAATTTGTTACTAGAACCACGAAAATCCAAGTTTTATTCAGCCATAAATTGAATAGTATAAATTATTCTTTCAATGACACTGCGCCAATGTTTAGTTTCATTTTTTAATAAATGTTGCATTTGCGAATAAACGGTTCGATTAGTTTTTAATCTTTCTAGTAAATCTGACCAGACACGTAAATTTTGAAAATGAGATTTACTTTTTTCGTGGATTTCCAAATGTTCGCTTACATGATGCCAATCATTGAAACCGTCTTGGTTACTTAATTTAGTATTTTTAAAAGTCAATGGATTGTTGGGGTTGAGCTCATTGAATATTTTACAGCAGAAGCAGAAAAGTGCATTATTTTCAATAGAATATAGCAACCAATGACGCTGAACCTTTTCACCATTTAACAAAATTCGAATAAAATATATATCGGAAAACTTACGTCCACTTTTATTTTTAGGATACATAGTTTTATTTTGATAATGCATTGAACCTTTTTCGACAAGGGGGCGCTTCTTCGGATATTTCGTCTTGCTTACTCGAACACTGACTGAAACGTATCAGGATCTAATTCTTTTGGATCTTCATCCTCATTAGCTTGCTTTTCTAATTCTGATGGCAAGTTTGATTTTGTTGAATGTAGAAAATCACTGTTATCAGAAGTAGTGTTTGTGTGTGGTCTTTCGAAAAAAGTTACTAATTTTGAAATTGCTTTTCTCCACGTCTTCCTCCCGTTTTCGCTTGTTAAGCAAGTTTTGGTAACCAGACAATTTCTTTTTTTCTTCTCTGGCTATCTAAATAAAATAAATAAAAAGTATTAAACACTAAGCCTTATTTGTTTCATAAACAAAAGATATTAAAAAGAAAAGAATTATTTGCATCCCTGTTAATTAATTTACTTAATTATAAATAAGGCACTCTATACGTCTTATGCGCTTATCAATACAATAATGAAAAATTAACCTGCTGCATCGATTACGAACATGCAAAATTTTGCAAGTTTAAACGAGCGCGCCGAACGTACGCGGATTTTCGCGCCCCCACAGGAAGATGAGTTGTAAAATTTCACCATTCAACAATTTGGATTTACGAAATATCTATGCTTTTTATGTGAGTGGGATAGTAGAGCTAGAGACTAACACTGGGTAAAGAGAAATTGGAAAAGAATAGAACATTTAAAATCTGACAACAAAAATTTTCTGTATGAAAGTCTAGTTCAGCGTTTCCCAAATGGTGGGTCGGGACTTGGTATCAGGTCATGAAAATAAAATGCCGGGTCGCCTTCAATGCTTTAAATTAATCTACATCTAGAGTTTTTCATTTTATTATAATTATTATAGTAGGCGTAATACATAACATAAGTGGACATTCAAATGGGTTTCATTTTGACTATTTATACATGAGAAGAGTTGGAAAAATGTTTGCTACTGCTCCAGTTGATACTGAAAAACTGCTATTACCTCCACTCCATAATAAACTTCGTTTATTAAAGCAATCTGTTAAAGTGTTGGACAAAACAGATAGATGTTTCCAATTCTTGACTGTAAAATTTCCCTGTCTATCAGAAAGGATGAATGAAAGACTTTTAAGGATGTTGTAAATAAATTTCTGGGAAATAACAAAGACACTAGGTACTAATATGAACATAAAAATTCACTTTTTACACGCACATTTAGACCATTATCCTGCAAACCTTGGTGATGTCAGTGAGAAGCAGGGTGAGTGGTTTCATCCACACATTAAGGAAGTGGAGAAGAGGTATTAGAGATGATAGGATACAAAAATGATGGTGGACTGTTGTTGGATGTTGGAAAGGAATGCTTCTATGGCCAAGTATAAGACAAAGAACACTAAACGGAGTTCTTCGGGCAAATGAGAAAGATTTTCTAAGAAGAGCAAGAAGTAACTCGTTTTCCTTTCGTTACGCTTTTATGTAGATTTTCTTTTGACAAAGAACCTTACGATTTTAAAATCAGGGACACTAAATTACCCAAATTCAGTCGTGTATTGTTTAGGGAATGTTTTTTTTTAAATTTGGTTCACTGATTAAGTTATTCCTTTTTTTCAAGCAATGGAGCCCACACACACTGAGCATATCACAGACTTGTACAGCTCAGAGTCAAGCGACAGCCTAACCTTCACGTCAGAAGGCGAAAACAGCCTGGACATTCTGAATACAGAAGAAAATGACGACGAGCCGTTTCAAGAAAAGGTCAGCCATCCTTGCTGTGATAACTCCAGCAGAACCGCTAGTAAAATCTGTGATAATATAAACAATAAGTTTTCGATCGACAATATACTGGGACTAAATCGGGCTCGTGAGGTGGATGATGACGTGACCGGTGATAAGTTGGGGAAATGCGATAATAATGGAGACAATCTTAGGTATGACATGGAGGATGGAAGAGAAAGGGAACATGTGAGGTTTATTAAACCAACCCCAATCAATGCCGTTAGCAGACCAGGTAAATTTTAGCTTTACTTACAGTAACTAGATTTTTAATTGATTTTTTGGCTTCTCTAGGTACTCTGTATCAATCCATTTTGGACCTGCAACAGTTCTCAAGGCCACCAGATCCGCTTCCCCCCGAGACTACAGGGACCATCCTGGAGTACTTATCTAGCCAGAAACTGACGCAAACTCATCCGGCTTCGAGCGAAGCCAACTTCATGCCGTATCAGCTTCAGCAGAGCGGATCGTCGTCCGCCATTTTGTATTCAAGCTGGTTGGGAAGCTCGGGTGAAAATAAGAATTCTAGTCATCTATTTGGATTGCAAGGTGAGATATTATTATTTAGTAGTTTAGGATAAGGTTGCCTTATTTGAACCATTCTCCAAATATCATCTTTTTTTTACGTATTAACATATGTGGGACTTTTGTTACAAAATTAATTTAATACGAGTTGTTTTCATTTAAACCCCCTAAAAGTAAAAGATGAATAAGTACTTTCTAATATTTTATTTTTACAAAAATTTAAATTATTGCAAAAGTTCAATTTAGGATACCAGTATCCTTATTTGGACCGCCTGTGTCCTAAATTGGACCGACTTTAAAAATGTCTTTATCTACAAGCGTACGGTAAGTAACTACTTACCGCACTGATTTGAGTGCGGTAAGTATTACTTTACCGCACTAGTGCTGTAAGTAATTACATACTATTAAAACAAGTTTTTATATTATTCAAGTGTATTTTTTATTTTTAAAAGAAACTCTATTAAACATTATATGTATAACAAATACTTACATATTTAAATTTCTTAACTAATCCAAACTTATAAATTGAGAAATATTAATTTTAATTGTAGAATTTGTAACATTTCCAAACGATATTGATGAAGGAAGTGTTTTACTATCCGATGAGACACAAGAATTGAAATTTACAGATTTACTAAAACATGAGATTCTCTCTGCATATTCGTCTACACCATTTATTTGCTTTGCAATTCCTATTTTATTTTGCACCGAATTTTCAATATAGCCCTCCGCAACACTGGAGGACTTCCATCCACCATGTCTTTTTAAACTCATGATATCCCCGCCAGCAACTACTAATAATGTAGCTGACGTCCTTCGATAACAATGTCCCGTATATTCTTTGGGGCTGGACAACTCTAAATATGATGCAATTTGAGAAGGTATTTTTCCAAATGTATTTATACCCAGTGGTTGGATAGTGCATCTTCCTTTTTTATATGCAATAAATAACCGTGTATGGGCAGTATGATCGGGTCTAAGGGCTCTATACTTCTTGAAAATTGAAATATTTTTAATTTCTGATGAAAATCCTTCCACGTAAACCACGAACTGTCGATCTACATGTGTCTTTGCATCCGGGACAGTTACAACAAGGTTCATTTTACATAACTCCACTCGGCGACATGCCCCAGCGATGCCCACAATGGGTACCACCTGAAACAAGCAAATAAGTTGTTATTTAAAAGTAGATTTAAAAAAATCGCAATTAAGTACCTTCATTAATAAAAAGTCCTCATCTGGTGCCGTAACAAGGAATTTTACAACCTCATTCTTGGAGAATGCCTTTGATTTCTTAGCTTTGTATCCCACAGACATCTGTCCTTAAATTTATCCACAAAATAGGCAAGCATCACATCTTCACTAATTGCTTTAACTTTCTTTGATGAACACCAGTCCATGAAGAGCCCATATTCCTTCTCATATCTATGCCGTGATTTATCCGGCAATAAATTAAGGGTAGCTGCTTTAGCAATGTCCAGAACTTCCTTCGGAATTTCATCATCACTGCTGCTACTGACTTCCATTTAAAGGACGTAAAACACACTTTCAAGAAATTGTTGCAAAAATAATTATCGTTTATTCCGTTGTCAAGATTTACATCTGTCATATAAAAGCCAACTATTAAATTTCTATAATTTATTTCCCTAGCAACCTGATGTTAATGCATTGTTGATAACGACTTACGAGGCACCTACGGGGTAAATTAAAACAGTGCACTTTTACTTTACCTAAAACATGCTTGTAGATAAAATATCGTACAATACACTTACGGTAGATGTCTTTAACACGGCGCATTAAAGATAAAAAAAACTGAATGAAGTAAGTATATAAGTAATGTAAGTGTGTTTAATTTTTACAGTTTGAACAATAATATATTTTAGATTTAGGTGAAACATTAGCACATTTTGTGTGAGACCAAACTTTACATCTGAGGCACTGAACCATTTCTTCAACCAATCCAGTTTCGCATATTTCACAATACCAGTTGTCAGATTTAGATTTAACCGGTTCTACTGCGTTTTCTGAATATTTTTGATAATTTTAAATTTTTCTTGAAAGATTTTGCTTTGAATATTTCAGATTTTGCTTCCAGTTCTTTTGTGTATGGTGAACTGGTCAGTTCTATGGCATCTTCAGTAGGAGACACTTTTGAATATTTCTTTGTTTTTGTTGCTAACGGTGAAATATCGTTAACTGAAACGGTGAAAGAAGTTGATGATATTTTTTAAAATAATTTGAGCCAAAGAAATATCGTCTCCGGAAGAGGATTCTTCTGCTTGTGGTTCTATATTATCATCTAAGGGACTACTTAGTAACATCAAAGTGGCAAAATCAGTTTCTTTTAATATATTTGGATCGATTGGCCAAATACCTGAAGCACGAAATGCATTTTGGGCATTCCTTACAGTAGCGGCAAGACCATAAGCTTCACCAATTAAACCGGAAACTTCAAACATCGATAATGTACGACCCACGTTACTTCTTAGCTATTTCTCTATGCACTCCATAAGAATTTTGTAAGGGTCTGAAGAACCCGACATCTAAGGGTTGAAGACGGTGTGTAATGTGACTTGGTAACTGTAATAACTTAATCTTGTTATCTCTAGCAATTTGTACGGATTGAAGGTTCTTATTGTGGGTGCTGAGACCATCCAGTAATAATAAAACGGGCTTTTTACGAGTTGGCTTAATTCTTTTAATAAAATGGTTCAACCATGTGACAAAAAGTCACTGTTTATATATCCAGTGTCGCTAATAGTAACAATGCTGCCAGGAGGAGCGCCAGTTGAAAGTTCGTCTTGAAAATACTCATTGGAAGTATAAACTGTCCTGCAGCTCTTGTACAACAAACCACAGTAGTATTTACCCCCTCTCGCCACTAGTAATACTTCCAATCTGGTGTTTTCCCTTTTCTGCTTATGCGACAATTTATTTTTTGTTGCCAATTAAAATTCTAACTTGCAAACATCTGTTATGGTCATTCCGAACCTTCGTTCTTCAAAAGCCAAAATATGCATTGCCAATTCATCTTCAAGTTGTTTGCTAAATACAGGAAACCTGCCAATGTTTTTTTCTGCGTTATTTGCACGTTTATTTTGGTTTTCAAGGTGTCTTTTTAGTGTGGCTTTAAGCACTTTAAAATGCCGTACACATTCATTGAGGCCATAGTCACCATTACGAAATTCACAACAGCACTACTTACGTCTTGTATGGTAGATTGTCCCATATCTACCACGCTTTGGCATTCTGTAAAAATAAAAATCTCAATGAGAATCCTAAATTGGACCGGTTCAATTTACAGCATGACTGCCGGTCCAATTTAGGGTGCGGTGTTTCAAAATTACATAACAGCAAATTTATGTTAATTTAGTTATGTCATTAAAACATTCCTAAAAGTACCTGCTATGTATTTATATAGTTAGCATAATATACATATTACTTACTTGAACAGCAAGTTGTATAATATTTTACTATCGGGTTCGTAAAAAACACTAAAACCGGTGTTACCGCAATAGAAACACGTGTTAGAATCTAAACATATATTACAATGGACTTTTGATTACTATCACTGGCACATCGTTTGTTCAAAACAGCGATGGTCCAATTTAGGAGTCGGTCCAATATAGGCGACTCTATCCTACTTGCAAATGGATGAAAGAATATGTTTGTTGATGACATTTAATTGAGTCTACGAAATAAAAGCGACATCATTGGATACTTCAGGGGACAGCAATCACCACACACAGATTGTTCAGCACCATTCTTGTTTATTTTCCTGTTAGCACCCAGAAAAATGTAAGCAGAAAACCAAAGGGACCACCAGTACGCGTCAAACCTTCGAGCAGCAGTAAAATTAGCATCTCTAATAGAGAGTTTGTTTTACTAACAAAACAAACATATAAATCACATAAAATACTACTTGACACCTCGTTTTCGTATGCGTTTCCTGGAAAGGATCCGAAAAGTATTAAAATAAATACCCACCTTTAAACTATTATACCTTCTATTACCGCCATTTAGTTTGGTTAGTAAATATACAGGGTAATACCAGGGCTGCTAGGTTTGGAAAAATAAACAGCGGGAGTTTTAAAATATTCTTCGATTTAAGAATAAATATATTTTCCTACAAACGTGTTAAAAATGGAACTTTTAACACTGTCTACTAGCCTTAAAAATGTTAAATACCTACTTTAAGGCACTAGTGTTAAAAGTAAAATGTCAATTTTTTCAAAAAAACGTCAAAAAACATTTCTATTTTATTCATCTACACTTATATTAAAAGTACAATTTGAAAAATGAATTCCTTCCTTAGTTCTGCTGTTCCTCGCGGTTGAGGAGAATTAAACAGGAACAGCAGCTTGTCCAGTTTATGTTAAAACATCATTGGCTGATTTCGTTTGTACTGTAAGCAATTTTCGAGCAGTAGAATTTTTATTTTTCAAGGAATCGACGATGTACCCTTTCGCAACGGTTGAGGATTTCCATCCCCCATGCCGCTTAATTGTCGTCAAATTTGCTCCAGCATCGGCAAGTAAACTCGCGGAGGAACGGCGAAAGCAATGCCCCGTATAAAGTGTTGAATTTAAAAGTTGCAGAAATCTTGCTATTGCAGAAGGAAATTTTCCAAACGTATTAATTCGGACCGGATTTTTAGTACATTTACCTTTTACATATTTTAAGAAGAGCCGCCGATGTACGACATCTGCTGGACGAAGATCAGTATGTTTTCGATAAAAATCCAAATAAAATTTTTCAACGATAGTGAAATTTCGTGGTATCTTGATTTTGGTATCTGATATTTTAATAACTAATGAAGTCTCCATATCTTCCACGTTGTCAAGAGTCAACGGACAAAGCTTCTGCCTGCGGCAGTCACCAAATACTCCTACAATCGCAGCTACTTTCATCAGAAGGTACTCATCATCCGGTGCGCACTTCAGAAACTGTTCAATTTGGTCTCTAGTAAAAATTTTTGATTTTTTGGCCTGGTAACCCCTCGGGTAACCCTCTCCTTGACGCTTCAAGTAATCAATCAATTTAAAATGTTTGCTGATATCTACGTCGTTACTTACACGTAGCATAGCTTTGATCATTGAACAATGGGACCAAAGAGAAGATGACTTCCATACCTTTGCCTTTTTCTCAAAATAGGCCAGGAATATGTTTTCGGCATAATTTCCAGAAACGCCTTTGTTTTCACACCATTTCATAAATTTATTATGAGCAATCTCATATTGAATTTTTGATTTTCGTGGCAGTAAATCCAAGGTAGCTCTGTTAGCAGCTTCTTCTATGTCTTTAGGTGGATCGATTTCTTGTATTTCTTGCATTTTTGGCAAATTACAACAGCCAGCGCTAGGGTTTTAACAAAACTGACAGGACTTTTCAAATTTTCATTATTCCTGTAAAGAAATCAGTCAACAATGATGGTGGCTAGGTTTTACTGACAAATGTGAACTAATTTAATATAAACATATATGATGCTATAAGAAACTACCTGGATGTAAGAGATTCTAAACATTTAATTTTCAATTATTGTATGCTTTTTATTGCCGTTTGTAGAAAAAATATTGTATGATATTTGTGTTAAAATTATTTTTAAGGCACTCTTGTGGTTTGCAGAACTTGCTTCGCTCGTTCTGCAAATTTCCACATGCGTGCCTTAAAAATGTACTTTTAACACTTATATCATAAATAAATATTTACCATAAAAGCGCGCTTTAAGAGTAATTAGCAGTCAAAAATTCAGTTTTAAAAATTTAAAAAATTACGCTATTTTTAAAAATGTGCGCATTATATTAAAAACAGTGATTTGTCCGGCCGTCAGTCACCCAAAAAAAGGCTTTTATCCTCCCCTTTATGCCCCCACAAAAGCGCAAACACCCAATAAACAATCTTTTACCTCTGACAGCTGCTTTCTATTAACCGCCCTTTATAAGTTTCTTGAAAGGTGCAAAAATGATCTTATTTTAACGAGAGATTCGCGTGACTGCAAAAATAATGGTTCATCTCTCGACTGGGGTCGTTACGGGAAAAATTAGATCATTTTTCTCGTGTTACAAAACACCCCCAATTTGGTGTTTCCTAATTATTAAAATTTATTTATAGTCTGTACCAGTTAAATGACTTGTCATTGTTTAATTATACTACGATCCCAAAATAATTGGCGAAACTGTTCTTATCACCATTAACGATGTGCGGAAAAAATAATTAACATCGATTCACACACTTTTAACTGAAATAATAATAAATAAAACTATTTAACTGTACGTCAAGGTATTATTTTTGACACGACTCAAAATAAACATTGGAACATACTTTCTAGCCTACTTGATACTTTTATTTTTGAGTATATTAAATATTTCATTTTTCGTATACCGGGTGTTGCATCGTCGAGCGGGACATAGGAAATCCCATGTAATTTTAAATGGGGTCAATTATTGGCTTCCCTAATTATTTTAGAGAAAAATTCTATTTAGGTTTATTAAAGAGCACTAAAACCCACATTCAAAAGAATAACTTTAGATATTTTTGATGAGCCCGTTTACGGGTTATCGCCGATTTCTTTTTAACTATTTCTCCTTTTTATGGCCCCGTATTTGCGGGCACCAGCCAAGGTTAAAGATGACTGTCAAATAAAGTTGTCATTTTGAAATGTGTGCTTTATTGTTATAAAAACTCGTACATCGAAAATATTAGCCATGAATTACACTTCTGAAGAAAAAATATTGATGATTAAATGGTATTATCAAGGAAATAGTTATCAAAATGTGTCAGACATGTTTGCTGCTCTGTATCCGAATAGACCGATACCTGCAAAATCTACAGTCGAAAGGACTATCAAGAAATTTGAGACAAAAGGCACTGTAATAAATAACTGCAGATGTGAAGAAAGGCAGGAACAAAGAAGAGATGCAAGAATTATTAATTACCTATTAATTAGTAAAATATTGAAACATGTAAAATGTCATAATTAACCTTGTAATTGGATACTTTATTTTAGTTTTATTCAGATTAATGTGTACTCATAAATACACCTTTAATATTTTCGATGTACGAGTTTTTATAACAATAAAGCACACATTTCAAAATGACAACTTTATTTGACAGTCATCTTTTACCTTGACTGGTGCCCGCAAATACGGGGCCATAAAAAGGAGAAATAGTTAAAAATAAATCGGCGATAACCCGTAAACGGGCTCATCAAAAATATCTAAAGTTATTCTTTTGAATGTGGGTTTTAGTGCTCTTTAATAAACCTAAATAGAATTTTGCTCTAAAATAATTAGGGAAGCCAATAATTGACCCCATTTAAAACTACATGGGATTTCCTATGTCCCGCTCGACGATGCAACACCCGGTATACAATTACTACCCAAATTTAAAAGAAAATTGCATTATTAATAGCAGAGAAATTAGTTGACAAATTCGGTTGTTGCAATACAAATCTACTCATACAAACATATTTTATTTAAGACGAATTCTTTGCTATTTAAACAGGTGATGTTTAGCGAGCACAAGCCTAATATGCATGTAAGACATGAAAAAAGGATGCTAATTTTTAAAGGTCTAATTGCCTAAAATACGTTTCGGTAACCAAACTTTGCTTATCCAATCATAACTAGATGCGTCATTACTTTAGACAAACACTCTTATTTAGGAAAGTTCCCATATCATATGGTGCATATTCAGGTCGGCCATTTTGCCTGGAGGACAAACATAGGTTCATTACCGTTTATGCTAATGATTCATTAGCCTCCTTTGGTGTAATTTAATAAGTTTCCTAGTGATCTTAGGATCGCTTTGTGACCATTTCTAAAAAGTATCCATACTGTTCTACCAGGACTTAAATACTTTTTTGTGTTCCAATTGTACTCCCATTGTAATACGAATACGTATTTGAACTTCCTAGTGTGTGCTTCGATCGTTTGTTTATATTCTGTAGTGTAAAATTTAAAAATATGGAAAGAAGTGAATATTTAAGATTTCGTGGCGATGTTAAATGTAGATACGATGCAAAACTTCCAGTTATTGGTAATATTGATCCTTATATTATTATCTGCATGGAGAGACTGATTCTGGAAATTTAATGTCTTTGCCAAAAGTAGCAACGATGGACTTGGTAAACTACCTTATATAAACACATACAGTGCGTCCATAAAGTCTTGCACAAATTCATTTAAAATTCAGGTATTTACTTTTTAAAAACGCTCGGACACGTCAATTAGTACTTTTGTTTGCGCATTTTTTAACGTAAAATGTTTTTATACAGGGTGTCGCACGTATGAGGTATGAGGTCATCAATAAATGTGTTTAAAATAAATTTTCAAACGTCAATATTTCGGAAACCGTGATTTCCAGAGGTGTTAAGTGTTCATCATAGAATTCAAAATTGATATAATATACAGGGTGTTCTATTAAAAAAAATCCTTGATGACCTCATACCTCATACGTGCGACACCCTGAATAAAAACATTTTACGTTAAAAAATGCGCAAACAAAAGTACTAATTGACGTGTCCGAGCGTTTTTAAAAAAAGTAAGCCCCTGAATTTTAAATGAATTTGTGCAAGACTTTATGGACGCAGTGTAGTTTTTCCACTGGCCAACAGCCGAAAGCATACAAAGGCTTGAAAGCATTCAAATTTTATGAATTTGGTTTAGTGCAAAATGTTAATGCAAAGGAAATAAATCCCAATGCTTATGTTATAGGTTGTAGTCGGCAAGGTAAGATTAAGTTTTTAATAGGGTTTGGGTTTTGAATAATTGTGTTACCATTTCATTGGGGTCTAAATCCGCAGTTTTTAAATAGTACACAGTACACACAGAATTAACAATTCAACAAATTAGAATGTTACATAAAATCAAGTGCATCATCCCAGGCAGCAGAAAGACGTCGTACCGACGTCTTAGTAACGTCAGGACCAACCAAAATGACGTCTATAATGGCGTTGCATAACGTCCTACTGACGGAAGAAAGTCTGGTCGAGTGACGTTATTAATTACGTGTAATTACGTCATCATTGACAATACACTGGACCTAACATTGACGTCCTAATAACGAATTATGACGTAAATTGGACGTTGCAGGATCATACTTTAATAAGGGAAGCTTCCATAATTTTGTGTTGTCGGCTTAACGGAACGTGTAATTTATTTAATTTGTCAGTTTAGAAGTTCACAACGTTACCCAACTTTGTTTTGAAATTTGAAGCCTTTTAGTACTGAAATGTTAATCGACGAGTCAGTACCCATACGTTACTCTAATCTCGTTATATAACGTTATTTTACGTCATGGTTTGGTACATAGAACTTTTCGAACTTAATAGGTTGGAAATCGACGATACAGTACGTCAATTAACGCCCTTATACGACGTCATTATTTATTACGTTATGCGACGTAACAAAATGACGTTATGATACGTTATATTTTAGCCCCACGACGTAAATCACGTCATTATGACGTCATATTGACGTAATATGACATCAGTCTGCTGCCTGGGATATGGCAAGAATTTGTCAGACGAGTAAGTAGCTTTCGATGCCAGAATAGTAGATTCTGTAACGAGGTTGAAATAAAAATTCGATCCGAGTATCGAATTTTCATTCTAACCGAGTAGCAGACTATATTTTCTCCACGACCAAAAAGTACGAATAAAAACAAATAAAATCTGTACAAAGCCATTAAGTTATTTATTCGCAATATTCGTAATTTCGGGTGGAGTATTATCCAGTTCCATATCTGATTCATCCGATTTTTCACTCATTTTTTGACCTGCACTAAAATTTGTCTGAAAATAATTATTACAACGCGGCCATTTTTATCTGACACTGACAGTTTCGAAATTCATGGCAACCTATGTCGTTTAGATAAATTACAGAATATTCATTCCGTATCTTGTTATGGAATGAAAATACACGCAAAACGCATAAGAAGCAAGTGTTTCAGAATAAATATTCCAACTCAAGAGCGAGAATTTTTACATTCTATTATCAAAAATGATTTTGGAATTATTGCATTCAGTAATGGTCGTGGAGAAAATATTTTACTCTTTCCTTATACTGCCTTATTGGTAGATCCTGTACTGTCTTTTAGAGAGAGAAACATTCATGAATAAATAAAAATTCACAACACACAGCCTTTAAAATTTTGCACAAATTAATCATCGGTACTTAATTTAGTTTGTGTGGCAACATGTAAACGGTTTTTATTAGTTTACCACTTCTAAAATGTCTGGAGCAAATTCTTCTATACTTTAAGTGGCTTGCACTAAGAGTGCCCCTTTTTAAAGCTTTTACCATATTTCACGCCGTTCTTTTAAGATTCTATCAAGGTTTTTTCCAACGTTTTGAAAAATTCAATTCTGAAAAATCGTACATTGTCCCTATTTCTTCTCATCCTACCCAATCTATCTATTTTCATATTATTCTTACTTCTATTGTATAAGTTTTTATCTACTTAATAATAGAATAATTAATATCTCAATTATCTACCTAACTCTATAATTATAATCAAGTATAATTATTTTTATACTTTTATTTTAATAAACTACCTGTAGTAACGCCGCTGTTACAATACTTTCATTCATCAAGCTCGCCTTTTCTTTGTGTGCAAATTAGGGTGACCATGATTAAGGACTGATTCGGGGTGTGTAGGTCTGAAATACGGACTTTTTAAAAGCTATCATTGCAATTTACCTGAAATTTACAATGCAACCTTTAGGTTGTCTCTCGCATTAAGCAACAAAGTATAAGATGCTATTTTTAATTAAAAATGTATAAAATATAAAAGAAATGACCATTTTTTAATGTATTATGGAACAAAACGTAATATGGCATGTATGTTATAATAATTATTAAGAAAATTTATAAAAAATCATCTGACTACATAATTTTTAACGTAAACAAGCTGATTACAATAATTGCCTATCAATATGTGATAATTGGTTATTTATGTCCTTCTAATAGTCGTTTAATTTAGAAACATGACATCAATCAGTCATTTTGAATGAAGTGCGAATTTTCTTATTTTTTTATGCAAATGCCTTTTGCTAAACAGGCACAGTAAACACAGTCAAAAACATTGTGTGTAGCGGAATTATTAATATTCAGGTTGTCCAGTCGAGATTCGAGTACTACAGGAATTTATTTTAGCTCATTAAAATTGTTTGAAATTAATGGATTCAATAATAATAAAGTGATTTATCGTTTTTAGCAAAGACGGTTTATCTGAGCGAAAAAATTACTATGTGACTTTATTACTATCAAGTTTGAACTTAATACTAATTAGCGTGGTCTAGTTATTTAGGGAAAACCGTTTTTTTTTTTTTATTTTGCATTGCGACATACACTCGAGATGGCGCTCTTGTCTTATCACTGCTGAATGTTTTCTACATTTAAAGGTTAAGGCACTGGGGGGGGGGGGGGAGTTTGTGGGGCAAGGTTATAGTAATGTGACGAGTGGTAATATCCACGAAACAGAACAGCTGTCATTGTCTACCGGACCCCGAGGTTGTCAAATCAAATCAAATCAAAATATACTTTAAGCTGGATTTATAAACTTGACGTTCCGTTTGCGTCATGCGTCTGCGTCTGCCGTCTCAAATTAAAAGCACAATATTCCATAAGGTCATTTATAGATGCCGCCGGTCTCGCCGTCTGCGTCGCGCCTGCCGTTCCGTGCCGCCAGACATAAACCAATTTTATCTTTTCCGTCGCGGAGTCGTAGAAACGCTCGTAGCAGGTTTCAAGAGCCAATCAAAATCGTGTTTGTCTGTCACGTGATATTTAGTAAATAATATTATTCTAATTGACGCCATTTTGAACCATTCTTGTGTTGTTCGTTAAGTCCATTTTCAAAATACCAAAAACACCAAAGACATTCGAAATACACTGACATTTTAATAACAGAAAAAAAACAGGTTATGTTATTGTTTTCTGACCAGAACGTCAGAGCCAACGTCAAGTTTATAAATGGTCAAATTTTGTATCTACGGAGGACGACGCAAACGTCAGACACGTTGCCGACGCAAACGGCACGACGTCAAGTTTATAAATCCAGCTTTATTGTCATAAAGTATTATTTTTATCGGCAAAGCCTTTTTTTTAAATTAAATTAACAATAAAATATAATAATATAGTTAAACTTGAAATATCGCAATAAAAAAAAAATGCAAATAATTATGACAGAGTATCACCAAATTTTTTTAGAATCATAAATTATGGATTTCTTTAGAAGACTTGAAGAAGGAATAGGTGAACATATATTAAAGGTTTGTTTTGTATTATAAGTATGTGAATTAATACTATTTCTATGCTTTTTATGAATAAAACAAACTGTTTCCAATATAAAACTTGAAGTTAGTGTTAAATTTTTTTGTGAGATAAATAGAGTTTTAAAAGAATCTCTAGATCTAGCTTTGTACAAATATCTGATAGCTCTTTTTTGTAAAATAAACATTGAATTTAGAAGATATTGGCTTGAATTTCCCCAGAAACAAATTCCATATCTCAAAAGAGATTCTATTGAACCAAAATAAACATTTCGAGGAACCGCCATATTCATTTCATCAGAAAGTACTCTCAGGGCATAACATCCTTAAGCTAATTTTCTACATAACTTTTTGATATGTTCATTAAGATTTTGAGTAATATAGATTCCTAAAAATTTTATAAATTGGGGGTTATTAATATATAAAAAAATATATTACTGAGTGAACATTTAAAAGTTAATATATTTGTTTTAGTGATATTAAATGAGAGTAGATTAGAGTCACACCACTTTTTAACACTTATTAAATCTTCATTAATTATTTTAATTAATTCAATATAATATTTACTATGCCAAAGTATTGTTGTATCATCAGCAAATATGGTAAGTTTACCATTTATAAAAATTGAGGTAATTTATATATATTAAAAATAGTAATGGACCGAGAACTGAACCTTGAGTTACTCCACAATCAATTTTATTACTTTTTGGTTTCTTACCGTTTAACAATACTACTTGAGATCTTTCAGATAAATATGATTTAAACAATTTAAATGATATACCTCTAAAGCCATAAAGCTCAAGCTTCGTTAATAATATATCATGGTTAACACAATCAAAAGCTTTGGAAATATCGCAAAATATTGCTGCAGCAAAATCTCCTTCATTTAATTTAAAATAAAGATGTTCAAGAAATGAAAAAATAGCATCACTAGTATTTTTATTTTTTTGAAATGCGTTCGTATTTAAAATATTGTTTTTATTTAAAAAAGAAAGCATTTTATTTTTAACAAGTCTTTCAATAATTTTAGAAAGTGTTGGAAGTAAAGAAATTGGTCGAAAATTAGAAGCAGATTCACAATCACCTCCTTTATGAAATGGAATAGGTAACGATAGCTGATTTAAGGCATTGTGGAAATATTCCATTTTCAAAAGAAACATTTATTGCCTTCGCTAAAGCTTCTAAAGCAGGAATAGATAGGTGTGAAAAAAATTTTATTGATAAATTATTCCATCCAGCAGAACTTTTATTTTTTATCTCCAAAATGATTAATTTTTATACTTGAACATCGGTTGGACTAAAGAAAAATGTATCCTTAATTTTAAAATTCTTCATGCACGAAAATGGATCAATGCATGGATGAATATTTTCAGAAAGATTTAAAGCAATCGAACAGTAAAAATGGTTCAGCTCCTCAGAAGATAATGAAGTATTTATATGTTGTTTCTCCCTCTCAAATTATTAATAATTTTCCAACATTCTTTTCGTTGATTTAATGATTTACTAATACGATTTTGAAAATAATTTTCCTTGGCTTTTTTAATTAGTTTTCTATAAATGTTTTTATAAATATTAAAATATGAAATGGATGAATTGTTTGATGAAAAAATTTTTTTAATATAATGAAGTGAATGTAAATTATTAAAACCTATTTTTATACCCTTTGAAATTCAACATTTTCTATTATTTTTTTTAATAATTGCAATTGGAAAAGCTTTAGTAAATGTGTTGTCCATTATTCTCGAACTCCTCTTATGCTGTAATGCAAAAGAAGACGCTCATAGTTCAAAAACCAAGAAGTGTAATCGATCGAGTAAGAAATGATACTACTTGGTTGGTAATATTCACAAAAGATGTCATCAAATTAGTATCTAAAATTCTTAAGTCAATAAAAAACAAACGTTTTTAGAAGTCTATTTGTTCGGGACCAAACCCTATTAGCAACTCTGTTACATGTTTAATATTTCTGAATATAATCATAAACTCGCTAATTTCTAAATACAAGACAACCAAGTTAAAGAAGTGTTGGTTTAAAGAATTAACACTTTGGAAGACTGACAGGCAGCCTGGTCGTTGTATAACAAATAGAGATGGACAATTTGCTTACCATACCCAAAAGAATCTTCATATACAGGGTGCGTAGCTTATTTTAATGGACGAATTAGACCAATTTTAGGCCGATGAGTTTATATACACACGATTAAGTATAAAGTCGGTTATTTAACATAATAATTGCATTTGAGTTTCATTGATCTTATAGATACTGCGTAGAGTTCCTTGTAAGAAAATATATTTCTGCCAACTTTGGTTTAATGGAGTTGTTGCAGAATGTGGTTTGGATTACCACCAGCTGCCTTTTTATTATTTTACGCAACTAAAACCGGTAATCGCGAGACATTTTCATAAATAAACTATCCTTTTCACTTTTGACAATACATGGACACGAAATGACAAATTATTACTCTTTCCATACAATTAACATACAAAGCCTAATATTGAAAATCTCAGAACCATCAAAAGACGTCATTCCTATTATTTTTTTAATAGATTGGTGTTTTGTAGTTTTCTAACGGAATACCATTAGAGCTTCAATTAAAAACAGAAATTGTGACCAACAATTGAAGCTCCAGTGGTATTAAAAGTGATAATACTAAAATTTACTAGCTGTAATAGTATAGTTTTATCCTTAAAAAATATAAAGATTCCAACAGTCGATAAAGTCGGTAACCCTTGGGAAGGAATGAAAACTGTAGTAGTTGTACTTTTTCAAAGTTCGACCACAACTTATCTCAAAAATAACCCCTTAAAGTTATTTGCACATATTTGAATGTATAAAGAAATTAATCAATTAATAGTATATTTCGTTACAAGTACGGAAAATACCATTTTATATTCATGCGAGTTAGCTCTTGCAACATTTGTTGGTGATCTGGTTAACTCTGCCAAAGGCTTTCGGTGTGGTTCCACAAGATATACTGCTGAATAAAATGACGGAACTAAATATTGATAGAATAACTTACATTTGTAAATAATAGAACACAACAGGTAATAGTTGGTAACAGCATTTCTGGTAGTTCTAGTGTGATATCTGGAGTGCCTCATGGCAGTGTCATTGGCTCCCTGGCATTTATAATTTTTAATTATGATATCGATGCTATCATCTATGGACAAATTAAGGGTGCTAAATACTGTGAAACTTTACATTGCGATTTAAATACACTGCAGGTAGATGTAAATTGCATGAAGGTGAACGTTGATAAAATTCGCCAGATATCCTTCGGTAAAAAACGTTTTCACCATAACTATACACTCAACAATAAATACATCTTAACAACCAATGGTATTAAAGATCTCGGTGTATACTCCTTCCTTGAATAGGTCCAAATATATGAACAAAACGGTAGCTAATGCTTACAGTATTTACAATATTATCTAAGAAATAAAATAAATTATACTGTGTTTCATCGACTGTATGCTTCTTTGTATGACTATGCTTAAAAGTGTTTGGAAGTTCGTAGACATTTCTGTGTATATGTGACTTGTGTTTTTTTCAGGTACAAATAAAGATATAGATTGCTTGAAAATCTTAAATGTATATATTGGACTTGTAAACGAATCACCAGTGGGCAGAAGTCGTAAAGTGACTGCAAGCCTAATTGACGGAGAAATTGCCGCTCTATATTTTGTGTCAATTCGTGATATTTTTGAACCAACTATTTTCATCAATTCTTCAAAGCCCTAAGGAAATTTTGAAAGCCACTACCATCTTTCAACTTAAATAATAGAAATAGACACCCTCTTCAAGGAACTTTTTCTTCCACCGTCTTGATTTCCTTTTCACCTCACAATTTAAATTAATGTAACCCGCACAAAATCCTGCCGCAAGTGTGGACGTGAAACATTGCTTTTAACTTGTTTCAAAAAAGTTTTCCATATATTTAAAACATCTGTTTATAAACAGTTTTGAGACAGTTTCCATATCTTGTTTCTATGTTTGTACTAGGTATAAGGAAAGTATTTAATAAACTGATATATTATATAAAAAAAATTATCTAGAAAGAAACATAATTCAATCAAAACCGATGAAATATACAACTATTTTTCTTTTTTCAGTTCCAAAACCCACCAATCGCCGTTCGAGGAAGCCTGGATTGGACAGAAAACCTCGACAGGCCTACAGCGCGAAACAGCTGGAGAGACTGGAGGGGGAATTCAAAGTAGACAAGTATCTGAGCGTCAGCAAGCGAATGGAGCTATCGAAAGTGTTGAATTTGACCGAAGTCCAAATAAAGACGTGGTTTCAGGTAGGTCCCGTTGCCATTGAGCTTGTTGCTATAGCATTAAATATTCTTTTCTTGCAGAATCGAAGGACCAAATGGAAAAAACAACTCACCACCAGATTAAAGATGGCGCAACGACAAGGTCTGTTTCCTCCGCACTACTTTGCCCCGACGACCCCCTCGGCCCAACAGTATTCGGCTTTGTTTCCCGCGTATTATTCCCCCCTTATGTTTGGAGTCCCCACAATTGAAGATATGTCAAGTCAAAGTTCGCAAGATGCCTCGCGAAGATAAGTTAATGGGCTAAAACTTAGGCTGAAGATACCAAAATAAAGTAAAATTTAAGTGTTGTACGAGGAGATTCTGAAGAAAATGTAAATAAAGAAATGTAAATAATTACGCATTATTATCGTTATTGCATGTTTCCGTCATCAGCTCAGAAAATTCAGCTCTTCTATCAATAGCGCCCTCGTTTAACTCGTGCACCAACTTTATCTTGTAGGAATGCAACTTCTACTACTTCATTGACTGATGGGACATATTAAAATTCATTGCCATTGGCCTGAATGATTGTGTTGGATTTTCATGTATTAAGAGCATGATATCCAAAGCTTTGTCTCCCCCGGTTGCTGTTCTAGGTCGAACTGATCTAGCGGCTTCCCTAACACTGCCTGTTTCTCGAAATTTCTTTACCACTCGACACACCGTTGACTGATTTATTGAAGGCCTATTTGGATATAATTCATTGAAAAGTTGACAAATCTGATCTTGCGATCTCTTCATATTTCCGTAACCGCTCGTTATTAATATTTAAACTCGTTGTTTCTCGTTCAGATGAACCATAGTGTAAACAAATTGGAAATCAAACAATAGAAAATGAAACATGAACTTAAAATTGACACCTCTTAGGTCGCTGTCATGAAAACACCTTGACTCAACTGGTGGTTATAAGGTAAGAATAATTATAATTAAGAAGTTTGCAGATAGGTAAACATTTGAAATACAAAAAATTCAGATTTTTCTCGGTAGAATCCCAATATGCTATCATATGTAGGGTGTTCCATTTAAAAAAAGTAAGTTAGTCTCTATGGCAACCAAACCAGAAATGACAGAAAAAATTCATGCAAGTAAAAATGTGGGGAATAATTTACTGAACAACTTTCATAAAGGTCACTTTTCCGTGTACGAGGTAATTCAAAACTTACAGGCATTATACGCGACTTCTACGCCACTCTATATTAATGTGTAAATAATGTATGGAATAAATTCGATTAAAATTCAGATAATAGGTTTTGAGCAAGACGCTGAAATGCGTCAAGTAACTGAAATGCGCTTTCTTTGACACTTACAACATTTATACAGGTTGTCGCGTTTAGAAGATATGATTGTATGGATGATTTTTTTTAATAGATATTATATATTACTTAAGGTCGAAAATTTGTTTGGCCTATAATTCTCTGCAAATGAACCCATGACACCAAACTTTTTAGAAAATACTATTACTAATATTGAAACAGGCATTGAACAATTAGATGACTAGAATATAGGAACAGTCCGAAACAAAATTACAAATATTTTCACAAAGTATAAAAATAAAATATAAAATTCTCATAAAAGAATAAAAAATTAATTTAACTATTCCCTAAAAGAAGCCAAACTATTTTTAACAAAGCATCAATCAATGAGCAAAAAGAATGACGTGGTTTTAAATCCAAAGGCTAATTTGAATTTTTTGTATTTTGGATCAAACTCTATCATTTCTCGGTAATAGGTTGGAAGAACTTCAAACCTTACAACGATATATTTAGCTTTTCAGTCTATTTGCAAAGTCTATGGAATGACAGTTTAAAAAAGAATACCTAAATGATCCTAATTCTCATTTACAGTTTATTTTTAGAAAAATGGCCTTTATCTACATTTCCAAAATGTACCTCATATATCCAAGAATTATGGTAACGTTATAGACAGCAGAAAAAGTTAAGTAGCATGCAGTAAAATGGCGACAATATGGTGAATTACGGTATAAAATTCAGATGTTTCTTTCAGATTCTATTTTAGACTTCTCGTTTCAATTAAGTTCTTACCAATAATTATTGTGACAAACTTGACAGTCATACGAGAATAAGCTTTAACGTGCTCTAGACACAAAAATCCTCGCTAATTTGATACAGATGTGGGTGACAATCGAGTCAACTCGAATGGGTACCCAGATATTTTGTTTACCAGATAAAATAATAAGTTTTGGTTGACTGAGGCATAAATATCATGTTTTGGAGAGCCCAAAATAGTTCTTTTAAATTGTCATGGCCAACTACAGGTTTTGATTGTTCCCTTTTTGATTTGAAAATAAAAAGCATGACCAACAAAACAGTCTAAGATCATTTATTTACTTTACCTCAATTGTATACTCTAGTATTAGTAGTAATAGTAGATTCACCAATCCACGGACGCCACATATTTGGATAATCAAAGCTGCGTTTTTATTTCACACGAACTAATAAAATTACTGGTTTTGCAACACTGATTTGTCTACTTATTTTTTTCTCATTATTTAATAAGGCTTTGTAAACCAATTACGGCCAAGTACGGTCCCTACCTGGATAATAAAATCATTATCTCTATGATCCTTGAAACTCTTTCAACACCCTATTTTTACGCAATTATTGATCGCTTTTGGGGTGAATATTGGAAATTATATGATGGGTGATAACTAAAGGCAGGTAGTCATTCTCTTAAATCTCGATCTCGGGACCCCTGACCATAATAATTGGCCTACACCTATGGAATACGGGGTTTTATAGTTCAATAATGATTTATTACTCTCTCGCATTGAGCAACAGACTTAACTTGATTTTTCATGTCATGGTGTGCGTTTCCCTCAATTTTTCAGAATGTCCAAACGGGATATTTTATTTACATTTTAAAATACTTAGGTACTTGAGGTCCTAATCTTAAAAAAAGCGGAAAGCTTTATTTTTCAACAGATAACAACATTTCGCACTAACTTAGTTCATTTCTTTCAAGAATAACAACAAACCTTCAAAAACAACAGATCGATGTACAGAATCTTTCCTGTCAATAAAAAGTATTAGACATTATAACCATAACCTAACCTTAAAATTAGCGGCAGGTGCAAGGTTGCCGACCCTGGGTTTTAACTTCGATACATGGTGCATGTTTGGTTGCCTATCTTCAAGCCTGAAATTCTAGTCTTCGTTACCATTTATTTTATAGCGGCTGCAGTTTGCGAGTAAATCCATTATGACAGTTACAAGGGCAGCTTGTGAGTCATTATTATGCAAATTGGTGTAGATAAATAATATAATATACTGTATGATGTCGGTTTAACACTGGGTCGCCACGGCCGACCTTGCCGCCCATGAATAATCGCCACTGATGCATTGGCATAATGGCAACTAACATGAACTAACTTTAATAAAAGCATTGAGAAAAATTTCTCGTTGGCATTCACGATCTTTCATAAATATCGGCAACGCTGTATAGATATCTATCGTTTCATTCTCTTCGTACCTACGGTTGTTCACGTTAAAGAGAATCCACGCGATAAATATCATTAGTTAAAGCGAGACGCGTAGCTAGCTATAAAAGCGGTATGGATTTTTATTCATTAATAGTATTGTGAGTCGGAAGACTCGAAGCTAGCGCAGCAAGGATGGCTCATTTGTGATGTCCATGTGTGTTTTCTTTTATACCTTGCTCGGTTTAGATCTTGTTGGGTGATCTATTAAGGATAATATGTTGGTTCTTTTTGCCTTCTGCATAATTGCAAAAGGTGCCGATTGCCGATAAATACAATAATAATTATTATAATAATTATTTCCACGCGGTTGTCAAAAATAAAAATGGGCTGACCTTGCATTGACAGCTTCTTAACCAGTTAGAACGTAGAACTAACCTTACTTTCTCTGCTATAGTTCAAAAATCAAAACATACAGTTTTAGTGCAGTAATGTCTCAAAAACCACCAACCAATGTGCTAGAACTGTTCGAAGATAAAGATTTAGTGAAAATATGTGCCCCAATGGTACGTTACAGCAAGTTACAATTCAGAAATCTGGTTAAAAAGTACAATTGCGACTTGGTTTTCACCCCCATGATTTTGGCGGACTCGTTTTGTAAAAGTATGAAGGCTAGAAATAACGAATTTACCACAAATTTGTTAGATACGCCCTTAATTACACAGTTTGCCGCTAATACAATCCACGATTTCGCGGGGGCGAGCTATTTAGTGGCCCCCTTTTGCGACGGCGTGGATCTGAACTGTGGCTGTCCCCAGCGATGGGCCAGGGAAATAAACTTGGGCTGTGAACTACTAAAAAACCCTCAAACGATCTTCGAGTTGGTAAAAAAATGCAGAAGCACAATCCCGAAACCTTTTACAGTGAGCGTTAAAATCAGAATTCTCAAAGACCTGAAGAAGACTGTAGAAATCTGTAGGCAGCTTGAAAACTGCGGAGTGAGTTTCCTTAGTGTCCACGCGAGAACTCCTTGTAATAGTGCGGGCCCAATAGATGAAGAAGCTTTGAAAATGATAGTGGAAAATGTCAGGATTCCTGTTGTGGGAAATGGAGGCGTCACCAGTCTAGAAAGCTGCAGTAAACTCCAAAAAAACACTGGTGTTAGAGGTGTTATGGTTGCCAACGGCATACTGACCAATCCAGAAATATTTTCTGGAGCTTCTACCACATCGCTAAAGTGCGTTCAGGATTGGCTGGATATTTGTTTCAACAGCACACTTAATATAGATTCATATGAACGTGTTTGCAGTAGTTTAGTTGATAAGAACCAACAGGTTTATGAATATATTCCAGAAAAACCCCTAAATTTGACTTTTCATTGTTTCCATCACCACCTGGTCTTCATGTTGGAGAAAGTGTTGACCAAGGGACAGAAGCAAGTATTTAATAATTTAAAAACTTTCGAAAGGGTACTTCAGTTTTTGGACCAAAATTATAGTTTGAAACCCAGATTGTTTTCCAGGGCCGAATTTTTTGAATCAAAGTCTTTATTTACGGATTATAGTGAAAGAGATGTTGTTTATAATGATTTAAACCCTTTTCTTGAAGAATTTGAATTATTAAATATGAGTAATGATGAGTGTTATTCTGAGGGGTCAGATGGAAATTATTTTAGGACCAAAGTAGTAGGTGAAGAAAACATTATTGATTGTGATTGGTCCAACATTTTTATAGAAAATGATTGAATATAGGTACATAAGATATATAATATGGGTATCTGTTTATTTTGCAAATCCCGCTCATCCCATCCTTTAGTTAGACCTGAAAGCTTTTACTAGAATAAAAGACGCCATAAAATTGAGCCAAGGAATTCTAGGTTAGTTGACTTGGCAACATCGACTCATCGAGCCATTCATAATGTTTGTATTGGTATTTGGTCCTTTAAGCAGGTCAATTTTTACTAGATTAAGTATAAAAATATTCCATTCCTACTATAATTTCGTGTGTCTTTTCAGCCTATTTTGATATTCTCTGGTAAGAAAATCCAATAATATTGTGGTGGCATGAATAATACATACATTATTGAACATAGTATTATTATTTAGTGGTTATCCCGGTCTGAGTTTACTTGAGGTTATAGCTAAAATAAATTAAGTAACGTAAAGGGTGTTGGCCTTATTTACCAAGCTTTAATTTTATAATAATTTGCACAGAGGTATTATTATTTCATTGTTTCATGTCATGCAATATGCAATCGGTTTTATTGATTTATATTATACATGGTGCGGCCTCAGGCAAGCAACCAGAAATACAACGTTCATTCGACTAGCAACGTTGCCGTTACTATTAAAAAAGGAAATTATGTAGGGATAACACTTTTTTGCCCGTATCTAACCTTTAAAAAGTGTAGCGGTTATTCGACTGTCACTACTGTCAGTTTGACAGTTTAAAAGTTATTGCAATGCAACTTGGTGTATAGATAAATAATATAATATACTGTTTGTTGTCGATTTGAGACTAGGCGAATATCTGCTAAAAATAACCGTAATGATTCGTTAACTCTTACTTTAAATGGCATATAATACCCTAGGGGGCCTAGGCCATTAAGGAAGTTTCTAATGCCCTCGGGCATTAAGAGAAATAAATAGGAAAAATCAAAGTAACAACTTTTTATTAACGAAAAAACTTATTTATCATTTATATTAAATGAACAGTTATGAAAAGACCCAGTAAAAACGAATTTACCGGCTTTTGATAAGTCAATGTTTTCAATTATTTCATGATTTTTACTAACAGAAATTGACGATGATTGAACGTTTTTTGATGTTGATGATCTCGTTGATGGTACTTCAGCTATCAATTTCGAAATATTGTTTTTAGAAGACATACTGTCTTCCAAACATCCATCAACCACAGCTGAACTTTTCCAACCGCCATGTCTCTTCAATGTGGTCATGTTTGCCCCCGCGTCCGCCAACAAAGTTGCAAAGGTTCTGCGCAAACAATGACCAGTATATTTGTCCGCATCGCTTAGACCCAGGTATTTTGTAATAATGGAAGGAATCTTGCCTATGATGTTCTTCCCAACTGGCCGTGAAAAATAACAACCGTTACGATAACACAAAAATAATGTATTGATGTTGTAGCTCGTCGGGCGTAAAGACGAATAAGTTCTCAGTATAGCTTTAAACAACCCATCTCCTTCTCATCAATAATTGTGAAGACACGAATGAATTCCAGCACATCTTCTCGAGTCAAAATTTCCGACTTCTTCGCTTCATTTCCTTTGGATGCTTGCTTAGATACTGGCCTAACTTGCAATATTTTGCAATGCCTATATTTTTATTGACTATTAATGTCTTCTTTAACATTGAATATTTCGTCCATAGGGAATTAGGAGTGAATGTTCCAGACTATAATCGATATACATAACATAATTAGTATTTTAATATAATTTACCAGTGGCGTATTTAGGGGGGGGGGGGGTCCGGGGGAGTCTGGACCCCCCCCCCCCCCGTGGGCTCAGTAGTAAAGAAAACTGAAATTCACATTCATTTATTTGCAATAAATAACATGAAACATTATTTCAAATTTTCCAGATGTTTGGGGATTTCCACAGTCTTTTAGTTTAATAATTGTTGAATTTTATTTTTCGTTCAGTGTTTTCTAATTCAGGTGAGTAAAATAGTATACCGTTATACATACCTTCAAAAAACTAATACTTCAAATGCAAATATTGGCGTTTATATTTGAAAATTGCTTTATTTCTACGTTTTTTTTGAGCCGGGCTATCAAAACGTAAAATTTGTAAGTTTAGACAGTCCAAAAAAGGGTGTGGCACCTAAAAAAATTTTGCCTGCGGCGCATTTTTTTAAACAAGATGAGTGGACCCCCCCCCCCCCCCCCCCCGTGTCACAATCCTAAATACGCCACTGTAATTTACAACGGCAATTTTAACATACCAATACCAATTCCTGGAAATATCAGAGTTTTTCATCCAATCCCCAAACCTTTGATATTCCTTATCATAGGCGCCTTTAGACTTCTTTGGGACAAGATTATCCAAAGCTTTGGCAGCATTCACAGCAATTCTATCCGGAATCAACGGAAAATCCATTATTTTATATGAATTTCAGCTTTGACTTTGACACAGCACAACAATGAACACTTATTACCTTTGTTTATTTAGCAACTATATAGGTAAAAAGTAAAAAACCTTTCGTGATTTTGAATTTTCTTTTAATTTAACTTGGAATTATCTGAAGTAGGAAATAAAATATTGTATGTACCACGCGCATTACTTGATGTCTATACCCTCAGGCATCTTCATAATGCCCTTAATACATAAATAATTATTAAGTATTTTCAACTGAGCACCTTTTATTACAGCACCAGTAGTTATGAGACTTTTTAGAGGCTTCATGAGCAACGTAAAACTTAATCTTAAAACTAAACCGGTTGTAGAGAGTGCCAGCGAACTGACCATCGAGTTGGACAGCACCACCGTCGCCACCATCTCCTTCAAGAAAGTGGACGACAAAACGTACGACCTAGTGCACACTCAGTTACCTGAGCAGCTCCAGGGGCAAGGCTTTGGACATATTTTTGCAGAGGTCTGTTTATTTGTTAAACATTTCTAGGTAACCATGATTACATTTGCTTGTTTTTCAAAATTTAGCGAATATTTGACGATCTCATTACTCGAAACAAACAGATCAAGCTCACCTGCGAATTCCTGCAACATTTCTACTCAAAAAACGTATCCAAATACAAAGGCCATGTCATAGAAGACTTTCAAATCGAAGAACATCATGGAAGCCAGTGATTATAACGCTAAAATCTTCTATCACTTTCAAAACAAGTACTACAATTTGATGCTGGGTACTTGCAAGGAAGCGATAGCCAAGTACCGGGCCAATATAGCGTTTAAGCTGTACAACTCGCTAGCGTTAATTCTAACCAACAAACTTGAAGTAGGTGTGCATGACTTGGAAGGCATCACCGAGGAGAACGACATTAAATTAGCTTCTACTATCGCTTTGATGTACGGCCATAAGTACTTGGGCGTGGCGAATAGGGAGCTTTACGTCAAACTCGATGCTCAAATGAAAGACTACCGTCGTACTGCTGAAGCTCAAGACTATTATTACTCGGCCTTTGTACTTGTCACTTTGAATAAGCCGGAAAAAGCCTTGGACTATGCGGAGAAGGCTGCCTCGCTCAAGAATGACTCCGAGTTCCTTACTATGAAAGGTTGGATTCTCCTGATGCTTAAGACAGTTGGAAAAAATAACGCTTCTAATATTAAATCAATCTTTAATAGCGCCCTTCAACACAACTCCAAAGATCTCTTAGCAATTCTGGGATACACGGAATGTTGTCTTCACTTGGGCGAGTTTGGCGAGGCCCTGAACTTAGTAAACCAAGCGGTGGTCAAGTATCCTGCTACAAATTTGCCCTTGCTTCAGAAAATGAGAGTTCACTTTGCCGCGCAGGACTGGGAACAGACTACGGAGATAATAAGTCGTTTCCCCACTACAGACGGGGAAATTCTTTACGGGCTCAAGGTTGAAATAATAATCAGCTTGTGTCAAAAGGCAAACTACAAAGAAGCCAGTAACACCATTAGAAAGTTCACTGATACGTTGAAAAAGTATGAACCCAATAACTCTGAGGCCTTTCTAGAAGCTGCAATGCTATTCTCCAAACTTTGGGATCGCAAAGAAGAAATCCTCAAAGAAACCATCGCCATGTTAGAAGTTATCATTCAGAATAGCGCAGATAACGCTGAAGTAGTCGTACAACTTGGATATCAAAACTTTCAGCTGGGCAAAATCAAAGAAGCCAACCGCTTGTTTAAATCAGCCTCTAAAATTGACGAAGCTTCTTTTACCGCTTATTTAGGCCTCTCTTTATGTGAATATTTTGAAAATGGTAAAAGCAAGCAACTCTACAAACAAATCCAATACTTGCTCGAACTCAAAGACGCGGAAAACTCGCTACTTCTGCGGCTGCTTCAAGCGAAGGCCTCTGAGCACTCAGTGGAGCCTTTAAACCACCTCAAATACATATTCGATATTAAAACGCACCTCCTCAAATCGAACTTCTACTCGGACAAGTACTTGATGAATTTGGACCCAGAATTTACTTTGGACGTTATCAGAGAATATTTGCATTACACCTCAAGCAATAAGCAAGCGTTAGATAATGCTTTGGAGCTGGCAAGGCTCCTCGTTAAAGCCTGCCCCAGTCTTTCCGAGGCACTTTACTTACTGGCGAAGCTTCAGCACTTGAAGGGCGAGAGTGCGTCGGCTTTAAGTACTTTGGAAGGTATGATGAATTTCTCGGAATCTGCTTCGAGTGAGGCGAGTCTTCTGATGGCCGAGATTCAAGTCAACAACGGTCAGTACGAGCGCGCCTCACAAAGTTTGGAGGCTTGCATAAGCTATAATTTTAAGGTGCGGGAGAATCCCATGTATCACTACATTACAGCATTAGTGGACAAGCATTCCAATAACTATGGCGATGCCATCAAAGCCTTAACCACTGCTTTAAGCCTTGTGACTATCACCATAAAGAACAATGAAGTTTCTTTGGTTAATAAGGCTTCAATTTATGTTGAACTGATTGACACGTTGAATATAGTAGGACAAACGGACGAGTCACTGAGAGTTCTTGAAGATGCCACTCAAGATCTGCAAGGAACTCCTGAGGAATCCAGAATACTGTTGCTAAGTGCTGATAACTTGCTGCTCAGAAAAAACATTCAGGGAGCCCTGGATTTGCTGAATAAAATTGGAAAGGAAGAGAATTGTTATCGGGAAGCACGAATGAAAGTTGCCGAAATATTGTTGAGGTATCGAAGGGATAAGTATGCGTTTCTTCAGGTAAGTTTCTTGGTAGTGTTTGATATAATAATAATAAGTAGTAATATTTCTTTTTTCTGGTTTAAATAAGGTATACCAAGACTTCGTTCAGGAAAATCCATGCTTAGATTCCTATGTTATACTAGGAGATGCTTATATGAAGGTTCTAGAACCCGATGACGCCTTGGAAAACTACGAGAAGGCCTTAAAAGAGAACCGTACTGATCCAGCGTTGACCTCAAAAATGGGCAAAGCCCTGATCGAAACACATTACTTCAAAAGAGCGGTGGACTATTACAAAAACGCCATCAAAGAAACGAATGACCCTGAACTGAAGCTTCAACTGGCGGAATTATATTTAAATCTAAGAGAGTATGGAAAAGGCGAGCTTCTCGTCCTGGACGCGCTGGAAGAAGAATCCCGGAAAATGATGTCTGAAGACTTGAGTCAGATTCAGTACAGCTCCAAGCTTCAGTTTCTTCTGGCGCAGATCCAGGAGAAATCTGGAAACTTGACTTACGCGGTTAAGAGTTTGAAGGATGCAATGGACAGTGAGATGCGGGCACGAAAGAGAATTGCTGTGGAACAGAACGGTGAGTTTGTGGTATTGTTATGTTCTGTTGTAATAACTGATGGATATTATTTTCAGGGAATACCGAAGAAGTAGATCAACGTTTGGTAAATATTTCTATGAAATTGGGGGAAATGGCTATTTCCATGAAAAACAACGAAAAAGCTGTGAACTATTACAAGGAAGGCCTGGCAGTTTCTGCCAATAATATTTGCATTTTGGCGGCTCTAGCTAAGTTGTATATGCAGGTAAGAAAAACAGTTAATGCTTTACGTTCAATCCAAATTGTTTTTACATTTTTAGATGAATTATTTGGAACTATGTCAACAAACCTGCGCCACCATTTTGAGGATCGATGCGGACAATGAGACTGCCTCTGTGATGATGGCGGACATTGCATTTAGAAAGGTAAGAAGTTTTCGGTGGAGCTATTTATACTGTTGTCAGTCGCTGTAAGTATATTTTTTATTTTAGGTTGATTTCGACATGGCTCTCTTTCATTTCACGCAACTTATGTCGAAGCAACCGACCAATTGGGGCGCACTAATTCGACTAATAGAAATTTCCAGAAGATTGGGCAACATCGAGGAATGCGAGGAACACCTTAACAACGCCGAGAAGCACTGCGTCAATCCATTGAAAGATCCGGGTATTGCTTTTGTGGATGGACTGGCGTAGTGACATACTTAATGATTTTCTTTTGTAGGGTTCCTTTATTGCAAAGCGTTTTATCAGTGGCACGCCGGCAACCTAAACGCAGCCTTAAAAAACTTCAATCAAGTGCGGCAAGACCAGGACTACGGCACCAGAGCCATCTACAATATGATCGAGATATGTCTGAACCCCGACGACGAAATGCTCGCCGAACAATTCATGGACAGTGACGATATTGAATATCGCGATTCCAGATCGCTCGCTCTTAAAACAGGTAAATCTACCTGATGTTCTTTGTATTGTTTTAATAACACAATTTTTTCAGCCGAAAGGTTGATCAAGGAACTGAAACAACGGCTGGAGTCGAAAGGCGAGGACTTATCCAGATGTCGCCTCCTTACCAATTTCCGTTTGCTGGCAACGAAGGAAAAGTACAACATTGAGCGTGCTTTAGAAGATTTCGTAGCGATAGCTTCTCAGAACAGCAGCAAAGAGAATTTGGGCGCTATTTTGGGCATCTCCACTGCCCACACTCTACTGAAGCAACAGCAGCGCGCCAAGAATCAGCTGAAGAGGATCGTGAAGAATGCCTGGACTTTCGACGATGCTGAGTACCTGGAGCGGTGTTGGTTGCTGTTGGCTGACCAATATATCCAGTCCAATAAGCTAGATTCGGCTAACGAACTGATTTCTAAGATCGTACAGCATAACAAGGCTTGCACCAAGGCCTTCGAGTACATGGGGTATATTGGTGAGAAGGAGCACCGATATAAGGACGCGGCGAATAATTATCAGCAGGCTTGGAGGGTGGGCGGAAAGACCAACCCTAGTGTGGGGTATAAGTTGGCTTACTGTCAGATGAAGAGCAAGAAGTATCCGGACGCGATAGACACGGCCAATGAGGTGTTGAAGATCAATCCCGATTACTCGAGCTTGAAGAAGGATATTCTGGACAAGTGTATGAATAACTTGAGGATTTAAACTATTTTCCACTGCACTGTGTATACAATTGAAGACTTTTTACTTGTTAAGAGATTGTATTTATTTTAAAGTTATCTACCTAACTGTCTTTTGTAAATAAATATTTAAGATAATAAAAAGTTTTTGGTGACTCTTTACTTATCATTGTCATGCAGAGATACTTATTAAATTTGGTGGACAGGACCTAACGTCTATTAGTCGTATTCAATTGACCACATTGGAACGATTCCGGATCGATTTAGCTCAGCTAAATAAACTGATTTTTGTTCTTTTCTAAAAATATCACTAGCTTCAATTAGCGGCAAAGCGGTCACTCACGGTCTAACGCCGCAGTACGATTTCGTTGGATGCGATTGCAGTATGAATTTTGCTGTCAAATTGAAAGGTGTACACCCATGTCATTCAGAATATTCCATACAGAAATTAATGTTACTCTCGCTGCAACTCAAATGAAGTGTGGCGTTTTGGACAATCTTTTACGAAAAAAATGTCTACAAGTATACAGGGTGAGTCGGGAGGAATGGGCCTAACTCTAAGGGTGTAATGTATGCATCAAAATAATAAGAAAAAACTCAAATGTTGTTATCCAATATTCATTTGTTTTCAAGTTACAGCGTTCAATAAAATAATAATATTGTTAAACCAAAATATCCAACATTAACATTGTTTTAAATAAATCATTATTGGTTTAGTAAATTTTCAAAAATCCCGCTATTGACTTCCAAACATTTCCTGCTTCGTTTACGAAGGGCGCGCGTGTATCTTCTAATTGATTCGTGCCTTTCTTTAATATTGAGTACAGCATTTCTAATGCGTTTAATTAATGCATTCTTAGTATCTACTTTTACTTTGTAAACCTCAGTTTTTAACCAACCCCATAAATTGTAGTCCAACGGCGTGAGGTCTGGTGATCTAAGAGGCCAACTAATAGGACCACCGCGACCAATCTAAACCCCTGGAAACCTTTGGTCTAAATATTGCTAAATTATTATCGATCATGCCGCACCACACGTTTACTAAAAATCTGTGTTGAAAATTACTTTCGACTATTGCGTGAGGATAATCGTCCGACCATACATGGGAGTTTCGATTATTATTGATGTCGTCACGGGTGAATGTAGCTTCGTTAGTGAAATGTATGTGCGGTAAAAGATGACGATTATAAATTATCCACTCACAAAATTGCATACGCTTGGCGTAGTCTCCAGGTTGAAGATTCTGTACACGCTGTACATGGTACGGGTATAAGCCTTGCTCGTGAAGCGTATTAGTTACTCTTTTTTGGAGAATCCCCAACTGAATTCCAATTCTTCGTGAGCTCGTCGTCGCATCTTCTTCTACTAAAGCTAGAACATTTTCTATTTCTTTTTATTCCTGTTAAATGGCTCGTTCGGATGTTATGTGTTCTTTCATGTGGAAATCGTTCACGATATTCTTCAGCAGCCGCTGTAGCATTCCCATTACAAAAACCATAAATAAAAACCATATTGGCGTATTCGAGATGTAAATAAATGTGTGGCATTTTATAAAATTAAAATGATACAAATCCGAAAGTTAACGGTGAATCAATGTAACATTTCATACTGACACTAATAGGATAGTGACAGCACAACAATCAAAAGCAAACAATAATAACATTTATTACGGGAAAGCTAAATTAATGCAATATTTTGTTTTTGCCTTATAACTTGAAAACAAATGAATATTGGATAACAACATTTGAGTTTTCTCTTATTATTTTGATGTATAGATTACACCCTTAGAGTTAGGCCCATTCCTCCCGACTCACCCTGTACATATACTTCCAATAATCATTTGTATCATGAAGATCAAGAACCTGATCATCTACGCGAGGTCTACCAATTACCTCAAATGATTTAACTGATCTACAAAAAAGTGTTAGCAATAGAGGCTTGTCACAGGCTGGAAAAGTAAGAAGAGAAAATTCCTTGCATTATTTACCTTTTCCTCATCGGACATATTAAAGACAGCTCTCTTGGTAAATCTTGATCGCTCTTCTTTCTTCTTTGAGTGCCTATCCGTTCCGGATGTTGGCTATCAACCCAGCAATTATCGCTCAAAAATGATAAATACTCAAAATACCACATCTTTGGTTTCTAAATCTTTTCAGATCCTATAACAGATTTACTTGAGTTTATTAGTAATTTGAATTCCCTTTTATACAAGGTACAAAAATAATTAATTTTTTTTTACAAAATCTTCGTTTGGATCCTTGTTCACCTCTTGAAATTTAGCGACTAAAATATCCATAGCTCTTTTCCTGACCGTTTTGTCATGATAGAGTGGAGATTTTAATTTTCAAAGACATTCTTGTTCTCCATACAATTCAGAAAAATGTCTTAAAAATACCTTACTATTGGCCATTTTTAAATGCACATAAGAAATTCATGTTAGGCTCTTTAGATGTTCTTATTTTGCAATTAATTACCGAAATCATACGATCGAATCGCAAGCCACAATACACGATCAAATAAACAATTTAACCAACGCTGTTTCACTGCTGCAGACTGACATGCCTGTCTTCCGTCAAATCGCTCCAACTCGGTCGCCGACAGTCAATTTTCGGACACTTGCAGAAGGATCTGCTTCTGCGGCATTTATAATGTTTTCTTCAATACAGGTGGGGCTGGCTTTGCTACACTTTTCTAAAATTATTTACTGCACTTTATATTAAAAGATACTGGAAAATATCCTTATTTAAATGGCCAGATGTTAGAGAAAAACTTTGAAAGCAGAGGAATTCCTAAAAAAGCGTTACGAAAAGTGTTTCAAGTTATATGAAGACTGGTGTACGGCGAAATAAGTAAAAAAATAGTCTCAGACTCAGAAACTGTCTTGTTGGCATATTTCGCCGATATGAGCAAAAATAAGACACTTTGGTCAATGTAAGATTAAATCCATGTTAACTCTCAGGGAGAGAGTTAGCATTTCAAAATTTAGGAAGCTTATTGCATTCCTAAAAATATAAAAGATTTTCTTCAACAGAAATTTCTTCCTGTCAAGGCAAAAAAATATTATTTCAGGTGGCGCTTGTAACAGGTGTATCCAGAGCTTGCAGAAGTGATGAATTGGTGAAAATGGGAATAAAGCACATAAACTTATTAGGATAAAAAGGGTCAATTGAAATCCCAGATTCAAAGACGCCAGTAGATCTTTTTTGATTACAGATCCAAGTTGAGTCAAAATTGTCCAACAATTCCTACATATCCGGGAAAATAATATAAATGATAGATTTTCTATTCAATATCAAGAATATTACGTCGATTCGTCTTTGGACAACCAACTCAAAACAGCAAAAATGCTTTCCAATCAACAACAATGACAAAACAAAAGCAAAAAATCAAGAAATCACCGTTTGAAATACTGAGACATATCAGCAAGCTGGTTAATAAGGCATAGTATAAATCAAAATTAATTATTAATTTGGATAAATAATGATTTGTTATTTTATTTGGCAATTTAAAATTTTTTATGGTAGATTATATAGTTTTTTTTTTAATTTTAAAAGGTGTTTTATTAAAAAAGTCGTAAATAAAACCGCATTTTACTACAATAAAGTTTAACAGGGATTTTATCATGCCATACATTGATCAAAGTGTAGAAGGTTTCTTTTATTTACATTTTTATTCACTTCCTGCCCGCGGGAAGAAAGTAAATTTTCTTCCCATGGGCGGGAAGTTATAGTTAAAGGGGTGACATTTCCAATTTGTAAAAAGTAAAAAATGTCAACACACAATACATGTATGGTTGTATATAATAATATATTATACCTCATATAGATTTGTTTTTTTTCAAACGTCAATAAACGTGACATTTTTCTACTAGTTTTTTGACGTTAAAGTTTTGCTTTTTTTACAGTAGACGGTTGCTATAGGCAGCGGAAGTAAAAGTACGTTTCCTTCCGCTGAGAGCGGAAGAAAAAGGGTGTGTGTTATAAATAAATAATGTTGAAAAATACAAGAAATATTGGATATTTGTATACTTTATTTATTTTTAAAAAATACAACAATGAACTATTTATCAGATTAAAAGTAGAGTTATTTATTCTACCCCAGAAAAATTAACACAAGGTGTTGCGATGTTGCGATCCTGACTTGTTTTTGTATTTTCTAGCGTTGAACCCTCCGTGGAACCACTTGATGTTGAATTTATGTCAATTTAATAGGGATTGGTTCTGTAAAATGAGGTTGTAAAATTTTTTTTGCAATATCTTTCTTGTTGGTCATCGATTCCTTAATGTACCCTTCGACAATACTACTGAATTTCCATCCCCCCGTGGCGCTTTAAACATGTAATGTCTGCACCTGCATCTACAAGCAGTGTAGCTGAAGTTCTCCTTAAACAGTGACCGGTGTATTTTGTGGCATCAGGTAATTTTAAGAAAACTGCAGCTTCTTTAGGAAAAGAACTAATAACGTAAAGTAAAACACACAATCTGCTCCACTAGTTTAATGTAAAATTTTTAAGCCATACATGTTTCGGAGGCATAAACCTCCATCATCAGTGCGATTAAATTAAAAAATTTATTAAAATTTCAACTACCATTTGATACAACTCTAGCAAGATGTTCGTATCTCGTATTTTGTTTTCTCCTCATTGGACAAAAATCTTTGGTTTTAATATAAATGAAAGATACAAAGAGATATGTACTATTTAATTAAAATTTAATTTTTTTTATATATTTTTTAAATAATAACAACTTTTCTATTCTCTATTTTATTTTTATAACATACTAAATACAAAATGATGAAGTTTTTTCGGCGACACTAGTTCTCACAATGTTTCTGGTCCTTTTCTCTTCAACTTGACTTAATTTAATCCCACTGATGATGGAGGTTTATGCCTCCGAAACATGTATGGCTTAAAAGTTTTACATTAAACTAGTGGATCAGATTGTGTGTTTTACTTTACGTTAAAATATCACTCCACTGAGAGATGAACTTCTTCCATAAAAAAGTACTAATCTTATGAATTCCAATTACCATGCGACAACAGCGACTATTTACAAATTTTAAGAATAATCTTTTTTTGATTCATGCCTTCTGGGCGTAATGATGCATATTTTTTATATATGCTTAAATATTGTTCCCCAACAATAGTAAACGATCGTGGTTTTTTAGTTTTACTATCAGGAATTCTTATGTGAATGGCAGATCCTAAGTCTTGTATGTCATCAACGGTCATTTTTACAATTTCTTCACATCGACATGCACCAGAGATACCAATAGCAAGTACAATCTAAAAATACCATAATATATTTCATAAAGAACTTGTATTCTTTGAGGTAATATCTAAATTTACCTCAATTCCCAAATACTTCTGATTAGGAGCTTCAGAGAGAAAATTTTTAAATTGTTCCCTGGTAATTACTTTAGCTTTTTTGGGAGTGTAGCCTTCATTTTGCTTGTTTAAGTAAGTGCGTAGCTTCAAAAACTTGCTTATGTCTATCTCTGGCCTGATATTTAGCATTGACCTTATCATAGAATAATGTGAGCACATTGTTGAACTTTTCATTTTTTGTTTGTTCGCCAGTTCAAAGAAATACGCCAAGAGTACATTTTCAGAATGATTATTTTTGATGTCTCTCTTATTACACCATCTCTGGAATCTTTTGAACGCAGCTTTGTAAATACTACTGGATTTGGTTGGAAACAAATTGTCCACGACATCTGCTGCAATTTTGGCAACCTCCGGGGGCGTACAGGTAAATTCTGATTCTGACATTTTTATTTAAAGTAAAGTGTTCGCAAGCGCGGATCCAGGGGGAGGGTCATGGGGGTCATGACCCCCCCCCCCCAAACAAACAGAGGAACAAAAAAAAATTATATAATCACAATTGGGTATAACCAACGATGTGTGCAGCGTTGCGCCTTTTGTTCCATCGCAGTTTGAGTCCAGCTTCTCAGTAGAAGCCGCAGTATATACCCCTCACCCCCCTTTCCTGTTGACTGTTTGAGATAGACGATAGACCTTTTTATGAATGACTGGCTACGTCCATCTTGGGCTAAGTCGATGGGTATAACTTTTTAATATAAAATCTTAAAACTTCATCTATTTATTAATGAGATGATTTATTCAAAATTCAAAAGCAAATTTTCAATTCTCAGTGAGTTTTCAAGGTTTTTTTAAAAATTCTTGAAGAATTTCGTCTTCAGTCAGTTCAATGTGGGATGATATACAACATTTGATATAAGACCCAGAATTTTGGTTTTTTATGATTTTTTTAAAATGGTTTTCATATTTATGCAGTGACATTACACAAAAAGTGACAGTGACTGACGGAACAAAAGAAAACATAGTTTGATTAAAAATGAGTAATGTAATAAGTTCATTGCATCACTGAGTGATGTAATGAGTTTATTACATCACTCAGTACGATAATATAGTATATTACATAACGCAAACAGGCTAAAATGGGTTATGTAATAAGCTCTTTTCGTGTGGGTCTTATATAAATTGTATTAATGAAAACTTCCTTTATTATTTTGCAGATTTATTATATAATAATAGCATTAACACACAAAAGTGAAATATATTATACTTTTCTGTGAATGACCCTCCCCCAAACGAGGTTCTGGATCCGCTCCTGAGTGTTCGATTAGAGAAATTGGTATTTTTTAAACAGGAAATTAAAGATTGGAAGTTGCTTGTAATCAGATTCACTGACACTTGTTAAATCGAATTATGCGTCGGTATCAAACAATACAATAATAAAATAAATCCATAGCAACGCCAGCAGTTAAATTCGAAACTTCACATTTTTAAATGAAAAAAATTTAAAATTTGTATTTTTATCTTTCTATATTTTAACGACGCGAGGTTTGAAGAAAAAATAGTATGTTTTATTCGTAGTAAAGGCAACTATATACTATTATAATATGACAAGACAAACGTGACAGACAATCTATATTTCATATTCATGGTAAACAAAAATAAAAGTAAATATCTATAAACATAATAAACAAATTATCTGTATAATCAGTATAACATTGGAAAATAATGTTCTGGTGAAACCAACCTTGCATATCGAGACATGTTACAAATACATTCCTCTTTAACGTCATGTAATTTGTTATTATTATACTCTATAGAATTATTAATAATTGCAAAAATCATTGCTTTACGCTTTTAACCCCTATATAAAGCTGGGTTTTCACATTTAACACCCAGGCCCCCGTTGCGGCTGTACAATTTTCTGTTTTACATACTTCCTTGAATACGTAATAATATTTTAATAAATATTGCGGTTAGATTAACGAGTCCACAAACCATAACCTACTGGCATGAAGATACACCATGAGAATCGCATAAATAATAAACAATTTCAATGGAAAAATTTATATTTTTTAATTGCCTTATTTTTAATTGTACATTCAGTTTTTTTTTTTATAAAGGAAAGCACTTTAGGATTCGTCCTTTATGACGCTCTTCGAGCGGTGCTTGTGCGCAGGAAATGTTACTATGGACCGCTCTGGATTGAATCAAGCGGACAACCTCAGTTGAGCACTTGCCATGGAAATATTTGTAAAACACACTCAAGTTACCAACCTGCCTTCGATGTTTAAAGCTTTCCAGGTTGTTTGGTAGATCATGGTCACCGATCAAGCGAATGACTCTAGCAACCTCAGGGTATGTTTAGAAGCAGAGCCCCAACTATGCGAACAGTACTCCAGTGATGGTCGAATTTAAGCTTTATAGAGCATATTAATTAATAATTAATATTATAATAATTAATAACACCATATTAGCGTGTAAATAAACTCCGCTAGAAGGTTATTTTAACACATTGAGTGTAAAACTTATTCTTTAATCGGTTTTTTACACGGCCCCGAGTAAAAATACCTAAACCCGTGTTACCGAAACGACAGGCATGCAAATTCAACTTTCTAGTCAGTCTGATTGTGCTCTTTGAACGTGATATAGAATAATGTTATATTTAAATTAAAATATAGAGCAAAGTTCTGTAAAGTGCCAAATGAGAGTGCCTCTTATGAGGATCTTGTTAAATTGGGTAAGCGTATTAACGAAATTTAATAGAAACCTTACTAATAAGTAAGTCATTCAATCATGTATCAAACTAAGCAGAGGTTAATAATGTAAGACATCTTGAATGCATAACTTTTTACATTTTAATTATAAACGCCCGGTTAGTTTGATACGGGATTAAATTACTTAAACAAAGTGGAAAGTATTCTAGCCCTTATTGTCGTGAGTTTATTAAACACCCTGTATACGCGCATTTACTGCCTCGAAAATTAATCAAATTTTTGAGACATCCTCGTATGTTGCCAACACATTAGCAAACCCTTTTTTGGTGAAAATCGAATAAAAATCGTTGGATTCGAATACAAAAATGCGAGCACCTCTTCTATAGAGGATAATTCAAGGGTAATTGTTTAATTAAAATCATTAGATTCTTTTCAATGGGTGTTACGCAATAATGTAATAATCAGAGAGTTTTCGTTTTAACTTATTTTTAATACCGAATACGGTAAAAACCTTGCAGAATTATATTATGGTAAAAGAAGTGGATGGTCGCAATTTCCGTACAGTATCATGCTTAGCAGAGGGAGATCGCCTACCCCGAAAGTTTGCATTAATTTGTTTTTATATCTCCCCCAGCAGCACGAGAAAATTTTTTTATAAAAATAACTAAAAATATAATAGAAGTAACTATATTTTATAGTTCTATATAGGACAGCCATATGGTATATTAAGGAAGACTATAAAATTAAGCACCCAAAATTGCCAAGAATTCCCCTAGGATCAGAGCTCGGTCTACGTAAATTTTTGTTTTCGACATGTAGAAAAGGTTTTAATTAAATACCCAAAATAGAATACTGTCACCCCAATTTCTTCTGCATTGCCTGTAATGGATAACTCCAATGCACTTCCATAATAAAGGATACAGAAACACGACAGCCAACACTTTTCTGCCGACTTTAACACCACATCCTTCGGACTCTCCAGCTGATAACTTTATATCGCCTTAACTTATATCTTCTATAACTAAAATTCCTTCAAGTAAAGTCAGCAATTGGGCTCGCAGTCAAAAATTTACTGAAAGTATATTATACTTAGGCGGTAAAATATCCTTGAGGTTACCAAAACTTTCCGGTGACAAAAGATTTAAAGCACTACTTTGATATTACCCTGGTTGATGGCGATACCTGTTTTGCCAACGGAATAGGATGGAGAGACTATCATGCAGACGTCAAACAGTGTAAGTCATTTTAACTCATCATTAACAGGTTTAAAGTCAAATCTCTGTAGTTAAATTGAGGCGAAATCTCAATAAATATATGCCCCTTTAGTCAGATAATTAGCCATTTCCTGACATGGCCAAGGCACTTGACACGGTGTCTTACCCTGTCTTATTGGATATCCTGTCAGGATTTGGGGCACATATTAGGTCTTTCTGAATCTTATCTCAGCCATCAAAAAATGTCTTGAGTGATCCAATGGTGATAAAAATGGGCATACCACAGGGCACAGTCCTGGGCCCAATTATTTTCCTAATATGCATAAACTCGCTTCTTAAAGGGTCTGATATAGGTGGAACAATTCTTTGGAATGCAGATGACACCGTAGTCATTTTGTCGGCTGAAAACTATGATACCCTACGAGGCATTGCTGAAAGTGGCGTGAAATTAATAAAAATAATGATTTGATTTATTTCAACTTTCCCTAAATATAATAGAAAACAATGACCTTGCTTGTTCGCCTATAATAAAAAAATCGGGACAGATAAATGAACAAAATTGTAAAAAGTGACAGGAATTTGATCCATAAATTTTACTTGTTAAGGAAAATCATGAATAAAAAATTGTTAACTATGACTATTCATTAGTGGAATCTAGCTTATGCTATGAAATTGTAGTTTGGTGAGCATTATACAAGACAACACTAAAACCACTAAATGCTGTTGTTGGAAATTGTATCTTAAAACTAATTTATAAAAAATCTAGACTGTATCCCACTGATCTTCTTTACTCTTCTGGTGCATTGAATATGAGATGTCTACATGGGACCCGAACTATTTAATCGGTTACCTGGTGAAATACGTAATACCGAAATAACTAAAGTTTTTAATTGAAAATGGCAATAACCGTTTGATATGTGGGAGATTTTGGATTTGAAACGTTTTGGAATTTTGAATTTAGCTCTTATACTATGTCAATCCTGAAATTGGGTACAATAATAATTGCTAGTAAGCAGAGAAATTATTGATAAATTAAACTTCCAAGGTCCTGGTCTGTGCAAATATATTAGGTAATCTATGGACCTTACACCATACAAAAACACATACAGATATTTCATATGTAGGTGTTTCTGTTTGTAATAACTTTACTAAAATCATATTCAAAAACTTGTAATTTGTAATAATAATATCAATAATTTAATATTTAACATAGTTAACACGACGTGCACTTCAACCATTTTGTAAGCAAAATACATGCACATTAATTATGACTTGAATTTTGTTCAGTACCTACTGTTAGGTTAGTGGATGATCAAAAAATTAAGACATTTATGTTTATCCCGATTATTTAATATTTCTGTAGCCTATAGAATGATCTAATCATGATATTACTTGAAATAAAAAATATCAACATTCATTTTTATCGTAAGACTTGTAAAACGAACCTGAACAAAATACTATACTTTGTTAAGTTGGTATTTCCGTATTTCCTTTCAATAGTTTGGTAAATTTCTTTAAAGTATATCTACAGGATACTAATTTGACATATCCTACACAGTATCGATACAGTCAGCACATAAATCTATTCACTCATATTATTTTCGGTATCAAGAAAACTTTGCATTACAGAGGTATCATCAGAATGTCTTGGCCATTCTGGCCATCTAATTTTTCATCATACTTTAAGCGACCAAAAAATTTTTTTCCGCATCCAACCATTAATTCAGGAGTTTTTCAGTTGTGACCTAGATCAAATTTTATAGTTCTAAACGTATACAAAAATTGGTTAATATATTAATACATTTGTCAGCATGAGATTTCTCTTTCTAGCAATTTAATATGTATTTCTATAAAGTAAACGCTAATTTAATTCAACTAATGAGAGTGTAAGTTTGAAGAAGGGAAGGTGCATCGTTGAGAGGGGGGCGCTATCTGCGTTGCCTGCTTGTCACCAAAATGGCCCTAAGACCTAAGGCTATTTACGATTTGTGCCTGGTACCAAGCATTTTCACAAAATATGTAAATTTATAGTATACCATTATAGAAATCTAATTTTTATTTAAGTTATATAAAAACCGGCGACAACGCAAAAACTGCAAAGTAATCAAACCATTGGTTATCACGTGCGACCATAGGTACTACCGTGACCAAAATCAGTACCCACCAAGTGGATTCATCTTGCTTTGCCGGACCAACGTAGATGTGTAAATTGGCTAATGCAAATAGAAATAAAAAATCTCGATATTTATCTAATTTTTTATCGGTTTTAAATTCGTACAGTGTCTGGTCCGTGTAGTGCCAGATCGAAATGACTAGGTGCGTTAAATTCTTGTAAATAGTGATCATGTGAAGTTTTTGTCTCGATTTTAAAAGTTGTTTTCTTATAGTACATTTTGGTGTTTGTGTTTTTCGGCGAATTTTGTGAGAAAAAAGGTATTGTGGTAGACGTTATGTCAATCGAATGGGAAGTCTAGGCTGTGTGAATAAGGGATATATAGGGTAACGGCGCTAAACACTATGGTTTTGGTTCAGCAAACTTCTTTCTTTTTTTTTTTTTAAGTGGATATAAATAAACACCTTATTTGCACTTGAGGTCTCTCGCTCGCTAAGTAGAACCTACATAAAACTACACTTTTAAATGTTTAAATTAAATTTATATCTAAATTGATGTTTTCCGGAGTTTGCCTTCTAAAACTCATTAGTCCGCTGATAGGACTTAAATGGCTACTGCTGTGTCAACTATCATTTTTAATGTTACAAAACAAATAACTAACTATAATCTTTCTTAAAGTTATAGTAATTAGTGTGTCTCACTTATAATGGCAACAGGCTTATATTTTCGTTATTTCTGAACTTTTCTATTGCTTAAAATCTTAGTTAACTCATTGGCGTACCGCTTTAAAGGGATTTAAAATACTAATTTAGAGCGTAAAGTACCTTTAGAGATTAATTTATTTTGGAACTAATATCAGAAATCGCCTTGACGTCTCTCAAAACGATCAAATACAAATTTTCAATAAATTGGCACAACCAGTGAATACTTCCAGCAAATGCCAGATCTTATTCCTCCTGGGTCTATTATATTCATGGATAATATCAGCTACCAGCCAAGAAAATCGAAAAAAATACCAACGTCTTCTTGGCAAAAAAATGACATCATTCATTGACTTACTTACTGTAAATAAGAAGCCTTTTTATAAAGATGTGCTGAAAAAGGAGCTACTGGGGATTGTAAAGTTGAATAAACCTCTTTGTACGAAATTTGTTGTCGACGAAATCGCTTCAAAACGAAATATAACGGTACCTCGCCTTCCGCGATATCACTATGAATATAGAATTTGTGTGGGCGCAAGTAAAAGGGTTTATAGCAAGGCATAACACCACTTTTAAAATGAGAGACGTTGGAAACCTCTTTTTTTCGTAATGTAAGAAGCTGATAACATCTTAGAAAACACTTTAGAGCCCCTAATTATTTCTCTGAACTCCAACGACGATAGTTCATCGGACTACTAGGAACATGATGACTAAAATTTAAGAATTAAGTTGTTGTATTGTACAGGGTCTTCCAACGAGGACTGAACAGGGGCTCATTTTTGAGCTTCCTTGTATTTAAAGAAAAATCCAAAATAGCCAATCGATGTACTTTTTTCTGCAGAATTCAAAAATGAAACCAAAAATTTATTTGAACCAGAAACAAAAGAGTTACGCTATGGATAAGGTGTTTTTTAAATGGAACATAGGTTTTTTTATACGATTTTTGGAACGAGTGATTTTTTTTGTCCGTTCTGATTAAAATATTTAATATTGTGACAGCTATTTTTATTAAATTTTAATGTTTTATCCAGTATAATTTAACTTTAACCTGTTTGAAACATACACTAGGTAATAAAGGTATAATCACCTTTGAATCCTTCAAAGTCAAAAAATTTTCCAAATTTACTATAATATTGCCGAAATGAAATATTCATTAGATGAGAGATTGCAGATTGTTATCTTGTTCTACAAATGCCAAGAAAATGCAAGAGAAGATTTATTGCAAATTTTCACAGAAATATATCCGTCAATACTATTCTAAGGATAAAGAACCTATTTGAGGAAAATAATCGACTGAATCCAACCAAATCAATTTCGGACGCAGTTCAGAACGTTCAATACGGCGGCGGTGTAAGACGCAGAAGAGTTACCCAAGGAACTGTTCACAGGACTTTAAGAAATCATAAATTTAAGTCTTATCATATCCTTCCACTTCAACATCTAACACCGGCACAAAAAGAACTTCGCTTCCAATTTGTTTCGCAAATTGTGATTCGGAAAGAAAACGAAGACCCTAATTTATTCAGAAATATCTTATGGACTGACGAAGCCACATTCACAACATCGGGGGTTTTCAATAGACATAATAATCATCACTGGGCCGTTGGAAATCCAAGAAGATTTCAGACAATTAAATTTCAAGGAAGGACTTCAATCCATGTTTGGTGTGGCATAAAAAATAATAGAATTTTGGGACCAATATTTTTTAACGGGACTTTAAATATAAGATACTACGAGTTCTTAGAAAACGAAATTGAGAACTTTTTGGAAGATTTAGCATGGGAAGAATATCAAAATTTAATTTGGCAACATGATGGGGCCCCTCCGCATGCCGTGCGTGAGGTTACTCAATATTTAAACGGACGCCATGAAGAATGGATTGGTAGAAATGGAACCTATGCTTGGCCACCCAATAGTCCCGATTTGTCAATATTAGACACATTTCTTTGGGGCCATTTAAAGAACGTGGTATACAAGCAGCGAAACCACGATATTGAAGAGATCATGCAGAAAATTGTGAATGAAATAAATCGCCTTAACCAGGAAAATCACAGTATAACAGCAAGTTTCGAAAGGCTACAAAGAGGTTATCGCACATGTTTCGAGAACAACGGAGGTCACACTGAACAATTAAATTATTAATGTTTTTTTTTTTAAATTAGTATAGAGTTGGATTTCTTTTTCTGTCATGTAATGTTTTATTTTCCTCAAATAGGTTCTTTATCCTTGGAATAGTATTGACGGATATATTTCTGTGAAAATTTGCAATAAGTCTTCTCCGTGCTTCTCTTGCATTTTCTTGGCATTTGTAGAACAAGATAACAATCTGCAATCTCTCATCTAATGAATATTTCATTTCGGCAATATTATAGTAAATTTGTCAAATTTTTTGACTTTGAAGGATTCAAAGGTGATTATACCTTTATTACCTAGTGTATGTTTCAAACAGGTTAAAGTTAAATTATACTGGATAAAACATTAAAATTTAATAAAAATAGCTGTCACAATATTAAATATTTTAATCAGAACGGACAAAAAAAATCACTCGTTCCAAAAATCGTATAAAAAAACCTATGTTCCATTTAAAAAACACCTTATCCATAGCGTAACTCTTTTGTTTCTGGTTCAAATAAATTTTTGGTTTCATTTTTGAATTCTGCAGGAAAAAGTACATCGATTGGCTATTTTGGATTTTTCTTTAAATACAAGGAAGCTCAAAAATGAGCCCCTGTTCAGTCCTCGTTGGAAGACCCTGTACATAGTAGATTCCTTTTATAAATATTAATATTTAAACTAACAGCGGCGTTACTACAGGTAGTTTTCATTTCATCCACGAAACTCGTCTTTCTATTGGATGCAAATTAGGGTGACCCTATTTTAGGACCGATTCGGGGTGTGTAGGTCTGAAATGGTGTATAGTCTGAAATTTTATTACTCTCTGACATTAAGCAACATAGTATAGTGATCTCAATACAAACCAGATGTTTCTTGTTGACTTCCCTACAGCCACAATCATTTTTTCAAATCACAAAAGCCCTTTATATCGACCATAACCCGAAAGACAATTATATAACGCTGTAAGAGAACAGAAGGACAAAAACAAAATGGTGAAGGGGAGTGCGGGACCCTATTCAAGTCGCGCCGAGTTTATAACGGACGATACAATAAACGACGGACTGAAGTACACCAGAAACGGGGGATGTTTCGTGACGACAAAGAAGGCCATAGCTTTCGTAGTGGTGGCGTTGGTTTCCCTGTGCACTGTTATAGTTCTCATGTACTATTATGGACCCAATACCAAGTTCGAAATGGTAGGTTTGGTGTATTAAAGTTAAACTGTAAAATTACTTGTATTATTTGTACGTTGTATGATGGACTCGTGCATCAAATTTTATTATTTTCTAATGAGCCAATTAAAAGTTATTTATTTATTTATTTAAATTCTTGCCTGGATTTTTTGGAGCCTCATCTTTACATTCGTAGTTTTCAGTTGTTGAGATTGGCATGTTGAAAATTAGTATAGTGCAAATCATCCCGGTGCTCCGGATATAAACGAGTATTTTCCTGCAACCTGACAAAAATTGTCTGCATCGACGCGATGCCGGCGTGTGCCCTGCACCCCTGGCTTGGAGTTTTTTTCGAAATACCTTGTAATTGATTCATTACAAAATAATAAAATTTGTTGCGCGAGTCCATCATGTACGGACCTTCAGAAAGGCCTAATACAATTTTGATAAAATTGTTGTTTTTTTAACTACACATATGACTTCCAAACTTTCAATTACCATCATCTATTTGTGACACTCTGTATTACCCACAGCAAATAATCACCATATTATGTGAGTTTAAAATATTTTTTCTACAAACGTGTTGAAAATGTAACTTTTAACACTGTCTACTAGCCTTAAAAATCTTACTTTAAGGCACTAGTGTTAAAAGTAAAATGTCAATTTTTCAAGAAAACGTAAAAAACATTTCTATTTTATTTATTTACACTTATAATAATATTAATAGTACAATTTGAAAAATGAATTCCTTCCGCAGTTCTGCTGTTCTTAGCGGTTGAGGAGGATTGAACAGAAACAGCAACTTGTTCAGCTGATGTTGAAGCATCATCGGCTGATGTAGTTTGTACTGTAAGCAATTTTCGAGCAATAGAATTTTTATTTCCCAAGGAATCCATGATGTACCCTTCCGCAACGTTTAAGGATTTCCATCCCCCTTGCCGCTTAATTGTCGTCAAATTTGCTCCAGCATCGGCAAGTAAGCTCGCAGAGGAACGGCGAAAGCAATGCCCCGTATAAAATGTTGAATTTGGAAGTTGCAGAAATCTTGCTATAGCAGCAGGAAATTTTCCGAACGTATTAATTCCGACCGGATTTCTGCTACATTTACCTTTTACATATTTTAAGAAGAGCCGCCGATGTACGACATCTGCTGCACGAAGATCAGTATATTTTCGATAAAAATCCAAATAAAATTTTTCAACGATAGTGAAATTTCGTGGTACCTTGGTATCTGATATTCTAATAACTAATGAAGTCTTTATATCTTCCACGTTGTCAAGAGTCAACTGACAAAGCTCCTCCCTGCGGCAGGCACCAAATACTCCTACAATCGTACATACTTGCATCAGAAGGTACTCATCATCCGGTGCGCACTTCAGAAACTGTTCAATTTGGTCTCTAGTAAATTTTTTGATTTTTCGGCCTAGTAACCCTCTCCTTGACGCTTCAAGTAGGCAATCAAGTTAAAATGTTTGCTGATATTTACGTCGTTAGTTACACGTAGCGTAGCTTTGATCATTGAATAATGGGACTAAAGAGAAGATGACTTCCATACCTTTGCCTTTTCCTCAAAATAGGCCAGGAATATGTTTTCGGAATACTTTCCAGAAAGAGTTTGCACACCATTTTATAAATATATTGAATTCTTGATTTTCGTGGCAGTAAATCCAAGGGTAGCTCTGTTAGCAGCTTCTTCTATATCTTTAAGTGAATCGATTTATTGTATTTCTTGCATTTTTGGCAAATCACAACAGCCAGAGCTAGCGTTTTAATAAAACTGACAGGACCTTTCAAATTTTCAATTTTTCTGTAAACAAATCAGCCAACAATGATGATTGCTAGGTTTTATTGACAAATGTGAACTGATTTAATATTAATATACGATGCTATTAGAAACTACCTGGATGTAAGGGATTCTAAACATTAAATTTTCAATTATTGTATGCTTTTTATTGCCGTTTGTAGAAAAAATATTTCATGATATTTGTGTTAAAAGTATTTTTAAGGCACTTTTGTGGTTTGCATTTTTCACATGCGTGCCTTAAAAATGTACTTTTAACACTTATATCATAAATAACTATTAAACCAACAAACTCTTAATTTAATTATTAAAAAAAAGATAATTTTTTGTTGATTTTTCAGGTTTGCACTCTAATTATTACTATTAGGTTTAGTTTTTAATTTATTGAACAAACAATTTGAAAACATCCTGGTTTCGTCATCAGTAAACACCTTAAAATAACAAGATAGTAGTAATTTCAGAATTGATAAAAAAGGACAGGGTGTTCCAACGAGGACTGAAAGGAGACTTATTTTGACTTTTCCTGTATTTTTGGAAAAACGCAAAATAACCAATCCATGTTATTTTTCTAGTAGAATTCAAAAATCTGGTCAAAAAAATTTTTTTATATGATTTTTGAGAGTCACATTTTTTTACTTCCAGTTTGTTGGAGATATCATACATTTATATTTAGCCAATTATCGAAAATTTGTCATATTCCTATTAACCTACATAGAATTAATAAGCGGAAGTTTTTTGACAATTCAAATGTCATAATATTGATATGAAAGTTAAAATTAGTGTACGTACATACCCATGGAATTGATTAAAATATTTTGCAGATGCAGAAAAACATTATTTTGGTACTGATGTTCATGTATTATTTCTTTTAGATACAAAAACAATGTTGTTACATCACAAAGTTTATTTCGTATTAGATGGCTTACTTGAAGATAGGAAACCCCATCTAAATTTTGATGTGGCTAAATATTGGCTCCCCTGTACACTTTAGAGAAAAATTGTATTGTAATTTTTTGAAGAAACCGATATAATAAACACACTTGCCAAGTTTGAATAAATTTTAATAGGTCAATCCTAACTTATTCAATTAAATGTGATGGCAAAATTACGAAATTTTCATCGTTTAGGTAATTCAACAAACACCAGCAAATAATTTCTATGACGCTATTGTCAAAAATTGATGTAAAGCCAAACATAACAAATTAAGATTATTTCGCATTAAAAACACATTTTCGTTTTACCAATCCGGCAATCACACGTCTAAAATAAAAGACAATATTATGTTTTTCTTTTATAAGCGTTTAATTTAACATAACATACCTAAGACTACAGATTTTTACAAAAACATTAATTAATTAAATGTTCAAATAACCCTCCATTAACAAAACATTAATAAAATTCATTTCTAACTTTACTGAGTTGATATAGAAATTCTGACATATTCTAACGAAATACAGGTGAAAAATAACAAAGCTCCAGGCAGTGACGGCATACCTGCCGAATGCATAAAATCTGGCGGAGAAACCCTCTATAAGGCCATACATAAGCTTATACGAATCATCTGGAGGACAGAGGCCCTACCCGATGGGTGAAAGGAAGGGAAATCGTCCCTATACATAAAAAAGGAGACAAAAAGAAATGCACAAATTATCGTAGAATAACCCTTCTGAATACATGCTATAAGATACTCTCCAATATCCTGCTGGAGAGAATGACACCATATACCCAAGAGATCGTTGGGGACTACCAATGTGGTTTTAGATCAAATAGGTTCACCGTAGACCAGATTTTTACCATTAGACAAATAATGCAGACATGCTGGGAATTCGACAGAGAACTCCACCAAATATTTATTGGTTTCAAACAGGCAATCGACAGAGTATGTAGATCAAAGTTATGGCAAGCAATGCAAGAGCTTGGATTCCCAAAAAACTTATATCGATGACAAAAGTATGTATGGAGGATACGCGATGCAAAGTAAGAGTGGGACAGAGTCTCTCCGACTCCTTCAGTATCAATAATGGTCTCAAACAAGGTGATGCCCTCTCACCTCAACTCTTTAACATAGCTAACTGCTATCTTCCATCAAGAGGGACCCAACCTGCTCCTGGCTTTTGCAGACGATGTCGATGTGATTGGCAATAGCAGGATCAACCTCAAAGACTCCTTCATAAAGTTCGAAAAGGAAGCAGAAAGGATAGGCCTCAAAATAAGCGAAGACAAGACCAAGTATATGTACCTCAGTAGAAATAATCGGAACCGAGATTGAGTAGGACAAAACTTCTCTATCGGAGACTACAACTTCGAGTGGACAAGACAATTCAAATATCTGGGCACAAGTATCAGTGAAAACAACGACATCACAAAAGAGATAAATAACAGGATACAGGCGGCAAACAGATGCCTTTTTGCTCTTCAAAACCTAATAAAATCTAGAATACTTACAAGGAAAACTAAGCCTGTCGTAATGTATGGATGTGAGACCTGGACACTAACGGTTGCAAGCGAAGAACGACTTAAGGTCTTTGAAAGGAAAGTGCTAAGAAAAATATTTGGCCCAACTAGAGACGAAAACACAGGACAATATAGAACAAAAACCAACCAAGAACTCAAAGAACTCCACACGAATACCAGCATAATAAACGAAATAAAGGCCAGGAGACTACAGTGGGCAGGGCACGTTAAAAGAATGCCAGATGATAGAATGGTAAAACTGGTGTGGGAGGAGGTTCCAGGGGGAAAAAGTCCATTAGGTCGGCCCCGACTCAGATGGAGAGATAATATTACAAAGAACCTAAAAGCCATGAAAATCGAAAATGGCCCCGATCGGATGCTTGATAGAGAAGCATGGAGACGTGTGGTCGAGTCGGCAAAAACCCACCCTGGGTTGTGAAGCCACAGATGGGAGAATTACCATTTACAACCATTCATTTGATACCAGATCTCCTGGTTTTCGCGTACAACTTTTTCTAGTGCGAGTTCAATTCGATTTTGTAGTAAGTCCAAGTAGGTTACTGCTGTAAGGTTTCCATCTATAAAAAATGATCCAATAATGTGATGTCCTACAATTTCCGCCCAAACATTTATTTTTTGTGGATATTGCATCCGAATATAAACAAGACGATGTTCTATTTCATGGCTCCAATACCGGCAATCTTGGACATTTGGTTTGTTGTTGAGGGTGAATATACATGCATCGGTAAAACAAATATTTCTCAAAAAATCCCTATTATAATTTGCTCTTTCCATTACCTCAGAACAGAGTACCATTCTCCGTTCATGACGTAGTTCTTGATGCCTTTCATACTTGTAAGAAAAATATTTATGTTTTCTTAAAGTGCGTAACACTGTGATTTGATGGTTTCCTATGGCTTGCCCAAGAATCCTCGTGCTAATCATTTTATTTTCCTCTACGTGCAGTAAAATATCGAGATCTCTATTATCCCTTTCTTCAGCTCTATTGACATTCTGAGTTAAACATTTGCAGTTACTTATTACAGTGCTTTTGTACTCAAATTTACTAATGATAAGTTTAATTAGTGAAATGGAAGGGATAGGCTTATCAGGGAATAGAAGTGCAAACATTTCAGACACTGCTGTTAAACTGTTTCCTGTATAATACCACTCAATCATAGTTACCTTTTCCTTAGTGAAATAGCCCATAAAGTTATAATTAAAGCGCCTTCAATGAAAATGTTGTCACTGACGTTACTTTTCGTCTTGTCAATGCCAAATAATAATTTGCTTGTGTTTGCTGCTATTACCTAAACTAAGAGAATTTCGTAATTTTGCCATCACATTTAATTGAATAAGTTAGGATTGGCTTATTAAAATTTATTCAAACTTAGCACATGTGTTTATTAAATCGGCCTCTTCAAAAAATTACGATTGATTTTTTTTTTATTTAGCCACCTCAAGATTTACGTGGGATTTCCTATGTTCAACTAAGCATGCGTCACCCGGTATATATGTAATAAAAATAGCTATCGCAATATAAAAAATATACAGGGAAAGTCAAAAATAAGCTTCTGTTCAATCCTCGTTGGAACACCCTGTACATAATCCCAGATAAAAACTAAGGTATTTTAATTCTCGTAAAAAGTGCCCACATTTTTTATTTATTTACTTCATATTAGTTAAATACTAAGTGCATTATACATACTGTGTTTAATATGTTCAGCATCTACCTACAGCAATTGTATTTTTATAATTTGGTTTCACAAATGATCACTTAAATAATTATCGTGGTATTGTTGCAGGTGGATATATACGCTATTAATAAAAAAAAAACCATTAATACTGTCGTTGAAAATACCAGTCGATTGTTTGTCTGTCCATTATTTCAATCAGTTTTGGTACGTCGAACAAGGTTAAACAAATTTACTTTGATTAATAAGCTGTTGTTTAGAATATTCGCCTCTACAAGGTGTTAATTAAGTATGTGCCCAAATTTAAGGGTATAATGTGTAAAATGAAATAGATTTTCATTTATTTTCATTCATTTTATCATACGTAAAACCACAAGAGTTTTTTTTTTAATCGGATAAACTTTTTTTCTACAAGCGTGCGCACGCATTTCCGTGTGCAAAGTTACACTTTTCCGCACTAGTGCGGATAAGATTTTTATTCGCACCGGGTGCGGAAAAGTAGCATTATTCAAAAATCTCCTTGGCAGGGAATATTTATATTTATTTTAGTAGCTGTAGATAATTTCATGCAATGTGCGAAGCCGTTGCAAGTGTATTCTCTTTTACCTTTTAATCGTAATTCACGATATTCGTATTTCAGCCTAAAACGAAAAAAAATTCTATTTTTTAAGTACCTCGTATAGTCATAAATGATTATAATATTGCCAAGCAACAATAAATGTACATGTTGATTTTGGCACATGATGTTAGATTTTTCCTCCGTTTCTATGTCAACAAGAATCTACAAACACCGACACTTTTCTTTCCATCAAATCCTCAAAAAGTATAATTGCTGTTAAAATGAGCAGCTCTGACGAGGAGTTACCAGATTCCATTCTAGAGGCCGCAAACTCTGCAAATTTAAATTTATTGCCCGCTAAATCCCCAGAAAAATACGAAAAGCAATATAAACAATTTGAATACTGGTGCCGCAACAAAGGGACAGATAGTTTTAAGGAGAAGGTCTTCTTAGCGTATTTTGCAGATTTACTAAAATCAGTTCAGTCAAATACTTTATGGAGTAAGTACTCTATGTTAAAAAGTGTCCTTAAAATCAAAATAAACTTGGATTTAAGTCAATATTTAAAGCTAACATTGTTTCTAAAAAAGCAAAATGTGGGATATCGTCCGAAAAAGGCCAAACTTTCTGACAAAATTGAAGTTTCCACGGAAGAAGCACCTGATCAAATTTACCTTCTAATAAAAGTCGCCACCATTTTTGGGTTGGCCGATGCTTGCAGGCGCGATGAGCTTTGCAAGATAATGGTTGATCACATAGAGAATAAAGGAAATTTGATAGTAGTGAAAATTCCTGACAGTAAAAACAATACTTCAAGAATCTTTGTAGTATCTAATGAAACAAATAAGGGATATTATTTACAACTCTATCATAAATATGCAAATTTGCGAAAACCATCCACTCCGCACAAGCGCTTTTTTATGCAGTATCGACAAGGAACATGCGGTACTCAATGTATTGGAATAAATTCATTCGGTAAGATGCCCTCGGAAATAGCTGCATATCTACAATTGAAAAATCCAAAGCATTATACAGGACATAGTTTCCGTCGTTCATCGGCTACCATGTTGGCCCATTCTGCAGCTGGAATCACTAATGTCAAGCGACTCGGAGGCTGGAAATCGACGACTGTCGCCGCTACATTGAAGATTCGACAAATCAAAAAAAGGACATGTCAAATAAAATATTGGCCATGAACAACCGCCCTTCTTCATCAAGCTACATAAATCCTTCTGAGTTAACACCTTCATCGACATATTTGAACAACTGTCCTTCCACGCCAAGTCAGTGCTCATCAAGCCATACCATAAACCACCCACTGAATGAACTTACTGCATCGGCTATCAATTTGCATAATGTCAGCAATTGCTCTTTTGTTATAAATGTTATAAACAAATAATTTAGTTTCCTATTATTATTTTTTATTGTTATGTAATTTTTGAATTTTCTATTATTATTTTTTTTGTTATGTAATTTTTAGTTGTACTTACCTAGTTCTTTTTTTAAAGTTAAATTAAAAATTATTGAATAAATTATCATATTTTTATTTTTGTTGTTATCTGATATGAAGCTCGTAGGAAAAATGTTGTTCCTAACACGTGCGCAAAGTGCTTTTCCGCACGCAAGAATTTATCCGAACTCCGCTACGCGTCGTTCGTCCAACTATACTTGCGTGCGGAAAAGTATCACTTTGCGCACTTGTTAGGAAAATAACTATATTATTTACGAAAACTAGATTGCTTAGAAATTTAACGAGAACAAACGATTTGTACGAGTTTAAATTGCTAAAAAGTGATCTAGTTTGAGTTTAAAACATAAAAGTTTATCCGATCTTAAAAAAAAAGATCGAGTGATTTTTAGCTTGAGAAATTCACGAATTTTTGTCATGAATAGATACTAAAAAAAAATAATACTTCACTAAAAAAAAGTTTGACAGCATCAAATTAATTTGTAACAATATGTCAGGTTGCCGAGCAATGAAAAGGAAAAGGTACTCGATTTTGAGCTGGAGAGGTTTTTACCATATAATTTTTAGCTGGATTTTATCGCGATAAAAAAGGATGCACCTTTTTTTATCGATGTCAAAGTGATAAAAATGAAAATGTCAAATGGACATCTTATTGTAGAAGTGAATTTATCGACAATAAACAAAAGTACCTTTTCTTTAGTCTAAGGTACAAGCCACTCAATTTTCTTTAAGTACCCTGTATAATATATTATTCGTTGGTGATATTTATTTTCTCTGTTTTTAGCAAAGAATTATCAATTCCTAAAAGCCAACCTTCTTTACAAAAATTAACATTTGATGATGATCTATTTGTTAGACCGAGAAGGGTGCTGATTTTGCTTCATATACACCACATTCCACCTCTGCTTTCAGATATTCTTTCTCCTATCATTTTAGTTTCTTTTTTTATTTTAATAGGTATTTTAATATCTCTGATGGATAGGTTATATTTATAAGTTAAGTTATTATACCAGTATTAATTATTAAACGCTATACTTAATTAAATAAAAAATGGCATCGACTCATCGATACCTTCTACTTTGACCCAAAAATAGTTTGAATAATCGCAGCCTTCACATAGCTGTTTTTTTAACACAAAATCTGTAATATGATAATTTGCAGGTATTCTCGCAAACCTATATGCATAAATTAATACGTTTCTATAACTTTTTCAAGGTTTTCCAAAATACCGGGGACATGCGATGAAGTATTTGTCGATATTTCACTGTCTAGTCTAGTTACAGTTACGCACAGATAATTTTGTGGATGCCCTCGTATATGATGGTGGGTCCACTAATATACAAATTTTTAGTTTTATTACAAATTGCTTATTTGCCAAGAAATATAAAGGTGTACTAATAAAAACACCCGAATAATCCTAATTCCATTTCAGTTCGAGAAGGAATCTAGCAATGACTTGGAACAACTTCTGAACCAAACCATAAATGAAGGAGTGTCAATGGAAGATCTTCGACTACCCGACAACGTACATCCCATCCATTATCGGTTAAAGTTGCATCCAATACTGGACGAACCATCCGAAGACAATTTTACGTTTACTGGTGAAGTCAAAATATCGGTAAGCGTGGTATTGTCAGCTCATCAGCAAGCCGCAATTGCTTATCGTATTTTTTCTTTGGTATATAGATAAACTGCACCTCATCCACCAATAAGATAGTCCTAAATTGGGACGAGGAGCTTGAAATTCTGGATTCGGATGTAACAGTGTGGACGGTTAAGCAAGAGCAACTTAATTCGAATGCTAGCCATAATGTGACTAGGAGAGAAGTGGTGGACAATGAAGGAATTAACGGGGGACTTGTGGCTGAGGATGATGTGACAACTGAAGAAGTTGAAATTACCACTGAGACAGCTGCAGAAGCTATTTTTGACAAAGTATGTTACTTACTTAAAGAATAATTATACTGGGTGACATAATTTTTTTCTTGTTGTAAGATATAAAGCTGAATACGATATTGCAGTAGAATGAACCTACCTGAATACAAAAATGGACAAAAAAAAAGTTGTAGCGCATAAGGTTTTCTTGTCACAATAAACAAACTACATATAGTGTGTGCCATTTAAAATTTATTGAAAAAATGATTTTATATGTTTTTTAACCCTGTATATCGACAATATTTATAAGTTATATTAAGTTAATATCTAAATCAAAAGCAAACATATTATTTGAAACGCACTAATTCTATTTTTTCTCCAACGTCATATCTTCTCTCTTTAAAAACCAATAGTAATCACCTGTCTCACCCTTCTCGTCGTCGACAACGCCCAAATTCTCAGGAAAAAATGATAATGGGATTGTAGAAAGTGAACTTTTAATGACATTCAGCAACCAAGCGATTTATAGGAGTCTAATTATTTATAGCATTCACAAAGTTTTTCGTTAGTACAAGTTTAATGTGAAGAGGATACAAAAATACTTAACATTTTGAGATCCCGGTTTCACTACTTTCCGGCCAAATTTTCGCTACATTGTTCCACAAACAAATAAAACAGCAATATATTGAAAATCTTCCCTGAAGTGCCACTAAAATTGCTATAACTTTAAAATCTCCACATATCTGCCATTTCTAGCGGTTGAAGATCATTTTATCTAAAATAATGCGCATATTTTCATAGGTTTCTCTCATTGTTACTGTCATTGTTAATAACACAGCTTCTGAACTATATTTAGATGAGGCTGTGAACAAGCGCTACTTACAAGGAGAATTCTCGGTAATAAATTGCATTAAACCATCAATATCAGTACATCATAATGTAAAATGCAGAAAACGTAGCATTTCTTTTCCTAAGAGCTGTAATTTTTGTTCATTTAGCTTGTAAGTTCCACTCCTTTAGACAGAAACCAAGAAGTCCTGACTGTTGCATTGACAAACCCAAATCACGTACTAAATCATTTTGAACATTTGAAGAACTGGGACTGCCTGATGATGCGTTTATTATCTCCCAAAATAATATTTTGTCAATCTAAAGGCGCAGTAGGTGCTGGTAAGTCTGCATTGTGAGGAACAAGTCTTATGGCAGAAGGCAAATTCGGATATTCGATCCTGCTCTTTTCTTTCCTGGAGTAATCAAAAGCAAAAATAGCAATCGTCAAAATGGTTGGTGGGTTCTCGCCATACCATTGGAACTGCAAAAGGCATACTATTTCTCTTCTCTTTCATCCACTGCACTAACGACACGCTACAGCTGATAAAGGATACATGGGGAGCCCACTGCTTGTCTTGATCTTCGATTAAAACACCAAAGAGAGCTTCATAACATAGAGGCGCATCAACTTCCCCTTTTTGTTAAAGTCTGACCAACATACAGATCTTCCATGCGCCATAAAAAAGCAATTGAGGCAAACACTGAAGATACGCCCCTATGTTATGAAGCAATGGATATGAAATAGGTTTTTTTCAAGAAAATAGCCTAGCTTGTGACTTCACCAGAAATTTTTCACAAATATAACGAAACTTTAGGAGAAATTTTGCAAATGCCTAACCTGACTTTTTCGTCGCTGAAAAACTTCTTTAGCTACACAGAACCATCTTATTCGAAACTCAAAGAAAGACTGAATAAGAAAATAAGTTTAATGTTGTCTTGCTGCTTTAAAATGCACCCTTCCTAAAAGACCCCTCATAAAATTTGCTACCTACCTCATTGAAAAGTGATACGTATTAGGGCTTTATGAATATTTTTTCTATTATAAGAAGGATACGGGCTTAGCTGTGTGACAAAAATCGTGTTGTGACTAAACATATTTTGGGCATTTTAGGTTCTGATTACTTCGGAATTGGTGGCTCTAAATATCCATGAAATAATTAAGGATAAGGCCAACTATAAGCTAACCATCCTGTTAAAAGAAAGGCTCTATAGTGGAGAGACTTATACCGTCTATATCAAATTCTCTGGAAACATAACTAACAACTTGGTGGGCTTGTATAGAACTAGTTACACGGATCTGGCTGGAAATGTTAGGTTAGAACGTTTATCACAACACACTGTTAAAAGAAATAAGTATTGCTTGCAAAACATAATTGGATTTAAATCCTTTCTTTGTAGATGGTTAGCAACAACTCAATTCGCCACAGTCTATGCGCGGACGGTATTCCCCTGCTTTGATGAGCCCTCATTTAAGGCGTCCTTCGAGATCAGCATAGCCAGGAGAACCAACATGACGGTTCTCTCAAACATGCCTCTCAGAGAAATCGAACCGATGTAAGTAAAACTTGTGAAGTGTAGGTCAACGACTAACTGAATTCTCAATTCAGGAATGAAACTGGATGGGTTTGGGACCACTTCGAATCTTCCCCGCTTATGTCCACGTATCTCGTCGCGTTTACCGTCAGTGACTTCGAATATCTTTCGGCAAACTCGAGCACCGGCCCTGTTTACAAAGTTTGGGCCCCCAAGGACGACCTGTTCAAAGCCCAATACGCTTTGGATGCCGTCCAAGAGATCCTACCGTTCCTCGAACAATACTTCGGCATAAAATACCCATTGCCTAAGTTAGACTTGGTTTCCATTCCCAGTTTCGGAATGGACGCGATGGAAAATTGGGGTCTGATTTGCTTCAAGTAAGTATTTTCATTAATACCCTCGTGATTAATATATTGACGCTACAACATTTTTATAGGAAGTCAACCTTGCTCTTTGACCCGTCGTCGCGAAGCATCAAAACCAGGAGCCTCATATTTTCCAAGATAGCACATGAATTGGCCCATCAGTGGTTCGGCAACCTGGTGACTATGGAATGGTGGTCAGATCTCTGGTTGAACGAAGGGTTTGGAACATTCATGGCCGAAGTTACATTAACTAGTGTAAGCATCGGCAAGAGTATCGGTTTCAACTTAGTGTTGGCACTAACAGCAGCATCATTATTTTTAGTTACGACCGAGATGGCATGTTTATAGCAGCCTGCAACTAAGAAATAGCTACAAGACCCTCTACTATGACAGTTTAAAATCTACTAAAAGTATCGAGACGAAAATTAGCAACAACGCTGAAATTGAACAAATTTTTGACACTTACATAGTTACGAAGAAGGGTAGTAGTATACTAAAAATGTTGAACTACACTCTGACCAAGGATATTTTTCAGAAAGGGCTACATAACTATTTAAAGAAATTGTAAGTATTATTTTATGTATTATGTAGGTGACCCTCCTAAATAAATTAGTTCCTGCGCTAATAAATCTTTTGAAGCTCATACAAGTCAACTAATCAAGACGATCTGTGGGGGCTGTTCACTAAAAGAGCCCACAACCAAAGCATCATACCAGAAAATATTACAGTGAAGGCTCTTATGAATTCCTGGACCACCCAGAGCGGATACCCATGCATAACAGTCACTAGGAACTATACTACAGGTAATCGTCTCGATAACTTTACAATACTCGCCTGAGTCCTGGCATTACCATGATATCCGTGTTGAATACTTTAGGGGTTGCTATGGTTAACCAAACCAAAATGACCGAAGACTTTAACACTACCACTGATGATTTGTGGTATGTGCCAGTAAACTACATCACGAGAGACGACAAGAATGTGGAATCCATCTGGCTGGGCAATGTCAGGGAAACCGAACTGAATTTATCCACTCTGGACATTGACTCTTGGATTCTGGTTAATATTGATGAAACAGGTAAATTTATTGATAATAACGGAGAGATTTTAATACGAGTTTTACTCCATGTCTTCTTAAGGCTTCTTCAGGGTAAATTACGACCTCCACAACTGGAAGTTGCTGACCTTCCAACTTAGGAGGAATCCCAACAAAATTCCAGTTTCAAACAGAGGTCATCTCATTGACGATGCTTTCCAGCTGGCCAACACAGGTTTGATAAATTACACGGTTGCTTTTGATCTGGTCAAATATCTCACCATCGCCGAAAGCAATTACGTACCTTGGTATGCCACCCTGAGAAACACAGAAGAATTAAGGTAAACATTTGATAGAGTAATAAAAATTAACATTTTTTTAAAAACACGTATTTTATACGTTTTAGGGTGATTATCAGCAATTACGAGTACTCTGGCCTTTACGACAACTTCATCCTGAAACTGGTTAGACCGATGTTTGACCAATTAGGTACATCTCAGAACACATCAGACACCCAAAACGAAAAACTTCTGAGGCTGCTCATTGTGACGTCCGCTTGTCAGTTACGGTACTGGAAATGCACTCAATGGGCAAGGACAATGTATGATCAATGGATGAGTTCGGAGAATCCCGAGGAAAATAACATGTAAGTGCGTAGGATAGGGAGAAAGAAACCGGAATAATCCATTTATTTTTTAGAATTAATGTGGATTATCGGTACATCGTACAATGTTCAGCTATCAAAACAGGAGGGCCCGAGGAATGGGATTTTATGTGGAATAGAACTCTGTCGCCCTCCATATCTGCTAATGACCTACAAACAGCCTATTTGAGCCTGGGTTGTACCTATGATCCGTGGTTGATAAACAGGTAGGTGTTGTCATATATAGGTTAGTGGATTTCCAATTTAGTTGATTTACAGTAAGCCCATCACCTAATTACTTTTGCAGATACTTGGAGTATTCCTTGGACGGCAATATGACTTTAGAGAACGTGCAGAACGTCTGGAAATCAATTAACCACCCAGTCGGTGTAAGGACAGGCTTCCAATTCCTCAGACTAAACTGGGACAGGATCTTTGAAACATACGAAGACATATTTCCAGTTTTCAGCACTATTTTCCATGATTTCGTATCGCAATTGTCTACAGAGATCGATTTGGAAGACGTAAGTCCCCCTTCATGATAATTGCCTCACTGCTAATGTACTTCTGTTATTTTAGCTAACGACGTTCTACAAACTTCACCAAAGTGATCTGAAGTCAGTAGCTACGATTCTGCAAAGCTCGGTGGACCAGATGAAAGTGAGGATAAAATGGAGAAAGAAACATCTGGATTCGGTGGTGAATTGGTTAAAGGAGAATAAATTTTAGGAGACGAAGATCAGTATTGTTTTAAATCCCATAGAAAAAATGAACAAGAAGATGTAAATATTTTATTAGTTTTAAATTTTATTTGATGTACACTTGTGGATTGTTTAAAAAATATATTATTTATAATTTATAGGAATCGATGAACCGTATTTTAACAAAATAGATAAGGGCCGTAACTGTCCTTAATCCACAATCCTATCTTTAATATTGTCTTGTTTTGTAATATACTTGTTATTAAGTAGTAGTTAATTAATTTTTTTTCTGCCCTTTCTCCAAAAAATTCCGTTGTAAGAAGTTACTTCCATAAAAAGCAGTCAAATACTTCATAAAAATAGACACTTATACTTGCTTGTAAAATATATCTGTAGTAAAGGCCAACGATATAAAGTGAACTTTACTATACTGCAGGGTCTACTAAGAAAACAACACGTGATTATTTTCGTTTTATTTTATTCAACAACATAAATACTTAAATATATATGTAACATGTGCCTATCTAAATTTAATTACCTATTCCTACAATTAAGGATAAAAAAATATTAAAAATAACAATTTAAATAATTAGAGAATCAAATGTTTTATACCTATAAGAAGCGTCAAAAAGCAATATACTTATACTACTTTACAAATTTAAAGCTTAACCCATAAATTTGTTGGTTATTAGTGTTTACATACAAAAGAAAATATTTAATAATTTTAAGGGTGGGTCAAAGTATTTCTGAACACCTTGTATATTTGTACAGGTTAAATTCTAAAAACTTATTTCTTAGGTCTAAGTACACTTTTGGTTAGCTGAGCTATCTTACCTTAAACACCACTTCAGTGGCGGCGATAAGAACAACATAATAATATTCGATTTTTTAGCTTACCTATAATATTATAGTGGAGTTTATAAAACTCCCTTAGAGGCCGCTACTGAAAACAACAAAACAAATAAAATAGCCCTACCAAGCACAATTATTGCATATTTTGACAAAATGTACAATAATCAAAAAATATCACATCAAAATACCGTGGGTTGCGAATAAGTACGTTCATGACAAAACTCGCGATTACATTTTACAAAAATATATTTTTTATGCTGTCTCCCCTATTTTTATATGAGCTGCTTAGAAATTACGTATTCCTTAAATTTATTTAGTTTTTCTCAAATGTTACGAATATTATAAAATTTGGCATCACTGTAAGTTATTTTGTTGTATAAAGTCTACTTTTTACTAAGCAATGCAGTAGCTTCCAGGAAGATGAGCTTCACATATTTTATGCTGCTTAGATGATCCGGAATGCCTGCATAAAAATGTGTAAATTTGGCATCATTGCAAGTATTTTTTAAAATTTGGATTGGAGTGTAAGTTCTAATGAATCAGTGGTTTTATGTGGTGCGGCTCATGTGGGTTAAGGGTGACTGTTTCTTTTCTAGTTATTAAGGGGTTTCTTTAGTATTCTACATCTCCCTCTAGCAATATGGCAGGTGAGAAAGTAAAAGTTTACGACACTATGAGATATTTATTTATATGCTGTTGGGCGTTAGTCCAGAGCACCCCCGCCTGTATTCGGCAGCATCAGACAGAGCAGTCCGCTTCCTAATAAAAAGAAATAATGTTTGGTAAATATTCAGACCGAAATGCTGGTGTTGAACTTACCGAAAAGCATGGCGGCGAATAGCACTATCGGTATTGCACAGTTTAGGTCAATGAGGAAACCAAATAATAGATTCCCGATCAAGGCACCACCTCGTCCAAATGTTAAAGAAAGTGCAGCTGCCATCACCCTATAAATTATAATAAAATTAAGCTGGTTGGACAAAATGTTATATAAAGGGTGCCTTAAAATGTATGCAGATTTTAAATATCGTGCATTTTCGTTTTTGTCATAGTAGGCTTTTGAAGATTTGATAGCTGTCATGTAATTAATTGCAATTAATAGCCATGGAACGCTACACGGTTGTTATCGTGAAAACGTATTATAAATGTGGAAGAAATTTGAGCAAAGTGGTTCAGTTGGAAACATAAAATCCACAGGGCGGCCGCGTACAGCTCGATCTATTGAAAATATTGCAGCAGTGTCGGAAAGTGTTGGCGAGAATCCAGGCACGTCGATTCGACGTCGGTCACAGCAAGTGAACTTTACCAAAAGCAGTATGCAGCGAATTCTTACAAAATATTTGCATTTGCATGCCTATAAAATCCAATTGACCCAAGAATTGAAGCCAGCAGATCATGGGTTGCGCCGTGAATTTGTTAAGGTAAGGTGGGGCAAGTGCAACTTTGGGGCAAGAGCATCTATTCCCTTTGTAAATTCATAAGGCATTAAATGCTTCATTTTTTTGGCACCCTTACTTTCGTTGTACTCTTAGCAACAGCGCATTCTAGAATTCAACGCGCCAAATGCATCTGCATTCAGTCTGTCGACAACGAACGTGCCGTGCTGTGTTTTTGCTACTGTGGTGTGTAACAAATAATATATTGGCGGTAAGTGTTTGTGTGCATAAATTCTAAATAGCTGGTAGAAAAAAATCTCATATGAAACTTATATGTAATGGAATAACAGCATATATAATTGATTTGGATTTGCTTCTGGATTTTAAGTCATGTTCGGGGTCGCACTTGCCCCATGAAAATACGCGACTGGGGCAAGTGCGACTTTTACCGGTGGGGTAAGTGCGTTCTTGTGGGCGCACTTGCCCCTTGTGGATTTTTTTTCAAAAATAAAGATAATAAAACGGAAAGTATGCCATGGGGCAGAAGTCATAACAAGCCAAGAGGTATTGCAACGACTAAACGAAAAAGACCAATTGTTACTAAAGTCCAAAAATAAAAAAAATAAACCTAATCATCAAACCGAATCAGTATCCGATGATGATGACGAACTTCCGTTGATTCACATAAAACAAAAACTGGTTAATGAAAAGAGGAAGCCACCAAGAAAACCCAAGAAGAAGAAAAAAACTTCAAGCTGATTCATCATCAGAAGAAGACGAATCCGTTGGTGAACTTTTAACTGGAAGCGAAGATAACTTGGAGAGCTTTGACGATTTTGAGCAAGAAGAACAAGACGTACAAAATACATCAAAAAACATAAATGACATGAATATCAATGACTGGGTCCTAGTTAAATTTCCCGGGAAAAAAATAATTAAATATTATGTGGGTCAAGTAACTAATATGTCTGATTGCGAGATTACTGTAAATTTTGCTAGAAAAAGTATTTTTTTCAAGAGAAACTCTATGTTTATTTTCCCTGTTGTCCAAGATTGTTGACCGCTTTCTAAGAATGATATTATTTCAGTCTTACCTAACCCGAAAATTAGTCGCAGAGGTGAAATAAGCTTTGAAGTATCATTTGATATGTACAATATCCAGTAAATAGGGGTTTGAAAAAATACTTTTTATCTACCTTAGAAGATTAGTTTTAGAATAATATGTTTTTGCACTAACTGTATTATTTAAAGTTACCTTAATATATTTTTTTTGGACAAAATAAAAAGTTTTTAAAAATTTATTTTTTGAGTATACTCTTTACCCCTGATACCAAAGTATTTAACTTGCAAAAAATTAAAGATAATCCAGATTTGTAAAAAGTTTTAGAAAATTGTGCATAAAAGCTAAGTGCTCTTGCCCCGTGAATTAATTTAATATACTTAGATGGACCCGTGATCTACAAAGACGCACTTGCCCCATCACAAGGGGCAAGTGCGTTTTCACGACTAAACGTTTTTTAAAATTTATATAAATTTAAATTTTGCTCGTTTTTAATTGATATTAAATGGTTAGCTAGAAAACCCCCACAACGGATCAAGAAAAAAAAATGAAATTAAATGGCACAAAAATAGCTTTTTTATTAACTCATAAAGCATTACTTATGTATTTTGGGGATTCACTTGCCCCACCTTACCTTAGTTGGATTTTGGAAAACGAGGCAAATGACGGAGATTTTTCGAAGAAAATCCTGTTTAGTGATGAGGCACATTTTCAATTAAATGAATACGTCAATAAGCAGAATTGTCGAATTTGGGGGAAGAGAATCCTCGTGTTATCCACGAAAAACCAATGCATCCTCCACGAGTCACCGTTTGGTGCGGTTTTTGGTTCGGCGGAATAATTGGGCCATACTTCTTTGAAGACGAGGCTGAAACTGCACTTACAGTGAATGGCGAACGTTGTCGTGCAATGTTAGAAGAGTTTCTGTGGGCTGAATTAGACCGAATTAATGGTTTCAACAAGACGGAGCGACCTGTAACACTGCGCGTAAAACAATGGACTCGTTACGACTGAAATTTCCTGGTCGTGACATATCTCGCAATGTTGATCAGAATTGGCCACCACGATCCTGCGATATAACACCGTGCGACTTCTTTCTCTGGGGTTTTCTTAAATCTCGTGTTTATGCCAATAAACCAGCCGCGATTCCTGACTTAAAGAACGAATTTCGACGAGTCATTGATGAAATTCGTCCACAATAATTTCGTCAAAAGGGCAAGGGCTTGCCAGCAAAGCTGTGGTGGACATTTGTCGGATATTGTGTTTCACACTTAATCGTGATGTGTATTCTTTCTAATCACAGTAAAGTTTTGATATATTTCAAGAAATAAATGTGTTCCGTTAACAAATAAAAATGTGCGTTCATTCTGAGACACCCTTTACAATTAGAGATGCAGTATGCAGTGTCCTTGCTTAGCATATAGGACTGTTTTGACTTAAATGTATCACTTACATCCCTGGTAGTATAAAAATGTATTAATTTCATTATGACCGATAAATCCAGAACAGTGGCGTAGCAACGGGTGGTTTTGGGGGCAACCCCCCCCCCCCCCCCCCCCGAAAAATTATTCGTTTCGGATAAAATTTACTTCAATGTAAAACTAATAGCTAGAATAATTTAGAATGTTTGATTATTTGATTATTCATAATTATGATTATAAATGTCATGACTTTAAACGTTTACACACCCTACGAAATAAATTAACGCTGTTAATACACAGAATTTGAACTATGAATGCTACTGTGCCCCCCCCCCCCCAAATCTTTCGCTACGCCACTGATCCAGAAACAATTCCAAAGTTACCAAAAAATCCAACTGATCGGACCATGACTTTAATTCAATGCAGTGCCCTGATCAATTAAATTGTCGCATCTTTAATTAATAAATGAATTCACAATACTCAACGATTGAACAATTGCCATAGCCATTCATGTACAGGGTGATCCTTAAGTACATAAAGAAAATCTGGGATATGATTCCTGACATCATGCTAAGACGAAAAGTTCATATGGACATATTATGCCCTAAAATGCTTGCCCTCTAAAATACAGGGTGTTAAAATAATTAAAAAATATTATTGTTTTTTTTTTTAATTTCGAAAGCCCTTGAAGATACGGTATTAAACTGCACTTTTTCGTTAAAAAAGGTTTTGCTTACTTTCACCAGTGGCGTGCGTGAAGATGCCATCAATATTTTTTTTGTGAAAATCTTTGATCCGCCACTGATTTTTTTAAACTTTAATGCATTTTCAGCATTATTGATCAAAACAGTGCTCATTTGGCAGATATGCATTTTGTTTATTATCTTGCTGATGAAAATGCATACATAGCAAGACGCATTCACCAGGCAAGGTATCCGAATGGTGTAGCACCGTGTGCTCAGACCTTTGTAAGTCTCCATCGCCAATTATCAGAGACAGGAAGTTTTGTAAGAGTTTCTGATATTCCTGGCAGGCCAAGGACGGTAAGAACGTCGATCAGCAAACCGTTTTGAGGATTCTTCACGATCATCAAGTATCCTTACCATATACAACGAGTCCAGACCCTTTTACCGCGTATTTTTCCTCAACGCGTTAATTTTTGTCAATGCACAATTTTTAGATAATTTCTTTTTTACCGATGAAGCTAATTTTTCTAAGAATGGCATAACAATCACATTTGGAGTCAAGAAAATCCACACGCTATTGGCGAAAGGCATTTTTAGTACCAATTTTCGTTAAATGAATGGACAGGAATAGTTGCTAACAAACTAATAGCTCCTTTCTTTCTTTTTTTTTTTAATGACCAAACTTATCGCAATTTTTATAGAAAATGAGCTGTCAATATTAATTATTGAAAGACTTGCCATTAGATCAGCGAAACCAGTTGTTTCCTATGCATGACGGAGCTCCCGCCTATTTTAGTGCCACAATCAGAGAATATCGAAATCGATGGATTGGTAGAGGCATCGCAAGCAATATGCTTTAAGCTTTTCAGCATCCTCTGCATCCTTTAAAAAGAAGCTTAAAATTGTATTTTTTAATCAATAGTGATAGCCCCTTTCCGACTTTGTCTTGCACTCAGCAAGTACTACTAGAATATGCACTGCTCAAGTGTAAGTTGATGATAATTTTATTACTCTGTGCTTCATCCTTTATCCTCTCTTTTCTCTTCTTCGTCCCTCTTTTATACTCCCACTGTATGTTCTTTTTTATGTTACTATATAATATGAGTTAATTAATTAAAGCACTCAATCCATCCACAAAAGTATCTTCTGAAACATGCAGGAAGCTGCAGTTATGGCCATTGAAGTCACTCTCACTTCTTTTAGGCAATATATTCGTGTTTTATTATTATCGTAATTTGCGTATACAAATTTTTAGTAACAGCAAACTGTTAACGACGTCTATTCGTTTAAAGTTCTTGGGTACACTCGTAGTTAATAATTTCATGAAACTGACTGTACTAAATCTAACCTTAGATTCGTTGGAAACAAGTCCACCATGACGCAGTACACGGTACTGATGCCCAAACTGGTTAAGGCTTCAAATATACAACTCAAAGCCAGGTTGGAGTTGGTAGAGTCTACGAAGTAGAGGCCTATGGTTACAGATCCTGCTACCAGCAAACTGAAAACTGCAACAAACGGTTAACTTAGTTAAAAAAGACTTTTTTTCATATGAAGCCCTACCTAAAAAGAATTTGGTTCCTAGCCTATGCACGCACAGCGGCAACCAGAAGCTGGTAGGGATACAGGCCAACCCTATAATAAGCGTGTGTAAGAACACTGAGTCCGCGATGGGTTCCCCGCAGAATTCTTCTAAACCATTTGTCGTGTTGGTACCTAGAACAATAGAGGACACCTCGCATACTGTCGCTTTTTCGTTTGGGTGAACCGATTCAAATTCCTCGAAACGGTAGAAGAGCTCCGGGAACCAGATCATCAACGTATAGTAACTAAAAAGATAAGTAATTGTTATTTGGTACCAGGACATGAGATATTTCAAGGTACCTTGTGGTGAGCCCAAACTGAATTGCACACGTGATCACAGTGTATCTTAAATGTGGAGGCTTGCAAAGTGCCTTCGTCTGTTCCCAGATTTCTTGAAGTAGCAGTTTCAGTTCCTTTGGTTTTCTGATCCTCAAACTTCTAATGCTTCTAGTCGATTGCTGCGATACAACGCTCATTGTACGGACTTTTTCTCGCAAACTTCTGACCTAAAGAAAATACGTTGTGAGTAATAATAATAATAATAATAATAATAAAGGTCTTTTTATTATGAAAACATATATAACTACAAAGAATACAAGGCAATACAAACAGAAGCAAGGCGCAGTCTAGCCTAAGCGGCTACTCTACTGAACCCCGCAATGCTTGCTAAAATTAAATAATATATATAGATAAATGCTGCTAAATGCACACATATAATATTATAGGCATAATATTATGAAAAGGAGATAATATATTATTATACATAGTAGCTGAAAAAGAAGAAAATATACAGAAACGAAAGGAAATATGTAACATTCAGATTCGATGGATATATAAAATATATGTAATACAATAATTATGAAGAAAAAAAAAACAAAATAAATAAAAAGTTAAACTAACGGAGTGATTCATTTTGAGAATTAAATAAATATTTTTTATATTGCGATTTAAATCTATCACTATTAAGAAAAGTCAATTCTTCAGGTAAGGAGTTATACAATTTTACCGCGTGATATGTAAATGACCTTTGAAACATGGCACTCTGATGGTGAGGCATCGTCATTCTGTTAGGGAACCTAATGTGGCGAGCATGGATATTATCACGAGATACCAATTTAATTTTCAGGGAAAGAGGCAGGCTAGGATTTTTTAGAATTTTAAACAAGAAATTTCCTAAATGCAAAGTTCTACGATTGTTCATTACTAACCAATTGAGATATTTGAATGTGTGAGAAATATGATCAAACTTTCGAAGTCCAAGAATCAGGCGTGAGCATGTATTCTGTACTTTTTGTATTCTATTTTTATCTGCCAAATCAAGGCATGGCCCATAAATGAAGTCACAGTAGTTAAAACTTGATAAAACGAGACTCTCACAGAGCAGTTTCCGCAATTTTAAATTAAGGATATGACGATTGTTATATAATATTCTTAAGGACAGATATGACCTTTGAATTAGTTTCTTTACATGCTCTCTAAACCTTAATTCACTATCCAGTATTATTCCCAAGTTCTTCGCCGTCTTAACCACGGGGAGCACAACACCATCAATAAGTATACTGATATTATCAGTTAAAAAATTAACGTTATTTTTATTCCCAAAAAGCATTAAGGATGACTTTGATGGATTTAACCTCAAATTGTGATCCAAAGAAAGCTTGTTTAACACATTCAAATCTTCGTTTAGCAAATTTGATACGTTTATATAGTCTTGGTAGTCGAAATGAAGGAAAATTTGTGTGTCATCCGCATATGCCTGGACCTTACAGTGCTTTAGGGATTTTAGGATATCAGAAGTATAAATAATAAAGAGTAGAGGCCCTAAAATAGATCCTTGAGGCACACCAGACAAAATTTTAATTTGTTCCGAGTAATTGTTTTTATAGGCAATTCTTTGAAACCTGTTGTTAAAATATGATGCAATAAGATGTAAGGATGATTCTTCAAAGCCATAATATTTTAACTTTGCCAACATAAGTGAATGATTAAGGGTATCAAAGGCTTTTGAAAAATCTAGTAGAACTAACGCTGTGTTTAGTCTTTTATCAATTGCTGCCATTATATCATCTGTGATGTTAACAAGAGCGACAGAGGTGCTAAAGTCTTTTCTAAAGCCACATTGGCTATCTGGTATTATTTTGTTTGTAACACAGTATTGAAATAATTGACCATATAAAACTTTTTCAAAAATTTTAGAAAGTAGCGGTAATATACTTATGATTCGGAGATCGTTAAAAGTTATAGGATTATTAGATTTAGGCAATGGTTTGCCAACAGAAATTTTCCACTGATCTGGAAAATAGTTAGCCTCTAGACAACAATTGATGATATGTGTGACATACGGATCTACGTGCGGGCTACAGGATTTTAACATTTTCAAAGAGATTTCGTCTATACCAGCAGCATTAGAAGTGATTGAGTGAATTATTTTGTGAATATCTGCTATTTCAGTCATTCGAAAAGAAAAGGACAGGTCATTATTAAAAATGCTATTATTGTAAAAATTCTCCTTAGGGCCACAATCTGAGGCAGTCTGCAAATACCTACCAAAGAATGTACTTATATCATTAGGATCAGACAAATTATCAGGAATGTTGCAGGCCTTGCTTGAGCTTATATTTAAAGTTCTCAAGGAGTTCCAAGTTTTTCTAGAATTATTTTCTGCACAAACGGAATCAAGATACTGTCTCTTTTCCCTTCTAACCATAGAAACAGCAAAGTTTCTTAATCGCTTGTACTCTTCCCAGTCATGAGCAGCCCGAGTCCTCTTAAAGGTCTGTAATGCCCGATCCCTGTTCTTCATGAAAACCCTCAGGTTAGGTGTTAGCCACGGTGCTCTCGGTTTAGTAAGTCTAGAGACCTTATAGGGGGCATGCTTATCAAAAAGGGAAAATAGAAGGTTATTAAACATGTTAATTTTATTATCTATATTGGGCTCGTAAACAATATCATTCCATTGAAGTGCCTGAAGATCAATAAGAAATAGGTTAAAGTTAAAATTGTTGAAATTTCTATACCGAATAATCTTTGGTTCCGTGTGTGCTTTTTCTATTTTTAAACTGCAATGGACAAGAAAATGATCGGAAACATCAGGCACCGCCACCGTTCCAAAATTATCCACCAGAGTGTCATCGGTGATGAAAATGGGATCGAGAAGGGTACTCGACGTTCTTGACACTCTAGTGGGTTGGTCAATAATCTGAACAAAATTATAATTTTCAAAGAGAGAGGTAAGTGGATTGTCTGCCTTTAACAGGTTTATATTGAAATCCCCCACACAAACGATTTCATCCACAGTTGGATAAAGAGCAGAAAAAATATTGTCAAAATCGTTAATAACACTGGTAAAGTTAGTGTTTGGGGGCCGGTAGAAAACGCAAAATGCATAGTGTTTATTTTTTATTTTGATTTTAATAACTAAATACTCAAGAAAATCTGCAACAACAAACCCAAAATTCACTACCTCGAAAACTAAATTATTCTTCACATATATCGCTATCCCTCCACCCCTTCCCAATCTGTCCTTACGAATCATGCGATAGCCTGAAATAACAAAAGGTGTAACGTCATCACCATCAGATAGCCACGTCTCTGTAAGAAAGATCAGATCGAAGTCATAATCTCCAATAACTAACTTAAAGTCATAAAAACCTGTAAAAATAGAGCGAATGTTAAATTGAGCAATTTTAAATTTCAAGTTATTCATCCTAAATTAGTAACTAACTGCGCATATGCGCCGCATTAAACAATAGTAAATTATACCTAGAAAAGGTGTATTGGCACATTTATTTATCCTAGTTTATCCCTATCAAATAATACAATCAACATAAATAAATAGAAATGAAAATAATTAAATAGGTATTAACCATCTCACCTTGCCAAATTGCTATACATTAAGGAAAAAAAATAGAATAATAATTTGTACTTAGCATTTCACAAAAAGAGATAGGCATTGAAAGAATTTTATTAAAGAAACAGCCTTTCGTCCTTAGCAACATAAACAGTTTTCAATAGAGACGTATTGTAAAATTACGTTGTAAATATACGTTTAATTTATATGAAATTACATAGCTAGTAGCAACTCTTTTGCTTAGTGACGGGGTCCAAATAATATATTTTTCCGGACATTGACCAGACACTAAGTAAAACTTATCCAGATTCGTGGCAACTTACTGGGAAATTGGCTCCGTCATCGTTATAATTGCTGGAATACATATCTCTAAGGACGTCCAGGGCGGCATCAGCCTCTCCGCATTCCAGGAGGAATTTGGGACTTTCCGGAAAGAACACGAGCCACAAGCCGATGAGGATGCTGGGAATTGAACACGTGGCGACGAACAGGTTCCAGCTGGCGAATTTGAAATTGTTTTCCGCCACGTATTCGAATTCCATTGGAATTATGATCCAAGCAATTCCTAAAAAATTACAAATGTATAATAAGAACATTAAATATTGATAAAATGCAACTTACCTGGTAGAATTATCACTCCAAAGGTCCAGAATAATTCCATCCAGCACAAAATCGTTTCACGATATTTCCCCGGTTGAAATTCTCCTAGATATGGAAAACAGATGCCCATAGCTCCAGTTATCCTTAACAAACAAAACAATATAAATAGATTGCTGGAAGATTAAACATTTTAAAATCACGTAATGGTCTTTTCTGGTCTATTTTCAATGTTTTTGTACTTACGCGAACCCATTTAGAAACCGCAGGAACATGAATAACCAGTAGATTTGTGAAATGCTTGACAGAAGTCCACAAATCCCATCCATGATTAAAGCGCCGATCAGAACGGTCCTTCGGCCCTTTGTGTCAGCCAGGCAACCCCAAAAATACGAGCCAATGACCATCCCTAAGATATATTTATATAATTAATCTATGCAGTGAGATGCCTCTTCCCTTCGTCAGATCCTGGCCTCATTGACGAGCCGAAGCCCCGTCTGGAAAGGAATCTGGCGGAGGGAATTAGATGAACCTTTACATTTATAATAATCTAGATCTGCTTTGTTACAATTCGTATAGTAGTAGACAAACAACGGCAAAAATTCTTCTTGCAAACGGCGGACCTTGAAATGTAAAGTCTGTTCAGAGATATAAGAAAGTGACTAACTGATCTCTATTAGGAAAGACACGGGCCAGCTGTAAAATTGAAATATGGCCGAACAGGTCCGTATTTTGCTTAGAATTTAATCATGGTTTGTAATAAAAATAAGTAAGACATTAAATAATATTTTATTTATGTTTAAATGTGAAATTACAAGTTATTTTATTATTAAAAATTATATTTGTGATTACAAAAATATACAAATTATTCGGTACTTATAATAATTATTCACTTAATATATCAATATCACTATCGCTATCATCATCTATCCTAATTATTATTTGTGCTATATTGTTTATATGAATATAGGATTTTTCCACTTTCCAACATGTGTAACAGAACTTGCCCAACTTTGTGAAGGGATATTAAAAACTTGAGTTTCTACAAGCTCAAGTACACCGGAGTTAATAGTAGGGCAAATATTGTTACGACGAATGGCAGATTTCAGTTGGTGCCAAACATGTTCGATGGGATTAAATATAATTAAATATGTATGCCCTAGATTTTTTGCATAATTATCACAGGAGTATTCCTTTTGTAGTTTTAAACTTCGTAAAACCTCAAATTGCCTTTTGGTGTAATCTTCCTGAAAATAAATGTTATTATCATATATGTAGTTTTGGATTGTTGCTTTTGTGTCATTTCAGGAGAGAGTCTTGGTCAACTGCCTACTACTACTATGGTAGCTTGATGGCGCGCTTGTTTTACGCTTGCCGCTTGAGTCAACCCAACTCTTTTCCGGGGTATCATATGTGTCGAGCCAGGTTTCATCCAAGTAAATAATCGGCCTTTGCTGATCTCTGTAAATCCTAATTTTTTGTAGATATTCGGATCGCCATTCCCGAATTCTACTGGATTCCATTAAAACTTGTCTTTTGTTAATTTTTTTAAATCTAAAAGCCATGTGTTCGATACACTTCCATAACGTTGTTCTGCCACATTTAGCGCCGGTTTCATATTTTTCAGGCCTCCTAATTAAACTATCTAATGTAGGCACGCTTTGTTCCTCGTATGACTTGTGAATTTTACGCCGTATTATATTTTGATCACTTCCACCTACCTTCGAAAAAATGCCAGTATCGGTTCTTTTTTTCCTCGCTAAAATGGGATTATTCACAATTTTCCATACAGTTGATGTTGGAATTTTTGTTAATGTGGCCATTTCTTCTAACGCTGCTTGCTTGCCGACCGCACGTTCAATGAGAGTTGAATAAGTTTCCACAGAAAAGTGTTTTCTGCTTTTCGACGGGGTTATCTACTGAGATACATTGGGCTCGCACATATTTTCCATGACTCACACACGATTAAACAAACGCTGTATTATACACGAAGTAAGAATAATTACTAAGCTTAAAACTAACTAGAGTGAGAGTGGCTATATATATACAGTATTTAGAACATAATTTGTTTTATGGGATTAACCTTCTCATTTTGAATCAGGTAAAAATCGGTTTAAAATCACTAAATTATTACTTTAATAATGAAATGACGTCTTCCGAATTTGCAGTTTACTTTAGAACATTTTTAAGTGCGAACCATAATTTACCTGCATTTATTCATTTATTCATTGTTTGTTTATGGCCACCCTTGGATAATCCCATTCAAAGGCAAAGTGTAACTTTCTTATATCTCTGGACAGGCTTTACCTTAGTATACCTTTGATATCTTGTGAATGGCCTGCTGTTTTAAATATTACTTCTGGATGTTTGTTTTAATTGATGGATAGTAGCAGTTTAGAATTATTTAGTTATTAAAGTTATTTTTACGTCCTACTAAGTCCGGATATTTTTGGTTTTTACATAATAAGGGTCTTAATATACAAATGTCAGATTAATTACGTAATAGAGATGAATAAAATATGTATACACATTATACGTGTGACCTACTTTCTTGGAAGGTGCGTGTTCAACCCCCATGTGCAGTTATTTTTGGGTATATCCCTGTTATGTGGGTAACTAAGAATATAGGATATGACATTGAATTTTAATTTGATCCACTTTTAGCCATCAAGGCACCATTTGCTTTAAAAATTGGAACGTAATGAATTAGCACTTTTTTCTTTTAGTCAGATAGTCTGTTCTTAAGCAGACATTATCGATAATTCCTAAGCTAAAGGAAACTCAATCACATAGGTGTTAGCAAACTTACTTACTAATCATCTGCAATGCTTTTGACGTACTTAATTATGAATATAAATTACTCAAATAATTTTGGCGCAATTACTCCCTTTTCAAACCAATTTTATTAAAAGCCTTTTCACAGCGGCTGCTAAGAATAATTCCTATTTGATGGACCGTTAAATATACGAGATTGGTGCAATTTCATCATTGTCAAAAGTTAATTGGAATATTTTTCAACAGTAAAAACACAAAAGCTTGTTTTTATCGGATAAACTTCTCTTGGTAACGAAATGATTTTGTAAATTAATAACTTTCGTAGAAAACGGACACGACAAAATCGCAAGGGATTGTCTTGTAAGTAAATGGGTAACTCGTTTCGTAGAAACCCACACGGGCAAAGGTTTCCCAAGCACTAAGTTATGTGAATAGCTTCACTTGGTAAATGATCTCTAATATGTTTTTTGGAAATGTAAAGACTTTTACACACTTTTTTCCAGTTGTTTATTAACACAATTATCACATAACATGTTTCGCTACACGGTAGCTTCTTCAGATGTATTCAGTTTACAAATAGTGGATATATTTATATGCATAATAATGGTCTAATTAACAATAAGGATTTTACAAAGTAGATTTAGAGGAATAAAACTATTAGGATTAAAAGGGTATCTCCCAAATAATTATTCAAAACATATAAAGCAAAGGAGAATTGTTAAGGTCTAAATGTTCATTTAACAAATAGTCGGAATTTTTAAGTTTGTTTATCTCAAGCGACTCAAGCAAATTTAGTTTATGTCAATTGTTTTTTTATGTTTTCTTACTCAGAATTTTGTTTAATAATGTAGGGGTATAGCCATTATTTACGGCGATTTGTTTTATTATATTTAATTCAATTTTAAATTTTTCTTGATTTAATGGCAGTGATATTAAGCCTATGTATCATACTGTGAAATGCAGCTAGTTTATGTTGTATGGGATGGAACGACTTATTATGTATAATAGTATCTGTAGGTGTGTGTTTATGAAAAACTGAAAAAGTATGTTTATTATTTTCTTTTGTTATAGGTAAATCGAGGAAGTTAATGCTATTATTGATTTCTTTTTCTACAGTAAATTTAATGGAATTATTAATTGAGATAAACAAACTTAAAAATTCCGACTATTTGTTAAATGAACGAGTAGACCTAAACCATTCTCCTTTGCTTAATATGTTTTGAATAATTATTTGTGAAATACCCTTAATCTTAATAGTTTTATTACTCTAAATCTACTTTGTAAAATCCTTATTGTTAATTAGACCATTATTATGTATATAAAAATATCCACTATTTGTAAACTGAGTACATCTGAAGAAGCTACCGTGTAGCGAAACATGTTATGTGATATTTGTGTTAATAAACAACTGGAAAAAAGTGTGTTAAAGTCTTTACATTTCCAAAAAACATATTAGTTATGGATTACCAGCAAGTATCGGCCAAGTCAATAAAAATTAAAATAAAATAAAATGATCTCTAAGCCTTTTATAGTGTAAGCACCATTAGTTAGAAGAAGTGGATCCCTTTAGCTAATTTTGCCGATCTTTCGCAAGCTTGCAAAAACTTGCAGAAGCTCACTTGGAGGAAGTTTTTCAGACCTCCCTGAAGAAATGCTGTGAACCATGGGCCAGGGAATTATCGGTTCTAGGGAAAGCCTCTGTAATTAAATTTGACGCGCTGGTTCTACCTCTGTTACTTCTGTACTTCCACATTGAGGAGACAATGCTGTTTTAATTGGAGCACCACTTGAACTAGATGAACTGTGTTCTAAAGTTAAAATAGGGCGTCAGTCTCTTCTACGCTGTCTAGCTTGTGCTTCAGTTTATATTTTTAAAACAATTTCGGAATTTTTAACGTTCTTTTCTTCTTCTGTATCCGATTCTGCTTGCTTTTAAGGCATTGGGCTCATGTAAATCAAGTAAAAAATTAAAGTTTTGGTTGTATGCAAAGATTTAATATGTATTTAATTTTGGGATTTAGCTTAGACTTTCAAAGTATATTCACCAGTAGTGAATTTTGGTTAGTGGTTAGTAAGGTATGCTACACTAGTAAAGTCACGGTACCACCATCACTGTGCGCCAGTCAACGCAAAAAAATGTATTAGTCCTAAAGCTATTTTGCATATTATTCTTATTCATTTTGTCCTTATTTAGAGAAAATTGTGTTTGGGAACCGGTTAGCAAAACTTACTGTTTATATTAAAACTGTCGTTCAATGACTTACCAAGCATAGGCGCAGCCGTTAACCATCCTTTGTCCGAAGAAGACATCTGAAAATCGCACGTGGCCGATGGTAAAACAAACGAAATTATCGTGATACCTACGGCCGTGTTGAGGTAGATCAATCCGCATACTGCTAGCAGGGAGAAGTGGAATCTTCCAAAACCTGAAAGAAATATGAAGGTTTTAGTATTTATAATAGTAAAAGATAAATGTAAATTTAAATTCATTAACTGGTCCCAACGATGTAAACAATAGGTTTCTTCCAACGTCTTTGGGTCGTGTTGGAATAACCCTGTTATTTACATCGTTGGAATCTATAAATTAATCTTATTCATAGACATTGGAATACCATAATTTGAAGGTAATTTTATTACTTATATTTTTTGATGACAGTGTTTGGTTGGTAAAGGTGCAGGATAAACTACTATGTGGTACAGTGACGGAAATAAAATTTCACAATTTAGATCACCTAGAAATGCACTTCACTTTTTGACAAATTGTTATCGATGTCATCAGATTTGAAAATTATATTATTTCACTTTTTTTGTGAACAAGAATCAACTCGAGAAGGCCAGATTAATTGCTTTATTCGAAGACGGTGTTTCTCTACGAAGAATAGCTGAGCAGTTTGGAAAGAAGGGCTGGAAGTAGCAGAAGAAAAATTTTAAACAAAAATTAAGATATTGATCTAATAGATTTTGTGCGAAACAATCCATTTCTGACGGCTGGAGAAGCACACAACCAAACTAATTTTCCTGGGACAGTAAGAACGGCGAGAAATCGTATAAGGAAAAATTCGGAATTGAGAAATAAGGTAGCTGCTAAAAAACCGTTTTTGACCGATAAAGAGCAAAAAATGGGGTTTGCACTGGAATATTTACCGCAAGGTTTAGATTTTTGGGAAAGGTAGTATTTACCGACGAGAAGACTTTTCAGTTATTATAACGGGCAGATTAGAGTGTATAGGCCGCCAAATACACGATACGAAGAAAGATATACCCAACCCAACATGTTAAAACAAGTGGAATATTTTCAGTTAATGTATGGGGGTATATTATGACTTCCAGAGGGCTAGGAATATGCCACCGAATTCGAGGAAGATTTAATACTCAAGCTTATATACACATCCTTCTAAATGTTATGTTGCCATCGTTAAACAATATATTTTAGCAAGAACATTTTATATACCAGCATGACAACTGTTCCGTCCATACAGCAAGGAGAGTTTCGGGCTGGATACGGGAAAATACCATTTCATTGTTACCTTGGCCCTCAAGAAGCCCTGATATCAATCCAATCGAAAACGTTTGGGGATATATCGTGAAAGAAATTAACAAGAACAATGATTTCCATTCTCCAAACAGTGATGATTTGTGGAATAAAATTGAAGAAATCTGGAATACCTACAATTTCCATCACGCCTAAATGCTGGTGGCATCAATGCCCAGACGTTTAAACTTATTAGTGGAAAAAAATGGTGCCGCTTTAAAATATTAAACCAATGTTTTTTTTTTAATATTTGAACAATCTGTTTTATATTCAAATTTGAAGTCATCTATTGTATATTATTATCTTGATTTTCGTTTGAAATTTTTCTTCTGCCGCTTCCAGCCCTTCTATCCAATGATCCTGTATTTTCGCATTTAGTTCTGAGGTTTTGTTTAGTGCTTCTTGGTTTCCCAAATTGCTCAAATATCTAGGAATACTTTCTTCGAATAAATAATTTTATATATAGCTTTTTTCTATCATAACTGAAATAAGAAACGCAAGGTATAGAGGAGAGATAATTGTAAAAGCCCAGTTTACCAAAATATTCAAAAATGGCATAAAATGTTAACCTCAGTGTACGAAATTTTATTTCCGTCACTGTGCCTGCTACATTTTTAGCCAGTCACGGCAAAGTAAATTAGGTTCTTACTGAAATACTAAAGTTTATTTCATGAATTAAAAGGTGCAAGCAATATTAAAAGCATTGTTTTGTTAAGAAAATTCAGCTGACTGTTGCTTGGCATTTATCTGAGGAATTTTGTATTGTATTCCTTACCACGTAAATAATAAACAAAATATTTATCTGCTGCAAGATACTAGGAATTTTTTAAAATTCATTCGTCAAAGGTGAATTGGTTACCGTTTACAACTAAATTTTAATTTGACTCCTAAAAGTTTCTTTACATAAGAGGATCAGAATTGCAGGACAAATAGCATAAGTCAGTTAAGGTTTCTAATAAAATGATAGACATTATTAAGACCCACTGTAAATTTTCCGCGAAATACAGCATTAAAAATTCCTTTGAACTTGTTCAAAGTATCAAAGACTTGCATATCCCAAATAATTCAAAATTAATATCATTTGACGTAAAAAATCTCTTTCCTAGTGTTCCACCCATAGAAGTTATAGATATAATTAATAAAAAGTTAACAAAACAAAATACTAACATAATCATTAAACAAGATATAATTAATACGCTGGTTGTTTGCTTAGACCAAAATTATTTTGAATTCAACGACAATATTTATATTGAAAAGAAGGATTAATTATGGGTAACCCTCTAAGCCCTCTGTTAGCGGAAATTTTTATGGATGATTTTGAATCTAAAATTCATAATCATAAACTAAGTAAACAATTTTTATTCTGGTTTAGGTATGTCGATGATATTTTTGCTTGTTTTACTGGGAATGCAAGACAACTAAATATTTTCTTCAATCATATAAACAGCTTACATAATATAATCAAATTCACATTAGAAACAGAACAAAATAATTCTATAAATTTTCTTGATCTAACTATTAATAAAATTAATAATAAATTGGATTTTAGCATTTTTCATAAACCATCACATACTGATATTACAATACATAACACTTCTACACATCCCTATACACATAAATTAGCCGCATACAATAGTTATATACATAGATTGTTAAATATTCCTTTATCCAAAGAGAATTATGATAAAGAACTAAATATCATTAAACAAATGGCTGTAAACAATGGTTTTCAACCCTGCTTAATTGATAAAATAATTAAAAAAAAAGGAATATAAAATGGCAATGAAAGCTGTTTACCCGGATAAAGTAAATGACACAAATAATTTCCAAACCCTTACTTATATCGGTAAACCGACGGAGACAATATCAAGACATCTAAGGAAGCGTGGTTCAAAATTAGCGTTTAAAACTAGGAATACTTTAGGTAAATTAATAAAAAACAATAAAAGTAAAGTTAAAAAACAGGATAAATCTGGCGTATATAAATTAAAATGTGGTTCTTGTGATAAGGTGTATATAGGACAAACAGGAAGACCGTTTAAAAAACGTGTACAGGAACATAAAAGATGTTTTTTGAAAAATAAAAGGGATTCTAATTACGCCAATCATTTATTAGAAGAATCACATAATTTTGATGATAAATATACAATTTTACATGTAGAAAACAAAGGTCGAAAATTAAATACCCTAGAGACATTAGAAATAAATAAACTTAAAAATTCCAACATATTACTGAACGATCAATTAGATTTAAATAGATCACCATTATTGAATTTGTATACACGTATTTTCCCATAATAATTTAGCAGGTAGTTTAAGCTTTATTCTCATTACCCTAATATTGGTAATTTTAGTATTAAAGTACTCACATCTGAAGGAGGAAACAGCTGTTATGTGTTTATTTATTAAAATATAGTGAAAATCGAAAATTATTGTTTTCCTTAAGTGTTTTGAGCATAATATGTCAATATTTGCTATTTTTTTAACATAAACGTGTTAACCTACGTTTAATAAGAACACGTGATTTTCTATATTATATTTATTATTTTATTAGGTTTATATGTACTATACAAGCCAACATAACGCAGTTCAGTGCTAGGCAGTCCCCTTCCCAATTTAAAAATACAATAATTACGATTAATTCAGGTTTGCCGTCATCATTTTTGTTTAATCTGCAAGAATTTTAATACCGCACTTTTTTTTATAATATTTTTATTTTAAATTTAATAATATGCCGTATCAAATTGTCGTTCATATTAATGTAATAATGTAATCTGTACATAGGTGTCGAAAATAGCGTCGCAAATGTAGAAAATTATGTAGAAAATGTATACCACAAAATTCACACACTTATTCTTTTCCGGAGCTTTCCCTCTCTATTAATTACTGCAGATTGTTTGGCCTGTCAACAAATCCTGTCAATTTGAGGTAACCTTACAAAAGGAAGTCCAGCGGAGTTAGGTCTGGTAACCTAGCAGGCCATTCGATAGGTCCTCTCCTGGAATTAATTCCAGTTGGAGAAATAAATAAATAAATAAATTGGGCAGGACGACTATATTTAAGCAAATCTATAACAGGATCGAATTCTCTAAATTTAGCCTCAATTCTACCACCTTTTGACGTGTTCTATCACCAAATTCAACCATGCACAGATTTGAAATTTTTTCTAGCTCCGTTAACGCTTGACAATTACTTATTTGAAGTAAAATTGCCATACAGTTTCTATGGGCCTAAACGGCGACAAGTCAACATTCATAAATACCAGAATTGAAAAAATCAAACAAAATAAACACAATTAATGCTTTGCTCGATTTACAAATAAATCCTCAAAAATACGGTCTTACTTATTGATTTGTTTAATCGTAATTTTTTCGATAACTGTTGAGTTTATGTGTAGGACATGGTACATGAAACATACTTAGATTTCGATGCAAACTTCAAAAATGAAATAAAAAATAAATGGTTTCATTTGAAAAAATGAAGTTGATGGTCGTAACTTATTTTTGTGCTACCCTGTATACATGAATTTACCATCAGAAAAACCACTTTAAGAAGTGAAAATTAAATGAATTAAGACATTACTTCTCACTGCATGTAATTTAGCAAACGAATAAGATTATACTGATCAACAATCACAATTAGTGACCAAAAGTAAAACTTTGGGTTCCAGACCTACACTAGATTCATTTTCAAATGTGGCATCTTGCACTGCATGTATTTCTGTCAGAAATATATCAAGAGTTTCAAAATCGGAGAAGATACATAAGGTACAGTAAAATCTAATTTTAAATACTAAATCATTTTCATCAATATTCATATGTTTTTCCATGATCAAATGTTATTTTAAATACCAGAATTATTTTTTCTCTGAATATGATGTTTTGAAAATGGTGATCATAATTTTTGCAAGCTTACCTACATACTATATGCCGTCTCCGTCCTGTTAAATGTTAGAGAATGCCCCTAGCGGTTGGGAAGTACCGACACGGGAAAAGAACTGAAATGGCATGAAGGTGACGGCGCGCGGTGTGGCTGCAGAGTTTCTTGAGTTGTCGATTGGAGAACAAAAGTGCTCAGTTGTGAATATTAATAAGTTCTTGGACTAATAAAAGGTAATTTTTAAGTAAAGCCGTGTATTTCCATTCTGACAGACAACATATATGATCTTGCTCCAAAAACAAGCAAACACTAATTATATAGGAGATGTTAGTGGTCTAATGGGATTTTGTGACAGAATGTCGCCTAAAGAACAGGAAAAAGTCTGAATCTATGTTTGGATGTGGTGTAACTTTTTCTATTGTTGAATTGGACTATTTTAAAAATTATATAGGACTCTTACGTCAATCATACAAATTGCCTATGAGAAAAGCATTGTCATCAAGTCTCCTCGTAAAATAATTTGAGAATTGTAAAAAATCCAAAACTATGATAAGAAATCTGTTTTGATGATTAGTGGTTGGAAGAACTCATCGAGTAAAGCCTGTCCAGAGATATAAAAAAGTAACACTTTGCCTTTGAATGGGATTATCCAAGGGTGGCCATAAACAAACAATGAATGAATGAATAAATGCAGGTAAATTATGGTGCGCACTTAAAAATGTCTTAAAGTAAACTGCAAATCCGGAAGACGTAATTTCATTATTAAAGTAATAGTTTGGTGATTTTAAACTGATTTTTACCTGATTCAAAATGAGAGGGTTAATCCCATAAAACAAATTATGTTCTAAAGACTGTATATATAGCCACTCTAGTTAGTTTTAAGCTTAGTAATTATTCTTACTTCGTGTGTAATACAGCGTTTGTTTAATCGTGTGTGAGTCATGGAAAATATGTGCAAGCCCAATGTATCTCAGGAGATAACCCCGTCGAAAAGCAGAAAACACTTTTCTGTGGAAACTAAGGAAGTTATAAACAATGTTTATTCAACTCTCATTGAACGTGCGGTCAGCAAGCAAGCAGCGTTAGAAGAAACGGCCACATTAACCAAAATTCCAACATTAACTGTATGGAAAATGGTAAATAATCCCATTTTAGCGAGGAAAAAGGAACCGATACTGGCATTTTTTCGAAGGTAGATGGAAGTGATCAAGATATTATACGGCGTAAAATTTACAAGTTATACAAGGAACAAAACTAATTCCAAATATATCTCCGAATAGAGGAATTGTAATGGACAATGCAAGCTACCATAGTAGGCAGTTGACCAAGACTCCGTCTTCAAATGACACAAGAGCAACAATCCAAAACTGCAAGTATGATTATGACATTTATTTTCAGGAGGACTACATCAAAAGGCAATTAATTGAAGTTTTACAAAGTTTAAAACTACAAAAGGAATACTTTTGTAATAATTATGCAAAAATCTAGAGCATACAATTTTAAGGCTTCCACCATACCATTGTATATTTAATCCCATCGAACATGTTTGGAACCAACTGAAATCTGCCATTCGTCGTAACAATATTTGCCCTACTATTATTAACTGCAGTGTACTTGAGCTTATAGAAACTGAAGTTTGTAACATCCCTTCACAAAGTGGGGCAAATTCTGTTACATATGCTGAAAAAGTGGAAAAATCCTATACCCATATAAGCATAGCACAAATAATATAATCATTAGAACAGATGATGATAGCGATAGTCATATTGATATATTAAGTGAATAATTATTATAAGTACCGAATAATTTGTATATTTCTATAATCATAAATATAATTTTTAATAATAAAATAACTTGTAATTTCACATTTAAACATAAATAAAATATTATTTAGTGTCTTACTTATTTTTATTACAAACCATGATTAAATTCTAAGCAAAATACGGACCTGTTTGGCTATATTTCAATTTTACAGCTGTCCCGGGTCTATCCTAATAGGGATCAGTTAGTCACTTTCCTATATCTCTGAACAGACTTTAACACAAAGAGCATTATTTGTCTTATTCACAATGTTGATGGTAACATAGCTTTTCTAAAGCCATTTAACTTGACAGGTGAAAAATAACTGGTGATACACTGCAAGAGATTGTGGAAATTGCAACAGTCATACAGCGAATCTACTTGCAAAAGAATTACCTTATATATCGCGGGAAAAGCTCAATCAGTACTAAAAGAGTTTTCGTCGCCTGACCTTGAGAATATCCTGAAAAATGAGGTGGTAAAAGAGTGATCCTCAGTTGTCAACTGTTTGGAGAATTTCAAGCCAATGCCAACAATAATTATTGTTGAAGCCATCATTGACGAAAATACAAATATAAGACGGTGTTAAATTGTTTGACCCAGTACTCAGGCTTTCTTAAATTATAAAAAGTTAAAGGAAAAATATGGAAAAAAAATAAGAATAAAATAAAATTAAAAAAAAAATAAGAATAGGTATATTAGAGAGTAAAAAAATTAATAATCAAAAAATAGACGTAAAAAAAAATTTAATACCAAAAAAAAAACAAAAACAAAAACAAAAAGAAAATAAAAGAGAGAAAAAAAAACACAAAACCTTAAGTAAGTATAACATTATAAACTATCGAAAAAACACTAGATTAATAGTTACTTGTATTGTAAAAATCCAAATATCTCAGCAAATTTTAATGGAAAAAAAACAGGGAGAGATGCTGGCCATTTGGTGTAAACCAGAGCCATAAAACATAATTAAAAAAAAAAAAGTACTCAGGCTTCTGTTGCAAATGCAGCTGAAGAATGGATGAACTTGTAAGAGCCAGAATGTTTTGATGGATACATTCCATATGTAAAATAACGCTAAAAGAACGAGAGCTTTTTGCATCCTATTTATCGAGGCAGAATGAATGTTAAGCGAAGATCAAATAGGAGATGTTAATGATTTCTCAATAGATAATTTAGATGCCGAAGGCTTGGACAGTCTTCAGGATTTTAAGCATAATCGCAATATATTTCACAAACTCAGCGATAAAAAAACTACAAGATTTCTTGGGAATTAGCTGAAAAGCTTCATCCTACATTATATGGCCTAGCGATTAGGCCAATCACAAGTCCTGCATCATCAGCACAACTAACTAGAAAGACTATTTTCAAATTGGTCGTTTGTTCATTTCCATATCCGTCTATCATTATGTCTTTCCTTGTGTGTTCTTCTTCTTTTTATTTAACTTAACGGTTACCTAATTACTGGTTTCATAATGGTTACTTAAGTTATGGTTTTATTGTTTCAGTTCAGGTTAGTTAGTTGATCTATTTTATTATTTTAGACACTATGTAAGGTGTGGTAAGAATTAGTAGTTTGTAATGATATATTTTCATTATTTCAATAAATATTTAAACAGAAATACTGGCAGTTTCTACACCTCAAGATGTAGAAAAAACAGTGTAGAAACATAATTTTCTACCTACCCATCCCTGCCCTTGAACAACCCTGTATAATTACAAAATGAACTTTGCGTCAAAATGTAAATGACTTTTCCATGAACATTGCGAATATTCCGTCTGGTAATTCAATGGCGACCTTTCCTCTGCGACCTTGTCAATGAAAAACCGCGTCTTGCATTATGTATATCGGAAGAAAGAACCTCAACGAAACGATGGATAATGGTACCCGTGCGATGATCCATCGAAGGTCGTCCGGCGCGATTACGATTCTGGTCTGGTACAGTATTTGTTTGTTATGGTATTTATTTAATTGTGGGTCAAGTGCACCAGATCGATTAATTGGAAAATCATTAATATTGCAAGAATGTTAACCTGGAAACGTGATTTTTTTGGGGGAAGGCGCTTACACTAAGGTTCATGGTCGGATCCCTATGGAACTCAATCATTATCCAGAGCTTTTGCCTTGCTTGTATGTTGTTGGACACAAAATCTACCTATAATATTTTTCAGCTTAGAAAGAAGATAAAGTAGTTAAACAAAGGTAAAGTGTTTGACAAATCCTATGTAATCTTAGCCGTAAAATCCGAATCTGCGATAAAAAATAGGGGTGTCTATTAAGGGTTTCAAAGAAACTCCTCGCCCCACCTCCAAGGTGGAGTGAGGGGGACTGACACTAATACTACAGTATTTTGTCCGTAAAATGATTTAATTTTGATTATGAACATTTTTTTTTTATTGTTAAGTGCTTATTACTCAAAATATTTGAAAGTTTCAGGTTAAAAGAATCATGGCGACCCTTCGTCCAAACCGAAAAGGTATCTGAATATTTTTATTTCTTTTTATATCTATTTAAAGGACTGTGTAGTAATAAATATTTAAAAGAGTACGTCAATAGTAAGAAAGTGGAATATATATTGATTTGTTAAAAACTGCAAGTCAATTTGATTTATTTAATAAACCTACGAAATTAACATACTAACATAGTGGAATTATTGTAAACTACCTTTATTGTTATTATTATTACTTCACAAGAAATAATACTTAATGAGGAAACTAAAGTCTCACTTGTTATATTTCACAATTATAATTCAGTTGCCTGATACGTGTTTCGACCCTTGCTAACAGGAAAAACAGGAAACCCCTATTAACAGGAATAGCGGACCACAGTATAATAAATAACCACTCAATATCCAACAAAATAAAACCGATATATACTCAACACAAGGGTAGAAAACTCAACCTATTAGAAACATTAGCAATCAAAAAAGCCTTAAAAAATCGATGTAATGTTGTTAATAATCAAATTGAAATACCTTCAGGGGCCAATCTAATACTTAATAGTCTAATAACTTAGGATAAATATACAATAAACACTGTCAATAATTATGAACGAAAAACCCCATAATTATATACACAGTATCATTTTCTTAATTTTATTGCTTAGATGTAAATACCTCTATAATCACACCTGTAACTTAGTTGTACCTTTGGCCAATATCTGAAAATTAAAGACCAAAATAACCCATAATCTGTCTGTCAATTCACTTCATCTCCCTAATTTTTATTTCATGACATGTTGACATATTTACCATTACTATTACTTAGATATTAACTTTGTAACTACACATAGAATTTAGTATTGTCTTGTACTCCTTCGATAATAATCCGCAAAGGTCGAAACACGTGTCAGGCAACTGAATTATTTTCAAAAATAAATAAAAAATATAGTTTTTCTTTGAACTCCCGAACTTATTTTCCATATGGAGTTATTTTTGTATTAAATCCGGTCCTGAATCAACATAAATGTGTACACATAAAATAAAAGTATAGTTTACATTATACCCGTTGCTGTTTTGACTGCCACAAAACCCTAATTATCCTTTTGACCATAAAATGCCCTAAATCTACATCTTTTCAAGCCGAGCCAGAGTACAGATTACCTGCATCCCTAATTTTAATTAGGAATATATACCTAATAATACATAAATATCAAATTGGTTTTTATTAATTTTAGTTAGTTTGGTTTCTCTAAAAAAGCGGCTTACCAACGATGAAATAAACATTTCTTGTATCTAGTATTTCAAGCCCCAGAAAAATATTACTTAGAATGGGGTTTAAATACCACACAACTGATATTGACATTGCAAGAAAAGGATGGAATAATTAAAAACTAAAAATGTTAAACTTCGACTTCTTTAATTAAAGACAAAAGAATTACAATAATACACGCAGATTCACACAATGGATTTGTTCCGAACTGTTTGTTGCTTTCAACTAAAAACATAGCAGATTCTTCTCTAGATTACCATAAAGACACTAGCTTTTTAAAGATTGAACATAGTCGTCAGCTAAAAATGTTTCAGCTTGCAGTAAAGGTCGACGATATAATGTAAACTTTACTATATAACTAGAAAATGACACGGGTCATAAAAGTCTAACCTCAACTAACTTCCTTCTAAGCTAAAAAATATTATAGTAATGATGTTCTGGTTTTGTTAGGCATATGAAGTTTTAGATAAATTCTACCTTGCTGCAATGGAAAAATACCACCAACATTTCACTATAGGAATGGTGCTTTTACGATACCCATCTTACCTGTGCTTTCTAGGGCTCTCTCGAAATCTTCACCTTGCTCTTCAATAAAGTCAAGCCCTAAAACAAAAGGATACATTTACAATATAAAACCTTTTACATTAGATCGCTGTAAACAAACCCGAAATTACTAACATTTACTGATATTTCACGTATTCTTTCCTACATTTTGTATTAATAATGTGTAAATAGTGAACTTCAAAGATATAAGTTGTAATGTCTTTGGTGAACTCCATATATAATATCTCCTAAAACACAATCACAACTTTTCCATAAAACTAACCTGTCAACCATAATTATTTTAAAAAAGGAGTTTTTTTTTATTGTATTTGTTTTGTGATGTCAACAAAGTTCATGTTACTCATGTTAATATTTTGTGCAAATCAATAGGTACCTACTAACTATTACTAATTAGTCTATGGCGTGGAATTTTAAAAGTTATGGGAATTTAAACATTGTTGCACGCGCGCCAGGATATTTTGCGCTGTGTAATAATACACTGAGAGAAAAACCTACTTCAATGAACCAACATTTAAGTCAATAATTTGAGAAACCCATAAAATGCGAGGCGATCTACATCATATTTATTTCTCATTAAGAATTTTTTGTTTTACTAAATTATGAAAAGGGATCAATTCCAAGACAGAAATGTTTGTGGAAGTCGTTTACTATGATTTTTTTAAAACTAAAAGAATTCTGTGGCCCTGATGATGCCACAGACTAGGCGTTAAAACGTCTGCTATTGATAATAATAAGTGAAAAGAAATGCGGAAAGATATCGGCCAAGAAAAGCAGCAACTCTCAGAAATAAGGATTTTAATAGATTTTTGATAGAAGATGATCGATTTTACTTAGCCTTGAAAATAATTTTTATACTTGAAATATGAGGATGTTGCTAAACCCCTAAATATACTTGACGAAAACTTTAGTCATTGATGCGATTCGTTTACCAAACTAAGTAGGTATCCCAGATGCAAAAACAAAGATTGCGAGATTTTTTACAATGTTGCTGACATAATTTGCGGATTTTGGGTATACTATAAGCGCATTCACAAAACAATTAATGAAACTAATGAATCAACACAATCAGAAACTAAAAAAGAAATGTCTTAGCAAATTGCTAGTAACTGACTTATAATAATAATTATAATTAAAATATTTTATTTTTTTAAGACATTGATAAATTAGTTTGATTTTAAAGGACAAATGATTTCCGTTCTTTGACATCTCATAATAGGCAAAAGGACAATATCCTCAAATAAACAAAGGACGATTTGCAACCCCAGATGAAACTGTTATTAATGCGATAGACTTTTGTGCAACCAATGTTACTAGTGACATTTAAAAACTGTAGGTTTAAAAGTTATAACAAGTAAGTTTTACCTAATTTCTTTATAAAAATGTTGTTTTTTGCGTAAAAATGAATGGGCGTGTGTCAATATGTGTTTGTGTATAACAAAAAAACTTGTTCTAGTTCATTTTAATGCTACTGCTAAAATGAACCATTTTTGCAGTGAGAATCAAAGTCAAAAAGAAGATGACTTCTCGCAACTGAATTATAAAAACAATATAATTTTCTCAGTGTACTAACCCATGATGGTTCAGTCCTATAGGCAGAAACTGCCCCAATTCACAATATATATCACAAATAGGATTGCTCACTTAATATTGAGTCCTAATATACACAGTCAGGTTAAAAGTCACATATATATTGAACAAAATCGCAGTAGTTTTACTATATCACAACTTACGATTTTCACCGTACAAGAATGACAATCAAAAGTCAAATAACTAAATCTTTTCGATATGTTTGGGTGTTATAGTGGTCAATGAATAGTCACCTTCGCGATACAAGGTGCCGTGTTGTTTTTCTGAGCATTATCGGGTACTATCTCAAGTTCACACACTGTATGTAGAGTTTTTGCAAGAATTTTTGGGCGATGCATGTTTTATTATTAGTACTCGTACTCTTCATATTGGATTTGCTACTTTTTTGTATCATTTAGAATGTAATTATCAGTGGCAAAGTAAACAAACTTGAATATGCAGAAGAAATATTTTTTATATTATCACCTGCAATACATTTGCAACTTCTTTTTTTAACCAAACACCTTAGAGAAGTTCTATTAAAGAGACATTTATAGACGTTACATACTTATACATGTTTATTAGGGTTGTCTTAATTTTGACAATTAATGAATTGAATGATAGGGCTTTCCGACCAAAGTAACTATTCTAAAAATTTGAAACTTAGCAAGCTTCAAACCTTATAATAGTAGTGATACCTTAGAAGTTTTACAGATTTCTAGCTTGTTTAATTTTAGAGCTTCAGTTAGATAAAAAAAATATTTTTTATTTTTTTCGAAATTTGTTCAAAAATTAATAATAAATTGTTCGTTATTCGTATATTCGTTTTTAGTTAATATGGTACTGTATTTTTCCATTAACTTTACGGTCCTCTCTGCTATATCATTAACAACTTTTGGATTTTTATCTAACGCCAATCCTTTATTATAATTAATAAATAACCTTATAACTCCAACGCAGGTTGACTTTCAAAAAATACTAGCGAGGCAAGGTTTTCACTTCTCAAAAATATCTTTCTCAATCTCAATGAGGGCGAAACTCTTGATGCGGTATTTTGCGATTTTTCTAGGGCATTCGACTGTGTTGATCATTGAGTACTGCTGTGGAATCTTTAGAGCTATGACATCCGTAATACAGCACATCGCTTATTTAACTGATATCTGTCGGGGAGGGTGCAGTTTGAGGTGGTTGACGAAAACTGTTTTGGTTCATCTGGAGTAGACTACCTCAAGGTTCAGTGCTGGGGCCAGTATTGTTTCTCATTGTATGTAAACTACCTTGCAAATTTGGATATTCAGGGAAGATTTACACTCCTTGCAGATGACACCAATCTCTTGTGGTACTCGAAATACCAAGACGAATTAAAGAATGTGGTTGATGGTGACTTAAAATAAATGAAAACTTGGTGCGACTCTAACTCTTGTGTCTTAATGTGAAAGAAACTAGTATTATGACATTCGGATTTACTTTTATAATGATCTTCTCTTAAATGACCAACCAATAGAAAATAAGTCTGATGTTAAATTTCTTGGACTATTTGTCGACTCAAAGCTCAAATTTAAAAAAACATGAGCTAAACGAGAAATAAGCATCCAGTTGCTTTGCTGGTGTCTCTGGAACGTGACTGTTCAGCGGCGAAGATGGCGTACCACTCTCTATTCAGGGTTTTTTCAATCAGCAACCAATCGCTCTGTTATTTATGAAAGCATTAAGATTTACAACCACTTAAGTACAAATTATAGATCATTGCAATACACATAACTCTTAGAGTATATAAGTGTTAATAAGTCATGAGATGATATAATGAACTTAAAATCTAGATCGTATAAGGTATTCATTTCTCTTACATGTATACGTTTCGGATATTCTTCATCATCAGTACTATCAAATTTAATGACCATTTTCTCTTTATTTTATCCGATAATTGCCATTGCCTTTGCAGCATACTCTGGAGTTAAATACCATAAATGATTACGAAATTTATGCAATACTATGTCAGATATTTCAACATCTATTGATTTCTAATAACAAAGTTTTCTTATGAACTGCAAGAAATGATTAGGAGCCACTGTTGCCAGAGTACATATGAATTATGCTTGGATGTAGACTTATACGATAAAAATATAGACCTGAGACAATGATTCTTGTAATTCTGATGTCATGCTAAGTTGTTGGCGCAATAAATATATTTTTCAAAGTTCAAAAATTAATGATACCATATTTTGAAAAATTTGAAATTGTATTAGCTAAAAATCTGTAAAAATTCTAAGGAATAGCTACTTTTATAGGGTTGAAGTTTGCCAAATTTCAAACCTTTTAAACGGTTACTTTGGCTGGAATAAAAAATTGATTATTCAATGCCAAAAACCCAATGATATTTAGATAAGAAAACTTACACAGGATAATATTAAGATAGATAATTGCAACTTAGAGAATATTCTGGGATCATAAAAATTCAATGATCGTCAAAACAAGGACCATCCAAATGTATATATTCTTATAGTTTAACAGACAAGGTAATCTAAAGAAAATTGTTAAACGATTTTGATATTAGCGTTTTAGAAATGACTGTGCAAAAACTTTGAGAGCAAGTATCAGTATAATTATATGATATCTGCTAATTTGCTTTGTCTTGCAAGATTTCTTGATAAATGTGCAAGATACTGTATAAAGTTCTTGACTATATGGTAGTTGACAGATTATATAGTTTAGTTCTCAGCGCTAAATCATATTAATGTCAGAAAAATCAAGTACAAAGTACAACATTTACTATTACCATTTGTTGGTAATTTATTATCGCTATATAATAATTGCTTATTTTGATGTTTTTGAGCTAAATAGATAGGCTGAAATATGAACTTGTATACAGGGTGTCTCTGAAAGGTCTGTACAATATTCTAGCACAAATTCGTAAGGTATAACTGCAATCTAGCCCAATTTACCTTAGTCCAATAAAACAGTTATACGTTTTGTTGAACAAAGAATGACTAGGAATAAGAATTTATTATTTAAAATATGGTAACTAAGCTGGATGCGCTTTCTGCATTTTGCATCCCAAAAAAATCTTACTAAAGTTTAGAAAATAATAATTTTGACTCTCTATATATTGTGGGATTGGGCTAGATCGTAATATATTAGCCTTGTATTGTATACAGACCTTTAAATTATTTTAATAATTTAATTAAGCTTTGTTAACAGTACCCTAAATCTAAGAACGATCAGTGTGTATACTAGTACAGTTTTAGCTTGGTATCAACAGTGAATTCGAATCAAAACACTGACAAATAAGAAATACAAAAACAAGAGGCACATTAGGCAACATTAAACGAAACGTACACAAAACACCTCTAAGCCTTACTCAACATTTAAAATCTCCTCTTAGGATACCACTGAAAAAAGCCTGAAAAAGAAACTGTTCTTAGACGAAGTGTCAAACGTAAAATGGGGAGGAAATTCATATCGGACGGCTGGGTCTAAAAATAACCCCCTAATCGATGTTCATACGGCAGCAGCAAATGTAATTCCAATTAATTATTTTTTCACGAAAAAGGAAAAACTAAGGTCACGTATGAAAAATTCACTGGCGACCTAGCAAGATCATTAACATGTGTGGTCTCTTTTCGGAAAATTAATCGACATTAGGAACTTTCGAATTTATAAGGCCTTGCATCGGTTGTTATTTTCTATGCTTGGTTTTTAATTTGGATAGTGTTGTCTCATTGAATATAGTAGTCCACTGTGGTGATCGATATACCAAATGTATTTGATATTACAGGGTGGCGCACCGAAAACTTTCCACCCAGGTTTATGTTCTTGTTAATAGTGAGTGATACCTTACTTTAAAGGGAATTCAATTGCCTTTCCAACGCGACCTTGCTCGTTTAAATCGAGTGAATAGTTGCTGAGAAATAGGGCTAAAAAGAAAATAAAATTCAAAAGTAATAAGTCTTCTAAACAATTGGGTTGGGTTGCATAAATTTTAGACTTTAAATGTCCCCACAAAAAAAAGTCCAGTGGCGCTAAATCAGGAGATCTTGCAGGCCATTCAATAGAACCTCTTCTTCCAATCCATTTTCCTGAAAAATTTTCATCCAGAAACTGTCTAACAGGGAACGCATAATACGGGGGTGCTCCTTCTTGCTGAAAGTAAATATATGCTGGCCGATAACGGTCATTTTCTTCTATGGCATTCGTTAAAGCAGGGTTAGTAGTGGTTTCCAACAGGTTCAGGTTAGTTCGGGTCTAAAACTTATGCAACCCAACTCAATTCTTTGGAAGACTTGCGACAACGAATAGTGTACAATAGTTAAAAAATTGTGTTTCGCATTTCCATGAAGCGGTAAAGGCGGCTCCAATAATTTAAGCGAACTTTGAAACTATTGGACATATCTTATACATTAAAAAAGGAATTGAAGATATTTTAAGTATTTATTCTACTATTGTTGAAAGTGATTATTTTCAGCAAGATACTGTGGTTTAGGTTAGTTTAGGTTCGCAGTCGTACGGAGGAAACTTTTAGCACGTGTTTGGTGTTATTAAAGTAAAATCATACATAGACAAAATTTTGTATAATATGTTACTCACTACATTTTTTATTAATTCTACTACAGATGTATTTAATGTGGGGGAACTATTATTCCTTTTAAGATTTGATTTTACTTGTTGTCATATTAGTTCAATTGAATTAAATACACAATAGTAGGGGAGAAGTCTGTTAAAAGTACACACTACTACACACGTATTCGTTATTATATCTAGAAGAATCTGTTATGCCAGGGTAGATGCAGATTGTTCTTCATACAGTTGACAAAGTTTCTTTCTTAATAAATCCAAGTCATTCTCGTCAATACTTCTAAATGTGCCACAGTATTTCTGGGAATGATAGGTTTCAGTACTATACCTTTTACCGAAGATAAAGAAGTACTTGTTAAAGCAGAAACTATAAATTATTTCTTTGGCATTAGGAGATAAATGCTTTCTTCTAAAAGTGACACTAGACGATGCCCCACTCTCGGCTCTGCAGGAAAAGATGGAAATTTGGGGCATTTAGGGATAATTAGGGTTTATGGCAGTCAAAAGATTAACGGTATAATGTAAACTTTACTATACCGATTGACCAATATTTTAAACTTTGATGGAGAAGGGCTGAATGAGATTCGTGTCTTCTTGATTCAAGCAAATTAGGCAATAACGATTTTTAAAATTAATATATTATATTATTTCAGTGTCTCCTAAATTAGAAATATGACGTCATCGAGAACATTTTTTAAATGGCGACCCTAGTTTCTTATTTACTATTTTTAAGCAGCATGTTAAAAAGGTAGTGTCCGTCGTTTGGATATTTTCTTGTGTCAACTTAAAGCAACACCTTTTGATATTTCTTGATAGAATTATCGTAATTTAACATTCGTGCGCGACACATTTTGAACGCGTGGACTTTTATTTTGTCCTTTGTTGAAAGTAAGTTATTTCGAAAAAATCGATCAACTTTACTGGAAAACACAAAATTGAAATTTTAATGATGATTGAATATGGAGATTGGAGAAGAATACAAAATGAAGTTACTCAGAGAGAAATATCCCGATTTACCATCCATTTCCAGGGCACAGTAAGCAAGATTGAGAAGCAGTTTCAAGAAAATAGACATGTCGAAAAGACAGATATTCATCGATAGAGTACGCTCAAAGTAAATATTAGGTATTTAAGAAAACCCTAATATTCCCACCAGGGGACGTCTATTCTCCAACTTTAGAGAAGTGAATGCTGGAATAGAATGGAATACGAAATAAGCCAATCTGCAGTAGTAAAAATTCTTTATATTATGCATAAATTTCATCCTTACTCTCCTGGAATTGACAGAAGATGATCCTGATAGAAGACCTCGCTTCTGCAACCTAACGATGGACATTTTTAGAGAGGAATAATCTAAATACAAAAAACATTCTTTTTCGGATGAATCAATGCTAAATGGTAACGTTAACCAGGCAGATGGAATGGTAGAAGGGGATCCATTGAATGGCCACCCAACTCTCCAGACATTACTCCTTTAGACTAATTTTTTCTGGGAGTGTTTGAGGAGCAAAGGTTTTAAGATGAAGGCAATAAATATTGAAGAGCTGAAAGTACGAATAAGACATGAGTTTAATTTCTCCCGAAGTTATTAGAAATGTTCAAAACTAGTTTTTCTTCCGTTTAGAATATGGCCAAATAATCTTACTTAACATAAAAACTCGCACTGTAGGTATAATGTGATTGTTGATGTATTGAATATCACATGTGAGTGTTGAAAAAACCTTTAGCACTAGTAAGGAAAAATGCTTCAGTACTGGCATCCGTACTGCAAGTAGTTACTTTCCGCACGCTCGTAGAAAGAATGCTATTGCTGAATACAATATTATACATTTTTGTCCGCACCACAACAATTCACTGAAAATATTATCATTCCGCCTATGAAAATGAATTAAAAATATTATGGGACAAATTAAATTAAACATTGTTTTCTTGGTAGCTCGTTGTTTTCCAGGCCAAAACGTCCTCTTATAGCTAAATTGGTTTTGCAATATGAAATACCGGAGGCCCATAACATACAAAGAGGCCAGAGTAATTTTTACTTGAATATAAATTTTACAATTATTGTGTAGTTGTGTGTCCTACTCGTACTCCTTTAAACTCGCATCTATTTAGTTTAAAAGCAATTAACTTTTCAAAGTAAGACTACATAAAACGCTCTTTAAATCTGGTTAGTCTAGAATCTAGAGGTCAATATATCATAACTCACATGGTAACTATATAAATTCTGACCTAGGACAAGTTCTTGATTGTTGCAGTTTACGGCAGTAAAGATGCAGGATGCAGTTTACGCAGCAGTTCGGAAATGCACGCCAGCCGACCGTGAAACACTGGGTTAAGGGCAACCAGTGAAAAGGCTGCGTTGTTGATGTAAGAATCGATAAAATTTTAAATGTAACCAAATGTCCTTTTAAATAAATTAAATTTGGAATTTTTTAAACTCGGCTATAAAGTAAATTTATATAATTCCTGTTTCACATCTTGAATTGATCTGCTAAAAGTCGAGGAATTTTTAATATTGAATATCTGAATGTTTTTCATGCTTATGAGAAGTTAAAATTTTTTAATTAATTGTATTTTCACGGAGAGAGATTTTGTTTGATTATATGTGTTATGTGATTATATTCAAGGCTAAAGTGCACTTCTTCTTTTAAGGACACACTTCTTACAATGAGGACTGTATAAAAGCTGTGAAAACGCGTATGTTTTCATGGAAAAATAAAATAATGTTAATTGAAAAAATATGCACTCCTGCAGACAACGATTTAGAAACAAACGCATTTGCAGGAAAAATACCCTTACGACTTTTAATCCCTTGGGTTTCTGTGTAGTTTACATAATCCCACCATTAACTGGATAGTTTTCCACGGAATTATCAAATAAAAATTAATGGGAATGGTGACACTGACCCAAAAAATTGAATGCAAAAATCTTTTTGTAATTAAATTTCTGTAAATAATCCGATCATGATCAATATTTCTTTGCCGTCAGGGTCGATAACAATATTAAAAGTTTTATTATTCTAGTACAATGCATACAAAACACCACACATTGTATGACGTGGTTGTTATACAGGGTGTCCGGGAAATACGAATACAAAATTTGATGCTGACAGAGGCGTTTAAAGGTCAAACATTTTAGCTGCTCCCCTGTACCACTTAAAAACTTAATTAAATTTGTAGAGTTTATTGGACTATACCGGGTAGTGCACCGTTAGACTGGTCATACGATATCCGTTGTAAATTTTGCTTCCCCCAAATATTGGCTCCCCAACACAGATAAAAAGAATATCTTAATGTAAAACCAAACAAATTTAAAACAAAGCCGCCATGTCATTCGATGTATCTAAATGAATATTTTCTTGGTAAGGGTCAGCTATATCCTTGGCAGCAATTTTCGTAGTTAGCTTAGCGTAAAGAAAATTTTGCTTAAAGTAATATAACAGATTTCACTATCTTAAAATAGGACTAGTTACTTTTTAGTACCTATCTTAAAGGATCAATTATACTGGTCTGATAAATGACAGTCTGAGAGATGACACCTTTTTAAGCCTTTAAATCTGAATTTACTGTGTACAAGTATTTATATATTTATATCAAGTATATGTGACTTTGTTTCAAGAGCACACATATTTGTTATTACTCAAAGACGTTATCTTCGAATTAAGACAAACAAGTTCCTAACTTTCCTCGTTGAAAGCTTTAATGAAATTGTTCTAAGTTCATATGACTTGTTCCAAGAATCTATTTCTTTGCAGCAAACGTACATTTTTAGAGGATTACTATTCATTTATAAATATATGTTTTCGATATTTTTACAAGTTGTTCGCTCAAAAATAGAAAAACGAAATTGCTGTCTTCAGCGAAACCGCTAAAGACAATTATCTTCAAGAATAAATGTTATTTAATTCGTCGCTAATTTTGAGTTTGAACTACTCACGCAACATATCGCAAGCAGTGTAGCCACATAATCGTTAGACTATCAGTCGTGCGGTGTTGATACACTAAAATATCCAATGAACCATCCACAGTCTACGTTCACTAAGCCATAGAAAAAATTATCGGTATAACACTAAGCTATGTTATGCTTTATAGAAATCTCAAGTTCCTCAGTCACTGAAGTACTGTGACTGCATACCTACCACACTCTTAGGACAAGAGCTAATTCGTTTGGCACAAAAAACTTTACCTTTGTTAAAAATACCATTTTAAATTGTTACATTTTGCCGCAAGAACGTAGCTGGAAATGATCAAAGACAAAGAAAATCATATATCAAGAACTCATTTGTTTTAAATAAGATTATTACCTTCAGTGTAAGTAATTTGAAGTCAATATAATGTATTCTCTTGTGGCAAGTGCTACCAAGTCTATGGCGTTCTACAGCATTTGTGGTTTGGTTTTGGTTTACTGAAATTAATATTTTTAGTTTTTGTATAAAATAAAGCAACAAATAGCCCCGTTTTTTAGACAAGAACTGAGAATAATTTCAATAAATACAAAATAAACCAGAAATGCTGTAGATACCCCACAGACTTGTACCAAAGGTAGAAGTTTGTTTCTTCATCTCAACCAACTTTAATTAAATATAATTAAAAAAAGGTACAGAGAGCATACGACTGTCCGAATTCTCCGGAGTCCTCCTAGGTTGCATGTTTATCATTATTTATCAAAGCTTAATTCCCGACCTATGAAAATAATTTAAAAACATTTTTTTTTTGCTGAAGATGACTTTTCTTAAGGTCGAAACTTGTTCTAGATTAGTTACTATTTTCCCTCCTCCTTTTTGCCCTATGATATTTATGGTTTGGGCAGACTTTTATACCTACCATTTAAAAATTGTATTAGACTTATTTTGTATTAGATTTTATTATTTTCTAATTGGCCTATTAGAAGCTATTTATATATTTCATTTTAATTACTTGAGTTAATGAATTATTTTTTCTTGAATACTGTAACACATGTTAGAACTAATACAAAATAAAACGTCCAGTACCATTTGTTGACGTTATTATAACTATTACTGGTGGTTTCATTGAGGTTTGTATTAATAGTCGGCTTCCACTTAACTAGGCGCATGATCTCTGAATCAAATTAGTAGAATCAAATGTTTCAAAATATAAAAACCAATATGGCGGTATATGGACAGCTGATTTTCCATAAAATTGAATGTTAATAGGTTAACAATTAATTTGGAACTATCAGACATAAATGACGGGTCTCGTTCCAAAATTAATTTCCCAGCGCTCGTATTGTTGCACACGGTCGACACAATAATTTTATATGAAAAAAATTTAATAACTAAAATGATGGTAGAAAATTAGATAAACAATATACAGTAAACCCTCTGACTAGCCACCACCCTCGGGAATCAAATGTTGGTCGGTAAATAGGGGTGGTTGTTTAATAGAGAAAAATTAAAACATCAGAACTGGTCTGCATTTTACATTGTATATAATTTTTAATGTTTTTGTGTACATTTATCTCAACTGCAAATACAAATAGTTTATTGGTTCATATATATACAGACAAGTCACAAAAACAAAAAACATATAAAATACTATATACACGACGCAGTAAGCTAGGTAGCAGTAAACAAATAAAAATTTACTTCAATTTTATCTTAAGAAAGATATTTCCTTTTTTCCGCCAATTTTAAAAATTCACGTTAGTCCCAAAACACGCGAAAATTCTTCAGTTGCAATTGTTTTTATGGCAAAATTCAAACTCACCATGAACGATGATGAAACTAATGTCACAAAGGTGCATTCGTATTGTTGCAAAAGGTTGCATGTAATATGAGTTTTGAATATATCTTTTCAATAATTATAGTTTTCTTTATTCACTTGTAATTTAAAGAAATAAAGTAAATAGAATGTTAGATAAATTAAACAAATTTTAGTTCATTTCAGCAGATAATATATTAAAAATCTCTCCTGATTGCTTAAAACTTCTAAGAGATGGCGCCACTTGTCATTCACTGCCTGAGCAGGACGATAAAACTGGTTATAAAGACTTGAGGCCTTTCTGTTGTTAGGTATGTCTGCGCTTACCCTATGCTGACGAGAACCAATAAGTTCGAAACCGGTCCATAGGTAGCAGCATCCTACCAACAGAAAGGTCTTCCTTTCTTGGTAGTTTTAAGCAATCAATTTAGAATTAGCGCTAACTGTGTTAGCCAAAATTCGGTCTTATAGTATAAGGTTTTTAAATCAGATGGCTAGGAAATATTTTCCTAATTAGTATATTTTATTTGATAATATATTTAATTACAAAAAAATTCAAAGTAAATTACACATTGGCCAAATTTTTGTTGTGTAATATCAGGCTAAAAAATGTTCCCAATTTAATGGGTTACCTTAAAAATTAACAAGGAAGAGCTACTAAAACCGGCGAGTTATCAAATCCCCAATCTATTACACAGAGAGTCTTGGAAGTTCTTAAACTAAGTTAGTCCATGAAAGTGGTAGAAGTATACCAATGAAGAAAAGGCAAAATAAAATTCCAAGTCTGGTCAAGATAAAATATAAGAAGTACCTAAACTAACTTTAAGGCCACCATGGAGCAGTAATTTATGTGGGGCATTTTTCTAATTGAACTATTATTACAGAATTTAAAATAAAAGTTAAAAAATAAAAAAAAAATACAAAATAAACACAGCTTCAAAACTCTTCTCAAATTCTGATTCGTCAAATTCAGACTTTCTTTTTTAATAGACTTGGGATTTAATTACTCGCCGCTTTCAGTAGCCTTTTCCTGTTCATTTTTAAAATAATCTGTTAAATTAAGAACCATTTCTTTCACCTGGGAATGCAAAAAACCTGCAAACCGATTTATATTTGTCTTTTATGTCACAATATTTTTAAAATGACACATTTGTCAAAACTAGGGAGCTTATTCACGACATTATGTAATACGGGAGTGTTCTTCAACACATTTTGATAATTATTACTGAAAATTAGATGTGCTTCTCTCTCCGATTCATTAATAACCAATTAGTTTATCGCATTTATATTACGGATATCTTTATAATGCCGTTATTACCTTGGTGTGAGCAAGACAACAGTATATAAGTTTCTCTATGATAAATTCGTAACGCGCCTAGTTAAGTGGAAGCCAACTTTTTTTTTTAGAGCTGTATTCAATTTTTAAGAATTTTATGAAAATTTTTTTCAAAATGACTTTTAATCGAAATTGAAGAAATAGTCAATCAGTGGAGTCAAAGTAGTGTCTCCAAATAATGGGTACAACTTATTAAAGATGAGAAACTTATCAAAAATTAATTGATTTCTGACTGCAATCCAACTTTAAGAAAGAAATACTGTCGTTAAGAACAGACACTTTGTTCTATTTTCCAAAGTAATGTCTATACATTTTAAATCAGTCTTCTACCCCCTTTATCGGGTTGTGCTATTACAGAAATGACTTACTTGAGTTTAAAAAATCGTAATCTAATAGAAATTCTTCCATTCTACTTATTACTTTTATGTCCACACAACTGTTTTTTTACCACAACTATTTCCGTATTTATTAACAATTATTAAAATAAATTATTTGATTGGCATTTTAGATAATATGCCTTACCGCAAAAGATAAGACACAACATAATTACTAGATATACAAGAAAAATACCTTGTCGCTCGCCCACTTTATATCTGAACTAATCTAAACTAACCTAGGCATGAAATCATTTACCGGAAGTTTGGATTTCGGCAAGCACGGGTTTGTAACTGATTTTGAAATTTGTGGTCGGATTTAAAAGGGAAGATGTTCGTCATTTGAAAGTCATAAGTTAGGATATATAAAAAGAATCTTTTGGACATTCTAGGTCATGTTATAAAATTTTTTATTTACTGGAGACCCAGTAAATAAATTTTACAAATGAAATTTCAACATAATAATTTCTCATAAATACTAACAAAAATTTTTCTCTTCTCATCCACAAAATAAAATTTTTTATAACATGACCTAGACTGTCCAAAAGATTCTTTTTATATATCCTAACTTATGACTTTCAAATGACGAACATCAAATTTTTCAAATAAAATTATTATACAAATATCAAAAACAGTATTTTATTTAAGAAAACTGAAGAAACTAAAAATATGTGTGAATTCAGATATAAAATAATAAGTTTCTGCCTTGAAAATAACAAAAAAAAAACTCTTAATGAAAATGAAATACAAATCAATACTTTTTTAGTTACCGCCTATTTAGTAAAGATAGATCTACTTCAAAGCGTATTAAGGACTGCTGTCTTTTGGTTTTGTCCTGAATCGAATGCTGCGCGAGTATCAATTTAATATCATTTTTAAAAACTAAGCTAACTTCATATTTAGTTTCAACTTTTTTCAAAATCTTTCCGACATAATAGGCAACAGTTTTTAGTTGACTAAACTGAACTAAAATGAAGTCATTTACAGTGGGTTCCCGTTCTAATTCGGGAAAGTTTTCTTCAATAATAAAATCGTCGATACTTCGTTTCGTTTTAAGCTCTTTTTTCTTTCTCTTTCCTTTAGTTTTCTTCTATAGTCTGCATTTCGCGGGTATCTGTTGTTACGATACTTTTTCTTTTCCTGAACTTCTTTTGCTGTTTTAACTCTGGGGCTTTAGGATAACTTTTAAAATTTCTGGTATGATTATAATATTCAACAGCAGTTGTAAATAAATAGATTAAAAAAAAAGTAACCTTAAAAATGGAGATGTACTACAAAAAATTAAAATCTGGAACCGCAGCAAGTATTTTCGCAGATATACAGTGTGTATATAAAGTCTGAAAACGGCTTAATAACATCACAATTTATTGGCCGATTTAAACCAAATTTGGTACAGTTATGTAAGAGGATCGATGACGCACCGAATGACGATATTGGCGTTGTTGCCAGCTTTTTAGTTTGTCTGGAATTCGAAAGAATTTAATATTTTTAAATGTAACACCCTGTATATTTTTTCATTTATATATTTTACTTTAAATCTGTTACACTTTTGGTATACCATACCTACTTTGTTCCTAATATCAGTAGTTTTCGAAATAACGATGTGTTTTGAAAATTTCAACAAATTGTGTTTTATTTATTAATAAATAAAAACAGTTTAGTTTTGATGTAAAGTCATAAAAGCTGTAAGTTTTACATGCAAAAATGTCTTTACCTTAAAGTGAAATTCTTATGATGAGAGGATATGGCGATAGGGTCAGGTATTACGAAGAGGTTAAAAATCTATTTAATGACGCATTTCCAAACTGAAATCCAATTTTGAAAGTAACTGTTCTAAAAACTGTCCGACGGTTCGAAGAAACTGGAATATGTAGAGATAGGCGACGATTAGAACGACGGGCAGTAGTAGATGAAGAGAAAATTTAGAAATTTTACAACATGTTGTTGAAACCCCTGTTTCTTCATTAAGAAAAATGTCTCAAGTAAGTGAGGTCTTAATAAAACATAAATTTCACCCTTTCAAAATACATGTAGTTCAAAAGTTATCAGAGGTTGATTATGAGCGAAGAATTGAATTTTGTGATATTATGATGTCAAGGTTTGACCAAAATAACCAGTTTTTCAAATTTACAGTATTTTCGGACGAAGCAACATTTATGTTAAATGGTAAAGTCAATAGACACGACTGTAGGTTTTGGGCAAATGAAAATCCCCACTGGATGAGAGAAGGTCATACACAACGCCCTGGAAAATTGAATGTGTGCGGGCTGGGCTTCTGGTTAACCACAAGATCGGTCCATTTTTTATTGATGGAAATTTGACATCACAACTTTACCTTGAGCTCTTGGAAACGCAAATAGTGCCTACTATACGAAATGTGATGGGTCCAAATTATGCAAGTACATTCTTACAACAGGACGGAGCGCCTCCCCATTTTTGTCGAAACGTGCTCGAATTTTTGAACAACACTTTTTCGAATAGGTGGATCGGTAGAGGGGGTACAATCGAGTGGCCACCTAGGTCCCCTGATTTGTCGCCTAACGACTACTTTTTATGGGGTCACTTGAAGAACAGAGTTTATACCACAAAACTTCAAGATTTGGCCAATTTGCAGCGTCGAATTTGAATTAATAACGCCAGAAATGATTTATAACACAATTAAAAAATTTTATTTTCAATTAGCACACTGTCAAGCTGTACCGGGAAAACAGTTTGAACATTTAATATAAACAATATATTTTTTCTAAATTGTACTCGTTATTTCGAAAACTACTGATATTAGGAACAAACTATGTTATAGCAAAAGTGTAACAAATTGAAAGTAAAAACTATAAATGAAAAAATATACAGGGTGTTACATTTAAAAATATAAAATTCGTTCGAATTCCAGACAAACTAAAAAGCTGGCAACAACGCCAATATATATCGATATCACTTATATCTTCTGAAGAACCCCATGAAAATTCATAAGCTTCATCACGTGATTCGTCATCTGATTCAAATAATTTAGTTTTTACATTTAAGCGACCTTGTTTCGTTCTCGTTTCAAGCTCTTTGTTTCTTTCTCTTTCCTTTAGATTTCTTCTATAGCCCTCATTTCGCGGGTATATGTTGCTAAGATACTTTTTCTTTTCCTGGACATCTTTTGCTGTTTTAACTCTGGCGCTTTAGGATAACCTTTTAAAATTTCTGGTGATTATAATATTTAACAGTAGTAAATAAATAGATTAAAAAAAAACTTACCTTAAATATGGCGATGTACTACAAAAAAATAAAATCTGGAACTGGAACAAGTATTTCCGCAGATATATAGTGAATGAAAAGCCGTTCAATTACACCTAGTAAAAGAATGTTAGGCGGCGAATTTGAATAGAAACCCTATTTGTTTTATTGTGGAACATGTCTCATTATGGAACACTTTCTCCTATTCTGAGAATTGACATAACCGGTAAGGTGAAACCAGGCTTCTACCGCGAAGCAATATGGCCTTAAATGGCAATAATTTTTGCTCGCTTGGTATTTGTGACAATGATTTCTATTAGAAAAAAATTTTATTTTAAATATTTGCGTTGACATTTCTTAAATTGCAAAGTATGCATATGTACCTCATTTAGAAAATTTATTGAAAATTTGTCCTTAAACTTTTGAAACCGGAATATAATCAATGTTAATAGTTGTACCAAACGCGCGGTATATATGGTATAAAATATCTGAACTTTTCAAGCTGCCATCCGTAAAAAACTAATCCTAATTGGCTTAAGTTTTCATGGCTTCCCGGGATATTTCCGTGTCGGCTTTTTACTGATAAGACTGAAATAATTATCTTTCAGCTTTGCCATTAGAGTTGTCTCGTTCTGTAATTAAAAAACAAGTAGTAAAATATACAGGACAACTGATATTAACCGGGCTGCATTTACGATTTAAAATTATTTTTGGCGCCGATTTTATTATTTGGGTCCTTAATTTTCAAAAGTGATTTTCAACAGTCAAAATTCCTTTGCAATTTTCTGTAAACATCCGCATACTACAATACTATTTATCCATTGAATTTCATCCAGAACACCATTTTTATTGAAAATCATGTTTAAAACAAAGAGATTTTATTATAGCTACTACATTAATATATTCCAAAAATCTAATGAATATCAAATGTCTGTACATATTGACAGTCTGTAAGATTATGATCAAAAATAACAATAAAAATCATACAGGGTGTCCGGAAAATACGTGTACAACGTTTGACGACAGACTCCTGACGTTAAAATAGTTAGTTATATCCAAAATTGTCTCGTTTAGCCGGTAAAGGGCGTCAAAAATTTGTAAAAATATTGGTTTTTCCTAAATTACGTGCTAATCGATTTTAATGATTTTAAGTATGTAGATTAATACTATAAAATGACGTTTTCTAGTAGTATAGTCACCGGCTGTAAATAAGTGGAAGTGTTATAAAAGTGATACAATACGTCAACATTTCTCCTGATTTTTTTATATCAACGGCGTTATGACAACCCAGATATTTTTGTCGAGTGACTGGATGTATTTGGAAGCTATTTTACCTCTTCAATATTTTTCGTTGGATGAGCTGTTTTGCCAGAAAAAATATTTACAATTACCTGCATACATGAGCTGTTTCTTCTCTTATGCATTTCCCTAGCTCTAAGAATTAAAGATCGTTGGACCCTCTACAATATTGGCAAATTGTTTTGAAGAAGTTCCAAATTTCTTGACAATATAAATGGTCCAATAAAATGTTGTACGATGATTCCGGCCCATACGTTGATGGGTTCAAATTGATGCTGATGATGCGTTCCAATAAAAACATGGGAATTTTTCTCTGCCCATAAATGCAAATTATGGGAGTTTATGGTGCCGTTTCTAGAAAATCCAGCTTCGTCCATAAAGAGAACTGAACCAATAAAATTTGCATCGTTTCTGTGGCGATCTAAAACCCAATTAGAAAACTCCATCATCCGCAGAAAGTTTTTATGAAGAAAACGCATGGCTTTTGTAAAGATGGTACGGATGCAACTGTTACTCTCTAGGGATTCTAGAGACCGTCGATTTTGGGCAATCAAACTCGACAGCCAATTTTCGGACAGTTGTAGAAGGATCTGCTTCTACGACATTTGTTCAACAGCCTCACCGCGATGGATTTGATTTAACCAATTGTGACTGGCTTTGCTAAACTTTCCTAAAATTATTTACGCCACTTTACAATAAATCTCTGTCATTCGAGAAGTACACATAAAAAATAAAAGGTAATATTCCAGTTTATCGACTTATGCGAAAAATGGCGTAAAATGAAAAACGTTTCTTGCAATATGTAGCACGTACTTTTTAAACGACAAATCCGCGAGCGGAAAACCATTTTTTTAATTGAAAATATAAAAAAAATGTGAAAATAGTCGACCGAAAAGCACAGTGAGAGTGACAAGTGAGGTTATGTTTCTCTAGCTGTTAGTCACTCGACAAAAATTGTAATAATTATAGACTTATATTGGTTAAACAGGCGCTAACACGGCATCTAATCCACCTTTTTGGTTCCAATTCGGTATATGCTACATAAATCAACAAGAGTTTTTCACTTTTTTTTCATTTTTGTCACAAGCGGGTACCCTATTTTCACTTTTTTTTTATATTTGCAATTAAAGAAATGGTTTTCCGCTTGCGGATTTGTCGTTTTAAAAGTACGTGCTACATATTGCAAGAAACGTTTTTGATTTTACGTCATTTTTCGCCGATAAACTGGAGTGGGACCAAATAAAACATCGTAGTTTTTACCTGACTCTCTCGAACGATGATCCACTCTTTCAAAGGTTTTCCCATCAGGAATTCTTCTATTTGGAAATCGTTCTTAATAAAGCCTTCTGGCTTCTAAGGCATTACATGAGGCAAGCTCATACATTTAATGTATGTCGGCATATTCAGCAATCGTAAATTCCATTACTAATTAACTATTCAAGAAGAAAAAAGATCGAAATTTTCAAAACACTCTATTTTTAACTTACACTAGAATAAATATCCCTATTTAAATCGGTACGTGTCAAAGAAACCATAGCAACAAAAAAGGAATTTTATTAAGATGACAACCAATGCAAAAAACCACATGGAACATAAGTATTTTTTTCTCGTAAACAGTTCATTTAATCGATATTAATCAGAGCACTTTTTTTGTGTCTTTATCGTACACAAAAAAATAGCATTACTCCCTTAGAGCTAGTCCATCCCTTGCAAACTAAATAAGCCAAATGTGATTAAAGCAACTCATTTTAAGGAGACTTACCTAGTGACCATCATATTAAAAAATTATTAAATTTCACCTACTACTTCAAAAGTTATTTAAAAATCAACGATTTCCAGGGATGTCCTTTTTAAACCCGTAGGAAAAAAAATGTATGGAAACTTGTTAAGTACCTAGTAAAGAAAATTTTAAAATAATTGTTCTCGAAATTTTTTTCAACATGTGTACGAAACAAGTCAAAATCAATATAAGACTATACACCAGTAATATAAATATATACATCACATTTCGAAAGTAAATTTCAATAAACTAAATCCAGCCTTGCTGCTATAAATTCGACATCAATCGCAAATCGCGAACCAAGTTTCAATTTCAGGGTGACAAAGCGCAAGACAAATGAAAACAGGATTATTTATCCTGTAGGAAATCGGGCAGTTCCAATAGTCCTTTTAAACCATACCGCCAATATGGTTTTTGCATTGACAAAGTGAGAATAAAATTAATATGTGGAACATTTTTGATGTTTATGTTAATGTGTAGTGTGATGCTAAAAGCAATTTGATTTAATAAAAATTGTTTTTAGTTACAAAGTACAAAGAGTTAATAAATTAAACAACATTTTAATTGGCAACTTATTAGCAAATATAATACCTACTATAATATGATATAATTGCGTATTTAGCGATAAAATTTGATATAAAAGTTTTGCAATGAATACGAAACCACCCTATAAAAGTACGGGTAAGTATACACTAGTATACGGGGTCATTCATTTAGTTACGACAAACAAAATTTGTTTTCTTATTGAATCTAACCTTTTTAAATGTTTTAAATTTTCTGCCATATTCTTTTGTTAGTAATTTAACTATATTAAAAAACTTTCATACTTACTAAAATTTTTCGTCTAAATATATAAAGGTATTTTACCGTTGTGGTACTCTTAGAACACACAGTCTAGAGTGCGTAATTGTTGTTTAACCGCGTTAAAACGAAATTACCTATAAATTAAACTATATTAAAAATGAGTGAAAAACTGTATAAGTATCAAGGTGTTGCGGGAAGATTTCACAATGTTAGGGACCAGTTCAGAGAAAGGTGCATGTCGTGGAAAGAAGAAAATCCAAAAGGTTGTTGGGATTGGGTTAAAAATAAAGTTTCAGGCAAAAATGAAAATGTAGACAGACAGAACGTTGAGGAAGATTATTCGCATATTTTTAGGTAAGTTTGTTTACACTCTCTAAACGTATTAATTTAGTTTAAGTCAAGTGGGGGTACGTAGTTTACAGGATGCTTTATAAGCATCTAGAATATTTCACAGATTAGTTTAAAATTCTTAATTTATATTCTAGGAATAGGGATGCACAAGATTCACATTGAAACTCGATGCATCAAATTTCTTTCGACGTTAATTCATCGATGTTGAAAAAAAATCGACTGAAAAGCATCGATATACATCGAATTCATCGATGTATTCTTTATTGCAAAATACTATATTTATTATTTAATTTGGCATTGGCAGTAACAATAACCATACATAGACATAAAATACTGTACAGACTGGGTGTTTTATAAAGTGTCCATAAAAAAATAGAAGAAGTACAGCTGGTGATACCAGCTTCTGCCTTCCTTCTAAGCTCATGGTGCGCTTTGAAGAAACGGATAGAATTTGGTTGTCACGTCTCTCTCTCTCTCTTCGTGGTATGTCTTATGACGTTTGACGTTTGCATCATAACATCAATGTATGTATAGAGAAATATCGTGCATCCCTATCTAGGAATCAATTAAAAGGTTACGGAACCCCTTAGAGGACACGTATCGCATTAGTCTTAGCAATAATTACGTAATAATAAAATTTTCAGACGCAAATCAAGACGAGAACTCGTGCGCCTGTCAGCGGCAGTCATGGGCATAGAATTCTCCTATGCCGCTGAAACCGCGTTCGTTTCGCCTACACTACTAAAAATCGGAGTACAACACCAACACATGACCCTGGTATGGGCCTTATCCCCACTCATAGGGTTCTTTCTTACGCCGGTTTTGGGCTCATTGAGCGACAGGTGCCATTTAAGACTAGGAAGAAGGCGACCCTTTATTTTGATGCTAGCCTTGGGTGTATTATTGGGTAAGATGCATGCCTCTTGCACCAATTACTGTTTTCAAGTTTTTTTTTTTTGTTACAGGCCTGATTTTGGTTCCTAATGGTGAAAGCATCGGGTACTCGATGGGAGATCCAGAGTCACCGCACTTTAACCCTATATCCAAGACACCCTCAGCTCATCGCACATCAGCTACAAGATCAAATCCGCATCCTCAAGATATTATTCTCAATGTTTCTCATACTCTTGGTAACAAAGCCTTACCAGTTTCCCAAAACGATTTTTTGGCACAAGATCCCAAGACCAATCAATCAACAAGATTCTTGCTATCAACTCAAAATAATACTGATGCGTTTCAGAATGAAGAGCTCGTTTGGTACAACAACTCTCATCCATGGGGGGTCTTTTTTACCGTTTTAGGAACTGTTCTGTTGGACTTCGACGCAGATGCTTGTCAAAGCCCAGCTCGAGCTTATCTATTAGATGTTACTATACCAGGCAAGTGATGTTCTATTCAAGCAAGTCTATACTATACTTTAATTACCAATTATGTTTCAGATGACCACGCTCGTGGATTAAGTACTTTCACTATAATGGCAGGACTGGGAGGGTTCTTCGGATACGCTTTGGGTGGTATAAACTGGGACGTAACTTTTCTAGGTGCGACAATAACATCAATATTACTAGGATAGGGACAGTTTCATTATCTACTTTGTAGGAGAGCTGCTGGGAGGTCACGTAAGAGCAGTATTCACCCTGACAACCCTACTTTTCATCGTATGTGTGACATCCACCGTCACATGCTTCAGAGAAATGCCGCTTCACTTCTTGGAAGCAACTGGGAATTTGGATGCGGCAGGTATGGTCAATCAAGGTTTTGATAGAGAAGAGAACAGTACAGGCATGACCTCAGAGAAGAACTACGGGTCGGTGGAGGATGTGGAACAAACTACGCAAAAGGTATAGAACAACATTTAACAGTTTAAACGTTGATTAGTAAGTGTGAGTGAATTATGATTTTTAGACGCCAGGCCATTTAAGAAGAAAAAGTATGTCACCAGATCCAAATGCTTCACTTCTAGTTTATTTACAAAGCATTATCTACATGCCTCATTCCATGAGGATGCTGTGTCTAACAAACCTGCTTTGTTGGATGGCTCATGTGTGCTACTCTTTGTATTTCACCGACTTTGTAGGTGAAGCTGTGTTCAAAGGAAATCCAACGGTAAGTCAAATAAAAATACTAAATGGTTTCGACCGTTAACCTTAAATAGTGAAGAGAAGAGCATACATTAGACTAATTAATACATTTTATTAAATTTTTTAGGCTCCAGAAGGAACTGCTGTAAGAGAACAATATGAATCTGGAGTAAGATTTGGATGCTGGGGGATGTCCATGTACTCCCTGTCCTGTGCATGTTATTCCCTCGTAATCGAAAAATTAATTTCAAAATTCGGGTATTGTTGTTTACCTAATTTTCTTCTATCCAGCCAAGTTACAGATGTTGGCATTTTTAGGGCCAGGAAAGTCTACATAGGCGGAATTCTAGCCGATTCCACCGGAATGCTTTTGATGGCACTTACTAAAAATAAAGTCGGAGTTATACTGTTCAGTTGGGCAGCTGGAGTAATGTATTCCACCATGTTTACCATGCCCTATTTGATAGTGGCTCACTATCATGCCAAAGGAGTCGTAAGTACAGAATAGCATGTAAGGCAATATACCGACAGCTAAAAAACTATTTCAATTTTCAGTTTGAAGTCAATCAAGAAGGCCAAGGACAGATCTCTAGCCAAATTCGTGGTTTAGGTACAGACGTGGCCTTAGTCTCAAGCATGGTTTTTCTTGCCCAGTTCATTTTGTCATTGTGTATGGGCACTATCGTGAGCGTATCTGGTACCACAACCGCTGTAGTTACTGTGGCTTGTATCTTGTCATTTTTCGGAGCGATATCTGCTACTAGATTAATGTATTTGGATCTTTAAGGCTAGATTTTTGGGCAATGAGAACTAAATCAGGTGTATATGGAGGTAAAGTTCCTAAAAGTCTCTGTGGTTATTAAATCTGGATTCCAGTTAAGTTCAAATTGATTAAATATTGAAGTTGGCCCGTTCTCGATCAAGTTAAAAGGGTTTGCATGTATGTACGAATACGAATAATGTATTTTCTGTGTAATATGCTGTATGTAATAAATTATTATATAGATAAGAACGATCATAAATATAGGTGCAAAAGAGATAAATGTATTTTCATTACCTATATGATATTGTTTGACGCGTTATGAGAAAAAATACAATCCATTTTAAGCATTTTAGGACGATTGTGTGCGTTAAATAGAGTCTCTGAAATATAGTTGTTAAGCTTTAAGAAAAACGAATTTTTTAATTAAATATGGTGTAGTTGTTTAGTAAAAATAATGGTCACGAACTGTGATTGACAATTTTAACAAAAAACGAGATTTGAAGAATTAGAGATTAACGAAGGAATTCTAAAACAGATACTATATCGTCATTTGATGCAAGGCCAATATATTCAAATCTGAGGAATAGAAAAAATGTCTTTGTGACGAATTTTGACAATATTTTTAACCATTTAGGTACCCGTTATCATTTTCAATCGAAGTAACGACTACAACATAATGGCAATATTGATTTCTCTTTCCGAAAATCTTAACAAAGTTATCTATCCGTGAACAAAATTTAAAACGGGCACATCATCGTGTAAACTAAATGAACCCATCTGGTTAATCGACAATGGTTTTAAAGGTAACTTTTCTTCTAATTTTCCATATTTTTTCTTCGTTCATAACAGGATTGTTTTTTTTTTTAGTTTCTTATTATGAATGAGCCTTGTGGGAAGCAACCTTTGTTTAGTTTTCTTTAATCTATATTTTTTAATACCTTTTCCAGCAATAGTTGACACCAATTTTCTTTTCTCTTCTCGATTGGTTTTAGTCGAGATGCTTTGTTTAATTTGACTAGACAAAGCTTCTCCAGAAAGTAGAGCGTATTTAAGTGCTAAAGGAGCTCTTTAACCTTTAATAATTTCTTCTACTTTTGATTTTGGAGGATCCCTCTTCTGTCTCTTTTTTCTATATAGTTGTTTTTTGAGTTTCTCTTTTACCGCTTCCTCTTTCTTAAGTTTTTTCTTCAAGTCAGTAATTTTTAGTTTTAATATCTTCCTGTTGTTCTTGGACCGTTTTTTTGCCAGCTAAAGATCTTCTTGTATGCTCATGATCGTGGTGGGAATCCTATATTCCCACTACGCTCATGATTCTCTGGAATTGCATCCTGTAAAATTGGACTAACTGGCGCTGGAAAAGAAGATGGTGTTTCTAAATTGTGTAGTTTTTCTTTCATTTTTTTTTTCAGATCATAACAATTTACTTCAATTTCTCCAATCTTTTCTTAATGCTCCTTGATCATGCAGATTCAGTTTAGAAATTACCTTAATTTTTCCTTCGTTTCTTTTTTGATGTCTTTCCCTTTCTAAGTTTTTCGCCTCTTCAAATTTCACAGGGTTATTTTTAATTGTTTCTCTTAATTTACGCATAGCTAACCTTTTCTTGTCATTTCTTTTCAGCCTTGCTTTGTCGGATACTTTGTTGGCAGCCCTATTATTTTCCAGTTTTGCCATATTACCTAAAATATAAATTTTATCCAAAAAAAATCAAAATACATCATCTCCATGAATCACGCCTCACCTTCGTTGCCACTATGTGGTAACGCAGGTGTAGTAATGGAGGTGAGGATTCTATAGGCTTTTTAATTATAATTTTTTTATTTTTAAACCGTTTTGAAATTTGAATTTATTGAACTCATTATGCATTAAAAATTATTATTAACAAATTTTAATTTCTTCAAAAAAGTCCTAAAACATCAATAATCGAGGTAAGAAATCTGAACTTACCTCTCAGTAAAATCAACACATGAGCACACAAACTATCATTAAACCCAGAGACACACGTTCCTCCCCAACTTTTTCTTATCTTTGACCACGGTGGAGATATGAAACGTTGGAACCAAATTATGGTAAATATTAAAAAGAGGAAATATTATAAAAATACAAAAACTTAATTTTTGGAGGATTTTACTTTTTGTAGACCCTAGGTATACAAGGTCGTTGGTATGTATGGAAACGGTCGATTATTTCATAAATTAAAACAGCTACCAAAAAATATTTAAGACAAAAGTTTTATGGTTTTGTAAAGCCTATTAGAAATAAAAAAAGATAAGTATACAGGATGAGTTAGAAAGCCGTAGAGGAATAAAGTTTCCTTTCTTTTAATAGAATACCCTATATCTTAGAACATTTTTGGATTTTACACAAAATTACAATTATTTTTTATTAACTGCATTATAAGTCTAAACCTAATAGCTTCCGAGATATCGAGTTTTGAAAAATGACATTTTTGAACTTTAACAGCTTCTAGCTTTCTAACGGTACGCTATAGAGCAAAACGGCTTACATGTCCCCATCTTACTTTTTTATTATCTTCTCGAAAATACCAACTTCCGATTAAACCGAAAGTACTATATTTCCGGCTTTTGAGCTACAGCCGGTTTAACCGGAAGTTGACACTTTTAGAAAGATAGTTAAAAACTAAGATAGGGACATGTAAACCGATTTACTCTAAGACATACCGTTAAAAAGCCAGAAGTTGTCAAAATTCAAAAATGTAATTTTTCAAAACTCAATTTCTCGGAAACTATTAGGTTTAGACTTATAATGTACTTAATAAAAAATAATTGTAATTTTATGCAAAATCCAAAAATATTATAAGATATAGGGTATTCAATTGAAAAAAAAGTCACTTTATTTCTCTACGGCTTTCTGACTCATCCTGTATACTTAACTTTTTAAAATTCTAATAGACTATAAAAGACCCTAAAACTTCTGTCTTACGTATTTTTTGCTAGCTGTTGTACTTTAAGAAATAATCGACCGTTTCCATAAATACCAACGACCCTGTATATTTTTTAGAATAAATAATTATTAAAGTAATATATTAGCATCTGACTAACCATGCCTGGGGACATGACATGGAGGTGAGGAATTACACATCTTATTTTTGATACAGGTAAGCCTTTATTATTTCTTTCTAAGCCAGCCATCGTTCATAGAAACTTTAGAAAAGAAAAAAAAAAGCGGTCAAGAAGAACGTTCGTGAAAGACTCACCTATCCAGGGTGTTACTTAATGTCATGCAGATATTTCAGGGGGTGATAGTACTCGTCAAAATAAGAAAGGAATGCGTTATTTTCGTTATACAGAGTGGCAAAGTTTTAAGTTTTTTTCTCGTATTTTGCGTTTTCTCTCTTATATTCTGTGATAATTGTTTCCAATTTAGAACATCAAACATTTTTTAGAATCTCTACAATAAAGTATCAAAGTTTCCGTCGCAGTATACAGGGTGTTACATTTTCTTGAATCGGCTACAATTTTATCTTTCAGAACTTTTTTTTTTGAAGCTCCCTGTATGAATTCCGGTATGAAATTTGAACTCTCTGTTCCTTTGTTTAGCGTTCTGGTCTCTTGCACTATTCTCGTATCTGTGACCGTTTTCGATTTATTTGCAAAGATAGCCATCGATGGAAATTAAGTGTAGGCAAAATAAAGCAGAGTAAAAAGCTGTTTTTATTTGTATGTATTCTAAGTAATTATTTTCATTTTTATTTTAGATTATCCGACAGGGTTATCAACAATCAGATAAAAACATTACAAATTAAATATAAAATAAAACAAAACAATTAATTAGTTAATCAAATAAAAATAAAGCAAAATTATAAAAACTGTTGAAAATGTCCGCCTCTAGCTAAAATGCACGAATCAAGTTTTCGCCTCATGGCGTCAGTCCAATGACTCTGCCAAATATTCCAGGGGTATTGCGAATGATGTCGCATAAAGCCATTATTCTGTTTCTTAAATCCTCTTCTGTCTGGACTGGGGTCTGATAAACTAATGCTTTCAGGTGTCCCCAGAAAAAGAAATCCAGGCTATTCAGGTCTGGGGATCTAGGGGGCTATGACTGAGATCCCCCTCGACCTATCCAACGGTTGTTAAAAATTTGATTCAGAAAGTTTCTCACCTCTATGCTGAAGTGCGGTGGTGCACCATCGTGCATGAACCACATTTGGTTTCTGACAAGAATTGGTACCTCTTCTAGCAGCCCTGGGAGTTCCTCTACAAGAAATTGACGATAGTATTGTCCATTTAGCCTTGCTGGTAGGAAGAATGGTCCTATCAAATAATCTCCAATAATGCCGGCCCACACATTTACTGAAAACTGTTCTTGAAAATTATTTTCGCGTATCAAATGCGGATTCTCTTCTGCCCAAAAATGGTTGTTGTGAAAATTGTTTATGGCATTCCTTGAGAAATTAGTTTCATCGCTAAATAAAATCGTGTTTTCAAATAACGGATTTTGGACTAGCATTTGTAGGAACCATTGGTAAAAATTAAAACGTAGTGGAAAGTCACGTGGGAGAAGAGCTTGAACCCTTTGGATGTGGTAAGGATACATTAAGTTGTCTATTAAAATTTTGCAGACAAGCTCAAATGAAATGTTAAGTGTTGCGGCAATTTTTCTCGTACTAGTAGTAGGATCATTTTCTACTGCATTCAGGACTGCTTCCTCGACTTCAGGAGTCCTAACCGTTCTGTTTGCTTCTGCTAAATGAGCGGATTTCTTGAACGATCCATTTTCACATAGTCGATTATGTAGATTTGCGAATGTCCGTGGGTCAGGCAGTATTCGATTTGGATACCTTTGTGTATACAGTCGTCTGGCTTCATAACAATTGCCATCGGCAAATCCGTAGATTAAATGCATCTCTGCAAATTCTTGATTTGTAAATTTAACTAAAATTAACCAGTTGAAAACAACTCCGGAAACGTCAAACAAAAAAAAATATTTGTTACAAAATGTCAGAAGGACAATAAACAGAATTAACAATTGCCTATCCCAGCTAACTATTTTTTTTTATCATATTTATTGCGCTATTTCGCCTACACTTAATTTCCATCGTTGGCGATACGAGAATAGTGCAAGAGACCAGAACGCTAAACAAAGGAACAGAGAGTTCAAATTTCATACCGGAATTCATACAGCGTGCTCCAAAAACAAGATAAAATTGTAGCCGATTCAAGAAAATGTAACACCCTGTATACTGTGACCGATAATTTTGATATTTTATTGTAAATATTCTAAAAAATGGTTGATGTTCCAAATTTGAAACAATTATTACAGAATATAAGAGAGAAAACGCAAAATACGAGAAAAAAAATTGAAACTTTGTCACCCTGTATAACGAAAATAACGCGTTTTGGACCATGCATATATTTGCATTTTTTTCTTATTTTGACGAGTACTATTACCCCCTGAACCTGAGATATCCGCATGACATTAATTAACACCCTGTATATGATTAAATTTAATTCCAAGGCACAAAAACATTTAAAACCAAAGTAAAGTTGACAGATCGAGACGATGACTTTGACATCAATGGACAACTTGATCGTTAATCCATGACGCACCGGTAAAGATCCAATGTTCCGACTGTATGTAGTTTCTAGTCAGCAAAATAAAAATAATTTAATGCAAACACTACAAAGATAATTTGCTTACATGCTAGTCACTGACCATCATAACAGCAATCTGGATATTCTTCGACTTGTTGCGGAGTGCATATCTTTATTATAATATCTGACCCGGCCCATGCGACAGCTGATTTCACGTTGTTATTTCGTCTGGACTTGATCATCACTAATTTACCATCCGATTCAACCGATTATCACACGATTTACCGATACCATCCCATTATAGCCGAGCACATCAGGAACAAATGACACTTTTCGAATGAATGTTTTTACACTGAATATTGGTTCGATAAAAAGCAATTAAATGTATGGAGAAAAATTGAAGTAAATAGATTAGACTAGATCAATTTGTGCGGTTATTAGGAAAAAGGACTGCACGCGGGAAAACTGTGAGAAAACTCCGTAGTTTTCCGTCTGGATTGTCGTTATGGGGAAAACTACGGCTAAAAATAATATTTTGGCGACGAACATGCAAACGGTATTACTGGTTTTAACCAGATAGTGTTGTGGAAAGCTTATGGGTGAGTTAGATGACAATACATTAGGGAAATCCATTAAGGGTAATAAACTTACTAATTGAGCGTCGCGCTGTCATCGATTTTCTCGAAAATGATTTGTCGAATCCAGAAAGTAAACAGAAAATTAGGTACCTACTTACTAAAAGTATATTTCACACAGTACTTCGCCTAAACAGGTGCGGGCAAATTATACAGAGTGAAAATATTAAAGAGGTTCAATGCAAAATCCAAAAAACGAAGGGCAATATTTTTTTTATATGTTAGGACGCGAAAACAATATTGCCAAAAAAATAAAGCTACTGAACGCTATGATTTTAACCATGTTTGATGAGCATGCTCCAATTTTATTAAAGTGTCTAGAGTGACTAAACCTAAGGCTCCTTGTGCTTTGCGAAAATTTAAAAAATATAAACTTAATGAAGACTGGGTTAATTATAAGTACTTGAGAAATTTTACACTGGCCGCCATAAGGAGACAGAAGGGGAACTGTTTGGATTCCCTTTGTAGAGAGGGCAATTCTGAAAAACTATGGTCTGCTTTAAAAAACTATAATATTTGTACTAATAAAAATAATTCAATACCTAAAACATTATCTGATCCTGATGCTATTAACACATTTTTTGCTGGTTTTACTCAAAACATATCTAATTGTAACGATCGAGTCAATTTTTACGCAAATCATATATTTGATGAATCTTTACATTTTTCTTTTTTGCCAGCCACGATATCGGATGTTAATAAAATATTAAATAGCATAAAAACTAACGCAACTGGTGTAGATGATATCTCGCCCCTTATGCTTCAATATTGCAGCCCTTATATCGATAAATATATTACTCATATAATTAACTGTTGTTTAGAAGTTAACTGCTTTCCCGATAAATGGAAGTTATCCATTGGCAAACCATTATCGAAGGTTAGTAATTCAAACAGTTATAACGATCTTCGTGTGATAAGCATTCTTCCAGCAATTTCAAAAATTTTTGAGAAGGTCTTTGGTACTGCGGTTGCTCTAACAAATGTAACAGATGACATTATTCGCGCTTGGGATAAAAAAATGATTAGCATTCTAGTACTTCTTGATTTTTCTAAAGCATTCGATACTATTAACCATTCTCTTCTTATTTCTAAATTAAAATACTATGGTTTTGTTAATGATTCTTGCCTTCTTGTTAATTCATACTTATCCAACAGGTTTCAAAAGATTTTTTCTGATAATAAATATTCTGAACAAGTCAAAATACAATCGGGCGTGCCGCAGGGCTCCATTCTGGGTCCCTTGCTATTTCTTATATATACTTCTGACATACTTGAATCGCTGAAATGTTGCAAAGTCCAGGCATTTGCTGACAACACGCAGTTATATTGCTGTTTTGATCCCAAGGATTACATGGAAACCGAGTTACATATAAACCAGGATTTGAGGATATTGAGTGAACTCTCCTTGGGTCATAATTTACATTTAAATCCGGATAAATCTTCCATATTGATTTTTGGCAGTAAGAGCAAGGTTGCCATTCTGAAACCTACTTTGAACATATCTATTAACGAATTTCGTTAATATCGCAAAGATTTTGGGTCTGCTTTTTGATGTTAATCTCAGATTTCAAGAGTATTAAAAAAAACTCTTTCAGAGAGCTTATCTCGCTTTGAAGGTACTATACAGCAATAGACACGTATTGAACTTTACATTGAGAAAGAACTTGTCTGATCACGTATACAAAGAGTTCAGAATGCATGTCTTCGTTTTGTTTACGGCATCAGAAAGTTTGACCATATTTCTCATTTATATAATGATATAAAGTGGCTGAAAATGGATGGATGGAGGGTTCTTCACTTTTGCACATTTCTAATAAAGATTATAAATATTCCTGATTCTCCTGCTTCTATTGGCGAGCGTTTGATTTTTCGTCGCAGTGTTCACGATAGGGATGTCAGAGGTGCGGGCAGGCTTACCATGCCTCATCATCGGAGCGCCATGTTTCAGCGTTCTTTTTCTTTTAACTCAGTTAAATATTATAACTTGTTGCCCACTGAAATGTTACACTTAAATGCTAATGTATTTAAGACTAGATATAAGTCATTTCTTTTAAATTTGCAGTGATATTAACGGTTACTTATTGTTTAATAATAATTTGAATTTATTACTCTTTTCTCCTTTCATTGCTTATTTGATTATTGCAAATATGTCTTATAGGTTAGGGTTGTTATGTAATATGCTACTACACTATTAAGTATTATTATATTTCTTTATGTCTAGGTTCAGTAGAATAGCTACTGCAGCTAGACTGCGCCAGGTGTTGACATCTTTCCTTACATTAATTTTTAATACACATACTTTTTTGTATATAATATTCTGTTTCTTCGAAAATAAAAGACGTTTATTATTATTATTATTATTATTAATAAGAAGGTTGGGAGAGATCATCAATTGAATTGATAAAGAAGAAAACTAACAAAGTTATAATACTGAGAAAATAACTTCACTTGATATTATTATAAGTTATCGTTAAATGTCATAATCTCGCACCAAAGATTGTTTTACCGTATCATTCATACAATAAAAGCTTTACATGACTTCTAATTTTTCAAGAAACTGACGTTACTTCCTTCATGTACAGGGTTATCCAACCAAGACTAGACAAGGCGATTTTTTGACTTTTCCTGTACTTTTATAAAAAAAACTGAAATAGCCATCTTAGGTCATTTTCTCCCGCGAATTCGAATATCTTCAGCAAAAAACAATTGAACATCAAACAAAAGTACTAGGGGTCACTTTGATATTTTTTTAAATGGGATGCCGTATTTTTAATGAGCTTATCCGATTTCTCATATAAATTTTGATCTAAAATGTTGGATTTTTAATTCAAAAACGCCTTTTTTCTTCAGTTTTAAATTCGGAAAATGTTCGTCTACCGTAAGATTAATACCTGATAGATGGATACCCGTTTCACCTGTTCACCCTTTAACTTGCTTTAAAGCGTCCGTCAGTTAGACAAAATAATCAAGTTTCAAATTTCTATATATTTTTCACGAATTAATTACAAATAACGAAATATTCTTTAGAAGAACGGCTAAATGTAATAAAATTATATTACAAAAGTGGAGAGAATGCTCGACAAACACAAAGAACATTTTTTGAGAGTTTCCAGAGACACATTTCAGTGAATACAATTCTCAGAATTAAGACCCTATTTGAAGAAAGTAAGACATTGAAAGATAAGCCAAGAAAGATGAAAAGACGGAATATAAGGGATCGAGCTATTGTTCAATATTTTACTATAAATCCGAAGAGTTCTATTCCGCAAGCGGTACGAGAAGTAAAGTATGGTCCAGGGCTCCGGAGAGTAAGCTATGGAACAGTTCACAGAACTTTAAAAAAATGTGGTCTAAAACCATATTGCATCCTTCCCGTTCAATACTTAACACAGCTTCAAAAAGAACTGCGATTTCGATTTGTTGCTTCAATGCTGATGAGAGAGCAAGACGAAGATTATAATTTATATAATAAAACTCTATGGAGTGACGAAGCGTCATTTACAACATCGGGGGTATACAATCGGAAAAATCCAAGATACTGGGCAGCAGTTAACCCTCATAGATATGAAATGATAAAGTTTCAAGGTTGGAGCTCACTTAATGTTTGGTGTGGGATGTTAGAAAATCGAATTATTGGACCACTATTTTATCGTGGCTCTTTAACAGGCCAAAGATACCGCCATTTTCTTCATAACGATATCGAGGATTTCTTGGAAAGGTTGCCATTGCAAGCCTACAACAATATCATTTGGCAGCAGGATGGTGCTCCGCCTCATGCAGTTCGAGAAGTGGTAACATACCTAAACGAGCGTTACAATCATTGGATTGGCCGTAACGGAACAATTCATTGGCCACCAAATAGCCCCGATATCACGCCAATGGATACATTTTTATGGGGTCATTTAAAAAATGTAGTTTATCAACGACCCAACAGAAGTCTGGAGGACATTCAGCAAAAAATTATAAATGAAATTAATAGACTTAACCAGGACCAAAATATTGTAAGAGATTCTTTGGAGAGATTGAAAAGGGGGCATCGGTCATGTTTTGAAAATAATGGAGGACACATAGAACAATTATATTATTGAGATTAAAGTTATTCACTTTAACCAAATGAGAATTGCAGCACGTGGCTACATCTCGTGGCAACCACACGTATGTAGCACGAGATGTAGCCACGTGCTGCAATTCTCATTTGGTTATTTGCATTTCTGTGTGATAACACTTTGAGGTCCCTTACCTTTTCGTCAGACCCGGAGCCTTGCTGAAGAGCCGTAAACGGCGAAACGCGTCCAAGGATTGGGTCTGACGGAAAGGATAAGGGACAATTCTATGCACGAACTTATTATAAGTTTGTGTTTTTTGGATTATTCACTTTAGTTTATAGTTTTTTCTAATATGTCATACTTTTTTTATACGTAAGCAATAATAGATTTGCAAAAACTACTAAATTTGTAATTAATTCGTGAAAAATATATAGAAATTTGAAACTTGATTATTTTGTCTAACTGACGGACGCTTTAAAGCAGGTTAAAGGGTGAACAGGTGAAACGGGTATCCATCTATCAGGTATTAATCTTACGGTAGACGAACATTTTCCGAATTTAAAACTGAAGAAAAAAGGCGTTTTTGAAATCCAACATTTTAGATCAAAATGTATATGAGAAATCGGATAAGCTCATTAAAAATACGGCATCCCATTTAAAAAAATATCAAAGTGACCCCTAGTACTTTTGTTTGATGTTCAATTGTTTTTTGCTGAAGATATTCGAATTCGCGGGAGAAAATGACTTAAGATGGCTATTTCAGTTTTTTTATAAAAGTACAGGAAAAGTCAAAAAATCGCCTTGTCTAGTCTTGGTTGGATAACCCTGTACAACCATGATATAAACAAAAGCGTAGTTCTGAATAGAAGAAGGTTGCAAAAAGTGCATATCTGCATCTTGAAATATATATTTTCTTTATTTAATACTATTATAACACTGATATTATTATTCTAATCTAACCTAAACAAAAACTGTTCTCTTGCTCCTTGATTAATTCCAGTTTTCCATATTCTCTGCCAATCCTTTTAATCACAACATTGTTAGGAGGGGTCAAACGGACATCACAACTCTATAAAGGGTGTCCAAAAGTAAAAGATTTCGGAGATACAGAGTGTCAAAAGATCAATTTGGTTTTAGTTTTACATAAATAATTTTTTTAATAATTAGTGTATTGTTACAATATTCGGCTAGGGGGGTTTTGTGGGGTAGAAAATTGAAATCTGCTCTCATTTGTATTGTAAAATTTAGAGGGCGCCACCTGCGGAACCTTAAACATATTTAAAACGAGATAAATTTTTTGAGCCACCCTGTTTTTAAGTTTTAAATAAATATTCTTATTCTACAACGTATTTTACCTAAAAAAGGTATACGTGGCAAGAGTTGATTTGAGCAGCCGTCTTTGAGATGTCTGGATTTAAAAAATCCACTTCGTGCACAACAACAGCAATTTTAACATACCAATTCTTGGAAATATCCGAGTAGCACCGCCTCGTTGATAATTTTTACATCATTATTTTTCATCCAATCCCCAAACCTTTGATATTCCTTATCATAGGCGTCTTTAGACTTCTTTGGGACAAGATTATCCAAAGCTTTGGAAGCATTCACAGCAATTCTATCCGGAATCAACGGAAAGTCCATTATTTTATATGAATTTCAGTTTTGACTTTGACACAGCACAACAATGAACACTTATTACCTTTGTTTATTTAGCAACTATATAGGTAAAAAACCTTTCGTGATTTTGAATTTCCTTTTGATTTAACTTGGAATTATCTGAAGTAGGACATAAAATATTGTATGTACCAGGGGCATTACTTGATGTCCATACCCTCGGGCAACTTACAAACCCTCGTACCAAAGGCCCTCGGCTTTGTAAGATTGTTTCCCTCGGAGGCATAAACATCTTCATAATGCCCTTAATACATAAATAACTATAATTAAACTCTTTGGAGCAAAATGTCTATGATTCCTGCCCACGCATTGATCTTAAACTCATGCTGATAATGGGTTACTTTAGCAGCAAGAGGATTTTCTTCAGCATAGACATGTTCATTGTGCAAATTAGTTATGCCACTCCGCGTGAAACAGGCTTCATCTGTGAATAAAATCCTTAGTGTGAAATTCCTATCTTGATTTGTGTGTTCTTGGATAAACTGACAGAAAGTTAGGCATGGCTCAAAATCATGGGGTAAAAGATCTTGTACCCGTTGAATATAAAATGGGTGCAGTAGTTGTTCACTAGGGCGGAGTGAATTTTTCAACCTTTGAAACTTAATAGCCCTGCATGCTTAACATGTGTCTATTACATGCTAGAATAAGTGAAAAAAATCTGAGTTCCCAAAAATAATATCTTCGGCTGCCATTTTAAATTTAAGCAATTTATTTTATTTTTATTTATTTAAGTTTTTGTTACGATTTGTGAATAAATTGAATTTCAGTCATTTATAAATTTTTTTAAGCAGTTTTTAGCTTTTTGGCGTATTAACCCCCTTCAAAGAAAATGTTTTACCAACATATGCTGACGTTATTAAATATTATTCGTGGCTAAGGTTAGAAAAATTGAACGAGAATAAACAAGAACCCAGTGTCAGTGATGTTTGTATAAAGCTAGTAAAAGACCTAAAAGAAATATGGAAGAAAAGTTGGATTTCCGTAGTATCGGACCAGCAAATATTTAATCAAATAAAACAGTATAATGCTAAATATCGAGCAATTAAGAAGAGCCTTAAATCCAAGTATAAGGACAATTACAATAAAAAAGTACAGATATTTAAAGGGTCTGCATGAGACAAAACTGTTTGATATTGCTATCTGCAAAGTGCAAATGTAAAAATTTTTCAACTTGTAAGTGCAAAAACAAAATACCAATAGCCTAGCGACAATTCCTTTTAGATCAAAGAATAAACCGAAAAATGGCAATCGGTAATTTAGATATTGAGACCACAAAGGAAAATCAAAAAGCACTCGCACACTTTTCACGAGAAAAGTGAGCTTCAAACAGTGGAACATTCTACGTCTAAGCGTGAGCCAAACGAACTAGGAAGTATTTCATCTACTTCCAAGGCAAGGGATCCTTCAGAGAAATAATTAAAAGTCGCGCTAATCTAACAAAAACATTTGGGGACCATACTCCAGACATGCAAGCAATCTGTTTTGATGGGCGTAGGGACAAAACCTTGATCAAAGAATAAAAAAGAAATAAGTACTATCAAAAAACTGTTACCGAGGAACATTATGCTTTAGTTTGTGAACCCGGATCAAGATATATCGGACACGTAAGTCCAACATCTGGAAGTGCAAAAGCAATTAAAACTTCAATACTTCAGTTTTTACAAAAAAATACTGATATAAATACAATTGTGGCTATAGGTTGTGACGGAACTGTGGTAAACACAGGTTCAAAAAATGGAGTAATTCGAGGTCTAGAATCAGATTTAAAGAAGCCGTTACAGTGGTTGGTTTGCTTGCTTCATATGAACGAATTACCATTACGTCACTTAATGAATTATTTAGACGGAAGAACTTCCGGACCAAGTGGGTTTTCGGGACAAATTGGCAAATCTCTAGAATCGTGCGAGAACTTACCTGTAGTAGAGTTTAAACAAATTGAGACTGTTACCTCCAATAGATGTAAAAACGTTAAGTACCGATCAATAATACATGTTTGAGATATGTCAAGGAATCTGTAACGGAATTTTGTGGAGAAGATTTAGCTTTAAAATCCCCTGGAAGAATGTCACACGCCAGATGGCTTACCACAGCCAATAGAGTTCTAAGGTTATATGTTGCTACCAAAGAACCATCTGAAAACCTTCGAATATTAACTGAATTTATAGTTAAAGTGTATGCCGTATGTTGGTTCGAAATTAAAAGCAGTTGGTCTTGTAAAGATGGTGCTAGACACCTTTTCAACATGATTAGAAGATCTCGATACCTCCCTGGCGACCTTAAAAAAGTTATAGATTCGAGAGTTGGCTTTAAGGAGAATTTTAAAACGTAGAAAATCATCGGCCAAAACAGAGAACGTTAGAATATTTCAAGTGAATGAACTAAATTTTGATTGTGAAGATTATGTCGACCTAATTGATTGGCAGAATGTCAGTATAAGCGACCCCCCCTTGACAATTGGAATATCAAACGAAAACTTAACCAATATGATTTCTGTGATTCCGGATGAAATACCCGTATTAAAATTTCCTTGCCATTCGCAGGCAGTTGAAAGGTGTATAAATTTAATAACAGAAGCTTCTATAGCAGTTTTTGGCTCTGAAGCACGAGACGGGTTCATAAAAGCTCGTTTAATTTCTGTAGGGTAGGGAGGGTTAGGGTGGAACTCGACATGCGCCACCTCCACGCGGTGAATTCTGGGTTGTTTTTTTAATTTGCTGAAAAGAAACAAGCAGAGAGCTGCATATTTTTATTTCTTTTTATTTTTTGGAAAATTCCTTTTTATTAAGCTTTCAAGGTCATTTCGGCAGCCAAAGAAATTGTCGTAGGACACTCATATTTTTTTCTGTTCCTAAGTATCCTAAAAGGCACCTATTGCGTATGCAGGCAACTTCATTTTCCAAAAAATTTTGTTTTGCGTCTATTTTCGCTCCGCCCTATTGTTCACCCTATTAACAGTATCTTTGCATACCCCCAATCGTCTGCTGCCGAGTTTTTTCAATACGATTTAGAACATCTTCTTTAACCTCTGGAGTTCTTACCGTACGTGTACGACCATACTTAATAGAAACAGGCGCAAATCTGCCGGTTTCACGAAGACGTCTTTCAACTGCCGCGAAGGTTTTATGGTTTGGTAAGCGACGAATCGGAAATCGTTCACTGTATACTCTACAAGATTCTAAACCATTTCCTTGGCAATATCCAAAAACCAATAACATATTCTTCGTTGGTATACTGTACGGCCACGACGAAAAGAAATTTGAAAATTGTTTGACAATTCGAATGTACGCCTGAATTATTTTTTAGATTCGATTTGACACCAGTCGGTTTTTAGTGACAGTTGTTGCAATTTAACGCCTTCGCATAAAATTGTGTTCAATTATTGCAATAATTTAGACCTGGCTATACAAGAAGTGAATTTTTTAAATCCAGATATCTCAGAAACGGCTGCTCAAACCGCCTATACTTTTTTTAGGTAAAAGACGTTGGAGAATAACAATTTTTGTTTAAAAGTGGCTCAAAAAAGTTATTTCGTTTTAAATGTGTGCAAGGTACCGCAAGTGGCGTCGTCTAAATTTTACAATAATAATGAGAGCAGATTTTAATTTTGCACCCCACAGAACCTCCCCTAGCTGAATATTGTGATAATACACCAATTATTAAAAAAACTATTTATGAAAAATTAAAACCAAATTAAACTTTTGATACTCTGTACCTCCGAAATCATCCACTTTGGACTGAGGGAAGTTGGGTTAGATCGTCATATTTACTACACCTGACACAGCTCACATTAGGAGCTCACTGCTTGTCTTGATTTTCGATTAAAACACCAAAATACATAAAATAGGATTTTTTCACATTACAAAAGAATGGTCTGGCTCGTGACTTCACCAGAAATTCTCCACAACTGCGGCGACTTTCACTTGACATATTCGTCGTTAAAAAACTTTCCTAACTATACAGAACCACCCAATTTAGAACTCAAAAGAGGGCGGAATAAAATAATAAGTTTAATGTTATAAACAATCCATAGGCATTAGGTCATATTTCTGTTTTAAAATGCACCCCTTTTAAATGACCCCTCATAAAATTTACGTTATGAATATTTTTTCTATTTGTGCTGAACCGCGTTGCAAAAATCGTATGGGTAAAAGTTACTATTTAGCATTAGTGTGCCAAGTGTGATAATTTTGCTTATGCGTCCAGATCAGACACAATGACTATCTAATAATAATATACCCATACCTATTAAATTTATCTAATGCCAAGAAAATGTACTGAGTTTAATAAATATTACCTGAAAATACTTACAACGATAAAAATAGATTTAAACAACATACCAAGTCATAATTAGTATCAAAGTAAAATTAAATTTATATAGAGTTAAATTTCCTTACCAAAACTTAAGGAGCACCTTTAATATAAATCAATATCCCAAAGTTACACTGTTTTTTGACTTTTTGGTAGTGTAAAGGTAATTATTTTATATTCTTCACACAAGTAACAGGGTTTCTGAGAAATATAGGAGACAAAAAAATTTAAAACTAAGTTTAACCATTAATGGCATTTTTTTTTAATTCTAAAATTTCAACAACCTGCTAAAAGCGAAGAATTGTCGAACATATCACACCGTAACATGTTTTTGTGTATTCCAAGATAATGTAGTGTATTGCAAAAAAACTTGCTACACAGTGTTGGAGTACTTTTCACATTGATACGTCATAGAACTTGATCAAAACAATATTGTCAATCTTAATCACCAAAGAGCCGGCGTGATTTAGCAGTGTTTGTGACCGTATTGTATCCCTCATTAACTTGTTGATTGAAGCTAATTTACCCTACGTATTTTAATAATAAGATAATTTACCCCTCAATGGTGATATCGCCAGCAACAACGGGCAGAAGCAAATTGGACCTACAGTGCGTCCTGTTGACACGTCCATGTTGTTCAAAGGAATTTTCGCTACAATCCAAACGGTGGTTCTTTGCCAGAATAAACGATCATCTTTATTCATTATAGCGTTAAAAGTGAATAATAACATAATAGAGCATAACAACATTATAGAGATATCGGTATCACTTCTACACCTATACCTCTTTCAATTAAAACGAGAGTGCAAAATTGGAAAATGCTGGATGGTGTCCAAAATCAAAAGTAGAAGAGAAAATTATGACTGCTCATAAAGGGAATGTATCTTTACGTATTCCATTAAAGATGTATTCTGGATATTTTGAAGAATATAACAAAAATATTTTAAATTCACAACAAGAGCTTATTCTTGTTAGAAGTAATGATGCTATCGATGCATTATTGCACACTAGTGATGAAGATAAAGCATCAAAAATTGTAGTATCAAGACTTTGCTGGCGAGATCCTCATCTTACAGTTATATATTAGGATGTTCTAGTCATAATATAGTATACACAAATAGATTATATAACGAAGTTGTTAACTTAGTAGAAACTCCTTTTAATATTGACTCAATTATTTGTACAGAAAATATGGACGCATACCGTAAGTTATATAAATTTATATTACTTTTGAATCTTAAATTATAAAAAGTTAAAGGAAAAATATGGAAAAAAAAAATAAGAATAAAATAAAATAAAAAAAAAATAAGAATAGGTATATATATATATAAAGCAAAAAAATTAATAATCAAAAAATAGACGAAAAAAAATAAAAAATAAAAAATAAAAGAGACAAAAAAAAAATACAAAACCTTAAGTAAGTATAACATTATAAACTATCGAAAAAACACTAGATGAATAGTTACTTGTATTGTAAAAATCCAAATATCTCAGCAAATTTTAATTGAAAAAAAAAAAACAAGGAGAGATGCTGGCCATTTGGTGTAAACCAGAGCCATAAAACAAAAAAAAAAGACTTTGCTGGCGATATCCTCATCTTACAGTAGTCATCCTACAAGAATTAGCTTTAACGAAACTTATTGATGGAAATAGTGATATTCTAATTACTTTTCAAAGTTGGGAATTAGTGGAGTATGCTGAATTATTAGAAATCACCAGATACGACAGGTCTGTAAAAACTTCTACAAAGGTTGAGACACCTCATCATGTTTTAATTGCTTTTCAGAAAAAACGACGCGCTAATCTAAAATCGGATATGAGTTAATTTGATCATTATGAATTAAGAAATATTAATGTATCTTGAAACTCTGAAAGATATCCTTATAATGATTGATTTCAAAAACAACAAGTTTGCTACATTTTATGAAATGTTTTCAAAGTTCCGTCAGGTCTATTATAACTCATCAATCAAGCCAATTTTTACTCCAGCAGAATTTAGAAACAATGCTTCTATTGCATACATTAATTGTTCACATAAAAGAGATTTGTTGCAAATGGGGCCTGTAACAATGAGGATTGAATTTGACACAAAAGAAAACATGGCCGCTAAAACAGCAGCCTATATTGTGTCATAGTATATGACAAAATTTTTAGCTACAATCCACTAACAAAAATTGTTAAACAACTATAATCCTCTCCCTAATAAACTAAGTTTTAAGTTTCTTAACTTGTATTTATGTAGTTATAAGCATATCTTCGCCTTACATGCAACATATGGAAATTTTTATTCGAAAATTACATATTTTAAAAAAACATTTTTTTTTTTTATTATTTTAAAGAAATTTTCCTCTGTGAAAATATGCGATTAGTTTTGGATGTGCAAAGATTTACAGATAACCATAACAAGTTTGTTCCGAAAGAGTAAGCAACATATGATAGTCACTATGTGTTTAAGCAGCCATTTCCGTTAACCAAAGATGCAGAGTTCGCTTTGACTCTATTAAGAAATACAGTACCAATTAAGTCAATACTAGAATTAAATGAACAACCAATTCTATATTTATTATTAACTAAATGTTATTTTCATTCGAAGTCGACAGCTGTGTGTAATGTATTTTATATGTATAATAATTAATTCATGAATGAATAAAAAAAATCCAATTTTATTTATTGTTTTATTTTGTCATATTTCGTTTTTATTACATCTTTAAATAATTCTAACCTCTTAAGTTCTATCACTAATATTACTAAATTCTTTGTCTTTAAGAAGTTTAAGCAAGCCCAGAGCAACGTTCTCCATACAGTGTACGTACCATGGAACACTTTGTGCTTCAGCATCATCATCCACTAGAGCATAACGCGAGCAAGATTCTGACATTATAAAGTTTTCACACATTTCAGTAACTATTATGTCTCCATGTTTAATATTTTTACTAATAACACATAACGAAATAAGGGACTGGGACCTATCTTAATAAAACGCATCTCTTCCATAACATTTAATTTTAGTTCATATGCAGCTGTATCATTTGGTGACACAAATTTCTTGAACTCGAACAACTTGTCAATAAAACCATTCGTCATAGTAGTTCTGTATCATTTCCACACCACGTCATATGACAGGACTCTGGATTGCTCTGCATAGCATCTTCTACACATTCATTAACTAGATCATGAAAATCTTGTTCAATTTTTTTAAAGGTTTTAAATAACCTCTCCCGTGCAGGTCAGTCATTATTCTAAACTAACCTGAAAAATGTGTAATATCTTTTATATATCTTTACCATTATTTGGTGTCAATCTCTGTCCTTGTTAGTTGAGTAGAGTTGTGTGTTCTTGTCGTGCTTTTCAAAGGCGGCTTTACTTTAAAATAAGGCGAAGGAGAGTGTTTCCCCGTCCTATTTAAAGGTTCTCATTGTGTTCCCCATCCTATATTTTACTCTTCATTCACTCTTCTTACCCCAACAATACACTACTTAGATTCAAAAGATATTAGAAGAGTTGTCCATTGACGTCAAAGTCATTGTTTCGACCTGGCAACTTTAACTTGTTTTTAAACGTTTTTGTGCCTTGCAACTCAATTCAATCCTGTTCTTTCAGATCCATTTTTATCATACTTTTGTGTTGGCGGTAAGTTATTATGTATATTTGTTATTAGCGACGAAAATCTTGACATTTATGAAATTTGCTTTGACTTTCTGAATCTGGTAATTTTGATTAGATTTATATGGTTTTAGTCACGTGGTAGTAATGACGCATGGGCAAAGAACCACCGTTTCGATTGTACACAACCAACGTCTGGCTCATCAATTAAATCAAAAGTTGTGAGCAATTGTCGTGCATCCATATCCGCAATAGACGTAGTATTTGCTATCATTATATGATTTATTGAATCAAGTGGCAAAAGTGGCATAATTCGATCCCCCTTTGTTTCTCTTAAACGCATTAGTTGATTGTGACCTAGTGAAATGATAACGTGAACCAGTGAATCCACCTTTGACAAATATTTTAAAAAATTTGGTTGGTATTTCCGCCAAAATGTTTAAGTTTTCGCTAACAATTTTATTTTTAGTTTCACCGTGTATATTGGTAAGTTTTTTTTTGAAAAATCAATCCCAGTTTTTGCCTTACGCCCTCATAAGCACGCTAATGATGAATTTCAAGTTTTTATGTTTACCTAGGAGGTACCAAACACAAAACTTCAAACCTAATTCGCCTATAATTGAGATCAGTGATATTAAGGTGGTTCCGTATAAAGCGGGTAATACTGTATATTATTATCTATTGCAAAAACTGCCATTCGTACAAATCCAAATTCCGAATACAAGCAGTTGCATATTTATATCAGATACTATTTAAAAAATATGTCGATGCTACAAACATATTTTTTCCTAATCATGTTCTGTTGTGTAAAGACCAGCGCAGTGTGGAGGACATTGAAATCCTTTCCTAGGGCATTATAATCCGACATTGACTTCGCGTTCTTATCTTATTCTTTTTGATCTCCTACATTTGTATCGTATATGTCATCGCTTTCGAGTTTATTTTTTTCTTAGCAAACAAAAATATTGCAAATTTAAGATATAAGGACGCCTGTAAATAAATAAATTAACACTTCTAATTTTTCCTAATCTCAATTTTTAAAAGGACATATTTTTCGATGATATCAGATCAAAATTTTCCTAAAAATAGGGATATATATACGCCACTTTAATTCTGACGTTACACGACAAACTAAAAAAATTATATAAGCTGCTGGAAATTACCTCCTCTTGCTAATATGCAGGAATTAACTCTACGTCTTATAGACTGGTGGAAGAAACACGAAAAAAACTAATAAAAATTAAAGTTTTGACATCTTGTATATCAAAAATGAAGCCTTTTTGTGCGCATGTTTATGATTTTTTTTTTCTATTTTGACGCGCACTATCACTGCCTTAAATATCTACGTAACATTCATTAACAGGCCACCACTTTGTCTAAACGAAGCATAGACCTCATCGCAGCCCACAGTCTTATATCGGACACCAAACTACCCCGAGAAGTCACCCCGAATTCCTACAACTTGAAGCTGCATCCCTATCCGGACCATGGAAATTTCAGCGGTGAAGTCAGCATCAATGCGACTGTCCAGCACCGCACTAAGGAGGTGGTGTTGCACAAGCATCCAGATTTAAGGATCAAGCTTCTGAGGGTGGTACAAGTCCTGCCCTCCGATTATGAAAGCAGAACGTAAGTATAAGGGCGGATGTACGGAGGGGGGATCAGGGAAATCCCACTCCTTAGAGAGGTGACAAATATATTTTCGGAATCAATTTTTTATGCCACTCAGGGTGTCCCCTGACGATAATGAAAAAGACTACAAAGTCCAACTGCTAAAGACAAGTTGGGAACAGGTGAAAAAGCAGTCCATGATCACTATCGATCTGGAAACGCACATGAATACCGGGGCCGTTCTAGAAATTCAAATCGAATTCGAGGGAGCAATGTTCAATGACACAACGGAGGGACTTTTTAGAACGTCTTATAAAGATCCGGAGACCAAGAAAAGTAAATGGTAAGTAAATCTTGGAAATTTACTCAAGTAACATTTTAAGCTTTATCACAATCTACAGGAGGTTATTAAGTATATATAATAAAACTGATCGTAAAACTGTTTATACCAGATAACCTCTTCAAAGCCAATAAACGCGGCATAAAACCAAAAAGGACCTTTTGAAAAGGTTACAAATATCTTCCTCAAAACTGTCAATAAAACCAACAGTACTTTTAAACCCAAATCTGAAAGATGTTTTTAAGTCTACCACAAAACATTTTATAAAGCCTTCTTAAAACCGTTAGTACTCGCAATCAAGTTCTATGCGTGACTTGAAACCACAATAAATTATTTTATTATTATTGTGTCTTTAATAATTCTTTGTCTTAGACTTGTTGCACTTAAATTGTACATATCAACAAATGTCATCAAGTATAATTAAATATGTCTGCCTCGATTGAAATATCTGCATGTGCTAACATTTTATAATTTGATATTAACAAACAACCTAGTTATAAAAAATTATTAACCCCGGCCACTTATTGATAAGGTATATAAAAAAACTTTTAAAAAAATCACGCGCCTTTCATTTGTTAGCTTTATAATTATTATTCACAATTAATAAAAAAATTGTGACCCTAGTTTTAGCTTAATCAGTATGATTTTGGGCTATTTAGGGGTTTAAATAACATATTAACATATTTTTGATAATTGCAGGCTAAATGTAAACAGTTAGAATAAATAAAAATGTAACCAAACACTGTTGCTCTAACTTTGTTTAAACATGTCTGCCGTAGTTAACGAAAAAAAAAACAAGGCTGGAAAATTAATAAAACCGTTTATTTTAATAGAATGCCATATTAAGAGTTTGTGGGTGTGTGAAATATTTTTATAAAGCAAAAGGTTTTAACTTAGCTTACTGTAGCTACCAAAAAACTATTAGGTTTCAAGGAGCCTTTACCAATTATCGTCCAAAGTAAATAGTATTTATGATAACATATATTAAGGGTAAGACTACTTAAGATTTATTCGTTTTATTGCTTGATCGTAAGGAGTACTTAAAAACCATATTTTAAAACTCCCATAAAACCCAAAGATTTATAGATGTCTACCACACCACCACTTAAAAGATTTAATATCCTCTATAAACCTTAATGAGTTTATTGTGGTTTCGATTAATGCAGCAATTAAGTGGTTATATAACCAATAGGTCTTAAAGAGCAAAAATATTTAACAACTTGTTTTAAAGATAACTTGAATGCCTTTTTTTAAGTACATATTTTCTGCAGATAAATTGGTATGCACAAAAGAAATAATAAAACCTACTTCGGTTTATTTACCTTCCTAAACCTGTGATAAAACCCTATAAATACTTGTTAGCATTTAAAATGTTACTTGGGTACTAATTCCATCAAATTTGACGTACATTTTTACTTTATCTTAGGCTCGTTGCCACCTTCATGCGACCAAACTTAGCGAGGAACATGTTTCCTTGTTTCGATGAACCTGCCTATAAAGTCCCAATTACTCTTAGCGTTACCAGACCTAGACATATGAAAGCTGTGTTTAATATGCCACTGGAATCTAGTAGTGATCCCAAGTAAGTTGAATTAATGCACAACAATACTGTTTGGGTTTGACAGGTGTCACCCTATATAAGATTGCCTAAAAACTGTCTTAATAACGACATGTTGTTTTTGTTTCTTGTTCTAGTAACTATTGGGTAGTAGACAAGTTCCAAACGACACCGCCCATGGCTACTTTTTCCTTTGCCCTGGTAATCTCGGAGTTGACTTATATTAGCCACAATGTTACCGATAGCGAAGGTAATAAAACAAAGGACAAGTCTGGTATAAATTTACTTTTATTCTATATATTATATAAAGCTGGTTGTCAAAACAAAAGGCATATATTTAATTACTTCTTTTACACCCTAAATCAACAAATACAAATTGCTCAAAAAAATTCCTCGCTGCTCAATCTTCGATAACTGAGCTATTCAAATTTGAAAACCTTGATCAATCGGTGCAGAGGTTTTCGAGCCACATACTTTTTTTGACGACCAGTCGCTTGTCAAGGAAACAGTGAGTCATGTATAGCAAAGTTTACATTATATCGTTGATCTTTTGACTGTCATAAAACCCTCTGGCCATAAAATGCCCCGCATTTACATCTTTTCGGGCAGAGGGAGTACAAATGACCTGTATCCCTTATTGCTATATCATTTTCAGTTGGTATAAATATTTAATAATATATAAATAATAGGAAATTGATTTTTATTAATTCTAGGTCTAATTGGTTTAAAGACGTCTGCTTTAACAAGCACCTCTTTTATCTTCGGTAAAGGGTATAGTACATATACACCTATCATCCCCACAAAGAAGCGAAGTGACTGTGGCACATTTGGAAGTATTGACGAGATTGATTTAGATTTATCTAGAATGAAAATTTATAAAATGTATGAAAAACAATCTGTACCTATCTTGCTTTCCCTAAAAATGAGACGTACCATCGACGAAACAAACATTTCTTGTAGTACATCAAGCGTAAGAAAAATTGTGCCTTAAATGGTCGTTTTAATGTTATCTCAACTTTTTCGGGAATGGCGTCATAAATATTTAACGGCTGCTAAACAATATAGAGCAGAAAATTGACCAATTATCATCTACCTTGACGAGACAGGGTTCGATACACATGACACTGCAAGGAAATGATTTTTCAAAAAAATGTCAAACCTAGGCACCTTCAAATAAAGCCAAAAAATAACAATATTATACGCAGCTTCACAAAATGGATTTGTTTCGAACCGTCTGTTGCTTTCAGCTAAAAACATAGCAGATTTTTCTTCAAATTACCATCAAGACACTAACGCACAACTTTTTGAAGATTGGTTTGAACATCGACTTTTAGCACAATTGTAATGGACAATGCTAGTTCTAACAGTAGAAAAGCTGAAATCCAAAACTTTATGATAAGTAATATATATTTTGAAGAAACTTACAAAAAACGGGATGTTTTAGAAGCAACACAGGCGTTTGAAATTAATAAGTGATAAGCTTGCAACAGAAAATGGACATACAGTGTCGCGTCTTCCTCCTACTATTGCGTATTTAATCCAATCGAACTAATATGGCAACAAGTAAAATCAAATATTAGAAGGAATAATACTTCCTCCACATTAAATACATCTATAGTAGAATTAATAAAAAACATAGTAAGTAAAATTCCTGTAGACAGTTAGAAAAATTGTAATTAAGGTGGAAAATTCTTATATTTATATGAGCATTAATGTTCAACCCAGTGGCGTAGCGCTAATACGGCGGGTCTCTGGGGGGCCCAGGCTCCTCTTCTTTTCGTCAAGATACTAGACGCTGACGCTAACACTACTTATTTCTCAGTTCAGTAGTTTCTGATTATTTTAAAATTTACATTGTTTTGTATGCGTTTCTTGCCATGTTCTAGTGTTTTAACCCATAAGTATTCCTATTACTGGAGAATCTTCAACAACCTTGAAAAGACTAAATCCTACACGATTGGCTGGCAGGGTACAATCACTACTAGCTGTAGAAATCAGATATAAAGATATTGTCGAGGCACTTACAAAAATAAACATAAACAACAACTAAGAAAGATAAGCGGAGTGAAACAGGCATAGTGTTAAAGTCAATTGAATATTTTAAATTTACAATGATTTTGTCATATCTTAAGAAATTTTGCAAGAATCCAGTTTATCATCCCAAATTCTTGAAGAGTGGATTTAGCAAAAGCATCTGAATGTTTAAAGTCGGCTATAAACAATGTCAACCAATTAAGAAATAGCCATCTTAAACGTAAAAAAGGAAGCGGTTATCACTGTAGAATCATAGAATATAAGGATAAAAGACAATGTAAGGCAAACAAATATTTTGATGAGTCCAGTATATACAAACACAAACTATGTTTTTTCCAGTCGAGAGAATTACTTTAAAATTAACGTATATCACAAAGTTTTTGATATCGTTATCACTCAGACTGGTAACCGTTTTGAGGATACTATTATATGAGGATTTCTATTCCCTTAACTTTTAATAAGTATGTCTGAAGAGAAGCTTGATGTTTTCCTTTACTTTCGCGAGGGGGGAGGGGAGCAGAATTTGTCGCTACGTCACTGGTTTAACCCTAAACAATAAGTATAGATGAAGATAGTAATAGTGACACAGAACTTAAGTCAGAGTAAAGTAGAATTAAATTGCCAAATGACTGCTTTTATTAGGGTATTTTAAATATAATAAACAACAATAAACCAGTTCTGTGAAATGATATGGGCGTAATAAATTTTAAGTATATACCGTACTCGGGTAAATAAAAATGCGGATAAGCAAGGGTCCTTTTTGATTTTAGTCCGTCAACGTACACTGTTGAGTTTAGTTTGTTTTTTGAAAATGTTTCGTCCTTGGTGTTTTAGTGAGATTTGTGAAAGCAACCTGAAGTAAATAACAGGGTGCATTTATTAACAGATGCCAAACAGATTATAAAGAATGTGTTTTTGACATTAATGTCGCGCGGAAATTTGTGCCCTAAAGAAGTTGTAAAGGAAACGGCTTTACTCACAAAAAAATCCTTTTCCACAGTTTGGAAAATTACACAAGGGCCAATTTCGGAACGCAGAAAATGAAGTGATTTTGGAAAATCAAAGAACGTTGGACCAAAGGGACGAGGAACTTATACGACGAAAAATTTTTAAAATGTGTGAAGAGCAAAGTTGGACAATTTAATGAAAAGGCTGACAACAGATGAAACAGAAATTAAATGCTCAAGAACGACATTGTGGAAGCGCCTTCAACACATGGGCTTTAAATTCCAAAGGATTAATAAAAAGCAGGTTTTGATGGAGTCCAAGCGTCTTCAAAAGTGGCGGTGGGAATATCTGGCAAAAGTAAATGAATACAGAACTGAAGGTAGGCCGATCATTTATTTAGATGAAACGTAGTTTGACACCCACGACACCCCGTCAAGTGGTTGGATCGATTCTAGCGGCAAATGTGTGACACGTACCCCGTCAAACCGTGGAAAAAGAATAACAATCTTACATGCTGGTTCTGAAGATGGGTGGGTGCCGAGTGGTCTATCTCTCTCGGCAAAAAATATTAGTGAATCATGTGTTGACTATTATGAAGACAAAACAGCGGAGTTATTTGAAAATTGGTTTGAAACTAAATTATTGCAGAACATTCCACCAAATAGTATCATTTGTTATGGATAACGCTAGTTATCAGGGGATGGGACTATTCGCCGTCGCCGTTTCGCCGTCGCCGTTTCGCCGTCGCCGTTTCGCCCTCGCCGTTTCGCCGTCGCGACAATTCGCCGGCAGCCGATTCGCCGTGGGCCGTTTCGCCGTCAAATAGAATATAAGTCTATAATTATTACAATTTTTTTATATCTAGCATATACCGAATTGGACCCAAAAAGGTGGATTAGATTAGAAACGGCGACGGCTGAACGTCCTAGACCCGAATTCCAATAACCCTAATTATTATTATTGACTTGCCTATGTAGGTATATTTTTATCAAACAATTTTGTTAAAATTTAGCAATATATATTATAACCTTTTTTACGTATTTTATTAATTTCTATTTGACGGCGAAACGGCCCACGGCGAATCGGCTGCCGGCGAATTGTCGCGACGGCGAAACGGCGACGGCGAAACGGCGACGGCGAAACGGCGACGGCTAAATGTCCTAGACCCAGTTATCATAGTAGACAATTAAACAAAGCTCCTTCTTCAAAAGACACTAAAGCCAAAATTCAAGAATATATGTTTGATAATAATATATATTTTCATGAAAACTATAGAAAAAAGACTTATTAGAAGTGCTTATAAGTATGTCTATTCAAAAAGAATATTACTGCGATGAACTTGCGAAAAGCATGGGGCACATAGTATTTACACACATTGTACTGTATTGAAATCTTATAAACTGAATTTTAATATTGTATTACTGTGTAGTCTTAATCTAAATAAATTGTAAATTTTAGTCATAATGACATTTAAACATATTTTTCATATATCTAGTGTACTTTGTTGATGTCTGAAAAAACTTAATTTTTATTGAAATGAATAAATCTGTATTTCAGTATTTCATTAATTAAATAAATCAATATCAAGGTACAAGGGGGCTTAACCAGGTAGCGGATTTATTGCAGTAAAGATCAACGATATAATGTAAACTTAACTATAAACGTAGCGACAGTTTACTTTCCAGACATCAAAATGAGGGTATGGGCACGTCCTGACTTTATAGAAGCCTTGGCGAATGTTACAGGAAAGGTATCCAAGTCGATCAACTTCTTGGAAGACTTTTGGGGCGCCCCGTATCCGCTGCCTGAACTCAATATATTTGCGTTGCCCAATTATCAGGCGACCAAACCCGCCGACAGCTGGGGTGTCATTATGTTCAAGTAGGTATTTTTGTGGGATATACTCAGGTACATTTCTAAAACTTATTAAAATTTTTAGAGAAAGCGAGCTGAGTAGCAAGGGCTCCTGGCATCTGACTCAAGAGTTGGTGTATCAATGGCTGGGGGCTTTGGCTACCCCATTCTGGTGGAGCGATGCCCATATTAACAATGCTCTTGTTAGATATTTGACTGCCTATACAACAATAAAGGTTTGTAATCAAAAACCTAAAATTATCGTTTTTCTTTTAATGCCATTCGAAATTATGTTTAGATTGGTGAGAATGAAACCTTTAACAATTGGCCTACAACCATGCTCTACTCGATCTATTACGAATTTAGCAAAAGGTATCCACACGGGAAGAATACAGCTATCAAACAGGACTCTTCCTCGGCTAAAACAGAGCTAGTATTCCGAATGTTAAACTATACACTGGGCGAGTCTACTTTTAGGCACGGAATGCAAAGATTTATGGCCGATAGGTAAGAAATATTAGACCTACTTTTTCAGCTCCTTCATCTTGTTATCTTTCTTCTTAAGCGACTTATTATGTTGCCTGAAGAAATTTTTTCATAGGCGCGCTACTGAAGGTGACGATTTCAGACCCATCTGGACGAGGGTTCAATCCCTGAGTCCAACAAGCGGTCCAATAAAAAATATGCAGGGTCTCTCATAACTTATGGGCCGTAGAGCAACTAGAGATACCTGACATCAAACTAGACCGATTAAGTCATATAAGTTTTTTCGAAATGTTACTCATTCTAGAAATATAGGGTGTTGAAAGTGAAAGTTTATTTTCGAAAAAAAGCCATAATTTCAAAACGGTTTAATGAATCGAATTGAAAGTTGGCAGTATTATGTTTTTATGAGTAAAAAATAAGAATTTGTAGAAATTTTTAAGTTTCACACTAGACGGCGCTAGTTACATACACTGGGTTTCATAAATCTATGATTTTTTTTCTTACCTGTGATATTAGGTGTGTTTCAATTAAAGTTTCTCAAAGAAGGGCAATTTATAAGCTAAAAAGGTATACTCGCCACTGTTGACTCAGAACGTTATTTAAGTTTCACACTAGAAATAAGAAGTATTTAAGATAATTGTGTATTAATGCTTCATCACATGCCATATTTTTGAAAAACACTAATTGACGAGGTTGGCTGTGCACTACAAAATCAATTGAAACAATTGATTATTGGTTGTGAGTTTTGCCTAGCAACGAAATAATTTATGTCAGACGAATGTTAGCAAAACTTAATAAAGAGATTTATGTTATTTCAGGTACTAAGTTTATTTTTTTCGAATATGCCGCAGCATTATCAATATGCTAACAGAGAATTGAGAGATATGCTCTGCGTCTATGCTCAAGAAAATTATAATGGTGCTGCTGCTACGAGAAGATATTTAGGGTTATATCTAAACAGAGTTCAACCAGATCGCAAAATATTTCAACGTATTTACATAGATTTAGGCGACAGGGGTAGCTTTTATAATAAGAATCCTGGTGGCATACCAAAAACTATAACTGTTGCGCAGGAAGAAGAGATTTTGGTTCGTGTTGCGGATGATCCCTCTTTGAGCACTAGACGCTTCAAAGCTGCTACTACAATAAGTAAATTATCTGTGTCACGAATTATCCACACTGAGAAATTGTACCCTTACCATTTTACGCCTGCACAAAATTTACTGGAACATGATTTACCATCCAGAATGGAATTTTTTCAGTTATTATTAAATAAAAAAAGTGAAAACACGTCATTCTTAAAAACCATACTATTTACTGATGAGGCGACGTTCACGAGACGTGGAATCTTCAACTAGAGAAATAACCATTATTATGCTCTTGAGAATCCACAACTGGTAAGAGAAAGCCATTTTCAGCAAGCATTTTCAGTGAATGTTTGGTGCGATATCATTGGCAATTATTTCATAGGCCCATTTCAACTTCCACAAAGACTTACTGGTGATACATATTTGCAGTTCTTAGAAAATGACTTATTTAATTTATTAGATGATGTACCTTAAAACATAGGACTAATTATGTGGTTTATGCAAGATGAGGCACCACCTCACTTTTCACTTGTAATTCGAAATCACCTGAATCAACACTTTCCACATCAGTGGATTGGTCGCGGTAGGGACTTCTCTTGGCCCCCTCGTAGCCCAGATATTAACCCGCTTGATTTCTATTTGTGGGGACACATGAAGTCATAAGTTTATAAAGACGAAATTAATTACAAAAAATTGGGGAAGCCGCTAATGTAATTAAAAACAAGCAAGACACTTTCCCAAAAGTGAGATGTCACTTAGTTAAAAATTTAATAAAGTGTATTGAGGTCAACGGTGGCCACTTTCAACATTTACTAAAGTGAGCTTCTTGTTATTGTTGCATTGTTTCTAATTTATTGCGTTGTGATAATTAAAATATTAATTTAATTACTTAGTTTTTTTTTTATGCTTTGTGATGTTTAAACGGAAATATCTCGAAAACGGTTAGAGATATTAAGATCAAGCGAGTATACCTTTTTAGCTTAGAAATTGCCCTTCTTTGAAAAACTATAATTCAAACACACCTCATATCACAGGTAAGAAAAAATTCTTATTTCTTACTCATAAAAACATATTACTGCCAACTTTCAATTCGATCCATTGAACCGTTTTGAAATTATGGCTTATTTTCGAAAATAAACTTTCACTTTCAACACCCTGTATTTCTAGAACGAGTAACATTTCGAAAAAACTTATATGACTTAATCGGTCTAGTTTGATGTCAGGTATCTCTAGTTGCTCTACGGCCCATAAGTTATGGGACACCCTGTAAAAGAGTTTAGGTTCAACTTCCTTTACATTTTAGAGGGTCGGTGTGACACTGCACCCAAAAGTCGTGCAAAATAAGGGAACATGGTGTGTATTGATGTCTCAAACTCTCTTTTCATCCCGGCTAAAGGTCGGATGAGACGGGATGTCTCGTGGGGAAACGACACCACCCACTGAGTGTCGTAATTGAAGGTTCATATCCTCCACGTGCAGTAAAATATCAAGATCCTATTATCCCTTTCCTCAGCTCTATTGAAATTCTGAGTTGAGCATTTAAAGTTATTTATTACAGTGCCTTTGTCCTCAAATTTACAAATGATAAGTTTAATTAATGAAATGGAAGTGACAGGCTTATCAGGGAATTGAACTGAAACCACTTCAGACAATGCTCTTAAACTGTTTCTTGTATAATACCACTTAATCATAATTACTTTTTCCTTAATCGAATGGATCATTTCAATAAGAATGTAGTCACTGACGCTACTTTTTGTTTTGTCAATGCCAAATAATAATTTGCTGGTGCTTGCTGTGTTACCTAAACTATGAAGATTTCGTAATTGTACTTGTTTTAAGAGCAGGCAATGAAATATTTACATTCCAAAATGGCTTGCAAACAAAATAAACCATGCATGTTTTTTGTATCAAGGCAATACAAAACATTCTTCGGAGACGACATCTGGCTATCTTTGACAGAGCAATCAAGATTCGACAGGACCCTACCGGAACCGATTACCATCAATGAAATCGCAGGTTCTTGGATCACCAAAGACAGGTTACCTGTTGTAACCGTTACCAGACATTACCATAATAACAGTGCAAAAATACATCAGGTAATTTGATGATCTTGCTGATGCGCTTTTCATATCTAATAATGTTTTCTTTTGTAGAGAGTGTATTTAAGGGAGAGGCCACATGATGTGCCGGATCAAGAGAAATTCTTATGGTGGATCCCTGTCGTGCTAATTAGGCAAGATAAAATGAACTTTTATAACACCACACCCGCCATATGGATGATGAGAGAGAGAGAAATCGAACTTAAGAATTTACCAGCGAAGGATCAATTTATCATAGTCAATCCTGAAGAAATCGGTAAGCAATTTGTATTACAAAAAAACCAAGCCTTATAAAAGAGCAATTGAACATGCATAACTGTGATCATAAAATAAATCCAAAGTCAGTACAAACTATAATATTATGCCAGATGTTAAACTCACACTCACTATTCTGTCAAGAAAGTTTAGTTTAAAATCGTATTAAATCAGTTTCAGTTATTTAAATATTAATTGTTATATGATACAGTTCTAGTTTGCACCCTATATATAGATTACACTTACAATGTGTGTTGCCAGTAAGTAGGTAAGGTGTCAGTTCCGGGATTTTGTAAAAGCTATGCTATCATACGAGATATTAACCTTACACTCGGCATTCTGTCAATAAAGCCTAGATCAATATCGTAATATATCGATGATTTTAGTTATTTAAATAATTATTGTATTCCGAGGGTTCTTTACACACCCTATACCGGGTAATGCATGGATTAGTTGAACATAGGAAATCCCATGTAAATTTTGAGGTGGCTAAATATTGGCTCCCCTGTACATATCGTCGCTGATCTGACATAGTGGCGTAAGCGACATTTACTCAATTTTTACAGGAGAACGAATTATATGTATAAAATTAACTTCTTATATAGTCCATTATTTCTAACAATAATTAGCTAACATTTTCTGCCATATAATATTAAAGTGCACTGATGGGTATAGATTGAAACTATATTAGTAGAATTTAAAGAAATAGTCCATTCTCGAAGTGGAGTTAAAATATAGGGAAAGGGGAAAAAAGTCAAAAAGTCTTTCTCCACTAATTTATTAACTAATTAGTGGAGAAAGACTTTTTGACTTTTTTTCCCCTTTCCCTATATTAGTAGAGTTTGGACAGTTCCATCCTAATATTGTAAAAAAGGCACTAAGTGGATTTACGCCCTTTTGTTAGATTTCTATTGCGTGGATGTGTCAGATACGCTCAAATGGAAGTATGTAAAAATTACAATGGGTAGCGATCAACCTTTTCTGTTTCAAGCAAATAAAAGCAGCTGGATTGTCTAATAAACTTAAAATGTTTACATTGAAAATAAATACACTTATTCCAGAAGAATGGAGTAATAGAAACAACTTAAAATTATGTAATTATAATATTAAAAAAAAATCTGAGAAATAACTGAGAAACTGAAACACTAGGCAAAATAAGAAATAGCTTAACGTGCAATTCTGAAAGAAAATAATACATTTTTTAAACTTAAACGATATTAGCTCTAAATATTATTATGAGGAAGATCCCTGAAAATTTTTTGAAAAAGTTTATCTCGTATCACTGGTGTACGTCCTCCACAAAGTTGAACGAGGTCATTGTATTTTTTTGCATCCAATTTGATGGGACCTTCATTAAGTTTTGATAATGGCTGGTTCATGAGTCCCAGAGCATTTCTTTTTAAAGGGAGTGTACTGTAATTTTCGTTAAGGTGACTATTTTTTACAAAAACTTTCGTATTTCGTAATTGTTTCAATTTTTTTTCCTAGATCGCTCAGTGGACCATTTTCGTCACACTCGCTGTCAGTCTCGCTAATTAGCTTCAAATCTGGCTCCATAACAATGGAGCCGTCTTGTATTCTTCCTTTTTCCTGCTGTCGTTATCCGTGATTTCGTTTGCACTTCTCGAATTTTCCCGGAAATTTTCATAATCTGGAGAAACTATCTTAATTTTTTGTTTTAAAATGCTTAGGGGCAAGTTTTCGTCCGTGTCACTTTCCATTTCGGCTTTTGCTTGTATCACCGTCCCAAAATAATATTTGCCTTCTGGAGGCCAGTACATTTTAATACTAACACCACTTTGAATATCAGTATTTCTCTCAATAGTCTTAAGGTCAGTAGACACTACCACGTTCCTTGTGCCGTCTTGCCATTTGACTAACACATCCATTATTCTTTATTTCCTGTAACATACAGATTAATAATAGAAAGAAAACAAACGGTTTTAAGGGTTCGAAAAGAACGAACAATCAAGCCAAAATTTTGAAAAATTATTTAATATGCAAAATAAAGGCAAAATATGCGTATAGTCTTTCCAAAGTCAGTTGGAATAAGGTAAAAATAAATAGTAACTGGTTGGTACTGCTGACTAAATCTTTTCATAAGACATACACTGCCACCAGTCAGCCATCAGTTATAATTTATGTTATCTTGTTATAACTGACTTTGGAATGATTATAATAAAACCTAGCAATGCAAAATTGGCATCGGCGGTCAAAAAAACTGAAAAAGGAATAAATGTAGATACACATTAAAGTTACTTCAAAAAATCATTTGAATAGAAGTAGAAGTAAGGCCTGATTTATTATAAGGTACCACCCCCACAGAAAATGCCCGTAAACACAGCAAACATAACCTTACTTATTTCAATAAAAGTTTTGTTATTTTGGCGATTCTTAGCTAGTTATAAAAACGTTAAACCAACGCTTATAATTGAAATAATGCAACTTACCTTTAAATAAATCGGATGATACAAGATAATATAGGTATTGCAAACTACACTCTATACCAGCCATGTCAAACTCAAAATCACTGGTTGGCCAAAAGCATGAAGACCATAGACTAGGTGGGCCGCAAAACCTAATCTTAAAGAAGACAAACTACTGAAAATCTTAACGAAAAAAAGTACTATTATGTTAGATTAGAAGTATATTTATTAAATTTCCAATAAAAAGGACATTACAAAAACTTACAAACATTAACTTCTTTTGCCAGATATTTGACATCTTTTGTCTTTAATTAAGTTGTCTATTTGTGGCGTGAATTTATCGGCGGAAATAACTTTTAAAACTGCGTCCAAGTGTGCGTCCGTCAATCGCGATCTTGCGGGAGATTTGTTTCCTTTCATCAAAGAAAATAATTGTTCACACTTATAGGTACTTCCAAACATTGACAGGATTTTACAGGCAAATTTTCTCATTTCTTGGTATTGAAAAGGCAAGTACTTATAAAATTCGAATGTACCAACACTATCAAATTTTTCTTTTAAATGGGTTTGACACTGAATCTCAATCACTTCCATCTGCAAGTGAGGGGGAACTTTATCAATATCGATAGTGAAAAGACCAGTAAATAAAGAAAAATTGTTTTCTTGGGACTTAAAATCCTGAAAACGCTTTTCAAATTCTGACAGAAGGCTTCCCATTTTCTCTGTATACATTTTGTATGATATTGGGCCACTTGTACTTTCCTGATACGCCTTGCAAGTCGGAAAATGTGACAGATTATCCACCGCTAACTGGTTTTTCCACAGCATCATCTTACACTTGAAAGCTTTAACATGATCATGCATATCTGTTATAACTTGACGTGGTCCTTGCAATTTCGTATTTAAGTCCGACAAGTGTTTTGTGATGTCTACCATAAATGAAAGATCTTGTTAAAAAGGTACGTCGGATAATAAGCTGACATCTTGTTCTTTCACTTCCATGAAAAGGCGTATTTCTTCTTTGAGTTTCCAAAACCGATCGAGAACCATAGAACACGAAAGCCATCGCACTTCTGCATAATAAGGTAAACCAGTGTACTCACTTTCTAAATCACGTAAAAACGCAGAAAACTGTCGCTGATTCAAGCCACGTGACCTTATGAAGTTTATCATTTTTTTCACTGACTTTAAAACGCTTTCCAACTTGATCACTTTTGAGCATAAAACTTCTTGGTGGATTATGCAATGAACATGATGAAAATCTGGTTTGTCACTGCCCGTTTCTCTGATCTTTGTTTGTAATATTTTAATGAAGCCATTATTTACTCCAGTCATTGAAGGAGCTCCGTCTGTTGCAACGGAACACAGTTTTGACAAATCTAAATTGTACTTTTGCAGAAGTCCATAAACAGCATTGAAAATATCCTCCCCAGTTGTTGTATCATGCAATGGTACTAATTCCAGTAATTCTTCATAAACGTTGATATCTCTATCAACAGCACGAAGAAAAATAGCGAGTTGCGCCACACCACACACATCTGTACTTTCGTCACAGGCAATAGAAAATGCAATGAAAGAGTCTGATTTTGTTTTTATCTGTTCGCTTATATTGGCAGCCAACTCGGTAACTCTTTTAGCGACAGTATTCCGGGACAAGGATATATTTTGAAAAGCCTTCACGCTCCCGGGACTTACAATTTCCGCGGCCTTTACAAGGCACTCTTTTATAAGTTCACCTTCAACAAATGGTTTTGAGTGTTTTGCGATCAACTCCGACAGTACGTAGCTCGCTTGAACGGCAGATTCATTTTCTTGCTTTGGACGTGTAAACATAAGCTGTTGATCTTTAAACCGTGATTTTAACTCTTTTAACTTTTCGTTTCTAATCATGCCTGTATACTTGTCAAACTTAGTTTTATGACTATCATAGTGACGTTTTATATTATATAATTTTGGGACACCGACTGTACTGTTACAAATCAAACAAATAATTTTGTCTTTCACTTCACAGCAAAAAAACTCTAATTCCCACTTTTCTTGAAAGATACGATGCTCATCTCCAAGTTTCCTCTTACTTCCACTTGGTTTTGAAACAGACATGTTAAAAACTTTATCCGAAATAAATAACAATAAGTACTGTTACGTGTTGTAACAATAAGTACGCAACTAAACTCGCAATTCTATCGCAACTGACTCATAACTAACTGAACAACTGAACGCAATCGAGCGGTATTGGCTTATATACGGATTGTGATTTCTCGACAGTTCTTTCCAGAATGTTCAGGTAGCGTCATCTGTATTCTCGCGCGATAGAACTTTCCGGAACAAGCCAGGCTTTTAGGTTGAGCGCGCATCTTAGTTCATGCTCCTAAACATAGATGGCACTATTTGGGCCATTTTTTACCAATCGTAACAGTACTTTATTTTCGGTTTTTAACAGGCTCGCGGGCCGCATTACATGGCTGTTTTCAAAATTGATTCGGGGCCGCAGGAAAATGCTCAGTGGGCCGCATGCGGCCCGCGGGCCGCATGTTTGACATGGCTGCTCTATACAATAGAATTGGTTGATTTGACACTGCAGGTAATACAAACCAAAAAATTATGTTGACAAAATATTTTTCCAATTCATTTTTTTTAGAAGAAAGGCCTTTTTTTTGCAAAAATCTGCTTTTACACTTGCAGCTAACTGAAGATTAAGCAGACGGGCGTATATCCATATTATGGATTTACGCCTATTTGCTAGATTTTGTTTTTACTTTGATGACGCTTCCGCCCACTGAACGTGGGCCAGTATCGATAACCTATAAGGAATGGATATACGCCTGTATGCCAGATCATAGATTAACCCACCGGGAATCTTTTGGTGATCCTAACACAAATTTGAAATGTTGGCGCTTACGCCACTTTGCCAGATCAGCGACCATATGAACTAACCTTTTTCTATGCCCGTCTGACATTGTACTTATTATATTCCACGATCTTAAGGTCCGTTCCCAGTAAACTACGACGCCGACAATTGGAACATGTTGGCTCGATATCTCCAAACCGACGACAGGACCAAAATTCCAGTTTACACCAGAGCCAAACTGTTACACGACGCGTGGAATCTGGCCTACGCCGGAGACCTCAGTTTCGCCACCGCTCTGAACATGACCTTGTTTCTAAGAAACGAACGCGAGTATCTGGCCTGGGATCCGGTCTTCACTTTGATTGATCACATCGGGAAGCATATTGATAGTTCTACCGTACACAAAAAGTTCCAGGTTTGTATTCTTCTCACAGAGTTTCTCTGCAAGAAACAAACCATTTGTCCTATTTCAGACATATGTTCGTCTCCTTCTCACTCCTCTCTACGAGGCGCTGGGCTACGAGCCTCAAGAGGGCGAACAGGAGGGTAGAGCTCATCTGAGAAGTTCCTCGAAAGTATTCCTTTGTCAGGCAGGGTACTTGCCTTGCATTGAGGAGGCTCAGAAAGCCTTTAAAAAGTGGATGGAGAGTCCGAATCCGGATGAGGGAAATCCGTAAGTGCTCTATCAGCACTTTACTTTAGCCCTAATTGAACTGTTAAACTTCTTCCAGGGTTGCCAATCAGTACATTTGCCCGGTGTTCAAATGGGGCACCACAGAAGAATGGGAATTCGGTCTCCAGAGAATCATAAATTTCCCGCAGGGAAGGAAGCCGAGCGAACGGACGTATCTCCTGAAAACTCTGGCGGGATGCCCGAATGGTGCCTGGAAAATAGAGCGGTTGCTGAACATTACCGTTCTGGAACAAAACGGTAATTTCACCGACAACGACATTTATTTGATATTTAGCATGTTGACTGGCGGAGCCAATGGCTACACCACACTGTTTAATTTCTTGAGGAAGAATTGGGATACCATAAAAACTAGGTAAGGTTATATAGATTTTGCTAAGGCCCGTACACACTGATCAGTTAAGCAAGCTACGCAACTGTTCCTGTTTTAAGATACTAATATTACGTAAATATACAGTTAGTAGACCATTTAAGGGATAAATATCCGTTAAATCTCTATAAAATATAAAAACTACCACTTTATAATAAATGGTAAAGAAATAATTTTACACTTTCCACAAATATACATGTTTTATTTTCTAACTCGACAAGATTCGCAACACTGTTGCTTCTTCAAAGGAGTATAAAAGAGTGATGTGTTAAAACTATATAGGGTATAAATTTTAAAGTAAACTCCATTCCACAATAATTCGTTGATTTCTCGACCGCAATAAAATTTAAATGACAACCCTCAGTCATAATCCCAACCATATAAGCAGATATGCAAGCTTAACTGAGGCGAAAACCTATATTTACAAACTAATTAAGTAGATTCAAAAGAGGTGATGACTTTAAGTCTAATTAATTGTTAAGTAGAGTATTGTGATTTTTAAGTTTGTTTATTTCCAAGGATTCAAGCAGATTTAATTTTAAACTTTTGTTTTCAGTATGTAAAATATCGTAGTTAATGTTAAATGTATGGTTTTCTTCTTACAAATGGTTAGAATATTTTGAATCAGTTTTTTTTTTATGAAACTAGAGTAATGTTCGTTGACATGTTTTTCAATATTTCTGCCCTATATAAACTTTACGGCAATCGTTGAACTTGAAGCACCGGTTCCCGTCAGATCACCGAAGTTAAGCAGTGTCGAGCGCGGTTAGTACTTGGATGGGTGACCGCTTGGGAAACACCGCGTGCTCTTGTCTTAGGGAAGAGTGTAAAATGAATCGACATCAAAACCATCCTATTCACGCCGGACAGGCCGGATGAGATCGGATATCTCGTAGGATGAAGGTGCCGTTTCACACTCCCCAGTCGGTAGACCGCACGATTAAAAACCGTACGGTCGATGACCGGTTCAAGATGGCCTCTGATACGCCGACGACCGTAAAAAATTATAAATAAAAAAAAAAAATTCTTTTGTTATTCTTTATATATAGGAATCTACATCGGATGTAAATAATATAATTTTTGTTTAAATACTTCCAGACACTTATTCAACATAGCAACTGTACCATGTAAATAGGTGTACAACAACACTAACCACTACAAACGGTCTAACGTATCCCTCAACCCCTTATAACATTATCCCACATCCACTATCCAATCCAGCCAAATGATACACCTCTACTACCTCGGAACTGCCTCACTTCTGTCTCTTGTCCTCCTTCTTCTCCTTATCTACCATCTATAGCAAATAAAAAGTAAACTACTTCCCTTCTGCCTACTGTACACTAACCTGAATTAATTATGTTTAAGTTTCTGCAATCAACTCCCTCTCCCCAATCAAGTAGGTACCGCACAACAGCAACACAGTGATATAACAAAAGTCTATAAGCAAACACTGACTTAAAAAACACACATGATCCCAATCTCAATTGTAAACAGCAGCACATACCTCAAAAAGACAAGAACTGCCATATTTCGTTCTAACACAGATAGATAACAAAATACATTCATTCAGTGCACGTTCCAGAATATGTGGACAATCTTGCGGATTCAGATGGAACGCACAAAAGTAATATGACAAGTTCCTATATAATTTAAAACTTTTAAATAGCCCCATAAACACAACTTGTGGATTTGGGTCAGGTGATAGAGGAGGCCAAGCCACTGGTCCTCCTCTTCCTATCCATCGATTTTCGATCGGTGTTCTCGAACTTCTAGGCTAAAGTGTGGGGGGGGGGGCATCATGCATGAACCATATATCACGTCGTATTGGTAGAGGTAGATCTTCTAAAAAATCTGGGAAATTGTTTTAAAGAAATTCCAAATAATGTTCTCCAGTTAACCTTCTTGGTCCAATTAAATGTTGCCCGATTATTCCGGCCCACACGTTGATGGGTTCAAATTGATGCTGATGATGCGTTACAATAGAAGCATGGGGATTTTTCTCTGCCCATAGATGCAAATTATTAGAGTTTATGATACCGTTTTTAGAAAATCCAGCTTCGTCCGTAAAGAGAACTGAACCAATGAAATTTGCATCGTTTCTGTGTCGATCTAAAACCCAGGCAGAAAACCCCATCCTCCGCGGAAAGTCTTCAGGAAGAAACGAATGGACTTTTTGAAGATGATCCGGATGCAACTGTTTTGGGCAATCAAACTCGACAGCCAATTTTCGGATACTTGTAGAAGGATTTGCTTCTACGGCATTTAAGATTTTTTCTTCAACACCCTCCTCACCAAGATGGATGTGATTTCCACAATTGTGGCTGGCTTTGTTAAACTTTTCTAAAATTATTTAAGATACTTCATATTAAATCTCTATCATTAGATAAGTACAAGTAAAAGATAAAACATTGTAGTTTTTACCTGTCTCTTTCAAACGACGATCCAATCGTTCAAAGGTTTTCCTATTAGGAATTCTTCTATTTGCAAATCGTTCTTCATAAAGCCCCTTGGCTTCTAAGGTATTATATGATGCAAGTTCATACATTAAATACATGTCGGCATATTCAGCAAACGTAAATTCCATTGCTAATTAAGTAACCAAGAAGAAAAAAGATCGAAAATTTTAAAACAATCTATTTTCAACTGAGACTGGAACAAATATTCCTATTTAAATCGGTACATGTCAAGAAAACCATAGCAACAAAAAAGGAATTTTATGAAGATGACAACCAATGCAAAAAACCATATCGAATAAAAACATTTTTTTTTTCGTAAACAGTTCATTTTATCGATGTCGAAAAAATAATATTACTGTATTTTTATGTGTTCTGTCTGAAATTGGGAGATTATCTACATATTCTGGGACACCCTGTATAGTTTTTGTCTATTATATAGGCTAATTAACCGTTATATCCGTTTATAAATATTAAGCGACAATTTAGGTACCTAATGTATATCCCAATAAATAGAATATAATTAGGTCTATATTGTTAATTGACCTGAAAATATATTTTAAATGTGTTTTCTTTATTTTGGGGTACTTATTACATTTTTAATAATCGTCAAGATTTGTCTGAGAATTTGTATTGTATTTATTAAGGACTTTTAAAGATTAGATTTAAAATTTATGCGTTTAGTAGTGCTACAAAATAGTTATAGTGCCATCTATTAATTTTAATTATTATATATCATTTTGACCTTCGACGCATATATCTTTATCTTTATTTTAAGCCATCAAATTTGCCATAATCGTATTCTTATATACATAAATGATTAAGAAGTCTGGGAAATACTATTGCCGTTGCAAAGAAATTTTAAATACAATCGATAACTTATGCCCTTTGCCTTATAAACTGTTGTTTCGCTTATTTCCTAATTTTTAATAACTATAGATAGGCATTTCTAAAAAACAAATGATATGGTTTGCAAGCTGACTTACCTATGTTGTTTAAAACTGTAATTAGCGATAATCAGACCCCTTTTAATCCTGATACAAATTTCAGGCAAATTATATTCTTTAATTTAACATACCTACTATTCTTTAATGGACTCCCTTTAAGTTTTAAAGTTGTGCTCGAAGAAATCCACAAAATTCTACATGTTTAGGTTAGTTCAGGTCTGGGTTTATGAGTTTGATCTTCAACTTTTTTAATTCATAATAGACAGTGGCGTATTTAGGATTGTGACACGGGGGGGGGGGGTCCACTTATCTTCATTAAAAAAATGCGCCGCAGGCAAAAATTTTTTTAGGTGCCACGCCCTTTTTTGGACTGTCTAAACTTACAAATTTTACGTTTTGATAGCCCGGCTCAAAAAAAAACGTAGAAATAAAGCAATTTTTAAATATAAACGCCAATATTTGCATTTGAAATATTAGTTTTTTGAAGGTATGTATAACGGTATACTATTTTACTCACCTGAATTAGAAAACACGGAACAAAAAATAAAATTCAACAATTATTAAACTAAAAGACTGTGGAAATCCCCAAACATATTGCAAATAAATGAATGTGAATTTCAGTTTTTTTTACTACTGAGTCCACGGGGGGGGGGTCTAGATCCCCCGGACCCCCCCCCCCCCCTAAATACGCCACTGATAATAGAACTGCTGCCTTCATATTCTTTTCTTTCTATAATGAAATATGTAGTCTGCTAAAATATACTGTTCCGTTGTTTTTTCGTACATTGCACAGCCATCGACCATTTTATATTTGTACAAAGAAGCAAGGCCAAAAGCTGGTGATAACATTCACATGACTTCTGTGAGAATATTTGTTCCAAAAATGTTATCATCTAGTTAGAGTTAACAGGACATTGATTATCTGGACCTAAAGGATACTTAAACCAGTGGTTCTTGCCTTGCTACATCTTTAGCGGGGACAGTCCCATTATTTGCATTGCATAGGTCACCAAAAGTACTTTAGAGCCAAGATTACTATAGATCTGTTCCGATCATCAGTCCCTGACAGTTTCGATCTGTCAAATACAATTATCCAGTTGTGTCTACTTGCAATATTCATCTTGTAGACTCTATATTACTGATTAAAAACTAGTCCTAGACTGCTGATTGGAACAAGCCTTATAAAATACCATACCTAGATATAAGCTAGTGTATTTTGGATTTCCATTGAGTGTGTGACAAAACTGGTGTGTTGCATTAATTTAACTGAAATCCCCATAAACTGACGGAAAAAATATATTTACAGCAATAATTTAGTGCAGCAAGTAATGTGCGTTAAAAAAATTATCGTAACTTGACAAGGTCGAGGTCATTTAGCATGAGTTGATGAATTTTAATAATCGTTTCAAGCATGTCATGTTATTGTAAGTAGAGGTAGCTGATGATTTATTTTGTTTTAATAACCACGACTCGTACTTAGATGTTTTTCAAGTGACTCCTGTGAGGTTTTTGAATGTATCAATTATAATTTCCTGTTTTAATGTTATACATTAGTGTGTCAAGGATATATTTGGGACGTCCCTTGGCTTTATTTACTCACATGTATTGTGTTGAAGTTAAAACACAAATTCAGTTAAAACCTGATTAGTTTTAAATTTATAGAATGAAACACTTGTTTCTAGACTTCCACTTACTTTTATTTAAAATTCTTTGACAATTGTTTCGCCACTATGGCTTTTTCAGATGTTTATAACCGCGACAGCGTTGGCGAAACAATTGTCCAAAAATTTTAAATAGAAGTTAGTGGAAATCCAGAAACCAGTGTTTCATTCTATACATTTAATGTGGATCTCCATTAAGTATCGGCTAACTCCATTCAATATCTGATATATTTTGTTACAACGTTAAATTTTAGTGTTTCTTACCTGAAATTATGGATACAAAGTTAGAAACTAAAATCTGGTCTCTTAAAAAAAGACTAATATTTTGTTAACGTATTAAATAGCCGCTTCACGGGGTTGTATTACATTCCCCAGTAAAAAAATTGATTTCTCTGTAATTTCTACGTGAAAAAGGCATACTTGGTGGAAGTCACTATGAGCAACCGTTCTCGAGAAAAAGAATAATAACGTTTCTGGGAGCAGAATACAGAAAAAAGTGAAAATATATCATATACCGACCGTAATTAGTAAGGTGTTTACTTGTCAATTCAAACTTTTCAAAGTGTATTAAGTAAAGTTCATGCGAATCACGAATTGCGAATTGGGAATATTGCCCTGATTGGTCAGTTTCAAATATTTTTTTGGTAACTCATTTGAAATTTTTTTGCAACAACCTGTAAATATCCTATAGTCAACAGTAATCCTCCGCTTATAATCGCGTGTCATTACACCTTGGTCATCAAAATTGAAGCCTCAGTTTAGGGTGCGATATTTATATATTTATGATATAAAGCAATAAAAACTTTCCATTTTCATTGTACAGATTTGAGGAAAAACCGATGCTGTGGAACAGCATCATAACCTCGGCCACTACAGTGTTCAAAACTCAGGAAGGGCTCGATATGGTATCGGAGCTTTATCTGGAAAGACAGACGGAATTCGGCAATGCCGACTTCGTGATTGAGAAAGCGTTAAAAAATATCAAAGAAGAAACCAAATGGAGTAATGAAAATTTGCCGGTGATCGAAAAGTGGCTAGATGAATATCTCAGGAATAGCAGATCAGATCGTGCTTTAGCCTTGTAAAAGGACATAGAGTTAGATAGTAGATTATAAGGTCTAAAATTACGTTTTGTAGATATATGAGTTGTTTTGTAGACAGTTAGTGAATTATTTTGTATCTTACAACTCTGATGTCGCATTTTTTTTTAGAATAGAATATATTTATTATGAGTGTGTGTTATTATTGGGTTCACTTAAGAAATTTTAGATATACACCATAGCATATCAAAGTTATTATACAAGAAATTTTTTCTTAAAACTTTAACATCAACAATCAACATTGTAGTTCAAAAGTTAAGGGCCTTAGAGTGTACCGTCAGATAAAAGTTTCTACCTAAAACAACTCTAACAATCACACCATGAACAATTATTAACATGCCATTAAGGGACACCCAGTATATAAGAAGGAAGATAGTTACCTAATTAAAATTAATGTTTCTTTAATTACCCTGAAGGGAATTTCTGTACAAAAACATTTAAGGTGCGCTAGTGGAGAAAGTACTAATATGCACCCAAACTATGATAGATTTTTACTAATATCCGTCAAATTACGTAAGAATAAAAGTGGTAAGTTGTTAGTTGGTTTACATATTGTGTCATTTCATCATTAACGCAATTTATTGAATAAATTAATCTCTCTGATTCTGATAGGACATTTCAATACAAGTTTTATTAATACTTGATTACATATCTATTATCTCATAAGTAATAATTCCCATCATTATACAGTGTGTCCCGCTTTTCATTAGTCCACCCAATTCTTTGTAATAAATAATGCAAATTTTTCAATTTTATTAACAAAAAGACACCAAATAATTGAAGAAAAGGTTGAAATTGTTCACTCAATTGGTGATAGTGACAGATCTACGTCAGGTTGCGCAGATATTTAATTAGCGTCATCCTGATCGGGAATCAACAGATTGTTTGCAAGAACAGGTGCAGTTTTCAAGACAAGACCCAAAAGGTACGATTTAAATCATCGAGAATATCCTGATTACGAACGCATCTTAGCAGAATTTCGGAACAATCCAAATAGCAGAATAAGGGCAATTGCAAGGACACTAAACAGATGTTTGAAACGCGATAGAAGTAGGGCATTTAAGCCAAAGTGTTTCCATACCCTGTTTGAGGGTGATTTTGAACGGCGGTTTAAATTTTGCCTATGGTTGCAAGGTAACTATCTTAACGATATAAATTTTTCAAAGGAAATAATGTTTACTGACGAGGCAACATTTAGTACAAATGGTGTGGTGTCTGGTCAAAACCGCAAGTTCCAACTTTTTATCAATTGTAAATATCAATACAATAAAAAAGTTAATGTGTGGTGTGGCATATTAAATAACACAAATGTTGGTCCCTTTTCCTGAATAACCTTAACGAAGAAACTTTTGTACATTTAATACAAATTGATATTAAAGATTTTCTCATGGAGTTTTCTTTAATACAGAGAGAGAACTCATACACTTTCAGTTAGATGGTGCCCCCGCACATAACTCTCTGACAGTCAGAAATTTTTTAAATGAAAAATTCCCTATAAACTAGATAGGTTTAGAACCGTGGCCTCCTAGATCACCCGATATCACTCCTTGTGGTTTTTTTCTAAAGGGGCATTTGAAAAATAATGTGTATAATACTCGGCCGCGTAACAGAAGAAATTTCCTTTAACATTAGGGAAGGGCAGCGAGAAATTACTGTGCAAACTTTAAACTAAAATGAAGGAACGGAAAAGAAGAATTGTTGAAAAGTGTATCGTATTAAAAGGTTTAAATGTTGAACAGACCAGAATTAAAAGATGTCTAGTCTAGGTTTTTTTTTGTTTTTAGGTTTGTATTGGTTTGCTAGTCTAAAGTAATCCTAGCTTATGGCTTTACTTAAGGCTTGTGTCAGGATTGAGTTACTTTAGCTAACCTTAAGTAATACTAGCCTAGGTTGGGTTAGGTGACTTTTTATTGGGTTTGGGGCAGTTTCGGATTAGTTAACCTGAGCCACCCCTAGTCTAGGTTAGGTGATTTTTCTTTCAGGTTATTTAACAACACATGCTATTAAAAAGCTAAATACCCACCTAAAATAGTATCGTCATGGGGGCTAAATACCCACCACAGCATAGTAGGGGGCTATATCTATTTAGCAACACATGCTACTAAGAGGATAAATACCCATATAGCAACACACACTACAGTAAGAGGCTAAATGCTCATTAAGCAACACCACGGGGCTAAATACTATAATCTGAACTAGCAACACACCCTATAAAATACTCATCTAGGCCTTAATCAGTTCTTGAGATTTTAAAAATATGGATTGTGGGGTTTTTCGGAATGCTGAATCTAAATATGACAACAAAAGTTATTTAAAATGAGCTCTAATATACTTTTTTCGAAAAATCGAGACCTTTCTACCCTCGAAAACAGCATGCCATTGATAAATGTAGATTGTTAGCGTAGCATTTTTCCTACATGCAATTACCATCCAAATTGAAAGAAAATTGCATTATAATTAACAGAGAAATTAGGGTGAATTTATGAAAAGCGGAACCCACTGTATATGGCACAGTAATAAGAACATTACTTAGCAGGCTGGCGACCAATTATTAAAATTATTGTAAATTTATTGAGTAGTCCTATCTATGAATGGCATGGTAATTAGTTTCTGGTCGCCATGTTAATAAATCTGTAATTAAGTTTTTAAATACTAAAATTTGAAAAAGTACGGATAATTTTATGATGCAATATAAAATATTGATGGCGAAGCAACCGTTTATTACCACTTACACACGTAAAGTAAAGACAAATCTCGTTATTTTAAACGTCTTTTTCAAACAGAATTTGTTCAATTTAGTGACAACTCATTTTAAAACTACGTTGACGCTTTCTTCACGAAAGTAGTGTATTCGCATAATATCTTAAAGTAGATCAAATTATTTGAAATCACGCCAATATTAAAGTAATAAGCGTAAAGGTTGATTTTATCTTTTAGCGAACAAGTATTACGCTAATTTCGAAAAACAATTTCCTTTCATTTATTTGTAATAATTGTGTTGTCCCCGCAGTGTACGAAATTACCGATGTTATTTATACTTATTTTCATTTGCAACCTGCTTAAATTGTATCATATAAATGTTACGCTAACTTAGGGGGATATACGGAGTCGCCCAAAAAGTATACAACATGAACATGTTACTTGAATAACAAATCTATTTGAACCTATAATTAATCAAAAGTCATGCAGCTAGCTCCCTATTTATAATTCTACAAGAATCAATTCAATCAATTTATTATCTATAAACTAACAATTCACCAGGTAAGCAAAAAAAATATTACCTAAAGTCATCTAACACACTATATCCATCCCCTTTTCACTATCGAAAGCACCGTGTCTTTCATCTTCCTTCTATGGTTAGGGCCCAAAAGGTCTTTCCGGCTCCAATCTGAGTCCTGAAACTCTTCGGCACTATTAGTAACCTTGCCTCGTTCTGTGCAGATAGGTTTTAGCATCACCAGGACGTGGTAGAGTTCTGTTGGAGCTACTTCGTTTAGCTCCTTCAAGAAGCTACTCCAAGAGAACGGTCCTAAGTCCAAATTATACTCCGATAAAGTGTCCAGCAAGGTTTGGTGGTAGAGTTTGAGGAATTCATCAAAATGCTTGTCCAGAACACTGTTTGTAACGCTAGTTAGCAGAAAAAACACTAAGTCACATACACAGGACCAGTACCGCATCAGTTGCAAGTCCACTATTTTGTTTTGGATAGTGGTTCCGTGCTGATCTTTGAGAATCATGGTATTGCTCACCCAGAAGTCCGCATGACACATGGTTCCCCACGGTTCGTTAGGGGCAGCCCGGTTGACCCAGGGATTGGCAAATCCACCATCTACCACGTTCTGAACACGTTTCAGGTAAGGTTCTAGTTCTGGTACTGCTGCGGCGCCCTCCATAATGGAGTTGTGAAAGGCTAGACCAACCTCTGGGGGAAGTTGCTCCAGGCCTTTATTGTGCACTGTAGTGGGAAGGACTTTCTCTTCGAACACCTGGGGTTTAAGGAGCTTGAGTGCGATGGGCACCGCGTGGAACCTCGCCAAATCCTGAAGAATGACTTTGGTGGCGCTCAAGTCGAAGCCTTTGAGACGATCTTCAGTAATAAAGCCTTGTACTTTGAGGTTCTCGAAAATAAGCACTGCGTCTTCGTCCACTATGTTTTTGTTTTCGTCCACACTGAGGCGGGCTCCAAAGCACTTGGGGAACAGCTTATCCTGGTGCTTGCTCTCAGGGATTCCGTGCTCCTTCTGAAACTCCACTAGAGCCGGGATCATGTCTCTGTAGGCGAAAATTTCCTTTTTGAACGTCACTGGTATATCGAAAGCTATCCTGAGCATTTCATTAGCAGGAATTAGTTTGGCGACTAAATTTAAATCTTCCTCGTTACCTGTGGATTGTCGTTTAATTTTAACTTTGAGGGCTAGCATGACGCTGCCGTAGTGTTCACCCGGGGCCGTCAGCAACGTCGTTTCTTCCTGCAGGACCTCGACGTCGTCTCCTTCGGATTGCCGTAGTAATTCACCGATATTATTCACTTTCGATTTGGCCATGTTCGGTATAAATTAAGCGAGTATCGATATAGAAAATATCCGATAGGTACCGTCAAATACTGCGCTCGTATAAAATACGACAAAATTTAAAACAATCAGTAGTTTGGTTCGTATAAGTGGGGATAAATGTACGTGTACAATAACTTGGAACTGTCTCAGCGATAACCGAGTGATTATTTAATAAAAACAATAATTAGGGTTAATCTAAATCATGTTTACTGGTTCGGCATATTTACGAGCTTGTGGATGGATGTCTCGTACATCGAGTTAATGAAATTTGAGAGTTTGGTCTGGTTTTAATGGCGATGATGAATGCAACGCCTTTCAACAGATACCTAGTTAATGATTTATTAACGTATATCGAACCAATTAGCAGGCGTATCTTTTTATCAGCTTGATTAAGACAATTATCGTAATATACAGGGTGTTCCAAAATTAATGGGACACAGAGGAACAGCAGACTCCTTAAGGCGAAATAATGCGATTTATTCAAACTTGCGTTATCCCAAAATTGATAACAAGCGAGATACAGGGTGTTAAAGTTTTAATTTTGTTTTCGTTTTTTTGCGATAATTTCTTAACGATATGACATAGCAGCACAAAATTAAGGGTTTTGGGGTTTCTTGAGGTGAGGAATTCAGGATAATCCATAGTTCTTGTGTAACCAGTAGAGGCCGCTATGTACGGCATGCCCCACTCATTTTAGCTGGCATAACTTTGTTTAGGCTTCTTATATCGATCCGATTAATAAAAAAATAAGTTAATTTACTTCTTTTACATCAAAAATGTATAACGTATTGAAGTCGCTAGGAGCAACCATTTCCGAGATGATGGCATTTCCTATGTCGAATTAAACTAACTACTTGGTCCAAAAGCAACGGAAAATCCAGCAACGGTGAATTTCTGATTTAAAATTATTGTAAATCGGCTACATTTGCTAATTGTCAAAGTTAATGTAGATACTTAAGGTTGACTATTTTTTTGTAATAAACACGCTTCTCTTATACGGAATTACTAATTTTATTCTAATCTAAAATTTGATTTAATACTTAATTTATTAACATTTAAAAGTAACAAAATAGTTTTTTTTTAATAAAATCTTTATTTATCCAGCATGTGATACCATACATATCTACTTATCTACTAACTAACTAAACAGGTTATAAAACTGAATTGCAATATTGCTAGACCTTTGTTTTAGCCCTTTATGCACAATGCAACAATTCAACACTCCACAGATCTTCCCTATATTTGTACTTACATAACTATATTTACACACGTCCACCAATATAATATGTCCACCTACATGCTGCGTTAAAAACAAAACATTTTCCTACTAATTTTTAAATTATTCTTTACCAAATTTAATCTATTAACCCTAAGAATTTGCTTAAATTCCTCTAAACTATTACTTCTTTCGTACTCCAGATTATAAAAAATAATAGCTGCTAAGAACCATTTTGCCATGTCCTTGTCTTTTCTACTTTGTATTTTGAGGTCAAGCATTTCGTATAAAACGCATTAATATTAAATTTAATTTTTTTTTTCAAATATCTTTTCAACAAATACCCACGACTCTTTTACTTTCGCACAGTTTTTATTTCTATGAATTAAGTTATCTTCATCCGCATTACACTTTTTACAACGTGGATCGTCCGTAAACTTGATGAAATTTCAATTTTTCTCCTGTGGAGTACAAATTATTTATAGCTTTATATAGTGCTGACTTCCACTTTGTAGGTATAATTTGAATCGTAAGAGAACCCCATATTTCCCTCCAATTTAGGTTCGCATATTTTTGTTCAATATGTGGGATTACAACAGTAGATTCTATTAATTTGGAATATATCTCTTTGGCTGTAATATTATCATTTTTTGTTATTTTCAAAAATTTAATTGCATCAAAAATTTTGTGAAATACACCGGTAACTCTCTCCTTATCATTCTCTTCAAAAATATTGTTGTTTATAGACTCGTAAGTAAATTTCTTGCGTTTAGTCCATGATTTAAATTGCGTGCTAATTAGGAGCGATTTTGCTTTTATTCCGACGTTTTGTAAACCTAGGCCCCCTTTTTTCAGTGGTAAATACAGTTGTTCTCTACCTACCCTAAACAGCTGTCCGTGCCAGAGAAATTTACCTATACTTTAACAATCTGTTGACTATAATATAATTCCTGCATAGGCGGAACTTGCGCCGTGTACCGTACCTTGGAGAGTAGGTATATATTTATGTAATATATTTTCCTAATTAAGTCTAAATAGAAATAAAAATGGTAACGCCGTGATAGCGATTGTTCAAAATGGCCACCATTGACCTCAATACATTTCGCTATACGTTTTACAAAAGACTGTCGGACTTTAAACAAGAGATCTTCATCATTTCTGAGCAGATTAACAGAATTTATGATTTTTTAATTTAACTCATTACGGTTGTTTATTGAACTGTTATAAATAATGGTTTTCAAATAACCCCAAATGCAGAAGTCCATTGGATTAAAATCCGGACTTCGCGCCGGCCAAGTCAAGGGTCCACCACGGCCTATCCAACGTTCAGAAAACTGTTCATTTAAATAATTTCGCACTTGTCTGGAGAAGTGTGCCGGCGCCCCGTCTTGCATGAAATACATATTTCGCCGGACGTTTAGTGGCACATCTTCTAAAAACCCTCCCAGTTCATTTTGTAAAAAATTCAAATGTGAATCTCCCTTTAAAGTTGGCGGTAATTTAAAGGGGCCTATAAGATGATTTCCGATAATTTCACACCAAATGTTGACCTTAAAGTATTCTTTAACATGTAACCTTTTAAAATTCCGAAATGCTTTAGAAAACCTCACACGCTAGAAAGTGACAAACACATAAAGGCTGCCATGTCATTTTTGCTTATTTGTTACCCATATATGGCCTTATTTTTTGTCACTATCAGATAAACTTTAAAAATTAAAAGAAACATTATCATTTTATGCAAGAACTTAACCATAATTTACTATTGAAACTGCACAATAAATAAATGTTAAACATTTTTCAAAAACATATCTATTTGCCTAAAAATAAACATAAATTAATAATTTACCCTCCATTTTAAATTTTAAGTTGGATAGTTTTACCCAATAGGATCACTAAGAAATACAATAATTGAAATATCATTTTTCACAAACACAAATGTAATATCTTCGTCCGGATTTCTCATAGAGTTTCTTTTACCATTACTTTTAAACTAAACGAGTATTTTCAAGTTTTAGATCAAACAGATTCAATAAACATAAAAAAGAAGCTGGAAGACCAGAAGAACTTGTTGCAAACGTTAGTGAAATAATGCAAAATACGCGAACAAAATATGTAGGACGCCTGTCTCAAAAAGTGAGAACATGCAGGACTATTTTTGAAAAACAGTTATAAAGGATAAGTATTCCAAGAATATGGATTTTTCCTCATTTGAAGGACAACATTTTTAAAATATCAGTTGAAAATATAGAACAGTTACAATCAAAAATTATCCCAGAATGTGGTAACATTTCTTCACAAATGCTGGTCAACGCTTTCGGAAATATGTCGCTTACCTGGTACAGACTATACCATTTGTACAGAAAAACTTCCAGAGTAGAGCAGGGAAATAAACCATAATTCAAACAACATTTATTAGTAATTTAAAGTGCAAATCATATAATCTTAACTTTAACAATAATTATTAACCTCTAATGTAAGGAAATTTAATTATTTTAATTGACCAATTTTTATTTTCCCGAAAATCTATAATTAACATTAATAATTATTATAATGTATCTAGTTTCTTACGATGAAAAGCATTAAAACCTGTACGCATAAAACATAATTATAATTTTAATTGTACGTTCATAAAAAAAAGCGCAAATAAGCGAAAAACAATTTGCTCTACATCCATCCTCTTTTCACCATAGAAAGAACGGTATCTTTTATCTTTCTCCTATGATTGGGGCCCAGCAGGTCCTTTCTGCTCCAATCAGAGTCCTGAAAATCTTCCAAACTATTAGTGACTTTACCTCTTTCGGTACAAATCGGCTTCAACATTATCAATACGTGATAGAGTTCTGTGGGAGCTACTTCCTGGAGCTCCCTCAAGAAATTATCCCAGGAAAACGGCGCAAGGTCTACTTTAAAGTCTGCTAGCGTGTCAACTAGAGCCTGGTGATAGATCTTGAGGAATTCGTCAAAGTGTTCATCCAAGACACTGTTTATAACACTAGAAAACAGGAAGAACACTAAATCGCACAAGCAGGACCAGTATTTTAACAGCTGCAAGTCTATAATCTTGTTCTCAATAGTATGTCCGTTCTGATCCTTGCGAATCATGGTATTGCTCACCCAATAATCAGCGTGGCATGTAGTTCCCCAAGGCTCATTTGGAGGAGGTCTGTTTGCCCACGGATTCGCTAGTCCCTCAATCGTTACTTTCAAGACACGCGTTAAATAAGGCTTAAGCTCGGGTGCCTCTCTGGCACCCTCCATGATAGCGTTATGGAAGACCATGCCCACTTCCTCGGGCAGCTGCTCAAGGCCTTTGCTATGCACTGTGCTCGGTAGAACTTTCTTTTTGAATACGTCGGGTTTGAGCAGTTTAAGAGCGATGGGAACCGCGTGGAACCTCGCCAGGTCCCGGAGAATGACCTTGGTAGCGCTCAAGTCAAACCCTTTAAGACGATCTTCAGTGATGAACCCTTGATCAGTGAGGTTTTCAAATATGAGCACCGCATCTGTGTCCACGACGTCCTTGTATTTGTCCAGGCTTAAGCGGGCGCCGAAGCACTTGGGGAACAACTTGTCTTGGTGCTTGTCCTCAGGGACTCCGTGCTCTTTCTGAAAGGCCACTAGAGCAGGGGTCATGTCACGATAAGCGAATATTTCCTTTTTGAACGTCACCTTTACGTCGAAAGTAATCCTGAGCATTTCGTTGGCAGGTATTAGTTTGGCCACTAAATTTAAATCTTCCTGTTTACCTGAGGATTTCCGTTTAATTTTCAGTTTGAGGTCCAGCATTACGCTGCCATAGTGTTCACCTGGGGCGGTTAACATCTTTGATTCTTCCTTCAGAACTTCAATTGCCTCTCCTTCGAACTCTTGCAGTAGTTCATCGATGTTTTTTACTGTTGATTTGACCATGTTCGGATTAACAGAAAAGAATTAGTCAAACGAAGTTATAGAAAATATGCGTCTGAATGCGTGAGATACGACAAAACTTAAATAATTAGCAGTTCAAGATTTTATAGCTTTTACAAACGATGAGGAGTAGTTTAGAAGTGTTTTAACGATAACCTGATGATTATCTAATAAAAATCTTAATTGCAGGGTTAATCTAAATCATGTTTGCTGTCGTTCAAGAGCTTATGCAGTTGCCACGTCGTTAAGCTAATGCACCGCAAAAATTTTGTCTGTCTGTAATGATATTTTGATAAAAGTGCGTTTTAGAATGCACTTTAAATAGATCACGATACGCTAATCAAAGCCATTAACACACTTATCACTTTCTTATTAATTTTTCTGTTTGAATAACCTTCGCTTATTTATAGGCTGTATGATCGTGTCATGGAACGCTTTATGGCTTGCCCTTACTGTATTTATAGGGTGTCTCTACAAGATCTGTACAAAATGCTAACATGACGATCTAGCATAAACTAGGTGAAAAAACGTCAAGTTTTAAAAAATGTGTAATCGATGAAATGATTAAAAAGTATGGTACTGTTTTACTTCGACTGCCGCTTTACCTTAGTCAATTATGGGCACAAATGAATGTAGCAAGAAATACACACTTTAAGAGTTTTACGAAGAGCTTTTTCTAAATATCTTTAAATTGGTTAATTAGAAAATAAACAAATCTGGTACGCGTGTCCACCATAAAAGGAACTTTAAAAAAGTCTTATACAATATTGATGTAAAATTAATAGGGTATCCAATATTTGCGGGTATTTCATTTGATAGACGATTAAAATAACCATGGTTTCCAATGAGCCAAGACCTATTTAATTTTTATAATTTATACTGGCATTGGCAAATTCAAAACCCTGATTATCTTAATCGTCTAGCAAATGAGTTAATCAGTGTCAAAGGTACCGGCACTAAGCCTAGGGTGAGCGCGGTGGCCAATTTGAAGGGGCATAATTTCCTCTGCCGATATATCGATTTCGAGAATTCTCATTTAAATTATTTCTGATAGTTACAGCGAAGTATGAAGGTGTTTCAACGTGTATGAACTACTTGTTGTGGCCAGAAGTTGGTGGACGATCTTTGAATAAACGTGTTTCAGGTAATTTAATCCATTTGAAAAAGGCGGTAAAAAGACATGACCAATTATAAATCTATCAATGATTTCTGCCTATACGTTGATTTAAAATTCATGTTGATAATGCACAAGCTTCATGTTGCGGGTTTTAATCACCATGAAGAAGTCTAGGATGTAAATTTGTCATATCCCCTTTTGTAAAAAGCTTGTTTAGACATTTTTTTTTATCAAGTTGATTAATAAATCGACATGAAAGCGTAGCCTGAACTCGAGGTCGAGGGGTAAAAGCTCTTGTAGTATCTGAAGCTGCTGTTGTTCTCTTAAAATCACATTAACTGCATCTTCAGAAACTGAAATTTCCAAACCAAGTAAGGCATTTGGTGCTCAAACTCTTCTTTAACTCGTTGTAAAGTCTCTTCTTCACTTTTAGGCGTCCTAGTCGTACGAGCCAGTTCATAATCAGCTGTTGCTGGAGCAAAATTGACGGTTTTTTTGAAGACGTCTTTCAATAGTTGCAAACGTTTGATGGTTTGGTTCGCGTTTACTTGGAACTGTCTCTAAATAAATTTCGTAAATATTCTGCTATTAGTAATACATAAAAACTAACCAATTAATTAAAATAATTTATTAAATAAATTAGTTCTTATAAAAACTTGCCAACACAACTCTATACATTTACAGATGACCAAAATATTTGCTTCAGTATTTGAGGAAGTTCTTGGGTGTCGTTACATATAAAAGCACGACCGGACGGTAGTTTTTCTGTCAATCTAAAACATAATCAAGAGTTTAAGACTATGGGCACTTGACGCGCAGAGAAAGTACTTTCCGCACGCCTGTAAAAACTATTACCTTTCTGCTTGGTCTCCGAGACTGCCAATGAAAACTGCATATGAACTGACATTCTGCTTCAACGTCAGCGCCTCTGCCAACTTCGATGGCGGTATTCCGTATCTCTGTAAGTTCGCGTCGGATAACACTACCAAGATGGCCTCGTCGCAGTCTTCCTCGGCTAGTGTGGACACTGCCCATTGGGTGGATTCCAGAGTGTGGTCGCCCGCCCAGCAGAATTGGGAATGGGCGTGCATTTTCTAGAAGGGATTTTTTTTTTATTAAAACACAAGATATGTTGAGGCACCTTCAGTCCTGGAAAACTTACACGTATGACATCCAGTCGTTCCTTATTATTTTTGGGATGATCATCCCTGGAAACAAAGGATATGTTGTGCTGCTCTCCAGAGTGTCCGATTATGTCGTATTTGATTTTATCGCCGAAGCCTTCGAACGCTTCCATGACTAGAACCACTGCTTCCAATTCCCTATCCAATCTTCCATCGTACCCGTTAAATCTACAAGTGCAACGTTTGTTCATGACTCAAGAGATTATAAAGGTTACCAGGCACTAGTGAGTAAGTATATCCAGTCTTTGAAGACGGAACCCTAAAAGACAGTACCATAAACTGACCTATACATACTACCAGATACATCTACCACCACTCTGAAATACTTGGGTTTGAGTTGAGGCGTTCCAATTTCGGGTTCTTGTTCTGCTCTTTTCCTAAATATCGTCTTTTCTCCCAAAATGCCTGCAAACCAAGAGCAAATCAGTTGGATGTTTCAGGATATTTGTAATGTAATTTACCATCAATTAGTTTGACATCATCCAGTTCTCCAGAAGTCTGATGCCTGGACCAGTGCCTCTCCTTATTTTTAGCCTGCAAATTCCCCAAAATCACCCTTAGCGATTGAACCTGTCTTGCAACGGCAGTGGAAAATTGCGAATATATACTGTGGTCATATCCAGACATGCCTATTTCCTTTAACTTGTCTGCGAATGCTCTTCGGTTCATTTCACGGGCCGCCTGCCGTACCTCTTCGGGAATGTTCGCCTTTTCTTCGTTTGATAACTAATATAGCATTAATAAGTACAGTAACAAAGAAATATAAAACAATGGTTCTTGTTTATTACCTGGTGCACTTTATGCCCTTTGTCCAGCCGATAAGGCCCGCCCTTTCCTCCTAGTCCCGCCGTATCTCGTCCCCCTGTACCCCCAGCCCAAGTATTGCCTCCAACGTGGGGTTCATTTTTCGGGTCTTCCTTGCCATGTTTGGGAGATGACACATCTTTACTAAAATGAGAATGACATTAGAAGCGAATTACCCTCACGTGATAAGAGAATTTCATCGTCACCTACCCGCTATGTCTGTTAATAGTCACTTGAATGTTTTCCTTGATGCGTTTGGCGACCATATACTCAGTCGACATTACGTTTTTCGAAAATCCGTGCCTCTGCAGGACCTCGCCCAACGACTCCAAAAGCTCTTGACTATGTCTGTCAAAGTCAAATACATTAAAGACTACATCTTCAATATCCGCGTCTGGAAATTGCTGAAAACAAATAATTAAAATGCAAATGTTAACAGGATATGAAATAAATAACCAATGTTACCTGTAAATGCTTAACAATATTAACAACCTCCCTCGTAGAGTAAGGATAATTCAACAGCCCCTGGTCAGCCATACCCCTTAACTCTCCAAAGACGTCAACTAGCTTCCTGACAGTGTCCAGAGGAACGTCAGGGCCGTATTTTCTCAAGAGCTCGATCTCCGAGTCTCTGGACGGGTTTTCGACGGCCCTACTGCTGAACAGATCGCCTAAAGCCCCGAAGAAATCATTTCCAAGAAACGGGAAGCCCGGTCTATTTGCCAAAACGATCATTCTAAAATCCGGATGAATCTGTATGTATGTTTCGGCTCCTGGAATAACAGATATAGAAATTATAGCAAGAACGTCAATAAAATATGATAGCGTACCTTTGGTTTCTGGAATGGAAGGCACAATCCTCCTTCCATCGCTTAAAATCATCTGTCCGGACTCTACCAGAGTTTTCAATATACAAGTGACATTTGTTGGGGCTTTATCCGCTTCATCCACTACTAATATGTGACCGTGTTTAATCGCCTTGACCAATGGCGAGTCCTCGTAGACGAGAACGCCGTTTTTAATTGTTGGTTGGGTTGTAAGCGTCTGGACTGTGGTATCTCTGCAAGAAAATTATTTTTACGCTGCCCATAGTATATTATTTAGAAGTAAATAATTATACCTGTGTAATTGTATGTATTCCCTTGGTCGGTTGAGCAGCTCCAGAAATCTATCCACGATTTTATTTTTTCCAACGCCTTGATTTCCCACCAGGAGCAAGTGATACCCCAATTGAAAATCTTGCAAAAGGTGCTCCATAAGCCTGACGTGTTGCGGAATATCATAGAACAGCACCTTGGGCACTTTAGTGAGGTGTTCAGTGGAATATACTGGGACAGATGTACTGCCAATTGTTAGAATATTGTCCTTGATTTCGCATTTGATGCTCTGTCTCCCTTTGCCCACCGCCTCGTCTTCTTGGGGCACTATTCCCACTCCTATGATCATTTTCTCCAACGATTTTCTCGTGATCGACGGCAAAAATTTGATCATAAACGTCTCTTCGAGTATTTCGTAGGCATTCTCCGTTTTAAAACGTCTTATTTTTGCGGCTATTCTAATAAGTTGTCTTGTTGAAAGATGACCTGCCAGGTTCTTCAACGATTGGTCTTTGTTTTCGCGAAGCAAGTGGGCCAGATTGATGATTTTGTGAACGTTCTTGTCAATTGGACCAAACTAGGGGAAAAAATGTGAGTAGTTAATACAGTGTATGTGTAAAGTCTGGAAACAGCCTAATAACATCACAATTTATGGGCCGATTTAAACCAAATTTGGTACAGTTGTGTAAGAGGATCTGACGCACCGAATGACGATATTGGCGTTGTTGTCAGCTTTTTAGTTTGTCTGGAATTCGAACGAATTTTATATTTTTAAATATGTATATTTTTTCACTTTTGGAATAACATACTTTGTTCCTAATATCAGTAATTTTCCAAATAACGAGTACTTATTTAGAAAAAATATATTTTTTATATTGAATGTTCAAACTGTTTTCCCTGTACAGCTTGACAGTGTGCTAATTGAAAATAAAATTTTTCAATTGTGTTGTGAATCATTTCTGGCGTTATTAATTCAAATTCGTCCAAAACTCGACGCTGCAAATCGGCCAAATCTTGAGGTTTTGTGGCATAAACTCTGTTCTTCAAGTGTCCCCATAAAAAGTAGTCGTTAGGCGACAAATCAGGGGATCTAGGTGGCCACTCGATTGTACCCCCTCTACCGATCCACCTATTCGGAAAAGTGTTGTTCAAAAATTCGCGCACGTTTCGACCAAAATGGGGAAGAGCTCCGTCCTGTTGGAAGAATACATAATTTGGACCCATCATATTTCGTATAGTAGGCACTATTTGCGTTTCCAAGAGCTCAAGGTAAAGTTGTGACGTCAAATGTTCATCAATAAAAAATGGACCGATCTTGTGGTTACCCAGAAGCCCAGCCCACATATTTAATTTTCCAGAGCGTTGTGTATGACCTTCTCTCATCCAGTGGGGTTTTTCATTTGCCCAAAATGACTTCAACATTTAACATAAATGTTGCTTCGTCCGAAAATACTATAAATTTAAAAAACTAGTTATTTTGGTCAAACCTTGATATCATAATATCACAAAATTCAATTCTTCGCTCATTATCATCTTCTGATAACTCTTGAACTACATGTATTTTAAAAGGGTGATATTTATGTTTTATTAAAATATTATTGACGGATTTGAAGCAGACGTCACTTACTTAAGAAATTTTTTTTTAATGAAGAAACAGAGGTTTCAACAACATGTTGTAAAATTTCTAAACTTTTCTCTTCATCTACTACTGCTGGTCGTCCTGATCGTCGCCTATCTCTACAATTTCCAGTTTCTTCAAACCGTCGGACAGTTTTTAGAACAGTTGCTTTTGAAATTGGATTTCGGTTTGGAAATGCGTCCTTAAATAGATTTTTGACCTCTTCGTAAGACCTGACCCTATCGCCATATCCTCTCATAAGAATTGAAGGGCCCGGCGGAAGAGGGTATCAAGCCACATTTTCTAAGATTTTAATCTAAATACGTAATTAGTTATATAAAAAGGGAAACAAGCCACAGAATTTTATTCAGCGACTTTGTAAAAGAAGTGGCAACACTGTGCAATAAATGCTTTTTTACCAACTGCGATTTTACGAGTGTTTCTAACCCAAGAAGGTAATAAGCCACATATAAATCAAGATGGCCGCGCCAAGTGTAGCACGCGTTAAGTGGTCGATAACGATGATATTTCTAGTTCTAGCCAATCGGATTTCGACTCAGATGATAGTTTAAAAGATAAAGATTACTTGGAATCAAGTAGTGATAGTAACAGTAGTGAGGACAGTCTCGTTTCGGTAAGTTTAAAAGTAATGTGGCTTATTACCTTTTTATTATTTCCTTATATACATCCAGTCTACCACGGATCTTATAGAGAACTCGGTGTAGAAAACGTACAACTCATCAAGAAGACAATGTAGAACATTTTGATGACAATAATGATGTCTCAGATGATATTTAAATTTCAATGGACCAAGTTTACAAATAAAAGTAATAAAAATTTGAGTTTAAAATGGTAACAAGCCACATTTTTTGTTATATTTTCATACTTTTTTTCTTAATCTAGGATATTTTCTTGAGTTATTAGTCTGTAAAGTAAACTTTATGTTGTTATTAAACTGAGATAAAATTTACTTATTGTTTTCTTTGTAAATGTGATTTCACGATTTAAATGAAATATTAAAATGTGAATTACTCCAAACTACTTTGCAGTGGCTTAATACCCTCTTCCGCCGAGCCCTTCAATTGTAATTCTTTCACTTTCAGTTAAAGACATTTTTGCATGTAAAAATGACAGCTTTTATGACTTTACATTAAAACTGAACTGGTGAAAACACAATTTTTATTATATTTTCAAAACACGTCGTTATTTCGAAAACAACTGATATTAGGAACAAAGTATATTATAACAAATTTAAAGTAAAAACCATAAATGAAAAAATATACAGGGTGTTACATTTAAAAATATAAAATTCGTTCGAATTCCAGACAAACTAAAAACCTGGCAACAACGCCAATACCGTCAGTCGGTGCGTCAGATCCTCTTACACAACTGTACCAAATTTGGTTTAAATCGGCCAATAAATTGTGATGTTATTAAGCCGTTTCCTGACTTTATACACACACTGTATATTTTCAAGAAGTAAGAAGAAATGTAGAAATGTTTTCTATAATACCTGGGATGTTATCACATGCATCTCCTCCGTCTTACTCAGAGTTCTTAGTTCGTGGAAGACGAAGAGACTCAACATTTCCGGCGACATCCAGTTGCCTTCTTTCGAATGCACATTGGGCGGCTCTCCCACGGCTACTATCCTGAAATCTGGATGGATGGAGTAGATTCCACTTTGTGCAAGCTTTTCTTTAGTTAGTTTAAGTTTGTCAATAAGAAAATCGTACCGAGCACTGCTTATCAGACGTTTTCCGTCATACAGTTGCAGTTCTCTGTCATGAACCAATCTAAATTAGAAAGGTCCATTATCTCAGGCACTTTTGGCATGTTGGGCGATATCTAAGATAGCTGACATATATTTACCTATGTAGCACCGAGAGGGTACTTGGGTGTATCCGATTTATACCATCCAACACGGCAATCTTCCCGCTCAATGCTGCTTTTACCAATGGTGAGAAACTCCACACGGTGTCGCCGTTTTCCAAAGTTGTTCTTTGCTGTATCAGATCACGCGCGGTCATATCTTGATACAAAACTATGTTCTCGATGTCCTTCCCTAAAATGCTGGCGATCTGTTTAAGCAACATGGTTTTTCCCGAGCCGCTGGCACCGATCAAACAGAAATCTGTAACTTTTGTCGTTTGTAGCATATCTTGGAGGATTTTATTTTGGTATTCCGTTTCCACGTATTCCTCAGATGGATTGGACGCTAAAGGTAATAGATATGGATCAACTAGAATTAGTACTTACTACATACTGTGAAATATCAGTTACTAGAGTCCATCAACATTGAAAATAGACACGATGTAAACTGTGCCACGTGAGGAAAGGAGCCCGACATTGCCGCGCTTTCTACTCTTATTGGCAGTTCGCTAATAAGAGTCGATGGGTACTAGCAGGTGCACGTCAAGGATTTATTACAGGATCCTAGCAGACTCTTGAAATTTTACAAAGATAAAGTGCGGTTCTGTTCAATTTTTACGCCGAAAACGTTGCTATGTTTTGGTCGTATCTATCTTGAAACTAAGTCGACTATAGCGTTGTTTACCTTTTCTTGAGATCTTGGCTTTAAGGAAGTCCTTTAATTGCGTACTAAGACTGGATTTTCCAATGGTTGGATCTGGAATCTCTATGAAGGTCTTAAGCAACGTTTCGATATTTGAGATACTGTCGGACAGAAAAGCTTTATAGGGATATAGACAGTAAAAAATATCGTATACTGATGCTTGAGGATTTTGGTTCTAAAAGGTATAATAATGTTAATTGACTTGCATACCTTTACTTGAAATTTGTTTAAGATGGAAAATTCAATTGCAATCTTCTGGCCTACAATACAAAACACGAGTCTTACCAATATTCTGGCAGCTGCGTATAAGTTGTCAACAGGAAAATCGGGCAGACCAAGAGATTTGGCTTCTGGATTTAACAAAGCGAAGCCACACGACAGAAGTTTTTCAAGTTTGTCCTTCGGAGCTTTCGTTTCTTTATTGATCAATTCCGAATGCCATTCCTGGAAGAAAATTCAAAATATTGAAGGCATGGAAGCAATATATTGTAAATTTACACAGAAATATTTAGAGAGTTGATAATAATGGGAGTATTCAATTTACCCAAAGTCTATAGATATATAATATGTATATTTCGACCTATTTTAATTTAAACTTTGGGAAAGTTTCTTGCAAATGGGGTTTTCGCGTGGCGCTTTAATGCGGGCGTAATAAACTTTGTTACCAACTTCTAAACTTTATCTGATAAAATTAGCACCAATTTCCCAACAATTTTAGCGTAAAATCTTAGAAGTCGCTCAAGTAAAGTTTAATTATAAAGTATCAGGATAAACATAAGCATGTTTTTAATCTTCAATGTTGTCCGTTTCTATACCGTCCCTTTCACTTTCATCATCCTTTATTTAATTTAGTAAAATATCTTTATTCTAAATGGAAATACAACTTTTGAAAGAAATCTATGCATTTTGAAAAAAAAATTAAAAATATTACAGATGTGTATAATATTTCCTGAAATATCAATCACACAGTGCTTTACCATCATTCATTGGTCACATTATTTTTCATTATTGGGAGATAATGCCAGACCATTATGGTAAACTTGATTGTTGGTGCCCAGTTTCCATGGAGAAAGAAGAAAACAACAAACTCCCGTTTCTAGACGTCATTGTATAGAAAAACAGCCATACCATCCAAACATCGATATACAGGAAGCGAACCCACACAGGTCAATACTTTAATTATGCCTCAAATCATTCAAATAGCACCAAATATGGAATAGTAAAAACACTTGTCGACAGAGCATTCACTCTCTGCAACTCCCAGGAAACTTTTTCACAATAACTCAACAACGTCGAAAAGGACCTTAACACAATCAAGTTTATAGAGACCGTTCTCTGCGAGTGACGATGGACGAATTTCTTTCAGACGCATTTAACATCAACGCTTGAGTCCCTCAAGCTTCTCTATTGTCGCCCACCCTCTTTTTACTATACAATAACGATCTATTGGAAAGAAACTAAAAATGCTATATATAGCTAGCTTTGCTGATGACAGCACACTTGTTTCATCTTTTACTTTGAATGCTTGAACATCGACTGCCAATGCACATCTCTATAAGTAGCAAGAGGTCTCAAATCTCAACAATGACCTGGAAGAAGTTCTGTCTCAGAGTGACAGTAACAAATTAGAATTTAACGCTAAAAAAACCCAGGCGGCACGAGACACTCGATTCCCTTGGCTTCATCAATTCATTTATTGTATAGTAAAAAGAGGGTCGGTGACAATATAGAACCTTAAGGGACTCCGGCGTTGATGTTAAATGCGGCTGAAAGAAATCCGTCCATCGCCACACGCAGAGAACGGTCTTTATGAAAGATTGACAGCCATGAACAAAATTGAACCGGCATTCCGTACGCTCTCACTTTAGTTAGGAGCCCCTCATGCCAGACTCGGTCAAAGCCCTTGGAAATGTCCAGTGCCACCGCCCGGGAACCCCATAATGTTCTATTGCGTTTTTTCAAACGTAAGTAACATAAGCTAGAAGGTCTATTGTTCATCTAGACTTTCGGAATCCGTACTGGCGGTCACTAATAATGTTGAAGCCCTTTAAATATTCAATAAATTCCATTTATAAATAATAAAGAATCCATTAGAATTTCTTCATCTTTCATGTTTAAATCCCCAAATAAAGACCGTATAATTCCTTTCATGTCAGATCGATCAGATAAAGACCCCGTTGAAAACCCAATTCAAACAAAATTATATTGAATTCTTATTAACCAACCAATTTACACGGAAACTCATCGACATGCAACGTTGAGGTTTCAATTTTATTGCTTCTAACACTATTATCGAGGGCGATTGTTTTGTAAAAACGAATATGAATGAAAGGTCTCCTCAAAAATCCCTGTCGATAAACAGAATTTGTAACAAAAAATGATTATCCTGTAAAAACAATCTGAAAGCAATCAAGAATGTGGATACAACAGGATTATGGTCTATTATCACGCGAGATTTGATTCGCACCCTATCGATGAAGAAAAAAACACTCCGTATATCGCACCCTCTTGCATACAATGCGCAAATTCGTCACAGTGTGCCATGCGGTCCCAGATGATCCACTGGCGGTTTTGTCTCCCTTTCTTTATTTCCTGCCCTTTTGTGTCGCGCGGGTGCACCGACTCCGGTAACCTCGTTCCTTTGTTTTGGAGGAATTCGTCGCTGGAGAAATTAATTTAAAAAGTCGGGTAAGTAAGTTTCGACAGAGGATAATTAATTATTAAAATTTTGTATTAAAATTATATTTTTTTTTCTTCGAGACAAAATTGAAATATTATTTTTGAGCGTAATTCTGGTTTTAAACGTGCTGGCTGTTTTTGATGTTTCGGTTTTTTCCGTTACAGAAGGTAATTTCTTGCTACACTAAGACACAGGACCCTAGGATGTAGTAATATTGCATAGTACTTTTTTAATGTATCACTGTGGCTCAAAATTAAGGAGTACACTTTTTAATTCTGAAATTTTTTTTTATTTTGCACTGATTTAATTTATTTTGGACTGATGATGAACTGAAATCGTCGCAGTAAAATGTGCAATTTTTATCAGAATATTTTGAACAGGGCCGGATTGCAGTCGCCTTCGCCATAGGTCAATAGCTGCATTGATTATGTCCTAGTTAAAATTATTCCAACATAACTGTAACCTTTCCTTTAGCTCTTCGATGGTGTTAAACCTTTGACCATTGTGAACATTTGCCTCTAAAATTCCCCATATGGAATAGTCAACAGGGTTTAAGCCTGGACTATTGGTGGCCACATCTCCGGTTTGATGTAATCGGGGCATTGCTCAAACAAAAACATTCTTGTACTCCGAGAGGTATGGGAAGGAGCACCGTCTTGTAGTCTTGTTGGAACACGTAATCGTCGCAGATTGCTTCAATTTCAGGAAGCCAGTGATGTAAAATTTGTTGTTGTTACGCGTCAGAGTTGAGTTTTACTTCGGCATCTACAACAATGAGACTTGACTTCCCCAATTTGGAAACTGCCACAGAGGCCATTACGCCAGGTGAAAAGTGACTTCTCTCGATTAAAAGATTTTCCAAAGGGATTTCCCTCTTTACTCGCACATTTGCGTATACCCGATTATTTTGTGTATTCTTTGGCGGCCTCAAGTAAACCATCTTCTTATCAGAAAGCCATATCTTTGCGATATTTATTACATCTTTCTAATCGTTTCTCCTTCACGTTGGCATTAAGTTTTTGACAGTAAACTTTTTTAAAGACTTTAAGTTGGCAATCATTTTTTGTAATTCTTTGAACCGTAGAACGGTGAATTCTTGTTCTTTTCGCTATTTTTCTGGTACCTACAGATTCTTCAGGTCGTACATTTTCTATAATATTGTTTACCATGGTAATATTTCCTTCAGTTCTTGAGGTTTTCTCCCTTCCTCTTCCAACTTTTATTTTTATGGATCCATTATTTTCTCTGAGACGTCTTAGAAACTTTCCATCTGTTCCAACATACCAATTTTTTTCAGGAAACTCCTTTAAAATGTCAGTTCATCATCACTCCAAACATAAATTAAATCAGTACCAACTGAAAAAAAATATTCACAATTAAAAAGTGTACTTCTTTAATTTGAGCCACAGTGTAGATATTGGAAAATACTAGTTTATGATTTCAACATTTCATTTACTAGTACTAACCCTACACTAATATTTCCTAACATCAATGAGTTCACACTATACTTAGGGTATCCTAAAAAAGCAGCCTTTAAATGTGAACGTTTAATAACACAAAACAAAATTACATGCCCTTCTAGGGGCCTGATTTTTTAATTCAAAGAAAAGTAACTTTTTACTAATTCCACTATATTAAAATCAAAATTTACAAAATTCAACTAGTTTCGGTAGCACGATAGTCTTTTCAACAAGGAATACTTACATCTAGATCTAAAGTACAATGATATGCAAGTTTCGAACTTTTTTGATAATGATTGTAAAGAGGATATTAAACAAAATTTAGCAATGGGATCTATTTAGGTCTGTTTGGAAATTCAATAAACGGTGGGAATTTTTAAATTAATTGATTTCAAGGGATTCTAACAAATCTAATTTGGTTCCTTTCTTCTGTGTGTTTAATGTTTTACAGTATGGGTCAAAATTATTATGGTTGGTTTAGCATAATAATTATGCTGATCATTTGTCAAAGGCAACACTATGATAGCTATTTCTAAATACGTTTATATTATTAATACTCTTGATTTCCTAAACCCTACTAAATACAACGTCTTAAAGAAAGATTCAACTGAAAGAATCAGTCAAAACAATAATAGAAAGTTGTAAACGTTTGTTCAATCAAAGGGATTCCAACAGATCGACAATAGTGAACCCTGAACCTCCAAAATTATATTCATTACTTCAATTCTACAAAACAGATTATCCTATCAGACCAGCTGTTACCTTTTCCTCTGCTCCCTCACATCATTTATCGAAAATACTAATTGATATTATTAATCAATTAACCAACTTTTTCCTTAATTGCAAATTAAAAATGTATTGATTCAATTAAGAAAAAAGTACTATACAACTTCCTACAAATGCCAAAACCTTACCTTTTGACGTTATACTCTGTTGCTTAATGCGAGAGAGTAATAAAATGTAGACATAACCCATTAATCAGCGTGGAGAACTTACAGGTTGCATTGTAAATTTCAGGTAAATCGCAATAATAGTTTTGAAAAATTCCGTGTTTTAGATATTGTAGACTCACACACCCCGAATCGGTCCTAAATTAGGGTCACCCCAATTTGCACACAATAAAAAGACGAGTTTGGCGAATGAAAGTAAGGTGACAGCGGCGTTACCGTTATATATCGTTTTAAAGCGATTTCGTCGACGACAAATTTCGTACGTATTTAACTACTCATTAAGCAACAGACTATAGCAATCTAATGTCCTAATAATTTTAATTTAATTTAATTTAATTTTATTTTTAACAAGTGAATAAGTGACCACTTGATGCATTCCCATTTTATTTGAAATGACATAGTCTCATTTTGACAACCCCCTTTTTTAGAATAATAAGTTCCTTTAATTTCATTAACAAATATTCAATCCACCATAACATTAAGCATGTCCCCTCGCTAATTTAGTTTCACTGAAAAGAGAATAAATTGATATGTTACAATAAAATTCTTCTTTTTCAACACGTTTTGACTTCAACTTTGCTTAAATCACTCGACTATGATTAAGGTCCTTAATTCTACTTGCGTATAAATCAACCCCTACCTTCACATGGAGATACATCGTTCTTATACTAAACTCCTGTCGATTCCAAAGGTTGCATAATCTGCATTATATTATATTGTATTGTATTATTGAATCACCTCTCTGTTCCCCCAACTATTTTAACTTCTTTTCATATAAAAATCTCTTAAATGGTTAGTTGCTGAGGATGACTTTCTCTAAAGTCGAAACTAGTACAACACATGCATTAAGAAATTTAATTTATTTCATCGTCATTTTATGTATTTTTATCACCCTTGTTTTCTACCCTAGAGGGGCAAATAAAGTTATTTGGTGGTAAAGACAGACCTTTATTTCTATATAGCAACTTTTTTTCCCAGCATCCCAGCACAATAGTGTGTTAACCTAATTAAAGACTTCTCTCCTTAAATCATATAAATGTCATTAAAAAACATGAAATATTAGAAGCAATAAGAGTATGCTTAGAACAGAATTATTTTGAATTTACCGGAACGATCTATTCTAGTAGAGAAGGACTGATTATGCTATTAGCAAAGATATTTATGGATTCTTTGGAAAATAAAATAAATAAACACCCTCTTTAAAAAAAATCACCATAGAAAAAGAAGAAGATAATGCTATCAACTTTCTAGATTTAACAATAACAAGAGTAAATAATAAACATGTTTTCTCTATTTTCCATAAAGCTACATGCACAGATACCACTATACGTAACTCATCTTGCCATCATAATCAACACAAACATGCAGTGTGTGACAATGAACAATTTCAATTTTTTAAAAGAACTCAACATAATCAAACTAACAGCTAAAAATAACGGTTACCTCACCCAACTAATAAACACTATTTTAAACAAAAAATATTATAAAAAACGATCAATATGATTTTTCCTTTCACCGAAGAAAATACAGGGAACTTTAAATTAATTACTTATATCAGTCAAGTAAGCAAAAACATCTTTAAATTCCTTCAAAATCTTGATATAAATATTACATTTAAAACCAACAATACGACAGGAAATTTCATAAAAAATTGTAAAACTAGATTGGAAAATGATAAGTTTGTAAAGGGAAATGAAAGTCTGTCTTTACCACCAATTTTTTTTTAATATATTAACTACACTACACCCTAGATTTGGGTATCGAGGGCATATATATGGGAGGGATTCACCATATGAGTTAGATGTTCAATATACATTCAATTTTGAAAATTGAGTCGGACTAGTTTCGACCTTAGAAAAGATCACCATCAGCAACTCTATATAATTATAATGTATACAAGGTAAAACACAGTAGTGGATAGTTCAATGAATGTGTGTGCCTGCCCATGGACTTGACTGGGAACGTCCCTTTGGCTACACAATTAGGTTAAGAATTTGCTGAGTATTGCATGTATAGGTTTTATATTTATTTGACGTAAGCTAGTAACTGTATTGTAATAGTAGGAGAAATAGTTTCCATAAAGAATACCACCACAAATTCAAAATCGTAATCCGTTTCTCTCAATAATATATTTAATGAAAACAAATAAAATCATTTCCCTACTAGCATGGGTCAAGAGAAAAAACAAACTTGTTTAAGACCTATTTCTCCTACTATTTACAGTTACTAGCTTACGTCAAATAAATATAAAACCTATACACTCAATACTCAACAAGTGTTCCAATTAACCCCTTATTCTTAACCTATTTGTGTAGCCAAAGGGACGTTCTCGGTCAAGTCCATGGGCAGGCACACACATTCATTGAACTATCCACTACTGTGTTTTACCTTGTATACATTATAATTATATAGAGTTGCTGATGATGATATTTTCTAAGGTCGAAACTAGTCCGACTCAATTTTCAAAATTGAATGTATAGTGAGCATCTAACTCATATGGTGAATCCCTCCCATATATATGCCCTCGATACCCAAATCTAGGGTGTAGTGTAGTTAATATATTAAAAAAATTTTGGTGGTAAAGACAGACTTTCATTTCCCTTTAAAATACATAACCACAGACCATGGACTACTTCTTAAATCTTGATAAGTTTGTAGTTTACTAAATAAATTGTAAATACTGTCCAAAAACATATATATGCCAACCTGGCAGAAGTTTTTTTAAGAGAATAAAAGAACATTATTCAAACTACATCAAATCCAAAAACAATTCCAATTATGCTAATAATTTAATAGAAATCAGCCATACTCAACTCATTCTTAAAAATATTACACACAGGGAAGAAAGGAATCAAATTAGATCTGTTGGAATCTCTTGTAATTAATAAACTTAAAAATTCCCACGGTTTATTCAATTGCAAAATAGACCTTAATAGATCCAATTGTTAAATTTCTTTTAATACCCTATTTACAATGATTATCAAAAAAAATCAGAAACTTGCACCTCATTATACTTTAGATGTAATTATTCATTCTTGAAAAGGCCATCGTGCTGGCGAAACTAGTTCAATTTTGTAAGTTTTGTCTTTAATATAGTGGAATTAGTAAACAGTATGTTTTACTACACCAATTTGTAATCAGTTTTCTCAAATTTTGATTAATATCTGTTGTATTTTGTTCCAGATTTTCAAACCGTACACTTTAAAATGAACCCACTTCATCAACCTCTTTAACCATGGTTAGTCATTGGGAATCGAGCAGACGACCCCTCTACGTCAGAACCATATGGAAAGACGGACAGCATCATGTCATCCTGGACAAAACCAAAGAAAATCCCCTGGAAGTGTCACAATCGAGAAAAGTAAAACAGTGCTGCAGCAATCAAAGTAGCTACAGAAGCACTAAGAGCGCAAATGCAGGGATAAATTTGAAAGTGTCGTCGGTAAGGGTTCTTTTATCAGGGGTCAGCGGTTTTAAAAGCGTTCAAAAAGGCGTTCGTGTTCAGGAGAATTGCGCTGACAAACCTAAAATCTGGATAAAACCGGTTTCTTCCCGACCGATTACCAGTAAAATTCTGAATAAAGAAGTGAGCGTTAATCATATTCAAGGAACCAAAGCACCCAACTTGTGTAAGTCAAATACAGTCGATTTAGAGCGTGTCGCAACTGAGCCGTCGCATATACCGAACAACGCTCTGAGCGAAAAGGTCATGATATGGCTTGACTTGGCTATTCAGAACGGACATAACATAGACAAACGAGTGAGGAAAGAAAAAGCTGTTACTGTCCAAGCATGCCAACTCCTGGAGAAGCCAAGGAAGCATTGCCAAGCAAAAGACAATACCTCTTGTCAGGACGTAATTGCTGCATCTATTTTGAATACGCCCAGAAAGGATGCCGAAAGGGAAGAAATGATTGTGTATAGTAACGAGGAGGTGGAACAGGTCGAGGAAGATTTTTATCACGTACTTACTCCCACTATTAGTAAAGAGAGAGCAATGGAAGATGATGAGAAGAAGAGAGTGAGTACCGCAAAAAGACAATTGCATATATTCATGCCCAATTTACCGAAGAGAACCAGTGATTGTGATAGTAGTATTTTAAGCAGCAAGGTCTAAGCAAATTGCATATTGTACTATATTAACTTTTATGAATAAAATACGTATTTTTTGGTTGCACGTAATAAAATGCGTGTTTTGCTTATAATGTATAACCACTCTATTTCCCCCTTTTTTTGTGGCCATAGCAAGAAATTAATTACATTTACTACGACCTTGTGCCTTGTTTGTTCTCAATGTTGACTTAATGGTTATGAAAAAAATATGTAGCATGTATCATATGTAGCATTAGTTCAGGTTAGGGTTGACTCTCTATTCTCCAAATATTTTCATTATAAGTGCATTTTTTATCCATTAAGTGCAACAAATACTATCCTTACCTGATAAGTGAAACTAGAGACATCTCGCGCTTGAAACCGAGACCTTAAGGGTGGATCAAGTGGATTTCCACGATACCTTGAACATAAATCAATAAGTACGTTTTGTTTTTAATGTTGCAGTCTTTTAAAGGTCTATTTTGTATTCAAAACATATTCTAATCCACTTACTTTGGAACTGGCAATCCCAAAGCGATAACCCGAAAATTCTCATCCACTCTTACCAATTTCCATTTTTCCAGTTCTTGAAGTCCATGCTTCTAAGCGTGAAAAAAATATACGGTCAGTAAATCGCTAACAAACAAATATAATTGTCTAACGCAATTTCGACTGAAAGCTACATAAACATAAAACAAACTCTAAGAATGATAACACAGGGCTGCATGAAATTTGTGGTGACGTGATTCTTGTTTGTTAAGCTCAGTTATTATATAGAAATAACTAATTAAAATACAATTGGTTTCTATCACCCACAGAATTTTTTTTTGTAAGGAATTAATACATTTTGAAATAAATGTAGTACCTACTTCAAATTCTAGGTATTAACCCAAAAACGATTTTCTGTGGTGCTTTTCAATAAATTTATTAATTGGACGCTCATTACCTGAGGTAAATCTTTTATTATAGCTCTCATTACCTGAGGTAAATCATTTATTATATGTACTAATTGCTTAATTTATGGTAGTTTGGACAACATTTTTGGGAATATTGATCTGCTAAATCCTATTTATTATGCCTTAACTTTATTAGCACTGCGAAAAAGAAGAAGGGTTTTAAGTTTATCACTCCAAATGAAATTTATATTTTAATGTCTTTTGGTTTATTCAAGCTCTGAGTTTTGATCAGGAAACAAGTAAAATTTATTTTCTGTGTAGTTTGTGCGTGGTATTTGATATACATTGCTTAAAAACATGTCTAGCAGGAATCGAGAACAGCATTGGATAAAAAGAGACTGGCCACAAAGAGAGACTTTAACACCAGGAACCAAAATTTTAATTCGCGAAAGTCTTATTGACCCTCAAAAAGTTTTACTTCCACCACTTCATATAAAGCTTGGACTTATGAAACAATTTGTTAAGGCATTTAACAAAGAAGGAAATTGTTTTAAATATTTGTGCAAAACATTTCCGGCTCTGTCAGCGAAAAAATTAAAGGAGGGAATCTTTTTAGGGACGCAGATTAGGAGCTCAGCTTGATGAAAGATACAGAATTTGAAAATCTAATGGAATATAAGGAAAAACACGCATGGAATGCTTTCAAAGAAGTTGTACATAAATTTCTAGGGAATTATAAAGACCCAAACTATGTTGAGGTCGTTGAAAATATTATGATGGAAAAATTCAGGATTCTTGGTTGCAATATGAGCATACAAATTCACTTCTTACATTCCCATTTGGACTATTTCCCGGAAAATCTTGGGGACATGAGCGAAGAGCGAGGTAAAAGATTTCATTAATATATTAAAGAGGCGGAAAAAAGATACCAGGGGCGCTGGGACACAAAAATGATGGCCGATTACTGTTGGACACTGAGAAGAGATCTTCCTTTAGCTGAATATGAGAGAAAAACAACCAAAAGAAAGGAAAACGTTTTTTTAAGAAGCGTAAAGAATAAATAACTATTTCTAATAGTTTCTATGTGTATATTTTGTATGTTTTTGTATTTCTTTCTTTAATATATTATAAAACTAGCTTGTATATGCAATAAATCGTGTTTTTTCTATATTTTTGGATTTTACTGGTTTGAAAAATAACCTTACGTGATACAAAAAAACTAAAAGCAGATTTGAAATCAGCGCTACCCAGTTACTAGAAAACAGTTAAAATTTTTTAATCAACTTTTAAAGTGTAAAAAAATACAGGCCTTATAATCAACACTTACTTCCAACAGCTTATCATATCTTTCCGCGGGAATTAGTAACCTGCCATCCTCAAGATGCATTTCCCTATTTTCCAATAAATTATTTATTACAGGCAACACGTTCCTCTCTGCTTTCTCAACCCCTTCCAGGACAAGAATTCGTCCTTCAGTAGCAGCCTTTACAGCACTCTAAAAAAAAACGAAATACTAAATAAGATATATAACATCAAATTGCTTACAATAATAATTCACCTGATCAAAATATGTCGCAGTTCCTCCAACGATTTCCCTTCTTTGTTTCAGGTCACTCTCCGTTGTATCCCGACTAAGAGCGACGTACTCGTGCTCTCTATTAGTCAGTTCTATGTACTGCATGGCCAGAATTCGTTTTCCAGGTCCTGGGGGACCTATGAGGAAGACGTCTTGACCCAGAAGGTCTTTTTGCATCATCCATCTCAGGTGGTGGAGGGTAGTTTGAGGAATGTTGTGGTTATCTAGGTACCAGATACAGTTTTAGCGAAGCATGGCCTAAGACCTTTTTATGTTTTAAGCGTTTTTAGGATTAAAAAATTAGAAATAATATACAGTAAAACCTTTGTTTGCGACTGCCTCTATAAACCGACCGAACAGTTCTTAAGAAATATAGGTAAATACACTAATTACTAAAGACGTAAATATGCAATGAATATGCGGTAATAAAACAACTAAATTTTGATATTTTAAATTAAATTTTCATTTAATTGGGGGATTGAGTATTGAATAAAGATAAATTCAAGTCTCGATTAAAGTTATAATATACTTTATTAAATCAGTTAACACCTAATACAGTTTCTTATATCAAACTTATACTGATATTAATTTGAAAAATTATAAAACGCACCAGTTATTATGTGTGCTTCAAGGTTTTGAACTAAAGAATTGTGGCGTCTATCACTAAGGACATGTTTGTAAAAAGAAAACGATATTTCTACATCTACTGAAGTTATAGGACAAAATTTTTATTTCGGAACTTAGGCAGGTTCAATAGCTAAATTATTTACAGTTTTCCCTGACAATATGTTTACGACCTGCTTTAAAATCTTGAAATCTGTGTTTTTTTCTATTATATTTTCTAGTTTTGCCACTACTGTTTTTCCTACCTCACCTCGTATTTGTTTGCAATTTTGTACACATGTTTCTATTATATCAATCGACTCTGGTAGACTTGTACACGATTCCTCTAGTTGCAAAATACTGTCTGCTATAAATGCATAGTTACACTAATATACATTAACTGTTGTTCCACTTTAGCACTTTGAAATATTTCTTTAGACTTTAGGATGCACTGTGAATCATCACCAGACATTTGTGAAATTAAGTCTTTCAATTTTTGGAAATTATCTACATAAAATATTGCCGCACGAATCCAGGTGCCCCTGGTTACGACAGGCTCAGGTGGTAATGGTACTCTGGGAAGATTCTCCTTGTAAAATTGTACTCTTAATAGGGCCTTTATGAATATCTTTTGTACATTTGCTGTTAGGTCATTGACCAACTGAAAGGAAACTCTAATAGTTTCCGCGACCCTATTTAATCCGTGAGCTAGGCAAGTCACATGAATGAAATTTTCATAAAATATTTTTAAATTCTGTCCTGTCTTTATCATATACGGCGCAGCATCCGACAACAGGACAATAATTGTGTTAAGGTATCTTGAATAAAACATGTAACTGTGAGGTGGTTTGTTTTTTTCCACTTCTCTTATTGCTATAAGGTAAGCTTTTAAAGGTTCTTATTCTGTAAGTTTTCCGATCATTAAGTTAACTAACGACCACACGAATCAGTTGTTTCGTCGACGACAATATACATATAGTTACCTCAAATTTCTTTCTTTATTTCATCTAGCACGATACCAAATACCTTTCCAACGACATTTTTTCTTAATGTTGATTCATCTGGAGCATTACATTTCGTATATTTTTGCAGAATGGCCTTAACTTGCGGGTTGGTTAACTTGTTTAAAGGAATACTAGCAGCCAAGAACGTTTTACATAGATCTTCGTTAAACTCTGACTGGTCATGGTTTCCGTTTTTAAAAATCTCAAATGACTGCTTCAGCGTTGACTGTGGGAGTGGAACCAGACTTCATCTTGCTAACCTTAGCAATGTAAGACGGCGTTTTATTGTGTTGGTCTATTTGACATTTCTTGGAGCAGGAAACAATTTTTTAACAAGACTTGCAAAAAACATTGTCGCCGTCCAAAGCAAGTTCTGGGAAAGGCTTATCGTATTTTCGACATAATCACCGCTTTTACTTTCACTTTGTTTGAGTTTACAATACTAACTGCGGCTACGACAAACGACAACCTCAATAATACTGACAAACTGTAACAAATGTGAGCAAATAAATAATTATAGAAGGTGTAGATAAAGAAATTCTAGTTAAAACATCTGGTCAGAAATACCCACCCACTAATGGAATTTCTCAATAGAAGAATAATAGTTTATTTTATTAGTTTAATACTTTATTAATTAGCCTATTTATTGCACTCTTATCTTCAGACCCCGACAGGACAGGGGACACGGCGGCGTGCGACCATAAAACGTAAGAAAATAACACAGAAATCCCAAAACATTCTTAGATATGCAATAGTTCTTAAAATATGCATTTTTTCCTTTAAAATTACAAAATATGCAAAAAATGCATATATATGCAAAATGCATAACATCTGGTCTTTACTAATTACTTTACTGCAGGCGGATCCATTCAATTTGCTTTAAAGGCTGATAAATCGGTTGTTAATATTAGTTTTGTTTTGAATAGTTTTTGTGTGTTTTGGGACTTACGTGAATATTTGAAGATAGCGGGAAAAACGAAAAGTCGCTCTTTAAGCAAGAAAATTAAAATAATCGAGGAAGATGAAAAACGGGTTATAATACCAGAAAATTGATTAAAAAATTTAAAGTGGGTAAGACGCAAGTGACTATGTTGCTTCAAAATTAAGCAGAAGTTAGACATTTGATTTAAGAAGGTGGCAACGGTGAACAAAAAAGAAAATTTCCCAAAACCGAAGAACTGGCAGTGGACCAAATTGTTTTTAACTGGTTTTGTAAAGCGGAAAACAAGCACTTACCTATATCCGAGCCCATAATTCAAGTAAAAGCTCTCGAATCTGCCAATGTCTAGGACTAGATAACTCCAAGGCCTCGAATGGATGGTTAGAAAAATTACGTCGTCGGCACGATATTACCTTCAAAAACATATGTGGCGAATCAGCCATTATCAATATCGAAGACGTAACTGCTTGGAAAGAAAGACTATTGAAGATTTTAAAGGATTATGCCCCAACGGACGTAATTAATGAAGATAAGACAGGTCTCTACCATCGTACATTGCCAACAAGAACAACAGTGGAAGAGGAACATAAACTTGCTCCAGTGTCGAAAATATCAAGTCTATCTGAAGCCTCCGCAAGTTTGAGACACTTAGAAAACTTTTTTAATAATGTTAACAAGTTTGACAAGTCTAAAAATAGCTCTTATTGGCTATTTAAATGTGAATCTGAATTTTATAAAAATAAAATAAAAAATATGAAGCAATCATGAATTTCTGATTATTTTAAAAAATAAGAATTTCAAAGCAAACGTACAGTAAATTGTATAATATATATGTAGATACTTATTAATAAAAAACACTGTAAAATACAGACCAGTTGTTTTAATTTTTCTGTATTAATCGACCACCCCTGTTAACCGACCAACATTTGATTGCCGGAGGGTGGTCGCTATTGAGAGATTTCATTGTATATTTATTTTTAATAAACGTAAATGGGACAAAAATAGGAACAATGCAGGGTAAAAGTTCGCAATAAGATAAGGATTGATATTTGAAAAAGAATAGTCATCATTTCCTTCCGTAAGCGCATCTCTCTTGTCTATGTTCATCAGTATATCACTTTATTTCAGTTTTATCTTCTTTTCGTTGATTAAATACTGACTACATAACATAACTAAGATTCCGTATATTTAAAAATATGGGTATATTACTAAACTCACCGTTTAGTATAAAATTTGATAATAATTTATATACAGTGTGTTAAAGTTTAAAGTTCTATTCCGAATTTTATAAAAAGATTAACAAAATCCATATTTTTATAAAAAAAAAACTGTGATTTTGTTTTATCATTAATTATCGAATATTCTGTTTAGCCTAAAAAATACTTACAATACAATCTAGGAACGAACTCTGGATTTTTTGCTTTTTGTACGTCCTTAACAATTTCTCCAATAGCTACGTTTTCCGTAGTTACATACGCTCGCACACTATTAAACACCACATTACCCTGCTTGGTCCCATTCACAAGTTTCATTAAAGCATGTATCCTTCGATTTGTAGTAGGAGTGGCACTAGTCCGAATCATTTTACTTTTTTTGGGGTTTTTCGCTACGACACGTGTGTCATCACTTAATTTTTTAAGTCTATTTAAAGGACTGTTTTAACACTCAACCAGAACGTTGTTAAATAGTGGATTCTGTTCATATTTCAAAGGTTATGTGATGTTTTCATCAGATCATGGTGGACTTTAAACGCGGCGTTGCCATGCCTTCTAGTAGTAATTCTTAAGATAATCTGAATCTGTATAGTTTCTTTACAGTCGATTTTCAAACTTTTAGATTGTTCAGCGGATTCGTTTTATTTACTAAAATATTTAAGTACATAATTATTAAGTATGTAAAAATGACAATTGATTATAATTTTATTCGGTTAAACATTGAAATTGTCCTTAGACTTCATTTATTTTAATTCTCTTACTGACAATTTTTTTAATGACCAGGCTTCAAGACAAATTCTTTATGATGCGCAGAAAACTATTTATGTTTGTCTTGATGTCTTGGATTTTTAGAGATTATGCACGTTGGTGAACACGGACTGCGAAGGTTATTCAAGAGTGATGATGTTCTTCAAATGAAAAATTTTTTAAACAGTCATTGTTAATGGTATAGCTGTATCTCCATTAACTTTGGGAGAAGTCTTGCATAATTATCACCACATATTCCCCTGGGATTACAGAGCACCAGAGTTGAATGCATTTGCATTAAACTTAACTAAATCCTTTATTGATGGATGTGCTAAGATTGGATTGGCTTATGATCTGGAATGAACGACCCGAGAGATGGTCAAGCAAAGATCGAAACGAACTGGAGATGGAACTCGAGCAATATGGGGATGGGGAGACGACGATCAATGTGCAAACGAGTACAAAAATACTATTTTATTATAAACTAGTAGATAGTGTAATACCATGCTATATGTGCAATGAATCAGTTGTTAACAGTATTTAAATATAGATTTTATTATACATTAAACACACGCGTTTCGGTTACTTCATAACTATTTTTAAGGGTGCTAAAATGACAGAGGTCTAAAATTGTGTATAAAATAGTAAAACGAAAATGTACTGACATAAAATACAAATCTTTTCAGTCACATTAATGGTGTAACTACCAACAAATACAGTAAAGTAAAAACTAAATATCACCTGAAGCAACAAAAAAACTCTGTTCACGAAAAAACTCATTTAATACCAAATTGGAACTTGCAGTGACATCTAAGCGACTGGAAAAAAAGCAAAAGCTACGATGCAAAGTTTACTATTACTATTATCAATAGTAATTTATCAATAGTTTCTAAATAACTTAGTTGTGTCCTTTTTTGAGTTATGTAGCATTTTAAAGTTTCTTTTAGTGTCAAAATTTTGGTCTTTCTCCCTAAGATGTAAGCCGAACACTGATCTCCTATCATTATCATCATTCTTTAAATCAAATTTTAAAATTGTGACCTGTTTGACCAGTACACTTTGAATTGCATGAATTGCACGATAACTGATACACTCCACTATTTTCAACACGTCGACAGTATCTTCCACTTTTAAAAAAAGGCCCCTGGTGTTGTTGAAAGACTTATAAGCAATTTGTATATTGTTGTTCAGAGACTTCATTGTATTACGCACCAAAATTTTGTAAAGAAATATATTACTTTTTTCTTACGCCTAAAAGAGGGTGGAAGACAATATAGAACTTTGGCGAACTCCGGCATTAATGCTAAATGTGTCTGAGAGCAATCCGTCCATCGCCACTCGCAGAGAACGGTCTTTAAGAAAGCTTGACAGTCGTGAACAAAATTGAGCTTGCATTCCGTATGCTTTCACTTTAGTTAGAAGCCTTCCATACCATCCTCGACGAAAGGCCTTGGAAATGTCCGGTGCTATCGCCCGGGACTCCCCATGATGTTCTATTGCGTTGTTCCAAACGTGAGTAACATAAGCGAGAAGGTCTCCTGTTGATCTAGACTTAAGGAATCCATAGTGACGGTCACTAATAATGTTGAAGCCTTCCAGGTACTTTAATAATTTTTCGTTAATATCCTTCTCCATAACTTTTATTATAACCGACAGGACGATGACTGGAACTTAGTCAGGACCACAAGCTTCTTATTGTCAAGACTCCTTTAACAGGGTTCTGCCGGAAGACGATCAGGTACATTCTTGATTCTACAGCGGGAATGTTCGGTGGAGTTTTTTCCTAAAAATTAACCGTTGAGACAACAGTACTGCCGGTAAGCTTGCTTTTTCCTGTGTAATTATTCCCTTAAACTATTTTCGATCCAAAATTTTGGGTCAGAGCCAACAGTTTTTTCACCGGAAACTAATTTATTTTATAAAACAGATACACATGCCATCTATTGGTAAACATAATAAGCCTCGTTATCAATAAATCACCTGCTACGAGTTGATATGATCAATATAACGAACTTTGATATAATTTAAGGTATAGTTTTGTACTCGATTTAATGAAATTTGAGAGAGAATCATAAGATGGCGCTTTGGTCCTTCTCATCGTTTTATTGTTCTGTACATATCATGGGCGGCGACTATTATACGTAGTTTACATTCTGAAATAACACGTGGGGGTGTAAACGAACCTTAATAGGTATCACATATTATGTCAGTGTCATCCGCTTTTGACACATTTCTGTAGAATGAGCGCATTGGGCCTCTATTTTCAGTTTAGGCATTTAACTGTAAAAATCATCCAGCCTCTTCGAACTAACTATAATGGTACAAGAAAAAATCTTAAAATCGGAAAACATACCAAGGTACAGTGTTCCATGTGCAGGATTCCTCCTGAGCCTTCTTTCTTTGTTGTTATTTTAGGTTATCACTCAAGGATTTACCGGTAAGCAAGGGACCTTTCATAGCAAGCAATCCATAGAATACGGAACCAACTTCGTCGGAGGAGTATCTCCAGGAAAAGGCGGAAAGACACATCTTGACCGTCCAGTGTTCAATTCCGTTAAAGAGGCCAAGGCTGCTACTGGTGCCATGGCTTCTGTCATTTTTGTTCCACCGCCAGGTTGGTTTGAATAATAATTTTATCATTGACATATAATTTAATATATCCAGGGGCTGCCAAGGCCATCAACGAAGCCATCGACGCAGAGATAGAGCTCATCGTCGTCATCACCGAAGGCATACCCCAACACGACATGGTCAAAATCAAGCACAGACTGGTGAGGCAGAACAAATCTCGACTGGTTGGGCCTAACTGTCCTGGAATCATCCATCCGGGAGCATGTAAAATGGGCATTATGCCGGGATTTATTCATAGAAAAGGAAAAGTCGGGATCGTATCCAGGTAAAGTGTTTCGCAAGTTTTATTTGGCCCGAATTAATAACTTAAAACAAGCAGATCCGGCACTCTCACTTATGAAGCAGTTCATCAAACCACCCTAGCAGGCTTAGGACAAACCTTGTGTGTCGGGATTGGTGGAGATCCGTTCAATGGAACCGACTTCATTGACTGCTTGGAGATCTTTCTGAATGATGAAGAGACCCAGGGCATCATCCTCATAGGCGAGATAGGGGGAGTGGCTGAAGAGCAAGCGTCTGACTACTTGAAGGAACATAATAGTGGCAGCCATAGGAAACCGGTATAAATTGTTAAGACAAATTTGACTTAAGTAGCACAAGAGGTCGATATAATAGACCTATGTGCCTAGTTTGAATAAATTTTAATAAGCCAATCCTAACTTATTCAATTAAATATGATGGCAAAATTACGAAATTTTCATAGTTTAGGTAATACTAGTTCGTGTTGTCGAGTAGGGGTCTGGCGCCAGGCGGTGAGCGGCTATAATATTTTTACCAAATTTTGACCAGCGGTTTAAAAAAACATTTCCCAAACGGATGAAAATTACTGAAGGGCATCTACGCAACCACACAATTACCGGAAAAATATTTTCATCCGATTTGATCCTTGCCGTAACCTCCAGTACAATTAAATGGACCCAAACTCCGAAATTAAAAAAAAAATCAGCCGCATGCATGCAACCGGACTGAAATGAATCGTTATTATTTATGTTATTAAAGAAAAAAGTTTTTATTCAAAATGAGCCTGGTATGAGCGGTAAAATGTTGAGTGACTATTCAATGGTAAGTAAAAATTTTCATGCATGTTCTGAAAGATCTGGTCTTGGCCGCAATAAATTTGGATGAAAATAATTTTTCGATGTTCTGTAGGTGTCAAAGAACGTGTGTGCAAATTTTTATCCATGTTGGAATTACTTTATCAAATTTTTCCCATTTAAATTTTGAAAAACTGGTATAAAGCGATGGCGATACATGGAGCTAAAAAAAATTTTTTACATATTCTCAGACACGAACTCTAGCTCCCTGCCCAATTTCAAGTTTCAATGAGCAAATTTTTTTTCTCACCTTTTTTCCATTTTTTTTTAGCTCCTGGAAGAGCTCTTTGCAAAGATCAAATCGGATGAAAATATTTTTCCGGTAATTGGTGGGTTGCCTAGATGCCCTCTAGTAATTTTCATCCGTTTGGGAAATGTTTTTTTAAACCGCTGGTCAAAATTTGGAAAAAATATTATAGCCGCTCACCGCCGAGCGCCAGACCCCTACTCGACAACACGGATTTCGAGAACGACACTCGAACAATACAAGAACGTGCTTCTCATCCATTTGGGAGTTCCAAGGCATTTTTGTTGCCGCGGCTCCAACTATAAGTAGGTCACAAAATTTATTTAAACCCATATATCTCCAGTTAGATTTTTTTGGATTTATTAATAATTTTTTTTCAACTAATTTTTGTTCACACATCTTTTTTTAAGCCTTTAATGGCTCAACAAATCGACAGAAACCTATAAACAGTCTAATAAATCGATTTACACCATTTGCGACATAAAGGCTTGGTTTGGTCCCCATTAATATGGAATAATATTCTTTTCTAAGTTATTTCGGCAAATAGAATTTATTTTAAAAGCATTAGTAGGCCGCAGACTTGATTTAAACCTATATACGCCCTCAAATCCTGAGTTAGGCTATTTGGATTTAATAATAATTTTTGTCCAACTTATTTGGCTACATACATTTTTTTTAAAACCTCCAATGGCGCAATAAATCGACAGAAACCTATTAAAGAGTCTAATAAGTCGATTTACACCATTTGCGACTATTTGCGAGATATTGGCGTGGTTTAGTCCACCTAAAGAACAAAAAATATTATTTTCTAAAATATTTCGGCAAACAGAACTTTTTTTAAGAGCATTAGTAGGTCACAAAATTTATTTAAACCTATATACACCCTCAAATCCTGAGTTAGGCTATATGGATTTAATAATAATTTTTTTCCAACCTCTTTGGGTACATACATTTTCTTGGCTCCAATACCGGCAATTTTGAACTTTTGGTTGGTTGTTGAGGGTGAATGTACATTCTTCGATAAAACAAATATTTCTCAAAAAATCCCTATTATTATTTGCTCTTTTCATTACCTCAAAAGAGAATACCATTCTCTGTTCTTCATTACCGTGCCGTAGCTCTTGATGTTTCTTATACTTGTAAGGAAAATATTTATGTTTTTCTAACGTGCGCAACACTGTGGCTTGATGTTTCTTACGGCTTGCCCAAGAATCCTCGCGCTAATCATTTCATTTTCCTCCACGTGCAGTAAAATATCAAAATCTCTATTATCCCTCTCTTCAGCTCTATTGACATTCTAAGTTGAGCATTTACAGTTATTTGTTACAGTTCATTTGTACTCAAATTTACTAATGATAAGTTTAATTAATGTAAAGGAAGGGATATGCTTATCAGGAAATTGAACTGTAAACATTTCAGACACTGCTCACAGTTTCCTGTATATTACCACTTAATCATAGTTACTTTTCTCTTAATGGAATAGCTTACTCACTGACGCTACTTTTCGTTTTATCAATGCCAAATAATAATTTGCTAGTGTTTACTGTATTACTTAAACTATGGAAATTTTGTAATGTGGCCATCACATTTAATTGAATAAGTTAGGATTGGCTCATTAAAATTTATTTAAACTTGGCACATGGGTTTATCATGTCGACCTCTTTAGAAAATTATAAAACAATTTTACTGTAAAATGTACAGGGGAGCCAATATTTAGCCACCTCAAAATTTACATGGGATTTCCTATGATCAACTTAGCCACGCGTCACCCGGTATTTATGGTTGATAGTTTGTGTACATTTCATTTCAGGTAGTGTCGTTCATAGCGGGGATGACTGCTCCTCCAGGTCGGAGGATGGGACACGCGGGTGCTATAATTTCAGGGGGAAAAGGCAAGGCCATGGACAAGGTGATCGCTTTGGAAGCTGCCGGTGTAAAAATTGCTCCTGATCCTGCTAACATCGGAAAAACCCTCCTTCAGGAAATGAAAAAGCTACATTTGGTTTAGTATTGTTAGGTGTGTGTATGTAGTATGAATATTAGTTTTGTGAGTGTAGGTATTTTTTTTTAGAATAAATGTAGCTACATATTCAGATTATAACTACGTTTTTTTTGTTTGTTATATTATAAAAAAAGCAAAACAGGAGAATGTGTTTTACTCAACATACTATAGCCAACACAACAACAAGTAATTCAGCATTTCCCATCGACCTCTTTTTAATCCAAACAAGATTAATGATAGAATGCTATTATAAGTTTTACGGAATATTTGCTGAATTTCTGACAGCCCATTTTTTTCCTCAAGATTAATTAGGTGAGTAAAATCGGGTTGGGCAAATTTTAATTCGCTTGTCGCAGTCAAACAAACGGAAAGTTACCGACAATTTCTAATCTTTTAGGCGTTTCTTGCGGATTTTCTACCTTTCCTTACCATCTATCGGATCTTCAAACAAATACGTGATAAAAAAACTTAATTCTATGCCAAAGGAAATCTACTTTTTGCTTCTGAAAATGCAAACTACCTACTAAAGTATTTACCAGTAACTACGGGATTTTCCATACCTGGTAAGAGAAAACGTGCAGTACATACATTTTCTTTCCAGGCAATGCCGGCTTATGAGGGTCGAATTTTGGCAAAAATATTAATCAAAACTGTATTTTATAGGAGAAATAGGGCTTGCTCTGCATGACAGTAAAGTTGTTGTGTGTCTATTAACATTTTTGCTCCAATTAATAATAGTATGTTGTTTTATTAGGAGTAAAAGCAATACTTGTTGCCTTTACTACGTTAAAATATAGAAAGATAAAAATACAAATTTTAAATTTTTTTCATTTAAAAATGTGAAATTTCGAATTTTACCTGCTAGCGTGGCTATGGATTTATTTTATTCTTGTGTTGCTTGATCCCGACGCATCGAAAGTAGTGTCAGTAAATCTTATTACAAGCAATTTTCAAACTTTAATTTCCTGTTTTAAAAATAGCAACACTTTACTTTAAATAAAAATGCCAGAATCAGAATTTACCTGGACGCCACCGGAGGTTTACAAAATTGCAGCAGATGTCGTGGACAATTTGTTGCCAACCAACTCCAGTAGTATTTACGAAGCTGCGTTCAAAAGATTCCAGAGATGGTGTAATGAGAAATACATCAAAAGTAATAATTCTGAAAATGTACTCTTGGCGTATTTCTCTGAACTGGCGAACAAACAAAAAATGAAAAGTTCAACAATGTGGTCACATTATTCTATGATAAGGCCAATGCTAAATATCAGGCAAGGAATAGACATAAGCAAGTTTTTGAAGCTACGTGCTTATTTATAGAAGCAAAACGAAGGCTACACTCCCAAAAAAGCTAAAGTATTTACCAGGGAATAATTTGAAAATTTTCTATCTGAAGCTCCTAATCAGAAGTATTTGGGAACTAAGGTAAGTTTAGATATTACGTCAAAGAATATAAGTTTTTTTATGAAATATATGATGGTATTTTTAGATTGCACTTGTTATTGGTATTTCTGGTGTATGCCGATGTGAAGAAATTGTAAAAATGACCGTTGATGGCATACAAGACTTAGGATCTGCCATTCACATAAGAATTCCTAATAGTAAAACTAGAAAACCGCGATCGTTTACTATTGTTGGGGAACAATATTTAAGCATATATAAAAAATATGCATCATTACTCCCAGAAGGCATGAAGAAAATAGATTCTTTTTAATATTTGTAAATGTTCGCTCGGGGGATGGAAATCCAGTATTGTAGCTAAAGGGTACATTGAGGAATCGATGACCAACAAGAAAGATATTGCAAAAAAAATGTAACAACCTCATTTTACTGAACCAATCCCCATTAACATTGCCATAAATTCTACAGCAAGTGGTTCCACGGAGGGTTTAATGCTAGAAAACACAAAAACAAGGCAGAATCGCAATATCACAAAACCTTGTGTTAATTTTTCTAGGGCCACAATAAATAACTGTACTTTTAATATGATGTTTAATAAATAGTCCATTGTTGTATTTTTCAAAAATAAATAAAGTATAGAAATATCCTATATTTCCTGTATTTTTCAACATTATTATTTATGACACACATACTTTTTTGCTGGATTTATAAACTCGAAAAGTTGGTGAGATTGAAGTTATGGTCAAGTTGTGAGGTTAGATATTCCGAATTCCGAGCATAAAAATTGATTATTTCGAACTACCCGGGAAGTTTTCGAACCTTACATGAGCTTTACGTGAACAACATGAACGAGTGTATAAATAGAACTGAGTGTTCCCTTTAGTTTAAATTGAACTTCTATTTTCAACACCAACTGAACCTCAACCTCGCCAACTTTTCAAGTTTATAAATCCAGCTTTACTTCTGCTGCCAAAAGCAAAACTTTAACGTCAAAAAATTAGTAGAAAATGTCAAGTTTATTGACGTTTGAAGAAAAAGAAATAAATCAATAATATACCAATAACAAGTGCAATATATGAACAAAATAAATTAATTAAAGCAAACACAGTCCTAAAACAAAAGAAAGATTATTACAACTATAATATAAGATCAAAAGATGCCTTAAGAAATACATTTGCTCGCTCAAAGAAAAAACAAGACTCTCCTCCATATGAGGGAAGCATTCAAACCTATAATAATATTCGTGATGAACTTCTTAATGAACACCGAAAAAAAATACTGCATAACAACTTGAAAAAATTTATTAAAGCGACAGTACCAAACTAATATAATATAGAAAATTTAACATGTTATTTAGACATTTTTTTTACTCTCTTTGTAAAATGTAAACATTAGAATTTTAACTATTACTTTTACCATTTAAGGAATTTGTTAAAAATGTATTGTTATTATATAATATATAGGCCTCATTACCAAATTTATCTGTTTCGAGGTCAGTAATACATAAACAAAAAAAAATTAAGAGTGTCCAATTTTGCCCCTTTAGAAATAATACAGATTGGATCAATACGAATATATTATGGATCCATATAGGGTGTCAATAATTGGAAAACAAAGAGCATGCAATATTTTTTCGGCCGATGACACTCTGAAAATTTGGTGAAACACCTGTGATCGAAATATTGCAAAATGAGATGTACGAAGCACCTCAGCTGAGATGCTATGCCAGATATTGCGGAGGACTTATAGGCGTTTGTGAGCTTTTTAGCTAGTTGGTCAACATGTGGCCCCCATTGGAGTCTGGGATCTAGGGTTATTCCCAGGAACCTTATCCCTGTTATATCTTGGGCATATAAGTCCCTCATTGAATGATCAATGATCACAGTTTTGTTTTTTTTTCGCCTTCAGCATAAGTTTATTTGAGAGGAATACAGTGCATTTCTATCATGCACCGCTCCGGGTGGAATCAAGCTGGCAACCTCAGTTAAGCACTTGCCATAAAAATATTTGTAAAATAGACTTAAGTCTTGGGATTTATAGAGCATCAAAAGTTGTTGGGGTGTATAGGGGTTTTTAGTTCGGAAAACTATTCCAAGCTCCTGTGAGGCTGCCTTAGCAATGGCCGCAACGTGACTATGCCAAAACATATGACTGTCGAAATTGACGCCCAATAAATGAATTGATGAAGCCAAGGGAATCGAGTGTCCCCTATGACTATATCCGGTTCTTTAACATTAACTTTTTTAGAAAAAACAGCTGCCTGAATTTTCTTAGCGTTAAGTTTTTCCTGGTTAGTCTGACCCCAAGACAGAATTTCTTCCATGTCTTTGTTAAGATGTAGGGCCTCTTGCTGCCTATAGAGATGTGCATTGGCAGCTGATGTCCGAGCATCCAAAGTAAAAGATGAATTAAGTGTGCCGTCATCAGCGAAACTATATATAGGAATTTTAATTTTTTCCAAATTTTTGTTAATGTATAGTAAAAAGAGGGTATGCGACAACATAGAACCTTAGCGGACTCTGCCGCTGATGTTAAATGTGTCTGAAAGAAATCCGTCTATCGTCACTCGCAGAGAAGGGCCTTTAAGAAAGCTTGGCAGCCATGAACAAGATTAAACCGGCATTCCTTATGCTCTCACTTTACTTAGGAGCCCCCCATGCCACACCCGGTCAAAGGCCTTGGAAATGTCCAGTGTTTCGGTCCCACTTAGCTAAGGTATAATGGCAGTCTGTTCAGTGCTAAAATAAGATTATCATCAGACGTTCCTAACAGTTAAGCCCTATCCTGTGCTCCCCTGGATCCCTGCAGTATCTCCTCCAGAGACCCACCACAAAGGAAAGTCGTCGTGTCATCAGCAAGGAGTGAAGATCTAGCAAGTGTCTCGGAACTTGGGAGATCGTTTAAATATATATTAGAAACAAAATAGGCCCCTGCGGTACCCCTACCATGATTTGACTATTCGCTAACCTCACACCGGCCATCTCCACCATCTGGTTCCTATTTCGCAGGTAAGAATGCAGCAGGAACGTTAATGGATTCGATGAACATCCGCTACTTTTCCAGCAAGACGGAGCATCATCGGATAATCATTATCCAGAGCAGTAGATTGGTGGAAGCGGACCTATAAAAATCCACCTCGGTCGCCAGATCTGATACTGAATTCAATTGTATTCGAAACACAACCAGTTACACCTATTTCACCTGAAACAATGAGGGTGCGTGACCAGTTTGAATATCGGCTGTTAGTACTTGTGCTTAGAAAACAATGATAACCATTTTGAATAATTCATAAAGTATCACACAGGTAAGGATTTTAAAATTTAAGTTCTTTCTTCAACATACTTTTGAGGGGGTGCAACCCCCTTAAAAGTTGCGCCATTTTGAATTTACTACGTTTCGGCTTCTGAGCATTTCGTGAAAATTTGCGGTTAGATACTTAATTGTTTGACAAGAAAGATATGGTACTTACCTACAATTACATAAGGAATTCATAAAGGGCCAAATAATGGGGGTCGCCATTTAAGATTTTAGGAGTAGGCGTCTTAGGAGTCAGGAGTGTTATCAGCCGAAGAAATATTACATGTTCTTCGTTTTCAAATTGACACCCTGTATATTAAACGGGGAGACAAAAATACAGTTTACCTGTTACCGCCACCGCAGGGATCGTAAAATCTATGAGCTTCATTCGGACAGCAGGAAAAATGCAGAAGTAGCGACGGATTCGCAGGAAATGCAAGGATGCATTTCAGCCCGCCGCGTCGTAGCTGAGGTCAAAGGTCAAAAACCTTCCCATTCTCTTGATCGATATGGATGATGATCGGCTTGATTTCCCACTTAAAATGCATATTTAAGCATCTCCTAACGTAATTTCCATGAAACACTAGTTACAATTTAAATTTTTAAGGGCGTATTTTAAGTTTATAATTTAAAGTGGGTACTTGATATGGAAATTTTATATTTTGTCGGGTGCTCCTCCCATGGAATTTAAATATAGGTTTACGTAAAATGTCAAAGGCCTCGCATTTAAAACTCCTGTAGGCGATTCCGCTCCTTGGCAAGTTCCCACGCTCTGTTAGCTGTATCATCTCGGTTTTTATTTAAGCCGTGGGAATGTCATTTATACGGGCTGTGTCGAAAATCTCAGTTCGCTTTAAAAGACTGGAACTAAACTAAGCAACAAGATACTTTATGGCATATTGTGATAATGTAAGCTAGCTTCACGAGGGTTAATTTATTGATCATCTATTAACTTTTTCTTATTCAATATACTTCAGAAGATGATTCCTTAGGTCTTTTATTTTATCTAACCATGGCTGGATAAACAGCTACTAATCCAGGTCCTTCTATGGTTGGTTGGTTGGTTGGTTGGTTGGATAAAGGCGAAGTCAGTCTGGTTTCTTCGATTAGATCCACTAGCTTTCTTCCAACATACTCTTGTGGAAGTGGGGCTCCATATTGAATTGCTCCAAATATATTTAGTCTTCTGCGAGCTCATGCATCGCTGAGTTGATGTGCAATGCGGTTTCCTCATCTTCACCACATGGTCTGCATTCTGTGGGTTCGGGGTGAATACCAATCCTTCACAGGTGTGCTTTCTCAAAGGACAGTGGCCTGTTAGAAAACATATGACTTGTTTTATCTGAGTGCGGATCAGTTGTTAATTTCTCTGAGGGGCTTCCTATTGTAGCCCTTGCGTGTCTCTGGTCAGGTATAGTGGTCCACCGATTCAGATGTTATTGTAGGGACCATCCATTTTATTGCCAACTTTACCACCTGTTTGAACACATCTAGGGACGGGTTCAGGATCTTTTTAAGTTCGGAACAGTTCCAGTCCTGGCTACTGTGTCTGTCTTTTCGTTGCCTGCTATCCCCGAGTGACCAGAAACCCATGGGTTCGATTTTGTTATATCCGGATGATAGGTCTTTTAGGTCCTGCAGGTACTCCATTATGATCTTAGTTGTAAATTAATGGGAGTTTAAAACCTTAAGGGTAGCTTGGCAACATTCAGTTGGTTAATGCTTGTATTGCATGAATTTCGGCGTGGTATATTGTGGCGTGACTTCCTAGGCGGATACTGATGTTCTTTCTTGGTCTCACCCAAAGTGTTCCAACACCCACTTCATCTGCCCTGACCCATTAGTGAATCATACTAGGCCCTCGGACATTCGTGCTGAATGGATTTTCGAAATAATAGGTCGCTTTCGTGTGACCCCTATGCATTGCCAAGAGATTGTCGTTGGTATAGTTCCCTGTTCTTGTGTGACCTAGTTTCATAGCGGGTTGTTTTCATTCCTCAGCGGTTTTCATCTGATAGGCGCTGTTACAGGCCTCTGTCTTGCTGAGCATATCTAGTGGCATGAATCCTCATAATTTTCATGGCTCCGGCAATGTATAGGCATGACAGCCTTTGGAAGTTGTTTAATCTGGAAGCTGTTGTGATTTGGTGCATTTTCGTGTAACGTATACTCAGAGTACCATCTTCGCTCTCAGGCCCCAGGTTTTCCCAAACAATCTTCTGCATCTCATGAAGCACATCTAGTCGGTTAGTCCCAGATATTTTGTCACTTGCTGTTTTAATCTGTTCTTCAAAGATGCTTGCAGTTTTTCCAGCGTTATCTTTGAGATTGACTTCCTCAGACCACCGCTGTACGCTGTTCAGGGCTTTTTGTAGAAGCTCTGTTATATTGGTGGGGTGGGTTCCTTGTATAACTATTACCACATGGTCTTGCGCCTAGAAGCCTTCTTTATTGAGACTTAGTTTACCACTAAGTTCCATAAGAGAGGACATCCGCTTCTCCGTGTAAGTTGGCTTCGACCTGCCGACATTGTAGCATGTTGTGGATCCATCTACCTGTGGTATCATCGATTCCATGTCTTTCGGCAGCTGTTATGATGGCAGCGCAGGAAGCATTGTCCAAGGTCCCATGTATAGCAATGAAGGCACACAGGGCTATTTCCTTATGATTTATGGACGTCTTGACCCCCATTATAAGGTTGTGCAAAGCAGTGTCACATGATTTCCCCAGTTGACATGCATGTTGATCTTTGTGCAGTGGTTTCATTATAAGCGCCCCCTCTGATATGCCTGTCCATGAGTTTTCCAGCGGTTTCAACAAGAAAGAGGAAATATCTATCGGTCGATATGCTTTGGCTTCGATGTATGTAACACATCCACGCTTGGGGATAACCACAGCATTAGCGGTTCTTCATGCCTTTGGGGTGTAGCCAATGGCAATGCAAGCGCGGTAGATTCTGCAGAGGTGCGGCATCAAAAGACCGATTCCCGTCTAGTCCCGGTGCTTTACAGAACTTCTTCCATCGTTGTCCTCCTCGATTATCTTCTCTTTGTATCCCACCTTGCGTCCCACATTTCTTTCTCTAAGTTATCTTCTTTCGGTCAATTTCAAAACCCGAACCAGCCCAGTTCCCTGTATTCAACTCTTGGGATAATGGTTGTCCAGCTTGATAACCCCTTCCATATAATTCTCAGAATGGTATATCATACATAATTATTAATATCCTAAAACATCTTCCCAAGCTCTTCTCCCGTGTCCGACCCTATTCCGCCGCCCTTTGTCCCTTATCTGCACTTGGAGCGCGCAGCCGCCCCCGAACGGGGTCGACGGCGGCGTCTCGACGCATCGTCGAACCGGGACAGTATGGCCGACTTTTTTGTAGTTATCGGACGTCACGAATCGCACGCGTGACGTAAGTCCGTCGCGAGAAACATCATATTTCTAAAATGATCGACGTCGCGGATCATGTCTATTATGTTAGTTAGTGCCAGTGGACGGTCCTGAAGGGATTCTCCTTGACGGGAGAAGGACTGAGTGATCCTGGATTCGAGAATGTCATTGTTGAGTGTTACAGGTTCGTTCTTTTGGTATTTAAGGGTTGTTTTTTTGACGTTTGTAGGGTTAAAAATCTTTAAATCTTCCGGCGCTATACGAAATCGTAGCTCCTTGATTATGTATTCTGGTTATTTTTCGATGTCAGAGGGTGTTTGGTTATGCAACTCCTTGAAGTGACACGTTAGGTTAAGACAACAAACAGTAAAAGTCGTATGTCGCCCTTGCGGTGCCGAAATCACGTGATATTTTGGCTTACCTACGAGTACAACGATAATGACAATGTAAGAGTCAATGTAATTTGCAATAACAGGCAGAACAATAAACGGAACCCTTATAGAGAACTAAAAAGGCAATGGACTCTACGAAAGCAATCTTATATTAAATGCCCTGCTTCTCAGGGGTGTCCCTAAAGAAATTGACACCGGTTAAGATTAAGGTGGGTCGTATAACCTCCTCCTCCCCCCCCCCCCTGTTTGAAAGTCAGGCAAAAATATAAGGATGTTTCTTTAAACTTTTGCGTTTTTCTCCGGACTGACGAAAACTGGTTAAATAAATAAAAAAGTCTTTATTGTACTTATTATAAGTTCCAAAGTATGCTCGAAGAATCCAAAAATATCGCCGCAGGAAAAAATTAAGCTTAAAGTTTCAAAAATAGAGCTGGGCACTACTTGGCAGTGTTCTTACATTACAATAGGTTTTAAAATATTATATCAAGGGTTAGATTGAGTCGGTTGCATTTGTCGTGCATTTAATAATATTTATTTATTATCGAGTTGGTAATAAAATTATTGCTGGTTAATTAACATTTAGCAATGAAACGCAAAAACACATTTACGTCGACATAAACGCACAATTTACTTTTATCAGGGGAAACACTATTTCAACCGAGGGCGAGAATCGATACATCCGTCTCTCTCTATTGTATTTCCTGCAGCACCAACTACCTGCTGATAATATTGTTATTAATAGCAGCGCATTTAAATTGTGTTCAAATATACATGGTCGGATGATAATTATATTACGCCATCGGAAATCGATAATATAGAGGGTGTTCTTTTTTTTTGTTGTTTTTAGGGTTCCCTACTAAAGGATCTATTGGTCGCGGCCTGTTTTATTCTTATTTTTTTCATATAAATTTGATTTGGAGGTAAACAGGAGCTCATTAGGTAATTTAAAAAAAAATGTTTATTGGGTAACTTATTGGGTCCTTCCATAAATCCTTAACACTGACATTCAAATTTTTTAGTTCAGGTTTGGACAAAAAAATAAAAAACAATTAAAAGTTGCTAATTATTTGAAGAGTAGAAATTCCAAATGTTCTAAGTGCTTTTCGCTATCTTTTTCAGGAGAGCAATAAAACTGTGTAACTCAAACGTTGACCCAAAAACTTTGGTTTCAGTGGTAATATAGGTGTATTTTCGTTTCTAACTAGTGAAATTACTAAAAACAAACCCCTTATATGCAAAAAAAAAATAGTATTTAAAAAACTTTCTATGTAGCGTGGCACTTAGAAGTTTTTGAATGGAAACTATATTGACACATAGAACATGTACACTTAAACTAACCTAACATACAAACTTTGCAATATCTTCGGGTTTAGCCCCTTTTTTTAGTACACTGTCACGTTTCCAGAACTCAATGTTGTGGCCTTATACCTTATACTGAATAATACCTTGATGATCTTTGTTCATAGTAGACTTTGATATTGGAAAATTTACTTTTAGAACAGAGTCGCAGGCATTTTTTAAGTCCAAAAAGTTTGAATGTTCCATGTCAACTACACAGAACGTTTGCCCCGTAACTTTAGATGAATCAACAACTTTATGTAAATCCATTGGGTGAAACATTTGGATACCCTTTTCCTCTTTTCAATAAGTCCCGATCACATGATAGGAAGCTATGTCCGCTTATTAGAAATTTTTGAACAATCTCTTCAAAATGTCTAATTTGTACCAAAAACATCATCACAAAAATAAGGGTGCGGTTCTTATTTTGGCACTTAGAACGTTATTAAGGCTATTGACGATGGCACATAGAACTTGTTTGCGAAAAAATTTCAATTTTGAGGAAATTGGTACTTACAACATTTGGAATTTCCACTCTTCATTTATTAATTACATTTCTATTAAAACACAAACAAAACGCATTATGTTTTTCAAAATGCTTTTAAATTACTAAGGATATATTGGGTCTTAATATTAAACAATGAAAAGTATAACATACCATTTAGAAAATGTTTCTTTCTCCTTTAAAATCTGAAGAGACCAAAAATGTCAGTGTTAAGGAATTATGAATGAGGCCAATTTACCAGATTTTGTCTGTACCATTTTCATATCAATTGCATAAATTGTTCAAAAGACGTCATTTTGTTTTTGTGAAAATATTTTTAATTTATCTGTGGAGCAATTACTTCACAGTGAACTACATTTTGGTTATTTCCAACCGCCCATATATCCGGCTAAACTATTAACTATTTACGCAATTTTTTCGACGAGAGATTGGTCAGTTTTCGAACAGACGTTGATTTTCCACCCAGATCACCTTGTTTGACGTTTATGGATTACTCAATTTTTCTCATTTGAAGGACAATATTTTTAAAACACCAGTTAAAAATTTAGAACAATTTCAAGAATGGATTATTCCAAAATGTCGTAACATTTCTCCAGGGTGCTGGTCAACGTTTTCGAAAATATGAAGAGAGGTATAAATTTATGTTTGAAGGGATCAATTTCAGCAATTTCTATAATTATTATTTTCCTTTCTCTATATTCTTATTTTATTAATTTTGTAAACAACACAAACAGACAATAGTTGTAGGCAAAAATCGAAAAAAAAAGAAACGTATTCATGGGTACTATGAAGAACTTATTCTATCTTCTAGAATATTCATTTAACTCTGCTGCTGTAGTAAAAATTGGCTATATACATTCTCTTAAACTGTCATAAAGAGGCTTTACCCTTCAGATGCCTCGGAAACTTATTATAAAAGTTCGTAAACAAACTTTAAAAACATAATGTTTTTGTGGCTTGTTTACTTTTATATTACAGATTTGTCTTATTCCTGTCGCTTATAAAAACAATCGTTCATACGACTACAATGTAACACTTTAAACGAAACGCCAAATATTAATTTTTGTTGTTTTAACACATATCTTTTCCACCTAACTTTCAAACCGATTACCTGATTTTACATTTCTTGGTACGACAATTTCATGCTGTATCACTCCATTGATATTTTAAAGCGAGTTTAGTTGGACGTGTGAAGGTCAATAGTAAAACTCTACCAAATGTGTGATTAATAAAAGGGGAACCCTTCATATTATAGTTGACGTATTTTTTGTCAAATTTTATTTACCTCAACACCACGTTATGAAATGTATACAGGACTGCCCAGAAGTCCAGAATGAAATTAATACAGCCTTAACCTGTAACTTTTGGGGAAAATGCGCGGGCACGTCAATTTAGTTTTATATATGCTCACATTTTGACGTTATTCGTTTGTTTTTTTTACAGACATTTGTCAAAGATATGACGACATCGATCTTTTTTTAAAATGGAAACATACAGCTTGTGATACATCATTTGAAAGTTAATATCTCGTACAGTATGCTCATAAATTTTGGCGCGATTCTGTCAAGCTATTTCAAAATGGCGACTGTTAAAAGTTTTAAAAAAATCCCTATTTAAATAAGCGGAAATGATAAATCATTGATGTTTTTTTTTACCTTTCAAGGTAAGAAATTTTCATTGTTTCACGTTCTGACATTTTGTGACATTGAGACTTAACAAGTTATGGCTTATTGGTTATTTATTTTGTCAAAAAAAAAAAATGTAACGAGGCACAACAAAACACAACAAAAAGGTGGTTTAACTTGGCAAATGCTGGAAATGTCCTCCACCCTCTACTTGGCATGCTCCCAGACGATGGTAAAATCCGTCGACGGAATTTCGAATGGCTTAAGCCGGTATGTTATGTGTCTCCAATCTAATTTTGTGTTTCAAATCTTCAATATTATTTGGCCCATTTTGTTAAATTTTTTCTTTTAAATATCCGCAAAGAAAATAGTCTAGAGGCGTTAAGTCTGTGGACTTCGGTGGCAATTCAATTGTACCACGTCGTCCAATCTAGCGACCTGGAAAAATCTGATCTAAATATCTTCTCACATTGACACCAAAATGCGGGGGAGCACCATCTTGCTGAAACCAAATTGTTTCATTAGGTATATCTGGATCTACTTCGTTGGAAAAAATTACAGCTAGAGCAGGACTCAACTCGAAGGTTAAGAAATCCAGGCACCGTTCAGCTGTGAGGTTTCCTTCCAAAAAGAATGGCCCTAAAATTCGGTTATTAATGATACCTATCCATACAGTTACTTTCTGGGGCCGCTGAGTATGCGCTTCAAATATCCATCGTGGATTTTCTTGACTCCAGAAACGATAATTATGTCTGTTAACCACCCCGTTTAAATAGACAGTAGCTTCATCCGAAAATAATATGTTCTGTGGAAACCTATTATTCTCGTCACACCGTCTCATCATTTCTTCGCAAAATTGCAAACGCCTATCATAGTCATCTTCTAAAAGCTCTTGGACAAGACATACTTTATAAGGGTGGTATTTTTCTGCTTTCAAAAATCTTCCCATAGTACCTCTAGATGTATTATGATTTTGAGCCAATGAAACTGTTGAAACATGCGGATTATCCTGCAGAGATAATGCAATATCCAATTTTTCATCGTCGCCTAAAACACGTGGCCGTCCATTCCTAGGCAAGTCCTTTACTGTGCCATTTTAATCAAATTTGTGGAGTATTTTACTAACAGTGCCCCGTGAAATTTGATTTTCCGGATATTTACCATTAAATAAAGTGCACACTTCACTGTGACTTTTTATCTCCACATCCTAACAATATCAATACGCTGCCTTTCCTACAAAACCATTTTTGTTTAGAAAATTGTAAAATAATACTTCGGAAATACCTAAATTAATTTTACAAGTTCACAATGTCACAAAATGTCAGAACGTGAAACAATGAGAATCTCTTACCTTGAAAGTAAAAAGAACATTAATGATTTATCATTTCCGCTTATTGAAATAGGGATTTTTTTAAAACTTTTAACAGTCGCCATTTTAAAATAGCTTGACAGAATCGCGCCTAAATAGAGATATTAGCTTTTAAATGATGTATCACAAGCTGTAGTTTCCATTTAAAAAAAAGATCGATGACGTCTTATCTTTGACAAATGTCTATAAAAAAAAACAAACGAATAAAGTCAAAATGTGAGCGTATATAAAACTAAATTGACGGATCCGAGCATTTTCCCCAAAAGTTACAGGTTAAGGCTATATTAATTTTATTCCGGACTTCTGGGCAGCCCTGTATATGGGTAGACCTATTGCAAAAAGTATATTTTTTTCAACCTGTTTAAGCCAAAACATCGATCCTTGTACTTTTAAATCAACACCAGTTTATAGGCATAATAATTATAACCTTAAAAAGAACAAAGCAACTTCGCTGAATAAATAATATCTACGAAAATAAACACCCCCTTATCAGATTACCTTGAGTGGTGCTTTTAACATCTAAAATAAGGAAAAATCGCATAAATTTCTGTGAAAAATGCTCAACTGTATATTTAATATTGTCCTCACTTTCAAAACGATGAAGTTTATAAATAGAACAAATCAAATAACTCTAAAACTAGTTAAGGGAAACATGCACGAGTTCCACTTAGTTGTGCAACTAAGGTATATTCTATCAATGTCCCGTTAGTGATAATAGAAACAATAACTTACATTATCACAGTTGTTCCCACAATGGCACCATTGGAAATTATATCGTAGTTAGTATTCAAAGGAATTTTAAAGAAAATTGTGTTAATCTAAATAAATTCCAGGCATAAAATTTTGATTTTACTACAAAGTAGAAATGCTGAATTAAATAAAACCTTAATAATATTTAATACGCAGTTGTTAAGCGGCAACAAACAAGAAAATCTACCTAGGAATAATTCTATTTTTAAACTTAATCGCATCGAAACGCCTGCAAGAATTATGTATTGTTCAGATGTTCGTTAGAATCGGCATACTTCACAATATAAACCACCATTATTAAGATAAGAGGGGTTTTAAGAATTACTATATCTCGAGTTAAAATAAAAAGGTACCACATTATAAAGTAAATCTTTTTATAACTTACAATCCTTTATCGAATATTGTAATATGCTAATAAGCCCTTTTGTGAACCGCCGACACATCGCAGTAACCGCGGTTGCTTCTACAACTCACTCTACTTTCTGATACGGACTACGTAGGGCGTTACCTTACATGCTTAATCACTTTTAATTGGTCCCCCATGGTAACATCGAGAGAAGTAGGTTGGCCACTGCATTGCATCGGTGAATTTCAGCAACGACTCGCTAACAACATCTTGACGAGAGAAGTTCGCTCCGCGACGGGACCGATTCTATTTTGAAGACACAAAAAATGTGTTGTTACTCCGCTCTGCAATAAAAGATCTCTTAGTGCTATTTAGCAAGTAAGCTGTTTCTCTCCTGCCAGGTAGTGGCAAAATTCTCGAGACGCGATACGTTTCTCTAAGACTTCCTTAAAAAAGGTAAACCTTGTTTGCTCAAAGATATTGACAATATAGCAGCAAGATGAAGGCTAATGTTTTGGTCACCCCAATTGCAATGGTTCGGTTTAGTGAGACTGAGAACTTAGTTAACCAAATGAGAATAATGGCAGCATCGTCAATTATGGGACTGTGCAGAACTATATCATTAAAGTAATAGAAAAAAAGAATAGGCGTTACTTGATCAGGCTGCCGTGCACATGCAAATTGCTTGATGCGCCATCTATCTATGTATTGGAGATATGTTCCTTTATGTTTAAAAATGGCGAACTTTGCGTGTATTTTAACCACATATATGATACTAGGGGTAGGGACAATGAGCTCTTACAGATTCCCAATAGCCACTCAAGCAGAAACTTACAATTTGTTAATTAATTGGTTTCAAAGATTCCGAAAACTTTTTTTTTGTGAATTATTATATTGCTGACAGAAATTGAAAGCTTGCCAATATACTGCCCAGCAATACCCTCATTTTTTATTTAATGGTACATAACTCATAAAAACAGGTTCGTAACTAAAGTACGCTACCTTCATAATAAATTTGCCTACAAAAGCGGGAGTAATGTAAATGCGGCCAAAAAAGGTACTTTAGGTACAGTACTAAATCCATAAAACTTTATGTTTTGAGGCAGTCACCTAAAAATATTATTAAATTATTTCAGACACCCCTTTTCAAATGGCATGGATAATCAACTTAAATGTATCCATATCGAAGTTGGAATTTTACTTATTTTCAAAACAACCTGATATAGTTTTTTAGGCTCAATACGTTAAACACCAACAGAAACGCATTTTTGTTTTTAAATATTTCTGCTAGCGACTAGCTTAAGTGGAACCACTTTTGCTTAAATGGAACCTGTGGTCCTTTGAGCGACATATTTTTCAGATAAATAGACATACACTAACACCAACACACATACTTATAAATGCAGGTTTATTCACTTGCTCCTATGGCTTAATAACTCCCTTTTCATTGGCTAGGGGGATAAAAAGGAGGCTTTCTGAAAAGCATTTTATCTCTATATGGCACGGAGTTAGCTAGATGTTATCCAGATAATCCTTTTGAGTAATGTCGGGAGACTTTGCCAGGATATTTCTGGAGAAGGTCTCGCGAAGACCTGCACGAAAGAAATATACGATTTCGAATCTGCACCTTGAACGAAGTAAACACATGTTTGACTTGGCGTAAGCCAGTTCTCAGGGATTTTATATTAAATAAGATGGTGTTTATTAAATGAACCCCATAGTTTTAGGCGTTTAATAAAAACCATAATTTGCCAGTTGCAAACTATTTTTAAAGTTTTTTCGCATTTTAATGTCAATGCGAATTACATCCTGTACAAAAAAATGGATATAAATATTTTTTTTCGTAGAGCCTTGTTCTTTTTATAAACGACGTTGTCGATATATCACTGTCAGCCGCTTTGTAGCAGTCAAAATGATTTTTTTAGAAGTTTTTCTAGAGAATTTATAAGTTCGGGACTTTTTATCGCGTAGCAAGAGAAGTAAGTTTACTCCCACTTCTGACTTGCAAAACAATACCAATAGCAACCTGAAAAAATGTCGGGATATCTATAACGGGATCGCGAAAAAAACTGTATTCAAGTTAATTATGTCCTAAACTATATCGAAGATATTTATAGAGATATCGTGGAAACGAAATCAGTTCCTAATGTTTCTATAATGATTTGAATAATCAAAATACCGTAAAATAAAATAGGCTCACAACATACCAGATAAAGAATATTGAGGGTTGTACAGTAATCTCAAAATTGATCCAGGCGAAAAGATATAAGTATCATAATAGCTATTCATGGTATAAGTACATACCGGATAATGCAAGGCTGAGTTAAACATAGGAAATCCCATGGAAATTTTGAGGTTGCTAAATATTGGCTCCCTGTACATTTTAGAGACAAATTGTATTATAATTTTTTGAAGAGGCCGATATATTAAACCCATGTACCAAGTTTGAATAAATTTTATGAAGCTAATCGTAACTTATTCAATTAAATGTAATGGCAAATTTACGAAATTTTCATAGTTTAGGTAATTAGGCAAACACCAGCAAATAATTATTTGGCATTGATATAACGAAAAGTAGCATCAGTGACAACATTTTCATTGAAGACGCTTTAAGTAAAGCCAAATATGAGCTATTCCATTAAGGAAAGGTAACTATGATTAAGTGGTATTATACAGGAAACAGTTAAGAGCCGTGTCTGAAATGTTTTCAGTTTAATTCCCTGATAAGCCTATTCCTTCCATTTCATTAAATAAACTTATCATTGGTAAATTTAGGTCCAAAGGTACTATAATAAACAACTGTAAATGCTGAACTTAGTATGTCAATAGAACTGAAGAAAGATATAATAGAGATTTTGATATTTTACTGCACGTGGAGGAAAATAACATTATTAGTAGCAACAGTTTTTGCAATTTTTTCTAAATATTTCTTAAATTTTAGATTAAAATAGCTTGAAATTAAAGTATGTGGAATTTTCAAGCTTTCTCTACATATTTCACTTAAAAACGGCAATAAATAATAATAATTAACCATATTTAAAAAAATATTAAAATGTGTGCAAAGTTACCTTGAAATCGGTGTTAAATTGCACACTTGTTTAAAATGAGCTTAGAAGCCAAATATGACCGTTATATGGGTTACATTGCACGCCCTAAATCATTATTTTATCAGCCAGTAAAAATATTCACGAGAAAAACAATTTTTAATAAACATTTTTATTGCATTTAACACAACTTTAATTTAATTTACAAAAACAGAAATACACTTCTTACTCCTTTAACTGAACATTTTAATAATAACAAAAATATAGTCTGAGGTAGGTAAATTAACAGTTTAACACATAAGAAACGAAAAACTAAGATCTAGCAGGTACAAAACTCTTCTAAAACTAAGTTAAAAGCTAACTCTAACTAACGCATATTATATTCAGAAAAGTTATTTTCAAAGTGGTGAAATCCCCTCGGCGAAATTACAGGTTTATCTAAGATTTTAATAATATCAACGACATCGAGGACAGAAATATCATCTGCTTGTGGAAATACAAAACTACCATCCTTTTTTTTTTCTCAAGAACTTAACCTTGACTTCAGCAAAAGACTTTTCAATCACCAAAGCAACAAAGTGAACAAGGTTTTTTTTTGTTGCGAAGGGCACAATAACATAATCCCCTATTTCAGGATTGATGTTTGTTTTTTAAGTTTCATCTTGTGTGATAGTAAGGTAGCTATCACCGTCATTTTCGGGGTTATTTTCTCTCGTTGATTTGCTAAGTCCACTTGTTGATGGAGCAGCTAAATCGCCAGAAATAATTTGCATATCTCCGTAGCTGATTGTTGTTGACTTTGTTGCATAACGTTCTCATTGGAATACCATATAGCTATTCCGCCCTTCGGTAGCTGACGTTTTGAAATTTAATGGCATGTACTGCTCTAGTCACTTGAGCAGGATCATAATTACGATATTCCCTTGCTCCAAGTTTTTTCTTATAAACCCTGCCCATATCTGATGCAGAACTGCAAATAAAAGTAAATAACTAGTGTACAAAGTTACCACCGCAAAGTATCAAATTTAAATCTAACCGCCATAACTTAACAATGGCAACCCCGATTGAAGCAAATTTACCGTTAAAAAATGCATAAGACAACACTCAATATAAATACTAGTCACATTTGATTGCAAAATAAACGTATGTATTGTGTACGTACCTTAGAATGTCACTATTATGATTTTCACCAATTTTTGTACATTAATAATGTGATAATTTACTGCAAAAATGCCACTATTATGCCGCTCTGCCACCTGTCTGCACCCTAAACATGCTCTAACAAATAACCGCGTGGACTCGAGATGCTTCCAATGTTGCCGATTTTCATATGGAAAAAATTAATTTACGAAATATCAACGGTGTGCAAAGTTACCCCCCTTGTGCAAACTAACCCCTCGTTACGGTACGAGGATTCTTGGGCAAGCCGTAGGAAGACATCAAACCACAGTGTTGCGCACTTTAAAAAAACATAAATATTTTCTTTACAAGTATAAAAAACATCAAGACCTACGGCAACGTGATGAAGAACGAAGAATGGTATTCTGTTTTGAGGTAATGGAAAGAGCAAATATTAATAGGGATTTTTTGAGACATATTTGTTTTACCGATGAACCCTCAAAAACGAATCGAATGTTCAAAATTGCCGGTATTGCAGCCAAGAAAATGAACATCGTCTTGTTCATACTCGGATGCAATATCAACAAAAAATAAATGTTTGGGCGGGAATTGTAGGACATTACATTGTTGGACCATTTTTTATGAAAGGCAACCTTACAACAGTAACCTATTTGGACTTACTACAAAATCGAATTGTTTCCGCACTATGATGGTTGTCCTCCCTCGCCCATAATTATCTCATGATTAGGGAATACTTGCAAAATATTATGGCCCACGGCATCTAATCTTTTGGCCAGTCAGATTCTCATGACCTTTCGCCAAACGATTTCTCTCTGTGGAAGCGCAAAACTGTACTTCGCGCTCTCTTGTAGGAAGAATTATTTGATTATTTACTTATTTAATTCCTAAAGGCCTGTATAACAGACTTGACTCTGTCGAGACCAACACAGCTGTCAAACATATTTGCAAAGTTTGCTATGGTTTCTAAGGGTTACAAATTATTCGCGCCTTGTTTTTAATAAGGTTGTCAAAAAGGAGTGCCCGTGAAAATGGAAGAAGTTTAAAATATAGCTTTACTTGACCACTTTATGTCGGCTAAACTGTATAATAATCTGTTTGTTACTAAGCAATCGTACATAATAGTTATTATAATTAAGTATTAAGAGACAACCAATATTTCTGTTAAACTCGATGTAAGTATCCCCTGATGATGAATGCTTAAGCATTCGAAACATGTCGGGAGCTTAAAATTTAATCTAAACATTAAACTGTGAAGGAAAACTGCATTGTTTCATTTACATTACATTGACTCCACTGAAAGTATGGACTATTTCTTCAACTTTATGATGTAAGTGTTAAAAGTACATTTTTAAGGTACGCACGTGGAAATTTGCAGAACGAGCGAAGCGAGTTCTGCAAACCACAAGAGTGCCTTAAAAATACTTTTAACACAAATATCATACAATATCTTTTCTATAAACGGCAATAAAATGCATACAATAATGGAAAATTAAATGTCTAGAACCTCTTACATCCAGGTAGTTTCTAATAGCATCGTATATTTATATTAAATTAGTTCACTTTTGTCAATAAAACCTAGCAACCATCATTGTTGGCTGATTTATTTATAGAAAAATTGAAAATTTGAAAAGTCCTGTCAGTTTTATTAAAACGCTAGCGCTGGCTGTTGTGATTTGCCAAAAATGCAAGAAATACAAGAAATCGATCCACTTAAAGACATAGAAGAAGCTGCTCACAGAGCTACCTTGGATTTACTGCCACGAAAATCAAGAATTCAATATGAGATTGCTCATAATAAATTTATAAAATGGTGTGAAAACAAAGGCGTTTTTGGAAAGTATTCCGAAAACCTATTCCTGGACTATTTTGAGGAAAAGGCAAAGGTATGGAAGTCATCTTCTCTTTGGTCCCATTATTCAATGATCAAAGCTATGCTACGTGTAAATAACGACGTAGATATCAGCAAACATTTTAAATTGATTGCCTACTTGAAGCGTCAAGGAGAGGGTTACCAGGCCAAAAAATCAAAAATTTTTACTAGAGACCAAATTGAACAGTTTCTAAAGTGCGCACCGGATGATGAGTACTTTCTGATGAAAGTAGCTACGATTATAGGAGTATTCGGTACCTGCAGGGAGAAGCTTTGTTAGTTGACTCTTGACAACGTGGAAGATATAGAGACTTCATTAGTTATTCAAATATCAGATACCAAAACCAAGGTACCACAAATTTCACTATCGTTGAAAAATTTTATTTGGATTTTTATCGATAGTATACTGATCTTCGTCCAGCAGATGCCGTACATCGGCGGCTCTTCTTAAAATATGTAAAAGGTAAATGTACCAGAAATCCGGTCGGAATTAATACGTTCAGAAAATTTCCTGCTGCTATAGCAAGTATTCTGCAACTTCCAAATTCAACACTCTATACGGGGCATTGCTTTCGCCGTTCCTCTGCGAGCTTACTTACCGATGCTGGAGCAAGTTTGACGACAATTAAGCGGCATGGAGGATTCCTTGGAAAATAAAAATTTTTTTGCTCGAAAATTGCTTACAGTATAAACGACATCAGCCGATGATGCTTCAACATCAACTGGACATGCTGCTGTTTCTGTTCAATCCTCCTCAACCGCGAAAAACAGCAGAACTGAGGAAGGAATTCATTTTTCAAATTGTACTATTAATGTAAATGTAAATAAATAAAATAAAAATGGTTTTAGACGTTTTTTTGAAAAAAATGATATTTTACTTTTAACGCTAGTGCCTTAAAGTAGGTATTTTAAGGCACTAGTGCCTTAAAGTAGGTATTTTAAGGCACTAGTGCCTTAAAGTAGGTATTTTAAGGCACTAGTGCCTTAAAGTAACATTTTTAAGGCTAGTAGACAGTGTTAAAAGTTCCATTTTTAACACGTTTGTAGAAAAATAATACAATTCAACTAACAAAACGAATTTCAACGGTCAGATTAGATAAAATAAATCTACATTGTCGAAAAATGAGTTTAGTTCAACTAAGTAATCTTCGCCTATGGCTCTCAATGGACCATGAAAAAAAGCCCATTAAGCAGAATGGAAAATCTATTTTTATAGCGCGCGGTGTGGCGGTGAGCAAAATACGCTGCTGTGACATTATAGGATCGTTATTGCTTTCCAATTTTTAAAAATATTTAGATTTTATATTCAAACTGCAGGGACAGTCTTTGGTGTTTTTCTCGATTATGTTATTAACTTCGGAAACCTTTTTTTTACCAAGCAAGGAACTTTGTTTTGTGCAAAAAGAACTCACGAAAAAACTGGTAATGATTAAAATGCATTATGTCCTGTCATATTTCTAAATCGCAACCAGTCATAGTGTGACAAAATTAATCAGAATTTTTCTCTAGTAAAAACGTAGGAATTTTTACATGCGTTGTTATAAAAAGCTTGACAAATCTCTTACAGCAACCTAAGACCTAAACATTATATCTAGTAATCTAGTATGCATACTACATGCAATATGCAATGCAATGCAAATATTAAAACATGGCGGAATAAAGAAAAACCAGAAGCAATTAACGAAATTACGATAAAGCCCGTAAGTAAATTCATAAATGCTGCAAGAAACATGGCACGGAAAATGTAGAGACATCAAAACATTTCACATTTCAACACTGTCAAGTTCCGATATAAGAAAATTAAATATACATATGGATGATTTAATAATTAATTAAGTTTTGTTTTTTAAAAATATATTTCGTCCATTTTTGGATTTCATGTTTATAAGTAAAACCTAAATATATTCTTTTACTCTAATTCCACTTACTCTATGCATTGGGGCAAAGTGGAATTTTGCTTCCTTGAAAGATAAATTCGAATAAATGCGAACGTGGTCGTGGCCTGCAGGATATAGCAACACGTTTAATTCAACATTTAGAAGAGAACGCTACATACATAACATACTCAGATTCGTGCACTGGGCAGAATCGTTTAATTAATTTGTGTGCAGGATCCAGATGTCTCCATTAATGTAACAGACTTTAAATTCTTGGTTTCTGGGCAATGATGATGATTTCGGTGTCATCGAGAGGGCAGCCAGTAAACCGTCTAGTTTTGGTGTATAAAACAGAAAAATACGATGAAGATTTTTTAGGCACAAAAACTTTGGAAGCTGTAATTGCAAATAGAAAGATAAGTACTTGTGGCTACAATTTAAACTGGCTTAATATTAGATGACTCCGCTTCCAACAGGATGATATTTTATAATGTTGATTTATCTAAGAAGAAGTATGGTAGACCTTAAGAAAGTCTGTTGAATGTTTTCCAGGATACTCTGTAACCATCAAGAAGAGTGGCTTAAGCTGCAAAAAAAAAATATATTATCGATCATTTACCATAAATTCTACCAATTAAAGTAGTCACTCGCTCACCATTACCAAATTTTAATACAGGAGATCGATCAATCAATGACTAGATTAGTATTTCGCTAGGCTGAAACTATGAAACATTCACTGTAATAATAGACCATTAATACCTATTTTTCATTTCAACCTATATGCAACCAATAATTTGTTTAATAATTTTATGTGTTTTGTGTTATTTTTGGAATTTAATATTTAGTTTTCAATAGTAAATAATTTATAAATAACCAAAAAGTTCTCTTAATTTCCTGCAATAAATCTCACAAACTCTTCAATATCTCGAGATTAGCTTTAGTGGAAACTGTTACTCTATGTGCCTCATGGGCGATCGAATGAGCTCTGAAAATTAACGAGACCTCATGAGACGACTCTATAGAGGAATACTCCACCACTCCCATAAAGGAAGAGTTCCGAGACATCCAGAAGAGAGTCGCAACTAATAGAGAAGTACATATCTTGCCTTGAACCATCTACATTATGAGGAGTCTAACTCAAGAATTAAGGGTTAAGACAAGGATGATCTCTACAATATTATTCAAGATCAATATTACATATTATACACTTTAATATGCTGACGATCAGGTTGTGCGTTTACTAATGATAAAGATGCCATGGATAATACAAACGAAAGAAGGATTTGTAATAAGCATTCAAAAGACCAGAATATAATGAGACATTATACCTATTCAGGGTGTACAGGATGCCTGGGCAATTTCTCTGACACATATAGATCGTATGGAAAAAATAACAACTTACGATTATTTTAACCTATATGAATCCGAGAGGAAAAGGGTAAAAATTTGGGAAAACTGTATTTAATATTAGAGGCGTCTCTGAGGTCGATTAGCAAGCCACATTATTTAGTTATATGATCTGCTTCGCAGTTGTCGCTAATATGAAATGTCGGCGTAGCCCAATTTTTCCGACTTTAGTTTAAAGAAAAACGCCATTAACGGTGGAATGCTAATCTTAAACTAAAGCTTCAAATTTGAGAAGAAAAATCAGGAACTAAGCTGATTACCTGCACTAGGAGAGCCTTGATTCCCAATTGTATTTAGTTCAGAATTGTCTAATTAATATTTTTTATCCGTGATAAATATCCATATTTGTTACATTTTTATATTTTCATTTTATAGTCCAGGAACGATAAAATTCCTGCTTTCTTGTAGAATTAACTGGGAAAACCCAATTTATATATTTTATTTCAGAAAGTTTCATCAATCATTTTCGAATAAATAACCTTTGCGGTGAATAAGAAATTGTAAATGAGTTTTATTTACCCTTGCTATGTGGCTAAGAATTTTCAAAATATCCTCCTTAGAATGTGGCTTTTTTGCCCTGAAATAAAGCGGAACCGTATTTTTTCATAGCTTTTATTATCAATTTCACTAGCCTAATGAGTAATGGGTATCATTAAATGTGTATTCAAAAAGTTTGGTTAGCATTTTTGGAAGAAAACCCTTTTGCGTGATTCAACCTAAAACAAAGAGGTTAAAATTATACGGTCTTAGATAATGGACTAGAGCTTGTGCAGTGCTAATTTCAATTAGCTTTATATAGAGCCCACTTTAATGAATGGCGTTCAATTAGCCGATTTTAGAGTCTAGTGGTTTTCTTTTAGTATTAGATCGGGCCTAAAAAAAATCAATGGAGACGACTAGATGAAAAAAAAGATGTATTTTTTTTCCCGATTTTATTGAAATTTGGTTCCGTTAGTCATAATGACAAGGAGCTTAATTATCCCTAACTAGATTAAATTTATTAAAACCAGTGGCACCCTGTGAGCACCCAAACGAATATTATTGACAAGGAAATATACGACACTGACTTTTTTCTAATTTTGATATTTTCTTTCGGATTTATTAACTAATAATGGAATTCCTTTGTTCCTTGAATTGTTTTCGTATCTTGCTTCGTTAACTGCTTGTCCCCATTCGGTCTTCACCAGTACCAAATTCGGGCTGCATTACTCGATTTAAAATGTATCTACAACTGTACTTAGATCGTCAACTCGATGACGCGTAAGAGACGCTTTACTTGCGCGATTCATAGTTAATTAAAGGAAAGAAGTTTATCCCTTTTTTTTTCGTTAGGCCCAATCCTTGGACGTGTTTCGCCGTATTACGGCTAATCGGCAAGGCTATGGAGTCTGATGAAAACGAAAGGGCTCTAACGATACATATATGCGAGATGTTGCCTGCATCGAAGACATTATTCATTATATATATTTGAAATTATATTGTTTTATGTAGATAAAATGAACTAAGAATATTGTAAAGACTTAATGAGCTTCATACTTTTTGATTTTTGTCTGTTGCAGTATAAAGTGGGAAATAGTGAGCAATTTTAAGTGGCATTACAGTGCAAATTAGTGCAAAAGTTATGACGAAAAATCTCCAATTCGTACATTGTGCAAGCCAACATTGGTGATCTTAAAGACCTGCACTTACGACAAAATCCGAGCATCGTTATAATTATAACGTCAATTATGAGGAGAGTTTTTCTTGCTGGATCAACACAAGATATAATTTTATTGATTCAAGTGGGTCATGCGATCAAAGCAACGTATGTGTGCCATTTATTTTTGCTCCAGCCAAAGTAGGACCCATACCATTAGCAACAAATATAAACTTCACGATCTTTTCTAATTCAGGCGAATAACATTGAACGGCTGCACTTTTAAAAGCGCATGTCATCAACTCGAAAGGAGAACGGAGAGACATTTTTGTGCTGCAGAAAACCCACAGAAATTTGAAACCATTAAATACGAAGGAGTTTCTTATTACATGATATCACTGAATTCTAGCTTACTCTTAATTCCGCAGCAATATCTCTTACATCGCTAAACTATAGTGAGAGCCTACGGATTGCCGGTTCTATTTTGTTCATGGCTGTCGAGCTTTCTTAAATACCGTTCTCTTTCAGGTGCATTTAACATCAACGCCGGAGTCTCCCAAGGTTCTATATTATCGCCCATGTACCCTCTTTTTACTATACATTAACGATGTTTTGGAAACAAACTGAAAATTCTATATATAGCTTCGCTAGTGTGCTGTCACTTCTTCCATCTTTTACTTTGGATGCTCGAACATCGACTGTCAATGCACATCTCTATAGGCAGCAAGAGGTCTCACATCTCAACAAGGACCTGGATGAAATTCTGTCTTGGGGTAACCAAGTAGAATTTAACGCTATAAAAACTCAGGCGGCAGCTTTTTCTAAAAAAGTTATTTGGATAGTCATATGTCTTGGCATGGTCACGTTGCGGCCATTGCTAAGGCAGAAGCTTGGAATACTTTTCCGAACTAAGAACCTCTATACACCTTGACAACTTTTAATGCTCTATAAAGCCCAAGTTCGAACATCGCTGGAGTACTGTTCGCCTATTTGGGGCTCCGCTCCACACCATCAGATTGCTAGATTCCATTCAAAGAACAGCCATTCGCTTGATCGGTGACTATGATCTGACAAACAACCTGGAAAGCCTTGAACATCGAGGGCAGGTTGGCGGCTTGAGCCTATTTTACAAATATTTTCATGGCAAGAACTCAACTGAGGTTGCCCGCTTGATTCCACCCAGAGCGGTGCATGGTAGAAATACACGACGAGCCACTGCAGCCCACCCGTACGTAGTTCAGCTTAGTGTCCCTCGAACGACACTGTTTAAAAGTTCTTTCAAGACCAATGTGAATCGTTTCCTGTGCACACGCACCGCTCGCAGAGAGCCATAAAGAATTAATACTGCAGTGCTGTGCCTTATCATAAAAAAAACAAATATATATATGCGCCTATCTTCGGTTAAGTAACCAGACCGCTAGACTTCGCCAAAGTAGGCTTTGCCTATTTCATTTATTTTAAAATAATTAATAAATATTTATATATAATTACTCTGTTAATTTACTATTTACTATGTTAATAAAAATCATTTATATTATTATTATTATTTTAAATAATTAATAAATATTCATATATAATTACTCTGTTAATTTACTATTTACTATGTCAAGAAAAGTCATTTATTATTATTTTTATTATTACTATTATTATTATTATTATTATAATTAAATACATTTAACGATTAAACTAATTATTATTGGAAATTAACCCGAATCAAATGCCAGTTCTGAGAATTTTTAATACTCGTGCTACCCAAAGAAATTGTTTTCAATTTTTTTGCCTAATTCACTTTTTTTAAAACAGTAAATATGACAAAGGATGTTTACAGTAGTTGTAGTATTGAACCGTCGCGCGTCGGGTCGGGTATTTTCAATTTAAAACCGAATTGCTCACTGTGCTTTGTATTTACGGAAAAGCTCTCCACAATTCCAAAAAAACTAGGGGCATTTCTGGGCACCGATACTTAGAAAGCTCGCGTTCAGCTTGACAAACATTTCTCCCAACTTTCTCAAAGACTTTTGGTCAGGGTGTAGTGTGGTTCTAAAATGTCACATATTGGGCATTTAATATAATAGAAACTATGATCTAATAATGTGTTTTTAAATGTGCTGTGAATCGGTTGCCAAGTGTTATGGTGTGGAATATTACTGCTAGCAATTTTGAGTTTGTCGATAATCGAAAATATTGGGTAAGAATGAATATCTGTAAAAATTAATAAAAACACAAGACCAATTAGATAAAATATTGCGACGTTTTAAACGTTCTAACCTGTTTTTCGCGGGAATTATTGCATTTTAGAACGTCACCACACTGGAACGACCTCCTTCAGGCCGTGTTTCCCAGAACAAGTATAATCTATATAGATTTAAGACTAAGGTGAATCATTTCCTGCGCACACGCACCGCTTGTAAAGCACCATAAAGGAATAATCCTGCAGTACTGTGCCCTAACATATAAAAAAAATCTGGGGTAAATTATAGCTTTTTGTTCTACAGTTAGTGCTGGCATTGTCATTATCTTTTACAGCGTGTCCAGAAAAGTGCTGGACATATGGGAATTTTCTTTATTGTTGATTTTATGAACAAAAGTTATTCTTTATAAAAAGTTCTACTTGATGCGCAAATACTATTGGCATATCAAAACTTAAGACATCATGTACAGGGCGGCAAGAAAATATAGAAACACAGAATTACGTTAAGAGGGACGTACCCTCAATTTTTATTTTGGAGCAAATTTTTATAAGAAAACTTTTCTAAGGACTACAAAACGTGGTCAGATACAACTTTTCGTTGAAATATTTTAATTTACAGGGTACCATCAAAAAGCCTTTGGAAAATATTTTTTTATTTTATTTCTTTAACAGTTACCTGCAACAATTTTGCAACAACTATGTGCGATACTATAGTAACGAATATTCACATGTTGGTCAAAAATCATTTACTATTTTCGACTTATTAACAAGAGTTTTTCCTTAGTTTCGTCATGGTTGTAAAGTTAACGCTGCAGGAGAAAATAGAAATTGTACTTATCGAATTAGGGAAGCGACACTCATATTTAATACTAGACACCCTGATAAAATGGTATGTAGCGCCACTATAGCAAACGTAATAAATAAATTTAAAGCTACTGGTTCCGTCGAAAATGTATTTAAGAAACAACAAGTGGTCCACAACAGAAGAAAAGCAACTTAATGTAATGCAAGGGGTTCTCGAAGACCCGAAAAATTATTTAAGAAAATTGTCAAAACTATTCAAGTTGACGTCAAAAAGTCAACTGCTAGCAATATTTAAAAAATAAATAAATTTCATCCATATAAACCGAATTACATTCACACGCTTCTTCCTAGAGGTTTTGAATCCCGTTTCCTATCTTGCGCGTGGTTCCAAGGCGAGTGTGAAGTTTCTTGCAAGAAAAATATTAGATAGATAATGATAGATAGATAGATAATGTTTTATTTGTTTCTAAGAAAAAGCCAAAAGGCATAAAACAATAGTCGCAGTACAATGATTACAAAAGTTACATTATAACTGTTAAAATTTATAATAATATATAAAAAATAAATACATATAACTGACACATACGTCCTAACATACACACAGGTAGTAGTGATGGTAGATTTAACAAGATTTAACAAGAGAAGAAAATACACATAAGAAAGTCAGGCAAAAATGTAATTTACAATCCAAGATAACGTTCAGAGAATAGCAGATCTATCAGAATCACTATAAAATTCATTTAGACTATAATATGCCTTTTTAATTAAAAATTTAGTTATATTTGTTTTGGCTTGGCCATGAGGTAGGTTACGTATGCTCTCTGGAAAATTATTGTATATTTTTATAATAGTGTAAGAAACATTTTTTTGTATATAGCTAAAATTACATTTTTCCGGTAAAAGGTTGGCCTTATGTCGGGTAAGATATTGGTAGTTATTAATAGTATCTTGAAATAAGTCTTTATTATTATGGACAAACATAAAAGAATCTAATATATACATACTAATTAGAGTTAAAATTTTGTTACTAATAAATATTCCCTTGCAACTTACGCGTTTCTCCATTCTAAAGATAAACCTAATGCACTTTTTTTGAAGTCTTAAAACTCCCTCTATTTCTATTGAATTCCCCCAAAAAATGAGGCCATACCTTATCCTAGATTGAATGAAGGCATGATATGCTGAAATCGCAGCATCAACACCAACGTTCTCAGCAACAACCCTTAAAGCATAACAGTACCTAGACGTAGCCACTGCCACGCGCTCGACATGCGCTCTCCAGTCCAATCTTTTGTCTATTATAAGTCCAAGAAAAGATAAGTGCTCTGAAGTTTGGATATCCGAATTATTATAAGTGAAAGCAAATGCATTATCAGATCTATTGCCAAAAACAATTATAATAATAAACAATATTATTTACAGATGAAGCCATGCTTACTTCCAATGGCGTGGTATGCTCCCAAAATTGTCGGTGGTGGAGTGACAACAATCCAAATTTTATAGTCGAATGCCGTAGTTAATATTCATTTAAAACCAATGTTAGACATTGTTGTAACCTGAACTGACCTGTACAATAGTTTGCATGGAAAAAGAAGGGGGGCATGTGGAGGCATAATTTTTCACTTTAAACTATCTGTTTTTAGATCACTTTTATTATGTAATTGCTAAAATATTGTTTATTATTCGCATTTACAATTTATTTTTGATTTTAAATAGATGGTAAAATAAAAAAATATAATTTTACACTTTCCACAGATTTTTATTTTGACTCGACATATGTTTCGCAACACAGTTGCTTCTTCAAAAGAGTAGTATCAAATGGTATTTTAACAAGTATATACTTAGGTGTAAAATTTATTGCAGGTAATTTTTAGGTACGGTTGTTGGAAAAACCAATAATAATATTTACAAACTAATTAAAGAGATTTAAAAGAGGTGATCCATTTAAAAAAGATTTAAGCAAAGATAAATAGGCTTAAATATAACAATACTCTCCTTAATGATCAATTGGATTTAGATAGGTTGATTTTAGAACATGAAATAATCTCGCATTATTTTTTTACGTAATTGGTTTCCAACAAGAGGTAATGAATGCTCAAAGTGTTTTTGATGGTACCCTGTAAATTAAAATATTTCAACGAAAAATTATATCTGACCACGTTTTGTAGTCCTTAGTAAAGTTTTCTTATAATAACTTGCTCTAAAATAAAAATTGAGGGTACCTTCCTCTTAACGTAATTCTGTGTTTCTATATTTTTTTGCCGCCCTGTACATGATATCTTAAGTTTTGATATGTCAATATTATTTGCGCATCAAGCAGCACTTTTTATAAAGAATAACTTTTTTTCGTAAAATTAACAATAAAGAAAATTCCCATATGTCTAGAACTTTTCTGGACACGCTGTATATCAAATACTAATGACAACGTAATACATTATTTGACAATTAGGCGATCCAAACTAGGTTATGTTTGCCCACCACGGTCATATTGGAGTCACAAAGTGCTTACAATATGGCCGTCGACGGCAAACGTCAGAAAAGCTAACCTTTATTTTTGTGTGTATGTCAGTTTGACGTGTAAACCGCGATTTTGGTTTTGTGTATTTTATTAAGTTATTGTTGTTCAATACGTATTTTTTTCTGTTATTTATATTTAATAACACTTAATGGTGATGATGGTAACAATGGCAAGTGTTTATCTACACACAGCACAGGACTCGACTGTAAGCTAAGCATTGAATCCGTGTATATTTGCCTTCAACGGCCATATTGAATTGTTCGTTAAATGTTTTTGAGTTTTGTGGAACGAATTCAATATGGCCGTGGGGAGCAAATCGGAATTTGACACATCGTTGGATTGCCTAATTTGATGATCACAAATCCAAGCATACCTACCTGCAACTTGACATATTACCAAGAGCTAAAAGCAAATTTGTCCCATTATTTATTGAACGCAATGGTTCAAACTCCAGTTTTAATATTTTATAACCCATAAGTTCAAGAATTTTAGCCCAGTTTTTAAAAATGTACGTCACAAAAATATGTCGACCCGCTTCAGTATATCATGTAGCGTTTGAAAGGCGAAATGTTGAAAATTACAACATCACAAGTAAATAAATTATAACTTGGCACGCACCACGTTGAATTCTACTTGTCTTATTTTTGTTTAATGTGTTGTTTAGGTTCACAGCAAGACACAATAATACACCTAAAATAAAAAGACCAGGCCAAAACAGAAATATTTTATTTGGAAAAGAAGTTTGATTAAATACAGATGAAGGTCTGGTTTTTTGTATGTGTCATCATCATGTTATTCCATGTAAAGATTCTTTCGTAACTGCCTCATTTTTTGAATCACCCAGTAAAATAATGTTAGGTGCTATAATTTTCCAATTTTACCCATTTTAACGAGGGACACACACACACAAACACAACAACGATATGATTTTATCGCGATCTAATTCAGATAAAACCATATAAACAGAGGTTAATAGGAATATAATAGCATATCGATTTCCCTGATAACCGCGGACACATGGAAATATTAATGACCATAATAATTATAAAGGGGCGAAAAAGGGTTTCGACCGTTAGGGTCATCGGATGAGAAATTAATTACACAAGGAAAAACTTACATTGCCAAAAAAAAAACGAACAAGATAAATGGAAAAACTGTTGATGGCTCGGACTTGCTTCGGTCAGTGATTTATGTTTTTTTAGGTTTAAAGTGTGTATGATACACACTGTATATGGATACATTACTTAACAGTGAATTTATGAATCTTGTTGAAGGTCAAGATCCTAAAAATTGTGAAAAGGCACAAGCAAATCATCGAAAGTATAGCTACTGTACCGAGAAGCAACCTTGCTAAAAGTTATGGTCAGAAGACCACCGTTCCCCTACTGCTTTTATAAGAAAACAAATTTTATATTAAAATTAATTTAATCTACGCCAATCGAAATTCATAATACGTATTTATATCTAATTTTCAAACCAAATCCGGCCCTGATCAACGCAATAACAAGCTTGTCACATTAAATGCTGCCCTCTCTCTCGGGTGATGTAATCTTTTTAGACGTATATGCCTAATCTATTGAGTTTCGAGATGGTCATTGGCCTGCATCGCTGGGTTTAGGGTGAGCTCGTCTAATGGCCCTATTACGCGACTTTTAAATTATCAATAAACCGACAAAATATCTGGATCTTGGTAGAAAAAGGGCTAATGTCCATTGTGACATTGGCTGTTTATGCAACATTTTAAAACTATTCTAAGATAAACTGAACTAAGATAAATAAGATCAAATAGTATAATAGTTGAGGACATTAACCTTTTTTGTGATTCACATAATATGTAGTCTGAGTACTTAAACAGAATCATTAGCTGTTAAATGCAATTCTTGGACATTGACCCTTTTTCTACCAAGCTCCAGATATATAGTTCACCCTGCATGGATTAGGGAATTTTATGACTTTTTCCTCTCCATTTTTTGGTTTAGGAAACACGGCTGCTACGAGAAATTATTGTTCTTGTGTTAGTGAATTTTGTGAAAGTTTGTTTACTTTTGTAATTTGATTTTGAGCTTTTATTTATTCTTTTGTGATGGAATGGAGCACTAAAATGCTTTGTGTTTAACCGGTTCATCGATTTTTAATTGCGTAATTCGTATTTTCCTTGTGTGCATGTTATTGCAAAAAGGATTTTCAGTGCTTACATTTGAAGGAAAAAGGAATCAATCAAAAATTTATTAGTAAGCCCACTATCATTCAATGTTTAAAAGAAAATGTATTTCCTGATAATTGAATCATAGATATCTCCGGGGTGAAGATTATTCATATTGAAGAGGAAAGAAAAATCCAAAATTCTTCACATATATTTAATATCTTGCTCTACGCGTTTCAGTTTCTTAAACAATTTTCAAGAGCTGTCTAAAAAGTTCATTTATATAATAATCTCAATTTCAAATCAAAATTATTAGGTGTTACTGTAAGTAACCTAATAATAACCATGATAAAGGGAAAAATACAGCAAAACCCGTTCGTTATGCGAGATGGCCAGGAGATTCAGGCTATGTGAGAAGGCAAGAACTACAAATACTTGGGGATGAAGCAGACTCAACGCATTAGTCATGCAGCGATGAAGACAGATATAAGGGAGGAGTTTTTTAAGAGAACAAAAAGGCTTCTAAGAACGAAACTGAACAGCAAGAACATATAAGTAACACCTAATAATTTTGGTTTGGAATTCCTATTATTATATAAAAGAACTTTTTAGACAGCTCTTGAAAATGGTTTAAGAAACCGAAACCCGTAGAGCAAGATATCAAAATATTTGTGAAGAATTTTGGATTTTTCTTTACCCTTCAGTATTTCCTGATGTTCTGAAAAGTGCTATTGTACTACCTACTTACAAGAAGGGTGATAAGGGGTGTGTGTCAAACCATCCTGCCTCTTTGCTAACAATTTTGTCAAAAATTGTAGAAAAATGCATGGTTAAAAAAAGGAGTAAATTCTTTGAAAATAATAACTTGTTTGCAAATAAGTTTGGTCTTAGAGAGGGTGAAGGTACTGTCCTTGACATTCTTAATCTGCAATTCAGTATCATGAATTTCTTTGTAGGGTGGGAGTAATGTTTGGTGCAGTTCTGTGATCTGAGTAAAGCTTTTGACTGTGTCTCTTGTGATATCTTGCTTCGCAAATTAAAATCTTATAAGTTTAGTAACAACAGCATACCGTTCTTAAGGTCATACCTTGATGGCCAACGCCAGATTGTAAGCGTGCGCGGGGCATCGTCTACAGAAAGTGTGGTCAGTATCGCAGTAACCGCAATGAAATAGTAAGTACAGCAGAAAAATAATGAAAGTTACGAACATCAGTTAGAAGAATAATCAAGAAAGATCTTAATAGGCGCTGCTCTAAAAAGTATATTGCCAAAAACTAAGTGCAGTTAATAAAGTAAAAAGAGTAGAAAGGTGTGAAAAGCTTCTAAGAATACTTATATGTACTAATAGTAGTAGCAAGTCTAATCAGTTAGTGCTAAACACATATAAGACATAAAAAAATCGTATTTACTCTGTTAGTTAATTAATTATCTTTAGACAGGCTACCCTGAAGCCTGCTGATATATATGTAAACAATGTGTATGTATTTGCATGAACAAATATTTTATTTGATTTGATGTTAACACTGCTTAAAAAAATTACTCCAGTGTTCACTGTGTCCTAGATTGTATGAAGCCGAACAACGTACAACATAAAGACGTTTGCCCTATCCAACGTTTACGAGCCAATTAAGACAAGAAGCAACGCCACTTTTATGGGATACTTCGAACGCAAGTGGCTTTAAGTTGGGTTGCAACAGTCTATTTACAATTAGACTGCCCTTAGGGCTGAGCTTTCGGGAACAAGTACGACTTCCTTATGGTAAAGAGCTACATCTTACGTATGAAGAAATGTAGGATATTCTAGACGCGACCTTGGTTCTTTACATTTGTTTAAAAAAAGGATAATCAAGTTTTTGCACAATTTAATATCAGCAGTAATTTATTACAAAATTTTCAGAGCGGTGCCTAAGTCCTTATGGGCTGTACAAATTTGCAAAATTTCATTAAAATAAACAAGGTTGCTTATAAGTTTATTTTAATTTAATTAATAGCTATTGACGATATCTCAGATTATCATTCTATGGTATTCCACTGGTGAAAACTATGTTAACAGGCTCAGAATTAAGTAGAGTTTAATGAGACTTAAAAAATCTTTACTCATTGCCCGGGAGGTTTGGTACTTCTATTCTAAACTAACAGAACTGCTCTGAATACTCTTTATTTCTGCTCCCTGAGCAGTTCCTGTGAGTGGAAGAACCATATTATAATATAACCCATATGAAGTAGCGCTACTCGGATCATTGCCAAGTCAAAAAACCCTTCATAGGGTTGATGCTTCATCGTATCAAACCTTTGAAAGGTTTTTTGAGTTGGCAATGTTCCGGCTGGAAATCTTTCACAATAAAGTCTTCTTGAATTCAAAGAGTTGGACAGCGCTTTATCATAAATTGAATACATAAGAATATTCTTCCGTTTTTAAAAATTATTTTTACTTCAAGGCGGATTTGACTAGTTCCGTCCATAGTAATTTATTATGTAGGTAATAACAAGAACATCCTGATTTTTACCTGTTTGTATTTAGCATTAGTAGCTTTTGAGTGTTTCTCGTAAAAACCTGACGATAAGAAACATCTACTGCAGTATGGTTTAATAACTCTTCATGGCCTAAAAATATTAAATTTTCAATAAATTACAAAAATCGATACAAAAGTTATCGCTGGTTACCTCTTTCGTGCTCTGTATCTCCGATTTCTTTCGATGACAAATTAGGAATATTGTGACCTTCACTGTATGCTCCCCAGAAATTAGGAGGTACTTACGGGACACCCTGTATAATACTTGGTAAACAAGCCATACCTTTTGGCAAAATACATACACAACAAGTTTTTAAGCGACTTTATTTTTTATAACAATACTAAAATACGTTATGAACTAATTGCTGGCAAGATGAAATGGATGCTAGAAATTTTTAGATACATTGTTAAACAATTTTTATATTAATAAAGATAGATGCCTACGGATTTTAAGAGGTTCTTTCAAATTTCATCGACAAGATTTTATGTCGATCGCGAGATCTTCATAAAATGGGAACTGTTGCATTCAAAGTGTTTATTACCATTACAATTTTGCGAAACTGCATTGCATCCGAAAACTTGCAAACAATTTTTTAGGGGACATATGGGGAATATACAAAGTGTGCACAAAACTACCGAGTATTGATTAATTTCGCAGTTGGATCATCTCATTAAAATTTATTTTTCCTAATATCAGAGGTATCATGAAACTACTCATATCAGCATAGCAAGTGAAGTTAGTATATTAAGCGGCCTACATGATGTCATACTCGAAGCATTTTCTATTACTCTGATTGCTCTTTTTTGTAAGAGAAATATTAAGTTGGTTTTTGATGCTGCAGCAAACCTCCAAAATGGCAGACAGTATCGAAAATGGGACTCGAATAAGGCATAATAAATCTGTGTAGCAGTGTCTCGATTTAAAGTATTTTTTGTCGTTTTTATTGCAAACAGTCCTGATGCTAATTTTCTTGTAAAAATATTTATATGAGCATTCTACTTTAAAGCATTATCGATTGTTATTCCCACAAACTTCATCTCCGATACCACACTTAGTCTAGTACTCTGAATTTCCACATTTAAACTACATTCATTTTTAAAAATAATATATTTTGTTTTGCCTAAATTTAAAACAATACTATTAGAATCAGACCAATTCTTAAGCAGTGATAAATCCTTATTTACTTCTCGCTGTAATATGTCTGCGTTGTTATTAGACCAACATATAGTGGTGTCGTCTGCAAAGGACGTAAAATAACCTTTCACTGAAAGGCATGTCACCTTCTTAGGGAAGAAAAGGAACAACAGAGGACCGCGCACTGATCCCTGAGGCACATCGCTTGCTATTGGAGCAGTTTCGGAGTAAATAGTATTGTAGGAAGAATCATACACTTTAGTTATTTCTTTTCGACCCAACAAAAATGTCCGAAACCATTTGCCAATTACCCCTCGAAATCCCCCAGCTTCTCCAACAGCGACTCATGACTGACATAGTCAAAGGCTTTTGCCAATTCACGAAACACTGCCAGAGTAAATGTTTTATCTATGTTACTATAGACCTTCTCCAAGAAAGAAGTTGTTTCTTTCAAATAAGTTTGTTTTATTCTGTGAACGAAGTCATTCTTTACTTCACTACCTTTGTGATTATTTTAGATAGCAGTAATAAAATAGATCGGAAGTTAGTGGAATTAAGAATAATGTGTCTCCGGCTTTAACCTCTAGTATGTTGTGTTTTGTAAAATCAATTTAGTAATTTTTTATTTGATTTAATCCCATAATTTTCTGCAGTATATTGGGTAAAATGCCGTTCGTAAAATAATTGAATCCGAATAAATATCGTAACTAACCTACGCTACCAATATCTAGACGAAATTTAATTCGGAGACCGTAATCAAGGTTCGTTGTCCATTCCCGAAAACGGATTAGTAAATTCGAACCCCGTTCTGAATCCTGTGCGAACCGATTTCAGATCGGATTGATTTCGGACGTACCGAAATAATAGCCGGAGAACAATTTCGGCTAAAAACCTTATTGGGTATTAATTTTCTGTTAATTGTTGATTAATTTGAAATCAATAATAATTACTTGAACTAAATAAGTAATTGGGTTGGCAATAATTAATGATTACTGTACAGGGTGTTAAACTATAACTTAACTTTCTTATTCAATGGTATAAGCAAAAATGGTAAATACAAAAGTTGTAGTGTACAATGTAAAGTTTTTTTATGAAATAGCTTTTATATATAGGGTGTTTCATTACTATTGCGAAAAAATTCAGCTTGAGTCTACCTGCTTTAAAATATGAAAAGGAATTCCTATAAACCTATCTCCGGAAATGATTCGTTTCGTAGATAGAGAGTGTTAAAGTTTTATTTTTATTTTTGTTTTTTTCTAAATAATTTTTGATCGATATTTGAACTAAATTTCGTATCTAGGAGTTTTTTTAAATGCAAAATTCGAATTTGATGTTAGCAGGGCTTCCACTTACAGAGGGCGACCCGTACATGTCTTTATACTGTTTTGAGGAGTGATAACTTTTTTATATGTGTGCTTATTTTATTACATTTTTAAGCAAAAATTAGATTTCTGTGTCACTTTTACGTCAACAAGGCATACTTGTTAGAAGTCCATCCAAAAATCTCATAGTCCAAAACTATCTCAGATTAGTTCAGAGAGAAAAAGATTAGCTTACGAGACAGAAAGGAAAAAGCAAGATATAGAACAGAAGACTAGACCTCGAGTTAGACACTGAGAAAAGAAAATTAGAAATTGATCTTAAACTGTTAGAAATTGAAAACGAAGTAAAAAAACCTGAGAATAACTTTAAAGAAGATGATATTCTTCCTATGTCTGGTAGCAGCAATCGCACTAGTAAACCAAACATTGTAAGAACACTACACTAGCAAGCTATTAAAAACGATTTTCCTTACTTTGACGGGAAATCGGAAGAATGCCCTCTATTTCACAAACAGTTTTGTAAAATTTCTACACTATGTAGGTATTCGGATGAAGAAATAATGACTAGCTACAAAAATGCTTCAAAGAAAAAGTAAGAAGTGCAGTACTAGAAACGATGTTGACTGGAGAAAACGTACATGAAGTAATAGAAACATTAAAAGTGAGATTTAGAAGACTAGGCCACATCATCATCAATACATTTGAGAAAATAATCTGAACAAAATTATTCTGTTTTCCAACGAGGTAACTTATCTTCTAGCTGTGATAAAATCTTTAAATTCGTAAGATTTTGAGGAATCCACAACTTTTGAGAGAACTGCCGGGGAAACTTCCAGTTCCAGATATTTTAAAACTTCGATTGTTGCTGAAAAAGATAATGAAGTCGATTTGGAAGATTTCTCAAGGCTTTCCAGGTTGTTTGTCAGATCATGGTCACCGATCAAGCGAATGGCTCTTCTTTGAAGGGAATCTAGCAATCTCAGGGTATGTTTAGGAGCAGAGCCCTAGATATGCGAACAGTACTTCAGCAATGGTCGATTTTGGGCTTTATAGAGCATCAAAAGTTGTTGGGATGTTTAGAGGTTCTTAGTTCGAGTATCCAAAGTTAAAGATGAAACGAGTGTGCTGTTTTTTCCAAAAAGATCGTTAATGTATAGTATAGCGTTGATGTTAAGAGAAATCCGTTCATCGCCACTCGCACTACTAAGAAAGCTTGACCGGTAGGAACAAAATATTGAACCGGCATTCCGTATGCTCTCACTTTAGTTAGGAGCCCCTCACTCGGTCAGAGGCTCTGGAAATGTCCAGTGCTACCGCCAGGGACTCCCCATGATGTTCTATAGCGTTGTTGCAACAGAACAATAAGAACCATCAGAAAAATATGTGCAAAACAAGAAAGGTTTGTGGGGTTGAAGATTGTAAAATTGTTAAACACCCTTTATTACATAAAAGTCAGAAAACTGGAGTAGTAAATAATGAAGCAACTGTTAACCATTCTACCAAAAACGTGTTATTAAGAATGATACCCTGTATGGCCCATATAGAAACTTAGATGCAGAAATAACAAAAAATCAGGAGGCCATGGAAAGAAACAAGAACTTTGTTTACAATGGAGTAATGATGGGGTTTCCCAGCGAGAGAATTCAGAATGTCTAGACCTCAAAATATCCAGTAATTATAAAAACTCGAAAATTTCTACCATGAAGAATGTGAATACAGTAGAAAATCCGGCATTACGGGTACAAATCAAGGTGATGAAAGACTTAAGACAATATCCACATATAAAAAATAGTCCTGTAAATGATATCATATGTAAAAAAACAACCATTTCCAGGTCTAAAGGAAAGGATAAATCTTTTCTTACAAATCCTAGCTCTGGTTGTCTAAGAAGAGAACGGAAAAAGTCACCACAGCTAGCTGATATCTTTTGGAACAGTTGGGTAAAAGAATATTCACCGGTGCTTACGAAGAGAACTAAATGGACCTGTAATAATGAACCAATGAAAATTGATGACATTGTGACAACAGTTGAGGATAATGCGCCAAGATATAATACTAGAGTTGGACAGAATAGATACTTAAATCATTTCTTTCAACGGAGGTAGAAATGTGGAAGATTTAATACTTATGGGTCATATTGTATTTTTCGTTGTTACCTGTTATGTTTTGATTTAGAAGGGTTAGGTAAAACATCAATACATAAACGTTACGAAGGTATATTAATTCTCTTCAATAAAGAAACGGTACAAAAGGAAATAACAAATTGAATTCGTCTTTACTGGACATGTTGGCAAAATACAACCGCAAGGGGTAGAAGACTGACACATAAGTTTGTGCGCAAGTAGCCATGTGTGTAGAATAAAGTGATCCACACACGTCAACGAGCGTTCATGTATTATTTCTTGTGCAAACCCAGCCAAAACATCTCTAGGTCGGAACACGATACCCGCTTATCTGGATAGATTTGCGATAAAACAGTCGTGTTGTGTCCATCTCGACCATAAAAAGCTTGCAAAAACAAAATATGTCCACCAAGCTGCCTCCAGCTAGTTAAGGATATCTATTATCGATCGGAGAATCTCAATAAAAAAATATCTAGTTTCAGAGCTACGTACCGTAATTAGGAAAACAACGGACATAAACATATTAATTTGCTTAATGTTCTCACTCCGAAAGCTCATGGTAAATTCAATAATCTGCGATTGATAATAACTTTACCACTAAACGATATAGTGGACCAACTATCGTTTGGTAGGAAAGTTTGTATTCATTGGGGGCTTGACATATTTTCACAGGATAAGTACTCCTTGCTCCTTGTCATTATATTGCGCGTCTCCAGCATCTTTTCGCTTGAGTATGGCAAAGAAATCGTTTCACTCTAGTCTAAGTTTGATATGGGTCTCTCAACGAATCAAAGTAAAGTACACTAAAGGGGGCATTCCCATACGAACGACCGCGACAAGCGACCGAGACCGAGAGACCGCGACGTGCGACCGCGACGTACCGCTTTAACGGATTTGTATGTGGCGCTTTCCGATGCAAGCGACAGCGACAGCGACGCGAGACGGTAGGCGTGGCCATCGGGCGATCAACGGTCGCGCGACCACACTGCTCTGGAAGCAGTGATACGCTGCGACCTGCATAGTTTATTTCAATTATTTTATACCCAGAGAGGGTTGAGTGGCAACGTTTTCTACTCAGGAAGATGAATTGTTCATCGGTTTAGTGTCTAATCACCCACCATTATATGACAGCACTCTCCAGGCTTATAAGGATAGCATTTTATTTAATTTTTTGTCTTTTTTCTTGCGGTAAAGCCAACACAATTATATCTTCGTCCTCGTCTTCCAATAAACGTTTTAGTGAATGTTTTCTTACTTTAAGATTGTTAGACATGGTTTTCTGAAACGTACACAATTACTAAATTAAACAAAATAGACCTAGCCAAAGTCGCCACGTCGCGCGTCGCGCGTCGCGTCGTCTGTATTTGTATGCTACTGGTCGCAGCAGCGACATGCGACCTTTGGTCGCTTGTCGCTCGGTCTCGGTTGCTTGTCGCGGTCTCCCGTATCGGAATGCCCCCTTTAGGGATATTTTAGGGCAAGTTCTTTACAATGCTGTATAATGGTCGATGGATTAAGCTCGAAATTATAAATTATTTCACAGTACACCTACAATAGAAGTACGCTGGTAAAATTACCGGGAAGCCCTTTATTTCCATTATATTGAGACCGATTGAGTTCCATTAATCATATTTTGTATTCGACGGCATTCTAAAACCTTTCCATAATTATGTTTATTAATATTTTAGCAAGTACATAAACATATGTATAAGATCGATATCGTTTTTGTTTTTACGTTTCAATTAGAATCAGAATAAACGGAGTGGCTATACAATCATAGTACGGTGTAGTTTGTAGCCTTTTTTCAAGATTATAAGGAATTATTAAAATCTAAACCGTATGTGCTGAGCGTAGAATGTTTGTCTGACGAACGTAGTGAGTCAGACAATCCATGCGAAGCACATAAAGTATCTCATTCTACGAATATCATACCGGGTGTTGCATCGTCGAGCGGGACATAGGAAATCCCATGTAATTTTAAATGGGGTCAATTATTGGCTTCCCTAATTATTTTAGAGAAAAATAAAGGTTTATTAAAGAGCACTAAAACCCACATTCAAAAGAATAACTTTAGATATTTTTGCTGAGCCCGTTTACGGGTTATCGCCGATTTCTTTTTAACTATTTCTCCTTTTTATGGCCCCGTATTTGCGGGCACCAGTCAAGGTAAAAGATGACTGTCAAATAAAGTTGTCATTTTGAAATGTGTGCTTTATTGTTATAAAAACTCTTACATCGAAAATATTAGCCATGAATTACACTTCTGAAGAAAAAATATTGATGATTAAATGGTATTATCAAGGAAATATTTATCAAAATGTGTCAGACATGTTTGCTGCTCTGTATCCGAATAGACCACCGATACCTGCAAAATCTACAGTCGAAAGGACTATCAAGAAATTTGAGACCAAAGGCACTGTAATAAATAACTGCAGATGTGAAGAAAGGCAGGAACAAAGAAGAGATGCAAGAAATGATAGGGACTTGCAAGTTTTATTGTGCGTGGAAGAAAATGATGGGAAGATCAGCACAAGGAAACTTGAGGATGACATAGGATTAGATCACACCACAGCGTTACGAGCTTTGAAACGACATAAATATTATTCATACAAATATGAAAAGCACCAAGAGCTAAGAGATAGGGACGAAATACGACGACAGAGGAGTTTTGTTTTGGTATGATGGAAAGAGCAAACATGGATAGGGAATTTTTAAAAAACATTTGTTTCACTGATGAATGCACATTTACCTTAAACAATGAACCCAATGTTCAAAATTATCGATATTGGAGCAAAGAAAACCAACACAGGTTTGTGGAAACAAGGACGCAATATCCACAAAAAGTTAATGTATGGGCTGGGATTTTCGGAGAAAATATTATCGGGCCATTATTTCTTACACGAAATTTAAATGCAGAATATTTTTTGGAACTACTTGAAGATCATATTTTACCTACTTTACATGATGCCGCCAGGGAAAATCAGGAAGTTTGGTACCAAATGGATGGCTGCCCGGCACATAGTACCCTGGCTGTCCGGGAATATTTAAACCGTGCTTTTAATGGAAATGTTATTGGCTTAAATCATACAGTAAATTGGCCAGCCAGGTCTCCTGATTTATCGCCAAATGATTTCTTTCTCTGGGGCCATTTAAAAAACAGAATATACAAAGATAAAAAATACCCAAATCTAGACGAGTTAAAAAATGCTATTTCTGCCGAATGCAATAGAATTTCAGTTTACCAACTAGCGAATGTAAGAAGAGAATTTTATGATCGCCTCGGTTATTGTCCAGCAGTCAATGGAGGAATATTTGAACATCTTCTTAAATCCTAAAGTTCTAACAATTTAATAGTACCTACCTATTAATTAGTAAAATATTGAAACATGTAAAATGTCATAATTAACCTTGTAATTGGATACTTTATTTTAGTTTTATTCAGATTAATTTGTACTCATAAATACACCTTTAATATTTTCGATGTACGAGTTTTTATAACAATATATACAAACAAGTACGTATCCATGATAACGATACCAAAAAGGGAATATACAGTGAAATAAGTTAAAATTTCAATCTCGTTATCTTCATTAAAAAATTCGTTTTCTTTTATTGTTTTATCTCGAATAATATGATGCACGTTTGAAGAAAAAATAGTATACCGGGTGTTGCATCGTCGAGCGGGACATAGGAAATCCCATGTAATTTTAAATGGGGTCAATTATTGGCTTCCCTAATTATTTTAGAGGAAAATTCTATTTAGGTTTATTAAAGAGCACTAAAACCCACATTTCAAAATGACAACTTTATTTGACAGTCATCTTTTACCTTGACTGGTGCCCGCAAATACGGGGCCATAAAAAGGAGAAATAGTTAAAAAGAAATCGGCGATAACCCGTAAACGGGCTCATCAAAAATATCTAAAGTTATTCTTTTGAATGTGGGTTTTAGTGCTCTTTAATAAACCTAAATAGAATTTTTCTCTAAAATAATTAGGGAAGCCAATAATTGACCCCATTTAAAATTACATGGGATTTCCTATGTCCCGCTCGACGATGCAACACCCGGTATACTATTTTTTCTTCAAACGTGCATCATATTATTCGAGATAAAACAATAAAAGAAAACGAATTTTTTAATGAAGATAACGAGATTGAAATTTTAACTTATTTCACTGTATATTCCCTTTTTGGTATCGTTATCATGGATATGTACTTGTTTGGCATCTATCAAAACAAATATTTCAAATTCGGTGTCGCGGTAGTTGAGACCGAATAAATCTACAGAAAATGAGTTTAGAAGTGCCTAATGATCCTTCCGAGGTAGTAGAGACAGCTAGAAAAGCTATTCAAAACTTGCTGCCGACGAAATCTGGTGCAGTACATATATGAAGCTGCCTTTGTCAAGTTCAACAAATGGTGCACTGGAAAAAAGTAATGCAATACGCTGAGAACGTTTTATTGGCACATTTTAACGAAATGGTACTGAAAATGAAGAGTTCTAGTTTGTGGGCTCATTATTCAATGATAAGGTCCGTGTTAAATTTGAAGCATAATGTGAACATTGAAAAATACAACAATTTGCCTGCTTCTTTAAAAAAGCAAGGAGAAGGTTATAAGCCAAAGAAATCGAGAGTCTTGTCAAGGGAACAGTTCAGCAAATTTTTGTCTGACGCCCCAGATAAAAGCTATTTGGCGATGAAGGTAATTAAATTACATTTTGTTTGTTTCACATTGTGCTAACCAACCCTTAATTTTTTAGGTAGTTTTGATATTTGGAATATCTGGGGCATGTCGTTGCGACGAATTAGTGAATATGACAGTTGATGATCTTAAAAATATGGGTTCTTTGCTGCTAATAAAAATTCCCAACACTAAAACTAATAAGAGTAGAACTTTCAACGTACTGAGCGATGAATATTTAAGCAAATATAGAAACTACGTTAATTTGCGTCCTACCGATTTTAAGAAACGACGTTTTTCTTTTGAAATATCAAAATGGGAAATGTTATAAAGCTGTCATGGGTATCCATAAAATTGGTAGTGTAGCAAAAGATGTGGCATTGTATCTGAAGATTCCAAATTGGAAAGAATATACAGGGCATTGTTTAAGACGAACTTCCGCAACAAGGCTTGTTGATAGTGGGGGCATATTACTACGCTGAAAAGGCATGGGGTTGGAAACCTGATGCAGTTGACGAAGGGTACATTGAAGATTCTGTGCAAAGTAAAACCAAAATTGCTAAGAGAATTCTTCAAACTAGCTATGCGGAAAATCTCGGACAACCTCCATTTAATGGACCTTCTAATGGATTTTTAAAAGCAGTTCACCCTGGAGAAGTTGTTATGAGCAGTACTGATATTGTAAGAAGTGGAGGATTCTTAAATGATGCAAATCTTCTCAATTGTACTTTTACTATAAATATTATCAATAAATAATAAATACCACTGTGAATACCAATAATCGTTGTGTATTGTGTAAATGTTCGTTTATTAAAACTGATAAATTAAAATAAATTTAAATTTCTTGGTTAAATGAGCAATGCTCAAAGCTAAAAGACAATAAATAAACGAAAAAAAAAAATTATAGTACTATAATGTATTTATACGCCTAGGAGTATAAGTACCTACTTATACTCCTAGTCATATAAATGACATTTAATGTCATTGAGAAACGTCACATTAGTTATCACTTATATGACATTTGAAGAAAAATGGACTTTATTTTATTTCAAAACAACTTTCCTTTTTAAGTGTCCATTTTAATTTATTTTCAGAACAAACTTATTAGCTTCTTCACTGCATTTTAAATTGAATACCATTTGTGATTTTCCTTTAATTGAATCGGTGGGAAAACGAATTCTAAAAATTGCAATCAATTATCTTTCACAACACAGTCATTAAAAAACGGAAACCTATGACATCACGTCGGTTTTAATTGGTGGAAAATTGCAAAAAACTGCTAAATCTGTTTTCTGTTTGTTTCCATTATAATAGGGATACAAAACCAGAATAAATTAGAACCGAAATATTCCCTTCAATGCCTTTAAATAAATCAGTAAATAAAATGTCTGGCACAATTTGCATTATTATGTAGATTGACCATTCACAAGAAAATGTTTAATTCAATGATGAAAAAAATATTTATTTTCTTTGTGCCTTCAAAACGCGAGGGTTATAATATAGAAAATCGTGTATAGAATTCTTAAATGTACATTAGGTAAGTATTTAAATAATATTTCATAAAATATATGAATTTTCTAATTGAGCCGCAATGTTTCCACCACTACAGGCCATTTTTACTTCACAACCGCAATATATATGACTGTGTTCTTTTAATTGAAGAGTAATGGTGTGCTATTCATTAACATCAGACAGTTTAAATTCCTGGCTGGTATTTTAACTTGTGTCCAGATATATCGACACATTCACAAATAATAAACTCACCCTTAAGGACAAGACCAGACGCGACATACAAATTTCCCGAAAATCACTTACCTCTTGGTCAAATTCTATAACAGAAAAACACTAATAACAGGATGAAATAAATAGATCCTGACCTGACATGGAAATACAAACAAGAACCCGTATATAAAATTACTCTAGAAGAGAAAAGATATACTTTTTTATTTTCCTGTATATTTCAACATGTAAACTATATTTTTGAAAATTGAATAAAGTTAATTAAAACCGAAACAGTTATCTATATTTTGAAAAGAAAAAGATTGAAATCGGACTATGGAAGAAAAAGTTATCATACATTAAATTTGATCTAAATTTTGGTTGCCCCGAATCGGTGAGTGTAGTTTTAACCTAATTTTCTTGCTTTATAACAAATTAGGGCCCATTTGTCAATGTCCTGTAAGCAATGACAGCCACATAACTTTCATGCCAACAGTTGTTACAACAATGGGTTCCTTGGAAATTATCTCGTGGTTGACGTTAACAGGATATTGGTAAAATAGGCCGAGTTCATTTAATTACTGTAGGCTAACCCCGAGATTTATTATAGTTAATCATACCCTTTCTGGAGAGATTTTGAAATTTAAGAAAGTATAACTTGTTTAATATGATTAAAAACATGACAAGCTGTCCATGAATATTAGACATGAGCGGTACATTTTTTAAAACAGTATTTTAATATAACAATATTTAAATATTATTAAAATCTATTCTTTTTTTTTAATTTAATGTATGGTATGGTAGAAGATGATCTAGGCAAATTTATCGGTAGAGAAAGGCCAATGTTGTTGAAACTTACATAAATATATAGGATATCTCAATAAAGCGTTTGTTGCTCAAGGTTTGCAGATTTAGCAAGTTTGTTTTTCTTAAATTCCTTTGTTCTTTTCGTCCCATTTCTGTGTCTTAATTTTATACTGAAGGCTGAAAAAGCCAAGTAAAAATTAAAGGTTTAAGCCAATTCTTCATAATAATGAAACACTATAGCTATGTTGCTTTAACGTTTTGTAGGGGTTTTGAAGATATTTAGTTTGTTTAGGCAAAGTTATTTTCTTTTAATGTATCTACGTATTTATGTACATATACCTATATTAAATAGTTATTAAAGATCAGGATCGTTTAAAAAAGGATTTTTTGGTTTGTAGGGTTTTCATAGATTTCTTTAATCTGTTTGACTCATTACTGTGTTGATTTTGGGGTAAAAGAAAGTCAAGTAAAAATAAAACGCTATATCTTGACGTCTTACATTATAGAGCGATGTTATCTAATATTTTTTAAAACTTTTTTGCCAGTTTTTAGTTTACCGGGTGTCCCTAATTAGGGTTAAGTTGAGCTATTACTATTGAAAATGGAAAAATTGAATAGCTGTTTTTCTGTTAACTTTCTAAAACGTAAAATAACAGAGAGTTGTCAAAAACTTTAAGTGGTATCCTTGAAACAATTCCTGCCTTGAGGAAGATTTAAATATGTGCCCTAAATTAAAAAAAAAATGTGTTTTAGATAAAATTAACGAAATATTTTCACGTACAATATTTCGAAATATTTTTGGCAGCTTTAACTGTACCAGGCATACCAAATGATTAGGTAATTGAGCTATTATAAAAATAAACGCTTTAATATTTCCTTTATTAATATTAAATTATTTTTTTTATGATAAACGGGTCCGACGCATTTGTGCTTGTATACAATTATTTTATACTACTACATGATTAACTTTTATTGACTCTCAGGAAATAAACAATATTAACACTTTACCATATATTTTGATCTTTTCGAGGTTGTTTAAGTAGAAAGGTACACAAAAATTACAATTGGTACAATAAATAGAAACATAAAACAAAACTCGTTCCTATATATGAGAAACATATAAGTTGCGCACGAAAATAAAAATCCTCATCTAATTATTTTTAAAAAATATATAGTTAGTTAACAATAATGCTCAAAATAATAATTAAATTTACAAAGTGGCAAAGAAATCGCGCATAATGCCTGTAACTTTTGAATTACCTCGTATCCGAAAAAGTTACCTTTATAAAAGTTGTTCAGTAAATTATTCCCTACATCCCTACTGCAATCATTTGCAGAGTGTTCCATTTAAAAAAGTAAGTTGGTCTCTATGGCAACCAAACCAGAAATGACAGGAAAAATTCATGCAGGTAGAAATGTGGGGAATAATTTACTAAACAACTTTCATAAAGGTCACTATTTCGTATACGAAGTAATTCAAAAGTTACAGGCATTATGCGCGACTTCTTTGCAACTCTGTATAATAGACGTCTATACTTTCAACAATTATATTATACTCGCCTAGCACGATTGATCAAATATTAAAGCAACAAACAGAATATTTACTTATTTAATTTTAATAAATTAAAAATATTTAAAAGAAAAATTCTGGACTAAAAATCTGATTGTTTGCAAATCATATACCGCATGATTGTGACAAAAAAAACTATTATTTTAATAAATCTTTCTTTCGATTTTATTTATTAATTTAACAATCCTTATTTTAATTGAATTTTTGAATACAACCCATCTTTGGTCGCAAAGCGAATCCAATTAAATCTAGCTAGTTTTGTCGATCTTATTTGAGTACAGTGATTTCATACGTTGAACAACTTTCGTCAACAATTACTAAATATTATGGCTTTCTCCAAAAGGGCCCAAGATATACTGATCCCCGTTTTTAACGTTATTCAACTTATTTTTAATTTTATAACATCACTACATTCCGGCCTTTAAAATTGAACCTTCAGTTAACCGTCTTAGAATTGAAAATAATTGTTAAACTCGATGTTTTCGCTGATTTTTCACATTACAATAAGGTTTTTGAAAAATCCCGTTTACTCATTGGCCCAATTTACTAGTGCACGCTCTATTCCGTAGATCTCTGGGCCAATGAGAGAATGGGATTGGATCGATATACATTACCAGGTAGTTGCCCTTTAGTGGAGCATAGAGGCCTAAAGCGTTTTCGGCAGGCTATTTTTATAAAACTCGAGGTTTTCCAGTATAAAATATTGAGGTTTTTATAAAGGCGCATCTGGGTTTCTTTTTGGAGTAAATTAATATATCCATTTTGCGGATTTTTTTCATATTTTTTGGGGTTTTTGGGTGTTTGCATGAAGGATTTGCTTGGAAAATAAATTTGGTGTGGTGTAGTTTAAAAGGGAGATTTATTTTCGTAAGATGAGGTTAGTAAGACATTTGCAATTAAACGAACAAATTAGGTACCTACATTTAGATATTTATCTTCTTAAATAAGAGTGCGGTATATTTTTTAATTTCATATTCACCAAATATAGTAATAGTAGTACTAGTAGGGGATGGAGGGGTTTTAAGCCAGGCAAGTAGACCACCTTTGACCTATTGCCGTCCACCAAATAGAAGTGGAACAATAAAAATAAAAATAAAAGATACAAAGACGTAAACTGCAGGAAAAATCTATCGTTCTGCGATGGTCTTAAATCTTTGTAGATTATAGATTGATAGATAGATGGATATAATATAAAGATTATAAAAATCACATCGCTCTAAAACAATTAAAAATCTACGAAACGATTATGAGGAACGAAGTTGTAACAAAACAAGAAAATAGACAATAAAACAACCCTCACTAGCAGCCTATTATACAATTTTTAACCTAATTACGAAGGACTTTTTCGAATTTATAATTCTATTTTAATTCGTAAAAATTCTTTGGCTATTTGTAGCATTTCCCCATAGTATCACATTATAACTTAGATGGAAATATATTAATGAATAGTAGATGTTAACTAATGCAGGCCCATCCACTAGGTCTCTCAACTGAGATCTTGCGTAGTATCCCGCATTTATTTCTCGGCTTATATAGTTTATATGGGTTTTCCATGAGAGATATTCATCAAGGTGTAATCCCAAAAACTTTGTACTCTTGTCGCCATCCAAATTATTGTTTAAGTGAATTTCCGGTTTTAATTTTGAAGTTCTGAAATTGATATAGGCAGTATTTTTAATATTCAAAATGAGAATGTTGTTTTTAGCACACGAGTCACTAAGTTCCTTAGTAGTTAAATCTATTTTATTGGTCAATTCCTCCACTGAGGTATCGTCAGCAAACATAATAGTTATTCCATTTGTTATATATTGTGGTATTTCGTTGACAAATATTAAAAATAGTAGAGGACACAGAACTGAACCCTTCTATGCTAGTATCCTTACATGCCGAATACAAGTCCTCAACTTAAATTATGAATTGTCTGCCCTTGAAATACGAACCCAGAAGATGTAATATATTGTCCCTAAAGCCGTAGCAAGACAACTTTCTGAAAATAAACTCATATTTCAAGCTGTCAGAAGCTCTGGACAGATTAAAAAAGAGACCAGCGACATGACACCCATCGTCCATTTTATTGTAAATGAATTCTACAAGGTCAGCAGCTGCTCCCTCTGTCGATCTACCCGATCGAAAGCCGTATTGGCTATCCGTCAGAACATGGTTTACATCCAAAAAGTCGACCAATCTATTGTACAGAAGCTTCTTTAATATCTTCGACAGCACATTTAAAATTGTAATAGGTCTATGATTACTGACTGTTGAAGTATCTGATTTTCTGAATATTGGAACAACAACTCCTATCTTTAGATCACTTGGAAATATACCTGTCTTGGACATTAAATTTGTTGAATATTGAAAAGGTTCTTCAAGTCAAGGCTCTGGATGAAGCAATAAGGGTTTAATCCCACAATACAGGGTGGTAAATGGAAAAGGGCAAGTTTAGCATAATTTCACGGAAACGCCATTTCTTTCCTAAAATAATTTTTCTGTTCTTCTGGGTTTTAGAATAATCACTGGTTCAGTAATTGTAAAAAAATAATATTTATTTGGAGTTTTGAAATTAACATTACGCTAGTAAATGCTGAAATATACTCGGTTTACATTATTCATTCAGATATATTCTCATTTGTGGCAAATTATAGTCAGAATTTTATATATCTTAGTGACATGACCTTTATATAATAAAGCACGTTTGGTCCCATTTAGAATTGTTGGTGAGATCTCGAGACAACACTCCTCAAACGCTTAAGGAGTTAACTCTAGCCATTATTGTGGATGTGATAACATTTCCCAAGAGTTTATTCGTAATTTGATAGATAGTATGCCTCGTCGGTGGGTTTAACAAATACAATATTGTTCTTAGTTTTGTTAACTTTTATATAGCCTTGATTATATTAACTTACTTAATTTAATTTGGAAGTGCTAATTTGTTTTCTAAAATTTGCATTAAAATGAATAAAATTATAATTAAAAAATTAAAAAACCGTATTGATATTTTGATCCATAGTTGTAAAACCTTGCATTAAATTCTGAGAAACATAACTATATCTAAATTGAATGCTGGATAAGTGTGGGCGGTCCACTGGTGTTAATAAAACCTGGTTTAAGGCCCTAAAATTCCATAATGTTTATTCTTTAATAACATAAATTATAAATATAAATTTTTATAATGTTTAAACATTATAATAATATTGTATTGCCCTTTTGTACCTCCCCCAGTTACATGTTAGTTTTGACTAGAATCTTGTCCAAAAAGTAATCTAATAAAATTTCGATGGTACTATGAGTACCTAGTTAATTTGCGTTCATTCGATGACTTATTACTGAAATTCCACAAAAAGCCTTGCTATTCTATCAACAGATTCTAAAAATACGTTATTTTTTAACAAAAAAAAAAACATGGTCAGCAAATTTAAAAGATGTAGCCAAAACAGAAATATTATTGTTAATTCGCTTTTGCTTGTTGGGCAAGAACTGAAATTATTATAATTTTTGGAGAGGTTGAAAAGTGCGCACGAAGGACGGCATTGGTTTCCAATGAAAGAAATCGAAATCGTGAAGTAAGTCACAGATATGTGCTGGATTTGGTGGCAAAGTTCTCCGGAACTGGTTCGGTGAGTAATAGAAAAATAAATAACCTACGAGTGATGAATGAAGGAGCTCAAATTAAGGTTTTGGGAAGATTTGCTGAAGAGCCCACCAGCTCCTTGCGCACAGTAGCAGAACAGACAGGAATACCACACGAGACTGTAAGAAAAGCACTGAAAATGCATAAACTCCATCCATACAAAATGTAGATACTTCAAGAACTCTATAACGATGATTTTGATAGAAGAATAGAGTTTTGTGAATTCATGAGTCGTCAAGTCAACGCCATCTCTAAAATTCTGCCGAATATCTGTTTCAGCGATGAATGTTCATTTTTTCTAAATGGAAATGTTAACAAACAAAATTGTCGATATTGGAGTGACGAAAACCCGCATATTTTTCGAGAAGGACATACACAATATCCCCAAAAAGTTAATGTTTGGGCTGGTATTCTTGGAAATGCCATTATTGGTCCTTTATTTATTGAAGGAAACTTGACAGGTGATCTGTACCTTAATATGCTTGAACATACTATTGATCCTCTTATCACCCATGAGCTAGAAACTCAAATTGATGCAGAGAGTAATTCAGTTTTACAGGAGGATTTGATAACATTCCAGCAGGACGGTGCTCCACCTCATTATTTCCTTCCGGTCCGACAGTGGTTAAACGAGAGATTCCCGGATAGATGGATTGGCAGAAGGGGTGAAGTTTTCCGAAATGTTAGGGAGGAGTTCGAAAACAGATTTTATTATTGTTTACAGGAAAATTGACAACGATTTGAACAACTTATAAGATAGTGCGTAAGTAGATCCCATGTGTTTTATTGTGGAAACTTCTCTTCTAAATAATCAATAAATAAGAAATCAATTATTTAAACTAGATTTTCTTCCTGTTATTCAACGATTTTAACGGTTCCGCCTAATCTTCTAATCATTTGTACTACAAGGAGACCCAATGCAATAATTTTTGTGTAAACACTAACCTGAAAGCCAAAATCTCAATGCAGGCAAGCTTAATTGTTTCTGCAACTTTGAGACGCGATTATTCGGACACCTCTGGACAAAAAGCAATAAAGTAGGATATCACTGAAAAGAGAATTGAACGGCCCTTTAAAATGATGTGCCACTTGACCCCCATTCCCATTTAAGATTCTAAGGGTGACATCTAACCTTCCTAGGGGGTTGAAACAAGAAGGCTAAAACTATTCGTTTAAAGTGTCCCCCTTACAAATAAAATTGACGTGTCTTTATGATTTTTCATATTTTTAACTGCAAGAAAGATATTAAGGGTGGGAAGTTTTCAAATTGATACCCTTTATGTTTTTAAATATCATAGAAATAATTTCCAATCGAAAATTTCAACTTAATAGCAATTATTAAGTCAAATAGACTTGATAGTACGTAAATAAATAAGTATGTTAAACTTCGAACCTAGTCCACTTTTAACTATGATTAAGTGGTATTATACAGGAAATAGTTTAAGAGCAGGGTCCGAATTGTTTTCAGTTTAATTCACTGATAAGCCTATCCCTCCCATTTCATTAATTAAACTATTAAACTTATCATTAGTAAATTTTAGTCAAAAGGCACTGTAATAAATAACTATAAATGCTTAACTCAGAATGTCAATAGAGCTGAAGAAAGGGATAATAGAAATTTTGATATTTTACTGCACCCAGAAGAAACTAAAATGATTAGCACGAGGATTCTTGGGCAAGCCGTAGAAAAACATCAAAACACAGTGTTGCGCACTTTAAAAAAACATAAATATTTTCCTTACAAATATGAAAAACATCAAGAGCTACGGCAAGGTGATGAAGAACGGAGAATGGTATTCTGTGTTGAGGTAATCGAAAGAGCAAATAATAATAGGGATTTCTTGAGAAATATTTGTTTTACTGATGACTGTACATTTACCCTCAACAACGAACCAAATGCAATTCCTGACGTAAAAAAACATTGAAGAACCGGGTTCAAAATTGCCGGTATTGGATCCAAGAAAATGAACATCGTCTTGTTCATACTCGGACTTAATATCCACAAAAAATAAATGTTTGGGGGAGAATTGTAGGACATTACATTATTGGATCATTTTTATGGAAGGCAACCTTACAGCAGTAACCTATTTGGACTTACTACAAAATCGAATTGAACCCGCACTAGAAGAAGTTGTAGGGGAAAATCAGGAGATCTGGTTTTCAAAAAATTATAATATAATTTTTCTGTAAAATGTACAGGGGTTCCAATACTTAGCCACCTCAAAATTTACGCGAGATTTTCTATGTTTAACTAAGCCATTCATCACCCGGTATAATAATTCTTCTATCAACCGATAAAATTTTCTTAGTCCAGGGAACAATTCCTTCAATTTTTCTCCTATATGTAATAAACCCCCTATATTTTAATGTAAGTCTTCAGGTTTTAACTCCAAAATCGATAAAACTAAACACTTATCAACAATAAAACTTTTTAAAAAATACACCCTATAATATATTCTATAGCCGTTCTTGCTAAATTTCATATCGCGAGCTGGATTTTAAAAACCATGAAAATGAATTTTAACTCTAAAGATCAATAAACATGTTCAGGTAGATTCTCCTTGAAGGGGTTTCAATGTGGCATGAGATTTTCTTTTGATCCTCGAGGAGTTTTAAACGGGTTACCCTCTTTACAGTACATACGCCTCTATATATAATGTAGCGACATCAGATTATGTGAACAAGAGATGCATCAGATAATATCTTAAAACCAGCATTTGTGGTGTGTATTTTAATGCCTGTACACAGTAAAAAAGTGAGTGTTAAATTTAACACTCAGTAGGGTATATTAACCAATCTTGTAAAAAAGACATTTTTTTGAATGGTTCTTTTACTTTATGATAAGTGTTAATTCTTCTTATTTATGGGTAGGTACATTTACACTATCGAGTGTAAATTAAACTCACAGATTGTAAACTTATCCTTCTGGAGTGTAAAAGAAATAATGAGAGGTGTGAGTAAACCATTTTTTAATGGTAATTTGTGATTAATTAGTGTAAATATCATATTGTTGTAGTGTAAATTTTATTTTATTTGGGTGTGACTTTACTATAGTGAGTGTAATAAAATAATCTACCCAGGGCTAGAATACTTTCCACTTTGTTTAAATCATTTAATCCCGTATCAACCTAACCGGGCGTTTATAATTAAAATTTAAAAAACTATGCAATCAAGATGTTTCACATTATTAACCTCTGCTTAGTTTGATACATGATTGAATGACTTAATTAAAGCCGAAAGTAGTAGCCCCTAATATATATAAATCTTTAGATCGCCTGGAAAAGGTTTGTTAAATGAATGAAAATATTGAGTATTATTTATCGTTTATTTATAAACCAAATGATGGTTACAACAGAACTGGAAAACCCTGTGATATTTTTTACACTTATTATTTATTGTAACTAGTTAAACAAAATGACACACCTATTAATTATAGTTTACAATTTAGTAAATACAACATATACAGGGTGTTCCTTAATGACATGCTAATATTTAAGGAGGTGATTCCTCGATACATTTTAAGAAAAAAACTTCATATGAACGTATGTCCTAAACGTCTTAACTTTTGAGATACAGGGTTTTAAAGTTTTCAAAAAAATAATTAATTTTTTAATAATAACTTTGATACTATTATAATAATCTATGAAATTTGGTACACATCTTCTATGCATTAAAAAGCATTTTCTGATGTACAAAAAATTTTATTATTTTTACCAGTGGCGTCTGTACGGGTTTTGCATTTAATAGTTTCGGAGAAAATGATGGTACGCCACTGCCTTCTTTTTAAATAAAAATTATTTTCAAAATCTTCATTCATTTCTGAGCAAATTTGATCTCTTGATTTTCTTTCGTCCGACGCATGGTTTTCGCTTAAAAAATAAATTTAATTGAACACAGACATTGTGATAGGGGGCTTTTTAGACAAGATTTCAGCACAACAGTCACATCTTCAGATTTTCAGCGATTTGACCCTGAAGTAAAACGAATTTTATATTTTTTAAGCGAAAACCATGCGTCGGATGAAAGAAAATTAAGAGATCAAATTTGCTCAGGAATGAATGAAGATTTTAAAAATACTTTTTATTTAAGAAGAAAGCAGTGGCGTACCATTATTTTCTCCAAAACTATTAAATGCAAAACCCGTACAGACGCCAATGGTAAAAATAATAAAATTGTTTGTACATCAGAAAATGCTTCTTAATGCATAGAAGATGTGTACCAAATTTCATAAAGATATTATGATGGTATCACAGTTATTATTAAAAAATAGATTATTTTTTTGAAAACTTTATCTTGTAGGGATGCAACTTCTCCTGCTTAAACAAATTTTTTACTGACTGATGAGACACATTAAAATCCATTGCCATTGGCCTGGATGATTGTGTTGGATTTTCATGTATTGAGAGCATGATATCCAAAGCATTGTCTCCCCCAGTTGCTGTTTTAGGTCGACCTGATCTAGCGACTTCCCTAACACCGCCTGTTTCTCGAAATTTCTTTACCACTCAACATACCGTTGACTAATACGAGGTAACTCAAAAGTTACAGGCATTATTCGCGACTTTCTTGCCACTCTGTATATTATTAAAGGCTTACATTCTGGGGATCCGCTTTTGACCTTTTTTTAAATATGTGTCTGTTCTCATTGTAATGCCACGGACTAGTTATGTTCTTGCATTTATTTAATGCAAACATGTTTTTATAAAAACAGAGGAAAAAATAATCGCGTCAGAGTTTGTTTTGCGAATATTCCAAATACGGTTTTTCTTTTTAAAAAAATACTAACGTATACATGTTTTGTTTACAAGTAGGCATACTCAATTTTATTTATATTATGTAAGAAAATAAATTAAATCCACATGGCAAGTTCACATGCTGTTTAAAATTGATAAAACAAATTCAATTTGCTTTTATTCAGCGAAGTTTGTAGCAAATTGTCTCTCGTATTTTTCAATGTCACACAGAAAAGGGTACACTAAAAAAAAACGAGCAGTGTGTTAACCTGAATGGATTTTACGTCATGTTACCAACACGTCTATTTTCTGCCGACAACAATAAAATTGATGGCGTGACTTCTGGTCATTTGGCCGAATGATATTCATATTCCGAAAAACACAATCCCTGTCCGGAACGGTTTTAAGGGTCAACTGCTATAAAAGTTGTATACCGGTTGGCAACCAGATTTCTAGAGCCAGGTTTTCAAATTTTTATTAAAAAAAAACATTACCGCAATTTTTGCGAGCGCAATTAATTTCATTATACAAGTTTACGAATAATACTTACCAGAAAATGTACGCCACTGACTTGTTTATATTTTATATTGGTTTCGGGTTTATCAGCTAAAAACACAACTTTTTTGTCTCTTGAAATTTCTTCATATCTTACTTCGTTTTCGAGAACAAGAAATAAATATAAGCCATTGCATCTTGAACATTTTTTTAATAAATACGTTTTTTCTGTTTCAGTTAAGAAAGCCCGATACGTTGGAGCCCAGGGTAAGTAAAATGTACATTAAAATAAGGTATTGTGAGTTTTCAGTAAAATATTAAACTACACTCACCGACATAAAATTCGGGACAACCAAAATTAAGATCAAATATAATGTATGATAACTTTTTCTTCCATAGTCCGATTTCAACCTTTTTCTTTTCAAAATGTAGATAATTGTTTCGGTTTTAATTAATTTTATTCAATTTTCAAAAATACAGCTTACATGTTGATATATAAAGGACAATAAAAAAGTATATTTTTCCTCTTAAGTTTGTAACATTCTGTAGAGTAATTTTGCAATGTAAACTACACTGTATATGCTCTTTTGCACAGTTTGATTCATTTTTAACATTTTGCTATTTTATTCTTCTCGGTATCGTTATCGGTTTAAGAGATATGAATTTTTGCAACAATTATAGAAAACACTGTTGATTTTTTTGTCAATTTATTCTGCATTTATCAAACAGCTTTATCAGATATTTTAAGCATTTAGAACGTTTCGTGAATGAATTCCGAATTTTTTTTTATTTCACGATGCCTTTGTCATCCAAAGATTCAGCTAGAGCCATTGCTCTTCATGATGTTGGTTATTTCTATAGAGAAGTGGCGGATATGCTAGGTTTTACAAAATCTAGCGTGGAAAGAGTCGTTGCAAGATCTCGTGAGACTGGAAGTTATGGTAAAAGACTTGGATCTGGAAGAAGTCGTGCTACTTCCGCCCTTGATGATTGCTTCATTGGACTCTCAGTTTTAGGAGATCGTCATATCAGTGCAGTAGTGATAAGAAATGAACTCCAAAGAGTTCGTTAAGTTGCTGTCAGTGAAACAACAGTTAGAAGGAGACTTAATGAAGTCAATTTACGGGCCAGAAGACCAGCAACTGGACCAGAGCTCCTCAGATAGCAGCTACTTATTACACATCTTTTTGCGTAAGAACACATTAACTGGAACCTTGAAAAGTGGTGGCAACTTCTATTTTTAGACGAGTCCAGATTTTGCCTGAGGTCTCCTGACAGACGAGTAAGAGTATGGACACAACAAAGGGAGAGATTCGCCCAATGTAATTTTAGCGAAAGGGTTAGCTTTGATGGTGGATCCGTTATGGTGTGGGTCGGTATTTCATTTGACGCTCGAATAGAACTTGTTTTTTTTTGACAAAGGACCTGTAACTGCCCAAAGGTACATTAAAGAGATTCTGGAAGCACATGTTGTTTTGCACAATTTATCGGTAACGAATTCGTCTTCACGCATGGCAATGCCTTTCCACATACTGCTAGAATAGTGGCACAATATTTAGAAGAGGTTGGAATAAACGTTATGCTCCGGCCCGCTCGTAGTCCTGACATTATTCCGATAGAACATGTATGGAACATTTTAGGTAGACGAATCAGGAAACGCCGAGGTCAGTTATTGACTCTCCAACAGCTCCGAAATGCTCTGGAAGAAGAATGGGGTGCTATTCCACAAGAGGATATCCAAAACCTAATTAGAGGAATGAATCGACGTTTAGTAGCTGTTATAAGGGCTAGAGGAGGTAACACGAGGTACTAACTTTTAAAACCCCTACTTTTATGTTTCAATTAAAAATAGACTTGATCAGAAAGTGTAATGTTAATTTCAAAAAATCATATCTCAAACCGATAACGATACCGAGAAGAATAAAACAGCAAAATGTTAAAAATGAATCAAACTCTGCAGAAAAGCATATCCAGTGTAGCAGTTTACACTGAAAAATTACTCTACACTCTACAGAGTGTTACAAACTTAAGAGAAAAAATATACTTATATATTTTTCTGTATATTTCAACATCTGAACTGTATTTTTGAACATTGAATAAAATTAATTAAAACCGAAACAATTACCTACATTTTGAAAAAAAAAAGATTGAAATCGGACTGTGGAAGAAAAAATTATCATACATTAAATTTGATCTAAATTTTGGCTGTTCCGAATTTTAAGTCGGTGAGAGTATATGGTGATAAGTTTTTTTAAAAGCCGAAATACTCTAATTTCGTTGGACAATTATTTATTTGTATAACGCTTTCCAAATCTATTTACTGGATGCTATTATTTCCCCCGCCAGAAGGGGCGGTTTTGTCGAGATTGTTTAAAAATAATCATTCAGCCCTCCCCTGCATTTCGCGCGATGCCCGTTTCTCCAAGGAAATCCCGACCTTCGCAGGTGATAGTAGAATCATCATCAGTGTGGGATCAGTTCGAGAAAGATCATTGATATAGATTACAAATAAGAGGGAGTCAAGTATTGACCCTTGTTATACATCCACTCTCACCTCCCTCACTGCCCATTACACCCCATGAGCTTACACTCTGTAGGTCCTATTAGAAGGGTAGTTAGAAATCATTGCAATCGCTTAATCCATATTTTTGGCAGTCTTTAAGAAGTATCTCGTGCGAGACCCTATTGAAGGCTTTACTCAGGTCGCAGAAGGTGCCTTCCAAAGCCTCCTGGACCCTCGAGGTCAGATCTAAGATACCCAGGGTGGCGCTACGATCCTCCCTGAAGCTAAACCGTCTGTCTGTAAAACGTAATAGCCAAACACTTCTCAAAGACCTTTGATAGTATAATAAATGGTGATATCGGTCTATAGCTAGAGTTGTCGTCTGGATCTCCCTTTTTAAAGGTAGGTACCACTATCACCCGCTTGAGAATATCAGGAAAGACCCAGTCATTATTTATTTAATTATTTATTCAATTTTTTCTCCATATGATTCAAAAAATGTATATTGGATGCGTCAATAAACAGTATATCAATAATAAACATTCTTAAATATATCTTTGAATTGGACGAAGTAAACGAAACAAAATCGACAAGACACACTTATCGTTCATGACACAAGATTTATTTGTACAACTAGTATCATTAAGCATACTAATTGGTTTGCACTTTTGTGTGGCAGCCGATGTCAGTGATCATAGGTAGTTAGTAGATATTACACGCGTTTAAAGTAGTCAGAGTGACTATACAATACACTTCCTATAAGTACGCTTCTTAAATGTTGTTTGTACCTGACAAAATCTTGGATGCTTCTGGTGCTCGCTGGGAGCTTGTTATATGTCTTTATCCCCATGTTTAATGGAGACTTCTCATACAAGGATGTGCTGTATTTAGGAATGGAGAGCGGAGAGGACAGTCTGGTCTTCATGCCCTTGTTGATTGAGTCGCATGTTGTAAAGCTAGTTTTCTTGTAAAAAGGAACAATTTGTAGTAAGACAGAGAAAATATGGACATTGGGTTGTACTTTTCAAAGATTGATGCAGCATATGCATCCCGCTGTGCTTCATCCAAGACACGCACCAATTGTTCATGACACAAGATTCATTAATACTCACAACTAGTATCATTAAGCATACTAATTGGTTTGCACTTTTGTGTGGCAGCCGATGCCAGTGATCACAGGTAGCTAGTAGATGTTACATGAGTTCAAAGTAGTCAGAGTGCTTCATCCAAGACACGCACCAACCGCTTCTGCAGAATAAAAAGTCTATTAATTTTTGGCGAAGAGCACTAAATGATAATCCCATAAGACAGGCGACCCATTACATGTGCGTGGACTCATTATATATACGATTAAGAGAGTTATTAGCATGCTTGGTCAAGGGACTAACAATTAAATTCAGAGATAGTAGATAGATGCTTTTGATAAATTTTTACTTCGCTTGTCCAGTTCAGCAAAATGTCTTGCTTCTCAACAAGAGTAACTTCCTGACAGGTAAGCTCATTCCCAGGCGCTAGAAGAGCTAAATATAAAGTAACGAAAAGAAAGGGTCCTATTTCCATTTATAGCGTGTCTGGATCTGGTGACTATTAAAGCCGTTCAAATTCAAAAAGGCGGATTTTTTCAACGTTCGAAGGAAAAATAATAATAAAAAAATTGCGAATTTCGAAAATAATTAGATTCCGTCCCTGTTCGAAAGTATTAACTTGCGGCAATAAATTATTTTAATCTATATAGACAAAATTGTGTAAAGCTCGACGGAAACCTAATCCTGGGGTAAACCTGACTGGATTAATTGATGGTATTACAAGCGTGGCTTAATGGAAATTCACTTGGTAAAGTTTTAAAGTCAATTAAGCGATTGATTAGAGTTTTCATTGAAAAAAGAAATTAAAAATTTATAGGGGGATTAAGAGCCAAGTAAAAGGGATTGACTTATACCCCCACACCTTGCACCTTTTTTAACTTTTACTCTTTAACATTTTAGCCTCTTAAGCTTTCAGGAAACTGCCCTATTATTAAACAAAAACACGAGCTTCCTTAAATGATCTTGACAAATATCCTGCCGAAACGTTCCATTAGCAACATCAGGAAGTGTCAAGGAATGTGATACCGTTGCTACACTTAATATAAGTGCTGTCTTACAAGTTCCTTTCGAAATCCTGCAGTCTGGCAAATAAAAACAAAAGTATGTTTTCCACAAAGATGATTCTAGTATAATGCATTGAAAGAAAATGCTTTCGCGAAGTAAGCTACGCAAATCTTGAACAGGAATAAAGAGAATTTTAATAACCTAAGTAAAAACTTTTTCTCATTCTTTGCATTAAATGGTTACAGCTGTCTTGATTTGATTCATAACTCTTGACCTTTTAGAACGATTATCTATTAGAACTATTTAGAAAAAAATCCATTTAAGTAGCTATTACATTACTTAAAAACCCTCCAGACAGGGCACTGGATCTAAATCATATTATTTCTTGCTTTAGCTACACTGGATCTTCTAAAATATAAGTTTGGATTTGAAATAAATACCTAACTTGCTTTCACTGTGCTCAGCTTCGTCTGAAAACGGCTTAATAACATTACAATTTATTGACCGATTTAAACAAAATTTGGTACACTTATGTATGAGGATCTGATGTACCGAATGACGATATTGGCGTTGTTGCCAGCTTTTTAGTTTGTCTGGAATTAAAACGAATTTTATATTTCTAAATGTAACACCCTGTAAACTTTTCATTTATATTTTTTGCTTTAAATTTGTTACACTTTTGGTGCACCATACTTTGTTCCTAATATCAGTAGTTTTCGAAATAACGACGTGATTTGAAAATATCAACAAATTGTGTTCTACTGATTAGTAAATAAAACACCAGGTCAGTTTTGATGTAAAGTCATAAAAGCTGTAATTTTTACATGCAAAAATGTCTTTAACTGAAAGTGAAAGAATTAGAATTCTTATGATGAGAAAATATGGCGATAGGGTCAGGTCTTACGAAGATGTTAAAAATCTATTTAATGACGCATTTCAAAACCGAAATCAATTTCAACAGCAACTGTTCTAAAAACTGTCCGACGGTTCGAGGAAACTGGAAATTGTAGAGTAGGCGACGATCAGGACGACCAGAAGTAGTAGATGAAGAGAAAAGTTTAGACATTTTACAACATATTGTTGAAATCCCTGTTTCTTCATTAAGAAAAATTTCTGAAGTAAGTGACGTCTGCTTCAAATCCGTCCATAATATATTAATAAAACATAAATATCACCCTTTCAAAATACATGTAGTTCAAGAGTTATCAGAAGATAATTATGAGCGAAGAATTGAATTTTGTTATATAATGATGTCAAGGTTTGACCTAAATAACCAGTTTTTCAAACTTATAGTATTTTCGGACGAAGCAACATTTATGTTAAATGGTAAAGTCAATAGACACTGCAGGTTTTGGGCAAATGAAAATTCCCACTGGATGAGAGAAAGTCATACACAACGCCCTGGAATATTGAATGTGTGGGCTTGGCTTCTGGGTAACCAAGCGGTCGGTCCATTTTTTATTGATGAAAATTTGACATCACAACTTTACCTTGCGCTCTTGGAAACGCAAATAGTACCTATTATACGAAATGTGACAGGTCACAATCAAGCCAAATCCGACCAAAGATTGCTTAAACATGGGGTGCCTCAAGGATCCATTCTGGGACCCATGTTATTTTTGATCTATATCAATGACATCCACTCGGCTGCTACAGAGGGCAAGGTCATCATATTTGCGGATGATACTACAATAATTACAGATGCCGATGCGGATGCAGCGGCCTTGGGTCGGAGAATGGATGCAAGCCGTACTAAATTAATGGAGTGGTTTATTGCAAACCGTCTTACTCTGAATGCAGATAAAACAGAGACAATCATCTGTAGTCCCAGGTCTCACGAGTTTAAAAATCACGCATCAGCGAAGTTCCTCGGCGTTTATGTGGATCCAACCCTAAAGTTTGACTATATTTGCAAAAGGGTCTCAGGTTCCATCTTTGTACTAAGAGAATAGTCGGCGGTGGTGGATGTGCATGTGGGAGTGACTATTTTCCACGCCCTGGTTCAGTCTCTTTCCTGCTATGCTATCTTGGTGTGGGGCCACTCCTCCCATGCGGAAAGGGTATTTGCTCTCAAACGCAGAGCAGTGAGGGTCCTCGCTCATCTCAAGTATCGAGCAGACGCAACGGGGGGGGGGGCGTACAGGGACCTGAAGATTCTTACCATCTCATCTAGGTATGTTCTTGAATGTTTAATGTATGCAAACAAATATATCAGACAGCTGCTGATGTCCATGATCACAACACCCGAGGCAGAAATAACCTAAATATCGAATTTCTGAGACTGAGCAGGTCATGAAATGCCACTCTCCACTATGCCCCGGCCTTTTCCAATAAAGTACCGAATGCTGTGAGGGACCTTAAGTGTGGCAGGTTCAAGAGTGTCGTTAAGCACTACTTGACTGAGCGACCATTTTATAACATCAAAGAGTTCCTGGATCATACGGTTGTTTTAACAGTGTAAAAGGGCGAAAAGTACTTGTTAAGTGTATTGTAGAAAGCGTGCGTGTTATTGTAATGTGTAATCTAATTTTTATTATATATATTTTAATACTTATTTGAGATACTTGCTTTTAAACATATTATGGTTTTAATGACAACTATTGACTTTTAATTGATATTTTTAAATTTATATGTTGACGTATGTAAAAATTTCCAATTTTAAACACGAATTAAGGCATTGCTGGAGTACTGTTCACATATTTCGGGCACTGCTCCTAAACATACCCTAAGATTGTTCGATTCCATTCCAAGAAGAGACATTCGCTTGATCGGTGACCATGATCTGACAAACAACCTGGAAAGCCTTGAACATCGAAGGCAGGTTGGCGATTTGAGTCTATTTTACAAATATTTTCATGGCAAGTGTTCAACTGAGGTTCCCCGCTTTATTCAACCCTGAGCAGAGCATAGTCGAAAAACACGACGAGCCACTGCAGCCCACCAGTACGTGGTTGAGCTTAGTGTCCCTCGAATGACACTGTTTAAAAATTATTTTATCTGGAGAACGTCATCACTCTGGAACGACCTCCCTGATGCCGTGTTCCCCAACGAGTATAATCCCCAAAGATTTGAGACCAACGTGAATTGTGTTCTGCGTACACGCACCGCTCGCAGAGTGCCATAAAGATTGATACTGCAGTACTGTGACATGAAAGAAGATAAATGTTTTCATTGAAAAATTATAGCTTATTGGGAGGACAATAATTGTATTATCTTCTTCTTTTCTTCTTCTTACTTTAATCATTACTTGACACCCCTATGTGGATGGACTGTTGTGGAGTAGAGCAGAATACCACAAAGTAAAAAAGCTCATTTATAAGTTCTTTATTGAGAAATATTCACCAGAAGAAAAACAAATCACGAACATTGTAATTAAATGATTTTAAGGGTTTTAGATGTTCGCTATTCATAGTTATTAATATAATCAAATTTGAACTGAGCCCCTGGGGAAATAGGAATTAAGGGTAATTAATGTAGGATATGCCAAACTATCTCTTGGGTTCTCTAATATGACTGTAATTAACAGATCGTTAATAATATTGATCCCTGTCGTATCTTGCTCCTTGAACGTTTAAGCCATATAAGTTTTGGGATCATCATGATGAACCCAACAGCTTAATTGATGTATGAGGCAAATTTTTTGCTATTTTTTGCAGACGTTCCTGCTTGCGACTTATTAATTACAGTAATTTAAAACAATGTCATAACGAAGCTAATGAAAGAACAAAGTTTTACGAAATCACTTTAGGTGTCCCGTTATTCTTTTATTTATGAAAATTTAACATTCCAAAACACAAAGTATATTTACTGATAACGTAAAACGATTAGGATATTTTCCATCTAAAACAAGCGTGTCCTCTCCAAATGCAAGAGTCAAGAGAACAACCAAATAATTGTATTATCCTTTTCCCCCCACGCACACAAATCCCGGTTTGTTTTTATACAATTTGAAATTTAGAGGATTTTAATTTGAATAAGTAATCGAGACGAATTAGCATAATGAAGTCAAATTTACTGAACAATCTTTTATAGGGTGACTTTAAGTACTATAATGGTGAGATTAATAATAATTTAAGAAAGATTGTTTTTACGAGCAATATTCAAACCCTTAGCCTTTGACTTAATAACTATATAATTATTTTCTACCATCGCAATAGCACCACAATTAACTTAATTTTCTTGCAGATGTTGAAAAGAAAATAATTGAGATTTCTCCCTTATTTTAGCTTCCCAGTTCAACACATACGTCACACTTAAGCTCCAGAATGTCAAGTCAACAACTGTAACAGTCAAGGGTGCAACGCCATGTTGGGAACAAGATTTTTTATTGTAAGTGCTTTAGAAAATATTAATTATCCTATTTCCATAACTCTGCATATAAATTTTTCGAATATTTTATACGACATATTAAAAAATATTTCCAATCCCATAGAATATTAAATATATTATCTCTTAATAAGGTTTTGGTTGGAGTTTAGGGGAGGAAAATACGGCTATCAATATTTTATTAGATTTTTGAACGTTATGAAATAATATTTTAAGTGTTATATGACAATAAAAACCACAGCAATATGCATTACAGTTGAAATTTACATATTTTAATAGAAGTTTTACCGCCGATGTAAAACTCGTACGAATCGAAAAACAAAACTTTACGAATTATTTTGTTTTGGTTGTGTTTCGTGCCGTTGTACCTTTTTGTAATTAATTTCATAAAGTTTGTTAAGTAACTCGTAGAACTGGTTTTGAGTTTAGGTCCGGGCTATCCTGAAACACAAATATAATTAGGAAAACAGTTAATTGTGTTTAAACATAAAACTGTTACTGGACCCCAGTAACTATCAAATGTATATGATTTAAAGTTAGATATTAATGGCATTTAAAGAAAATACCTGGCGATTGAGGCATTTTTGACAACAAAATTACACATTTTTTACGGCCTTAAGTACACCTATGTAATGTCACCCGATTTCCAGGCTCTAATTATTTAATTTAACATAAATCTCTTATCCAGGCAAAGTTGTAATTTCTTAAATTAAAGAAAACCAACGCAGTAAATACACCAAAGTAAAGTGCTTCCTTGTACGAAATGCGAAGTCTATACAAGCTATTTCTATATACAAAGTAGTAAATTTAGTTCAATGTTAATCTTAAAGCGAGCGAACTAACCAGCTTTTAGCAAAATACGAACTTGCTTGTTTAATTACTTTAATGTGTAGTTTAAATTTAACATAGTTGCAACCGTAAAAGAATGAGGGAGCGTCATAAGTCTGCGAATTATGACTGTATGAGTCATCATTACATTTTCAAATGCACCTTTTTCTTTTTCTTTTGATAGGACAGGTTCCTGTCTGCTCTGTAATGTTCTCTTGTGTAATCAAATCGTCTACCTCTCATGTCATTGCAATCGTTCTGGTCGGTTCCTAACTAGGTGGTCTCTCGATTAGAGACGTCATGCCACCTTACAACAGCTTGTGCTCTTAATTCTGTTAGCGTAGCTTCATTCCTCATCCTACCTCTGAATGTGCTACCCCTTATAATAACTCTTAGGATTTCTATTTCTGTCGTTATCAATAGGAACTTCTTGTGTTTTTCACGCTACGTTATTACGGCTCCAAACATTCCTTGTTTGTCCGTTTTTAACGTTACATTTTATAACCTTACTCTCATGAAAAATTTAAATTCGTCTTTGTGTTGATATAATTTGTATGGGTTCTTGTTGCGTTATCATTAGATGGTAGATGGTGACTCACCAGACATCACCTGCTCTTTAAGCTAACGTTTTGTCGCTGTGTCGATGTCTCCGGTTTTCAGGGTGGAAAATGCTATGATGATGGTTCCAAGATCAAAATGCTCCGGAGATAAACTTGCTCCCCGATGAACAAGGTCGCGAAGCTAAATTATTTGCCATCAGCTTAACTCGTAGCTGAACCAACTCGGATTCCAAACCACGATGGTGACTTTGCTAGTTTGTTGGATCTTTTCTTAACTTCCAACCACGGCTTGTACACTGTCACTGTCAAGCCTCCTTTAGAAACGTCTGACCACAACCTTATTTCGGCACTGAACAAGCTACGCAAGATCTGGCATTATTACATCAGCTATGTGGGATGACCTAAGGGACCATTTTTGAACCCTTTCTTGGCGGAACATTTGTTTTACCTCTGACAATCCATCCATCTATGCTAGAGAAGTATCGGATTTTATCTTTACTGGCATGGGAGCCTTCCTCCCTTTCTCAAATAAGTTATTTCTGATATTATCATCACCAGTCTTAAACGAGATTGAAAACTTTACGCGTTTAATGAATCTACAACTATAAAAATTATTTTCTATGACCTAGCTAAAAAAACATATCATTTATTAATCATTTTTACTAATTCCTTATGGTATAATTACGTCTGCCATAAGACTTCGCATGGTGTGGACACTTCTTGAGGGATATTTTTCCATTCTTTAACAATAGCTTTTCGATACGGTTTAAAATAGGAAACACCTCAACATTATCCTATTGCCAAAAATTATGAAGAAGTTGTTTAAAGTTCATGACGGTGGCCTAGTTTTGGGTTCACCTGTACGTTTAGTTAAGTGTTTTGAGTGAAATTGTGGTTATATAAGTAAATGAGATGAATAATTTGTTGTAATTTTATAATTCAAGTAATAAAAATATATACCTAAAAATTATAATAATTTTGCTCTCTTTTTTCCGGATACTTTCTAGACGGACTATACAAATGCTCATTAAAATAAGTAGTAAATAACATTTCATTTATTATAGTTTTAATTTTAGCGAGACAAGCAATCTAAATACCGGCTTATTAATAGAAGTATGGAGCAAAGGGATGATATGGGACCGTGCTATGGGGTACCACTGGATACCGTTACAGACTGTTCACTACACAATCGAGGTAAGTAGTTTTGCAAAACAGATTAACATTCTACTCACACCTCGCTTATTGTTACTTTTCTCCGTGCTGTTAAACATTTTAAAATATTCTTGTTATAAAAGCTTTAAAAATAAAACTTTAAATGCTCAGGAAATGAACAAACTGCGAAGTTTCATACGCTATAATAGCATTATGCTCATTAGAAGCTAAAAAATAAAAGAAGATTATTGTTGTGTTCGTTCGCCAGCAAGGATTTAAATTTTTTGTTAAAATATTGTAGTCGGCTTGTTAGATTTAATTTTGAATAACTAAGCTATACGCTGCAAATTACATTAGAGTAAATCTGGCTTTGTTTGTGTCTAATAGTACGATAAAAGTTACATAGAATTTAATTGAAAGGGTAGATAGTCGAAAGAAGACAATAAAATAGGACTAACAAGTGTTTGTTAACGTTTCGCTTTAATGGTATAAAGCTTCTTCAGGTCTAAAATAATGACACATAAAATCACAAACTACTCTTAGCGGTAGAATGGCTAAGAAATTGTTAGAATAAGCTTTAAACCATTAAAAAAATGTTGCATTCATGGATCGATTAATAATTACTATTATTATGTTCGTTTTCAAATGAAACCTCTGTAATAATAACCATTGTGATCCTCATTTTGTAGGAAGGCAACGGTCAATGGTTATCACTAGATGCCGAGTTGGTAATGAAAGATGGGGAAGTAGTTGGAACCAAAATGGGCACCGGACATTCTCTTTTGGTCGATTGCCGCTTCGAACTGCCTTTCGGTGAGTGGTGCCTTTACTTATTGATAATTGAATTGCAATAATTAGGAATCCAGTAATCAAACAAAATATTTATTAAAATGAGTGATGTTTGTCGATTCCATCCAACCACTTGCGTCTCAAGTAAATTCGCACGACTTAAGATTTAATTTCAACTTGAAGCCACTACAGAGAGCAAATTTTGCGGCCCTAAAAGTGGATAATCCCCTCCAAAAGCAAATATTGGTTTAGCCTATGAGATTTCTGTTGCTTTATTTGAAACACAAATAAGATAAGATAAAGAAATCGAATTAGATCTATTGTATAATCTATTTGTTATTCCAATGATACTCCGGGCCATAATTAATATTATAAATGATACTTCGGGTTTGGCTCGCTAGCGCTACCCTAAAAACTCCTAATTAGAGGCGGATATCTCTGTAAACAGACACTGTTGTTTCGACTTGAGTTGTAATTCAGCTCACGCTTTCCCTTGACGTAGTTTAATCTCGGGACTCAAGCAAGTCTAAAGTTAACTTCTGACATTCGGTTTGCTTAATCTAAACAAAGTTGTTACGTTGCTACGATAGTACTAACCTTATTCGTTGAAAACTTTAACTAAACATCATTTACCTCAAGTAAGAATAATATAATTAATTTGTTTAGTGTTTAGGTATACTATTTCATATCTCCAGAAAAACAACTTATTTCTGGGAAAAACTTATAGAGCGTGGGAGGTTAAAATCAACCCTAATTACTACCACTTATATAAAGTTCTCTTGACGCAGCGTTAGAGTTGCCAACGAACATATCTGGCCCATCGCTGAACATCTGTCTTGCCTCATATTTCTTTATATCTCAGTCTTTATAATATAAGATTGTATGACACACGCTTTTTCATATTTTGGTTTTAATTTATAGCTATATGACACACACTTATTTTTGTAAAGATATTAGATTTTTTGATGGGAGTCTTAAAAAGTTAAGTTATTTTAGTTTGTAAAAGTGTTTGTGCTGCTTTTCTAATAATAGGACAACTAACGTCCCGTCATTATTTGATTTGGTAACTTAAACGTTACCTTTTTAGAGACAAGACTGCCTTAAATTACCTTTGCTGACACAATATATTTTCGTCTCACAATTGCTTATATACCGTTTAGTTATCAGTGCATTTATAAACAACACAGTCAGTCGTTTATAGAAAAGTTTGGAGCTTCTCCGGAAATAAGTGAGGCGTAAACCTTTCGGTTTTCGAGCATCCTTTGTGTCTGCTCTCTCAGCTTTGATTGACGTTACATGTAGTAATATCTTTGTATTATATTATTCAACCGGTCGGGTCGCCTTGTTCCTGTTTTCGCTGTGCTGTACAAGCACCGATGAGAACATCAAACATCTAGTGCTCGTGAAGTTTCTGAACGGAGAAATGATCTGGTTAAATACACTTTTTCAAATCCTTGTTCCGTTCATAAACAATTTCACCTTCTATTCTTAATTTAAAACTGCTTAGATTCGGACTTCTGTAGATTTGATGATAAATTCAATAGATAGATTGCCGGCCATGGATTTTTCATTGTCTCCTTTAGTGGCTGATTATGAATACTTTCGAAATCGAATATTGTCACAACTGGGGTTTTTTTTCCCATGCAGCCTGGAGGAAACCCAGCATGTCTCGTTGGGGGCTGTCAGACTGATAGCACTTCTTACTTTAATTATGTCTTCACACTTAGTTTCACCTAATAGATAGGTTCTAATGACATTAGATTTTTTTAAATCTTAAAATACCTTACGCTGATTACACTATCAAAGACCTTACTGAAATGTAGGCCTTGATCAGGTTGCTGACGTCTAATTTCTTGAACGTAACGGACTTATTTATTACCGTTACAGATCCTGAGAATATGGACGCGTCAGATTTGCAAAGAAAACTGGAAACATTAAATAAATGGATTGATATGGAGGCCAGAACTGAACAAGTCAATCGGCACTTTAACTACATTGGCAGATGTAAGTAAAAACCTGTTGTGTCTGTGAGCGAATTGATTATGTCAGTAGATTTGTATTGATTTTTTGAGGTTTGTAGTGTTTAAAAAACTGCGATTTGGTTGAGGTTAATTTAAATTTTTAGACTTTTAATTATAAATTTGGATTGTGCCAGTAATTTTTCAATGTTTTCTTTCTATAATCTGCATGACTTTACCAGCATGTTTTGTCTCTTACTATTATAGGCACAGCAAGATGACGTTTTGAAGTGAGCGAGTAAAAATGACAAGCCGGCCCCTCCAAAAGTTTTATACTGAGAATGTGAAGATATTGGAACAGATTAGTTTTACTAAGAATTAAAAACTTTTCTTCTGTGTTAATGGTCAGATTATTTACTTAAAAAATTAAAATAACCCTTGATAACAGTATACGTCTGATTCCATAATCAGAACCACCGAAAATGCCTGTTTATTTTTCGCTGTTACAGTTAGTACAGGGTAAGTCAACCATAGAGTAAAGTTCATTATCCCATTTGTTTTGAAAATTCCCAAAAAACGTTAAATTCAGAAGTTTTAGGGAATGTTAAGATACACAGTCTAAAATTATTTTTGAGTATACAGAGTGGTTCAAAAAGCGTGGCGATTATAACATAAGTTTTTTTAAATGGAATCGTTAATTTATTTTTAGATTCTGTATAAAATTCTAAAATTTTTTTGTTAATTATGTTATATACCTAAACCTAGTAGTTGTTCTAGTTGTTGTAATAATTTAATTTTTCTAGAAAAATATTAGTTTTTACTCTTATAAAAATTGACAGTTCCACCATTGTTTCTAAAGGTGGAACACTTATATTAAGTACAAACGTTCTATTGGGATGACAAAAAAAATATGTAATGGAATTTGAGGTAGATGCTACAGGGCGTTCAAAATAAATGTATACATTTCGACTAATTTAAATTGAAAAATATCAACTTTTTAAACGGCACACCCTGTATATTATTATTTTTTCTAATAGGTTTTATAAAACTCTCCAACTTTCATAAAGCATGTCATATATATATTTTAATAGTTGGCGATTTACTGTGATTTCTCTCATTTTTACCTTTGTTTTTACTAACGGGACTAACGCTATAAAATAAATAACAGCAATTTCTCTGCTAACTTATTTTTAATTATTATGACGTAATAAATGTTTAAAAATATGCTTGTCTACTGGGATAAACATGTTTAGTTTTTTACTAATTTCCCTGCACGTTCCTTAGCATAAAGGGTGGGATTGCTCTGCAGGCATCCCGTGTCCTATTTCCCATATTATCTTCTGGTATTATAGAGGGATCTTTAATGTAGCCCCGCAAAAAGAAATCTAGAGGTGTTAAGGCACATGATTAAGGAGACCACCCAATAAATCCATCCCTACCGATCCATTTTTGTTGTTAATAATTGATTGAAAATTCCCGAACTTTCCGATGGTAATAAGCAGGAGCTCCGTCAAGTTGAATCCACATATTTGTTCCCTTTCAATGTCATCAACGTCTTCAAGGGGCTGTGTTAATTCATTTGGTAAAATGTTTAAATATCTATGCCCGTCAAGTGGTTCGCGGAAAAAATATGGTCCAATAACTTGTCTAGTTGGTATGCGTTTATTAGGGTACTTCGCACCGTAAATCCTACTACAATTTTTTTCCGCTTCGTCCAGTATATAAACCATGTATATTAATTAATTTTTAGGAAAATCCATAACTATTTTATTTTTATAGGTACGTCACTTACGACAATAAATTAAACTATTTTTGCTTGCTTAATTGACATTTCAAAATTTAACATTTTTTTTTGTTTTTCTTGTTAGTGTAATAAAAACAAGGGTAAAAATGAGAAAAATGAAAATAAGTCGCAAACTATTAAAGATAGTTATGTGATATACTTAATGAAAGTTGAAGAGTTTTATAAAGCCTATCAAAAAAAAAATAATAATATACAGGGTGTACCTTTTGGCCAGGTGGTTAAAAGTTGATATTTTTCAATTTAAATTAGTCGAAATGTGTAAATTTAGTTTGAACGCCCTGTAGCATCTAACTGAAATTTCGTTACATGCGTTTTTTTTTGTTATCCCAGTAGAACGTTTGTACCAAATATGAGTATTCTGCCTTCAGAAACAATGGCGGAAATGTCAATTTTTTGTAACAGTAAAAACTAGCATTTTTCTAGATAAATTAAAATGTTAGAACGACTACTAGGTTAACGTATATAGTACTGTTAACAAAAAAGTTAAAGAATTTCATGTAGAATCTAAAAATAAATTAAAAAATTTTATATTCGCCACGCTTTTTTGAACCACCCTGTATACTCAAAAATAATTTTAAACTGTGCACCTTAATATTTTCTAAAACTTTGGTATGTAACGTTTTTTGATAATTCCCGAAACAAATGAGATAATGAAATTTTCTCTAGGGTTGACCCAACCTGTGCATTAGTGTGCATTCTCCGGATATATCCAGCAGGATATTTAACGTTTGACTGTCATTTTCACTTGGCTCTCACCCTCTCACTCACACACCGTAGATAGTCACGCTCTTATCTGTTAACTACCAATACGCACAACCCTCCCTACCCCTCTATTCTGTTTCTTTTTCAGCCAATAGTAATCACTTTGACAATGACATTTCAGCGGGATATTCGGAAGACAGCGACTACACGTCCGATTTGAATTATCCGGTCGGGCAGCACCCGAACTCGTCCGCCTCCCAGTTCAGAACGGCGGCTCATCAAATGAACACGCCTCAGCGCTCGCTCGAGACGAGTCGCGAGAACTCGTACGAGCGCGACGACGGCGGCGGGGGACAGTACTTGAGCGCGCAGTCGGCTTCCGTCGTGCATCAGCATAGGCTCAGTCCGGGTAGTCATCGGAGGCATTTGCAGCAAACGGGTCAGGTTAGTAGATATGTAAATGGGGTGGCATAACCTCGAAGCAGTAGCGATCAACATAATTTAGAAAAATAAAAAACACCTGAACTAACCTTAAAATAAAATTAAAAAAATAAAAATATTGTGACATTAAAAATAAAAGGAAACACTCTTTTACCACCTCTGTTTCTTTCTAATACCAATATTGATACAACCTGGAGCACTACCAGATTCGTTTAAATGATTGAAATGAAATAGGCTCCTGTTATTAAGCTTGTACAGGGTGTTCGCGTATATTTTGCCCAATAGATATCTCCATTATTATCAAATGCAGGTATTCTCTAGTAGTAGTAGTAGTAGTAGTAGTAGTAGTAGTAGTAGTGGACGGGGGGAGGCTTTGACGCCAAACAAGTAGACCACTTTTGACCCCTTTTGCCAACCCCATTTTAACGTCTGGGTAATGTCAGCTAGACGGGACCCACAGTTTTTAGCGTGGGTTCCGAACCACAATATAACCGACAGATGTTATTCTCGGCACAGTATTTTTACGGTCTTGTTATTATTAACGTCTCTTTGCTCACCACAAACCTCGACAAGCCGGCCCCTAAACGTCCTTGTGTGCAGTTAAGAGAGATATGTATGTTGCGAGGACCCTCGAACCATCCGGAACAGCATCAGACCCGTGCACTCGAGACTGCGTCGCCAATTCTCTGGTCAAGTTTTTTACCTCAACCATACGAATATCAGACAGTGTCCGAGACACTATTCGCACCACTGATCATCCTTCATTTGGCTCAAGGGTCCCTCCTTCGACAACATGCCGTTTCTAGAGTACCTAGTAGACTAAAGTGCCGTTGAGAATTTGTCGGTGTGTGTTGCATACGCAACACTACGTAGTATGATAACCTGGGCCCTGCAAACTGAAAGTGTGCTGGAGCAGCCCGGGCTTGAACCAGGTACCTGTAGCATGGGAAGCGAGAATGCTGCCACGCGACCAGGCCGTCACCTATTCTAAAGTATTCTCTAACTGGAAGAACACTATGACATGGAGCACCATCTTGCTGCCATATGAAATTCCTTGCGGCGCTTAAAGGAAAAGTTTCAAGAATATCCTCTACTATATGTGCAAGCATTTCACGATATCTTACTCCATTTATAGATCCATTAATGAAAATTGGACCGATGATTCCTGTTTTTCACTATGCCGCACTACACATTTACTGATACCTACCCAGAACGTATCACTTCAACTGTAAGATGCGGATTCTGCGATGCCCAGAAGCATGTGTTTTTAGAATTTGGAGATGAAGCCGTATTAAAAGAAGATTCATCGGTCCATATAATGTTTTCAAACAAATTGGCGTTATTGTTGAGGATGTTTGTTATGTGACGGTAAAAGTCTTTTCTTCTGTTCTTCTGTTAATTTTTGAACTTTCCTGAATTTAGAGTCGTGGAATTTATGCCGTTTCAGAATTTTAAAAACTACTGTGCAACATTTGCGAAGATATCTTGCACAGTCTTTTATCGAATTTTGTGGATTTTCTGAAAACAAATTAAGCTTCTAAATGATACTAAGCGAATATGAAAACAAATAAAAATTGTGTCCACATTTGATATATATTTTAAGAATTTCGAACTTTTGCTCTTCAGAGTATCTTATTTTATCCCATAATAATGGAGATATATATTAGGCAAAATATACGCGAACACCCTGTACATAGAGTAAAGTTTATTATCTCATTTGTTTCAGGAATTATCAAAAAATGCTAAATACAAAAGTTTTAGAGAATATTAAGGTACACAGAATAAAATTATTTTTGAGTATACCGGGTGGTTCAAAAAAACGTGGCGAATATAACATTAGTTTTTTTTTTAAATATAACACCCTATCTTTTATTTTATTTTTAGATTCTGCATGAAATTCTATAACTTTATTGTTAATTGTGTTATATACCTAAACCTACTAGTTGTTCTAATATTTTAATATTATACACAAAAGTAATTTTAAACTCTGGATCTTAACATTCTCTAAAGCTTTTATACTTAACGTTTTTTTGGTACCCTGTAATTCTGGCTCTTGAATATAAGGAAAATCATATCCTTTTACTTTATTTTTGTTACAAAACTAATAATTTTTAGTAAAAGTTCATTTTTATGCTAAAATGTGACATTATTATTCTGCAAGAAGTATTGTTATCTATTTCATTTACTTTTATACTTCCAATTTTCCATAGAGATACTCGCCGACCAACGTCGACGACTTCAATTCCTTCGGCACCAATATATCGGGCCAAACATTCCGGCAATATCCAGAGAACAGCCTAGATTCGGATCCCCTCTTTTACAACAGCAGGCCCAGGAGTAAACCCGATATCTTGAGGTAAGAAAACCGTATAAATAAAAAAACATTTTTTCTTTACGCGAAATCTGGAATATAAGGGATTTTTCGGTATTTTCGTCCTTAATGTTTAATCAAATATATATGGCCTTAGCGACTATTGGGTGTTATAAAAATGGTGTTAAATATTTTAACTAGTTTTTAGTTGCATGACAACAGAAATCAGAAAAATATACGTAACATGGAGAAGGTAATATAAAGTATATTCCACATCATTTAAACCATCGTGTCGATCTAGTTTCCTCTGTTGGTTATGCAAGCAGTTAAAATAAATTTGATGTTCTATATTTAAACAATAATAACTTGTTGAATAATATAATATTATTCCCTTCCATACTAAAGCCGACAGCGCAGGTACCAGAGGAAAAGTGAGGAAAGGTAAAACAGTTGTTTGGCACATTAATTTCCTCAAATTAATACATGCACCATCACCTTCCCTACAAGCTAAAAACAGCTAAATTCTCACAAACTAATTGCTCTTAATGTCAGCATTTTAGTAAAATATTTGTATCCTAAAATTCTTGGCAACTTTGATGTTCAAACTGTTTTTCTTTTGTAGTCAAGATGTCTGGGTTAGCTGTGAGAGTTCTTATTACAACCAAAGCGTAGATAGCATGGATGCTGGTTATTCAGTAGAATCCGAGTATTATGGCAACCAACCGTCTACCAGAAAAGGTAATAATAATTGTATAAAGCATCTGCTGGTGATTTAGCTATTAATTTAAGACTATTATCATTCACTTTTCTGTAATACATCTTAATAATAACAATAAGTTAAAACATGAAGATACATTTTTTCTCATGTTCTTAAATCTGGTTTTTGCACCGCAAACCTTTCGATCTTTTCATTGTTTCATTGTGTTAGAATCAGATGGACTTAATAAATATCAAAGCTGCGAGCATTCACTATGTAACGCAACACTTTACGCAGCAACGTGTTTATTAATTTGATGTTGCTCTCTACAGCTGGAACAGCTCCCAAGCTGAACAGAAGTGAGCATCTTATTGTATTTTGATAATTTTAAGTTTTCCCCAAGAAGCCAATTGCTGTTTATATTTTATATCAAGCCCAATTATTATGTCTTTTTTAAAACGTTGAAGTTTAACATCGGATGTCGTGCCGAGACATTTAGCATTAGTCTCGTAGGGCGCGCATTCGTGTTGTTAACATCTAAGGCTTTGATAGCTTCTTGTCAGTCAAATCTAGTAAATGAAATTTATTATGACATAAATATGTATATATGCGAAAAACTTTGAGAAGAGAACAAAGTTTCTAGCATGTATACATATTTATGTCATCTTTGATTGTCATGATCACCACTTGCCAAGTAGTATTCATTTGCTACCAAATGAGATTTAAGTTCACTTGAACTTCAACTCGCTTTCTCATTGGTTAACCCAATGCAAACAAAAATTGAAAATTCAACATCAACATCATCATGTGAAACCAAAAACGAAGTAGACAAACCATGAAACTCCCTACAAAAGTTCACCTGGAAAGAACAAATATTAGAAATGGCAGTAAAGGGTAGACGCAGATGATCTAATATATATATATCTACGCCACAAAATACGCAAGTCTTGAAATTTGCACAACTTTCTTCGAGAAAATTAAGGCCTTACATCTTCCTTTATTTCATGTTGTACCAAGATTCACTACAATTGCTATTTTCTAATCAATCAATGCCTATTCAAAAAAAGTAAGCTAAATAAGTTTAAAGCCGGACCTGACGTACACGTGAACTGCGCAGACGCAACGCTTCCGGACAACGCCACATGCTGGGGACATTTCTGTAACACAGTATTAGCAATATATATTGGTCATATACAGTGTGTCCACGGATAGAGTTCGGAAGAGGAAAAACTTTTTTATTTGTGGGTTTAGAAGAAAAAGTTATTCTTTATAAAAACGTCTGTTTGTGTTGAAACTACAATTTCGAATACCAAATTTACGATTAGTATACAGGGTACATCAAAAATAACATTTTTAATGATTTTGATTTCGATTTTTTTTTGAAATTATATGAAAATATTTTCAAAACCGTGATTTATTACACCAATTGTGCAAAAAAGTCTAATAAACATTTTTCTCAAAGTGGTTTATTTCATCATTTAAACGAAATCCAAAAAGCTAAAAATGTTGTTTGTGACTAACCATGTTTTAAAACGTTTTTTTTTTTTGTAGACTTAGAAGAAAAAGTCACTCTTTATAAAAACGTCTGCTTGTGTTGAAACTACAATTTCGAATACCAAATTTACGATTACTATACAGGGTTAGCCAGAAACACCATTTTTAGTTTTTTGGATTTCGTTTAAAATAAATTTACGTAAACTATTGTTGCTTTCCTACTTATCTGGCCGAATAACGATTTTGTTATAAGAAAACATTTCTTATTTGTATTTTTATTATTACATGTCATGGTATTTCTTCATTTTATTTAATCATAAATTATAAAATATTAAAATAAATAACGTTCTATTCGAACGTGGTACCACCGAGTTCAGCGCATAGTTCAACTCGATATCTGAATTCTCGATAACAATTCCTAATTTGCTGCATTGGGATATTTGCAATGACTTCTCTTATTTTTTTCTTTCAGGAGATCTAGGTTATTATTGAAATTGGTTTTATACACATGTTGCTTCAGATATCCCCACAAATGAAAGTCCATTATTGTGAGATCGGGACTCCTAGGTGGCCACTCATTTGGACCATACCTTCCAAACCATTTGTTCCCAAACTGATGATTTAGCCAATCACGAACAATTATCGTGGAATGAGCGGGACAGCCGTCTTGTTGGAAATGTAATTTTATTCGATCAGCTAAAGGTATATCTTGCAAGTGATCATAAAAAAAGTGTTCAGAAGATGCAAATAAGTGTGTTGATTTAACTTGTTTTCAATAAAATATGGTCCAATGATTCCATTGTAAGTAATAGCACACCACACGTTAACTTTTTGTGAATACTGTCTTCTAGAGCGGATACAAAAATTAGGATTGTCGCGGCTCCAATAGCGACATTTTTGCGAACTAACTACCCCGTTTGTGATAAACGTTGCCTCGTCCGAGAACATAATATTATTAACAAAACTTCTTTGTCTAAGGATATGTTCCCCTATCAACAAACAAAAATCCAAACGCTTCATGTCGTCATTTTCTTCCAGAAAATGATTTAATTTAGGTTTGTACGGACGAATTTTATTGAATTTTAATATTTTTTCTACTAGAAATTTACTCACATTACCAATTTGAGAAGATCTTTTTCTTAAAGACAGTTTGGGAAAATTTCTAACTGAATCCATTGTCATTACAGTTACAGCATCATCTTCATCATAATTTTTTTTCTTCCTTTTTTTATTTAAAACACTACCAGTTCTCATGAATTTTATTACAATATTTTTTTAAACCCTTGTCTGTGAGAGAAACAGCAGGCCATATCTCATGGAATTCTCGAAGAACTGCCATAAGCTTTTTTCATGTCCTAAACCATAACTTCGCACAATAAATGAATTCTTTGTTCTAACGTTAGCATTTTCTAATTTCACTATTATGCAGATTTATGAGAAAATTATGACACAAATATCAACAATTTGAAAGATGCAAAGTAACTAAAACATTTCATTTATTTAGAACAGGCTACTTGATATTTTATTATTTTAATAGTAGCTTTGAAATTAACCACTTTGAGAAAAATGTTTATTAGACTTTTTTGCACAATTGGTGTAATAAATCACGGTTTTGAAAATATTTTCATATAATTAAAAAAAAAAAATCGAAATCAAAATAATTAAAAATGTTATTTTTGATGTACCCTGTATACTAATCGTAAATTTGGTATTTGAAATTGGAGTTTCAACACAAGCAGACGTTTTTATAAAGAATAACTTTTTCTTCTAAACCCACAAATAAAAAAGTTTTTCCTCTTCCGAACTCTATCCGTGGACACACTATATATGTAAATTTACCGTCATAATCTCAGTTTTTGAGATGTATAAAGCGATATGTCAAAGAGTTGAAACTTTTGCGCTGTAATAATGAGTATTTAAGCTAGCCAATCTCATACTGTTACTATTTTGTCTGATTTTGTATATTTACTGAACTTATTAGCTGTTGAATGAATTGTTGTTGATTTGCCATTTAAAATCATTATTTTACATTGACATCTACCTTTTTTTCTTAATTAAATAACTTTTAGTTGATTTGTGTGTTTCCTTTGGCACAGTATGTGGATGAATTACTAGTTAAATTTTAACATTTTATATGTTTATGTGAACCTTTCGGCTTAACATTAATTTAGAAATAAGTTATAAAAATGAATACATAGCTCTAAGTTACACCCTATACTGTAACAAATAAAGAATGTGGTCTGGGACGTTTCCTTGGGTCACACTTGCTCTTCAGTCGAAATATTCATCCTTCTGCTAGATTCAAAAAGTCTATCAGAGGTCAACCATTTCTACATACTGCTTAGCAAGTGTTTCATTTGGTTTGTATATTGAAGCCCTATTAAATGTAAAACATTTAAAATGACAAGAACATAAATCAGCTGGAACTTTTCATTTCCATGTTAATTATAAAAGTGAGCGGTGATTATTTAAATATTTAAGTAAAGTATCTGCGTTATTAAAAAAGTTTTACAGCTCCACTGACTCGACTTACTAAAAAAAAACACAGAATAAATATACTTAACTCGGGTTTATTTAATACCTACGCCGAAGAAACTCGCCTTATTAATATCAAATTGCAAAGGTTAAATAAGAAGCATAAAGGTTAATTAAAACCGGACTTTATTTAATACAGTCAGCATCACATTTAATGCATTTTTAATAACGTTACGAACTTTTATTATACTTGGATTTTCTCGCCGGGGAAATTTTCGATTCTTTTTTTTTCTTGCCGTTTCAGTGTCTCCGAACATTTTTATTATTGTCATGTAAATTATTTGGCTTTTATGGTTATGGTTATTGCTAACTAGACAAAATGTGGGTTTAACTTTTGCCCACACTGTACCTTTGGTTTTTTTTCCTTCCCTGTTGTATTTTCTGATTTTTCTCTCTGGCTTGTTCCTGCTGATTGTCTCTGACCATTGCTTAGAACAAAGTAGTAATAGACTCCGATAAAAACTACAATTTTTATATTTCTTGCCTGTCAAAGTGACAGAAAAACCTTGATTTGATTCCTAAGGTGTCAACAGCAATTAGGTAGCCCTACTAAAGTTAATAGTTATTTATTATGATGTTAGTGTTAAAAGTGTAATTTTGTTCAAAAACTTACTACACTAACTAAACCATTTCCCACTTCATTTCTCTATTTACGGGAAAGAAACACTTGACAAATAAGTGGTTACACTTTTACCACTAAAACATTAAAATCTAGTATAGGCATTCAGTGGTATTTTTTATTTCTCTTTGGTCCTTAAAATGCAGTTCTCAAACTAAATTTGGATATGCACCTCGCTGCTTTCGTAAAATAAAAACTTCATAAGTTCCTACTGATCTATATATTGTCTTTTACAACATATAAACTGCAACTTTACGCTTTCGTTGCCAGTGGTATAAATGCTTCGTAGTACATTTTCCAAGTTAAAGAGACTTTAGAAGAACGAATAAATAAAACCGTTAATTTACAGGATTATTACTGCGGCCTTTTAAAATAAACAACTATTCGGTGCAAAAACTTAAATCACTAGGAATTTCACAAATATATGAAATACCACAAATTTGGCTGCAAAAGGCGAAATCCGCCATTCGCGAAACTAGAAGAAAATCATCAGGTAAAATATTTCGCAAAATGATAAGGTCCTGGTTTAAAGAGGAATCAATGCTTTACTGAAAGGATATTGTTAGTGGCTCATTACATGATGATTCTGCACAAGCAACTTTCTCTTTGCGGCATGAACCTTGGCACTTGGTTTAATTTTCAGATTCTTCAGCAATGCTTTTCTCTCTTAGTTCTTCGCTGCTGCTATTTTTTTCTTGCTCCTTTAGAAGTTCCTCTTTATTATATATTAAAGGTAGAAGAGTAAATTTCAAGATTTTTCTGGCTCGCATCCTGTTTATTTTAATTTTTGGAAGGAGAATGATGTCTGAAAGCAAAGCTGCATGTCATTGTGCGTTATTAAAGTACCCTAAAAGTGGTAGTGTAGTGAAGTTAGAAGGTTCAGCTATAGGACTAACTAATTGGTTTGAGTTTCTGGTACAGTTCTGGTTCGAATTAGATCAAAACAGGATCTTCATTGTCTATGTCTGAGTGAACATTGCTCTGCTAATTCCGCTGGCACAAAGGATACTTCTGAAAAAATATCTTTATTCAGTAGGTAGCTTCTGTAGCTCGATAACCCTCTTCTCCAATATCAACAGTGGAGAGAACCTGCCCTAGATTTAATCAGCTATGCTATTATAATATGTCCTCTTATAATTTATAGAAGAAAGGAAATAATTTCTTAATATTTCGAGAACTTCCAAGCAGAACTAGAAGGTATTAATCCTGAATCCATACTAAATTATAATGAGAGCGATATGATGGATGATCTTGAAAGATCTAAGATGAAAAGGGGATCTAAACATACAAAGAGGTTGAAAAAATAGTCCATACTTTCAGTGGAGCCATGCAGTCTTCCTTCACAGTTTAATTGTTAACATAAAAAAGTTTTTTATGCTCCCGACATGTTTCGAGTACTTAAGTACTCATCTTCAGGGGATACCAACATCGAGTTTAACATCGAAATAAGTTGTCTCAAATAAATAAGTACAACAGGAAGGCTGGAAACTTGGTGTATCAGATGGTTAATTATATGGAATGAGAAGTAAAGTTAAGATTAAGTTTTGTAATTTAGATAAGTGAAACATATTTAAGCAGGATAATAAAAGATTATGACCTCTGAAACATGTCGGGAGCTTAAAAAACTTTTTTTATGTTACCAATTAAACTGTGGAGGAAGACTGCATTGTTTTATTTTATATATCCAAAGAGGTGTTTAGATACATCAAAAACGAGTATATACCCTATATATTATATAAAGCGGAACATCCTTATGAATCATGAAAGGAAAGAGGTCCAAAACGTGCAAGGTACAACAAAACCAAATATGAATGGCTTGATGCAAAAGTGTTTGAAGACTGGTTGAGAATACTAGTGTTCCCATATTCAAAAAATATAGATCAAGCCATCTATCACCAAATGATATTAAGGAGTACAAAGAAAGTCAATGTATGTTTATACGTTTCCTACTTTCGATCTTTAAAAGTTGCCTAGAGGAAACAATTATTAAAATGGAAACTCTCAAACAAAATAACTATTCCCAAAGCTTCATTTCCTGCCATTCTTAGAGAAACCGTACAAAGCACGTAAGAAAAATGCACAGAAATGACAAACTTTGGATTTCGTGCTTGTGGAATAAAATTTGCCTTTTGAATAAGGGCAAAATAATAATAACGTTGCTGAGTCTGCCTTAAGCAATGCTTTGAAATATCAGCCAAATACCCTGTGAAAATCAAACGGAATCACAAGGCAGAATGAAAAGAGTGTAGAGCCTTGAAAAAGTCTCGTTGGGTCCAGTAGAGAAATCGATGAGTCTGAATCGGACATTGAAATACGGATTCTTCCATTGGAACCAAAGATTCTTCTAATCTAGAAGAAGATGCTGCTGGAATTGGCTGTAAAGCTGGGGTTTCCGCGAAAGCGGCACCGTTATATAGAAGCCATCAAAATACGGAGAATTACTTCACAACAGGGCGAACGTAAAATAGCTCTGCTGTCATATTCAAAGCGGTGTCAGTGTGTCAGTTGGCTTAATGTTCTTGATCTAGGTTAAGGTAAATTCATATGCGCCTTCTTTTGCACGTCTTCGATCTTCTTCTCTACTTTTCACCTCTTCTTCTTCTTCTTCTTCTTCTTAAATGAAAACATGCCATCCATATTATTATGTTTAAATGAATGTGCACCGTGTTCCTTCTCTCCAAAAAGGAAGCAGCAATATTAAGAAGATAATTGGGAGCCCGCAGTCTTATCAATTTTATGGCGAGGCCGGAGTGCCAGACCTTATCAAAAGCTTTTGAGACGTCGAAAAGAACCGCTGCCGTGTGTGCTCTTCTATTGAATCCTTTCAAAATTCTGGTCGTCAGTCTCGTCGTCTGCCTCACTGTACAGGGTTCTTTCCTAAAGCCAAATTGCACATTGAGAAAAATATTACGCTCCATAACAAAGTTAACCAGACGATGAGAATTATTTTTCCAATAATTTTCGTTAGACTCGACAACAGACTTATTGGCCTATAATTTACCAATTGTCGGGTCTTCGTTTTGTTTTAGGACCAGTATAACTTTTGCGTTTTTCCACAGACACGGATAGTAGCCTTTTTCGATTATTAAAATTAATCGAAAATTAAAAGCTCTTGGTTGATGGCATTTAAGTATTCTTGTTGTTTGTTCAGGTTTAGTAAATATCCACAATAACTTATTAATGTCCTTGTTTTAAGCGCTAAGAAGACCGAGTTTGGAAAGACAGGCGACCCTCTATGACGACTCGATTTATTACAATGACACCGGGCATACGACTTTCTACACAGCACCTGATGTCACTCAAGTAAATTACCTCACTAGGTAAGTCGAAACTTTCATTATTTATGATGTAGAAAATAAAATGGACCCGTTTATTTTAATACATAACTGTGTGTGAAAAAAAAATTATAAAAAACGTTTTTTTTTAAACTTGAAGAAACGGGACAACTCCTACTATATGTTCATATAAACTTTTTCTCTTAGAATACCATAAGAAATCACCCCCTTACCTTAAATTTGACAATTAATTAAAAAAGTTATTTAATAATTATTGCGAATATTTCTCTCATGTGTAAAAACTACCATATGAAGCGGGAAATTTTCGTAAGTAATTACACAAGTGCATCAAAATTACCGATAATTTTTTATGAAAGCATGTTGTCTAAAAACTGGATGAGTTTATTTTCATATTTTGGCAAAAGAGCCCGACACCGAAGGTTATGTAATTACTTACGATAATTTTCTAATAAAAAAAATAATTCTTGGATCTGTTCTTATGTCCACAAAATTACCTAAATGTTGTACATTTTTTAGTTCTACAACGTTTAATCAAACCCAGAGCAGCGACGAATTTTTCGACTCGCTGTCGTACCCGTCCCACGAGGAAAGGTACGGCCAAGACGAGGAGGACCGCCAATGGGATTCGGGAGGGACGTTTTTTAATAACACTAGCACCCCCACTAATACTGCAGGCGCGGCGGGAAAAACGGGCAAGAAGTTGCCGGCCATTCCTGCCGTACAGGGGCACAAAAGACGATCTTCCTTGGCGGCAATGGACGAAGGGTGAGCCATAAATAAATGTGATTAGTTTTATTTTATTTGGGGATGGTTTTACAACCCTCTGTATAATTAACGCTGAATTTATTATCGCTGATGATAGCTTCTTTATATTCGCTGACTCAGTGGTGGTCCCAGGCCCAATTAAATTCCAAAAATACAATTAAAACTTGAAAATTCGGTTTAATTTTCTGTTCTCCCTTTTCTATTAGAGTGATAGAGATGTGTTACAATATAAAAAAACTTCTGGTACAAAACTTGTAGTCCTTAAAAAAATCTATAAAACTAAGACACCTGTAATTATACAGGGTGCCTCAAACAGTCATGATAAACAAAACTTTGGTTTATTTAAATGGAATTACACCCTTTTAATCACGTTTTCTGATTCCTCTAAACATTCTAAACAACAATTATGAAACATGTCATATAGCTAAACCCATTAGTTTAAAAAATAATTTGACTTAAGGGACATAAATACAACAGGTAAGATATTACCCACATTTTGCATTTTTACAAGCTGGTACCAGAATGCTTTGCGTTAAAACTGTAAAAAAAAAAACATAAAATTGTACTAAATGCACCCACGCAAGTTTTGTCAAAATCTAAATAACAATTAAGCTAAATACAAGCAGTAAAATTAATAACAAATGTACAAAAACAAAAATAAATCTAAGTAAGTCGTTATTAAATTAAATGTCGAAAAGTCCCTCTCCCACAGTTTGACAATGGGCTAGGTTATAATAAAATTTGTCGATGACGTTTTGTAACATTTCTTGGATAATAGATTCACATTCTTCAAATTCGTCTTATCAATTCGTTCAGATCTGCAGGTTTTGTCACATACACTTTATTTTTTATTGGTCCAAAGAGAAAATAATCAAGGGGCGTTAGGTCTGGCGACCTAGCGGGCCATTCTATGGGGCCCTTTCGCCCTATCCAGCGGTTAGGAAAAGTATTATTTAAGTAAACTCTTACAGCTCGCCCAAAATGAGGAGGAGCTCCGTCCTGCTGAAACCACGTATGTCGTAATAGTGGTCCTACTGTATTGGCTATTGCTGGCACAATTTGATTTTGCAGCATGTGGAGATAATATTCTGCATTAAAATTCCCCTGTATAAAGAAAGGTCCCACTAATCTATTGCTAATAATACCGGCCCACACATTTACTTTCTGGGGGTGTTGAGTGTGTGTTTCTCTCATCCAATGTGGGTTCTGATTAGCCCAGTAACGACAATTATATCGATTGACATTCCCGTTTAACATGAATGTTGCCTCATCCGGAAAAATTATTTGAATAAAAAAATTGATATTTTCTTCCTTTTTTTGCATCATTACTTCGCAAAATTCCATTCTACGTTCGAAATCGTCTTCTGATAATTCCTGGACTAAAGTTATTTTATAGGGGTAAAAATTACTGTCTTTTAAAATAATTTCAACTGATTTAAAACATACATCAACTTGGGTAGCAGCTTTTCTCAACGACAAATGTGGATTCTGAACAAAACGAAGTAATGTCTCTAATTTTTTTTCATCACTAGTTGCCGATTTTGGTCTTTCGAAACGAACTTTATCTCTGCAACACCCGGTTTGCTCGAATCTTTGAACTTTTCTCACAACTGTAGATTTTGATATAGGCTGTCAGTTTGAAAAAGTTATATTGAAAAATTGCTTTGTTTCGGTAAATGATCTTTGTCGGTCTCCGAAACCTCTGATCATTAGTTATACGTTCCCTTTCGTTGAGAGACAATTTTAGAAATTAATATGACAGTGACGCAAAACATTCTGGTACCAGCTTGTATTGTCAATTGTGCAAATTTCTGGAAAACCGTCGGATGAATCGAGTCTTATCAAGAGTAACTTTTTGGTAGCAAATGAGTTGGTTCATCTGAATTTTGTGACCAAGCCCCTTGTTCCATTGGCATAGAAATCTGAAACAAGCAATTAGTAAAAAGCCCAGGTTCTACGCCCATGTACTGATATTTATCAGAATTGTGACATGGGTTTTTTTGTCCCATAAAACTATGCCAACGTACCAAATTTCGGCAAAATAGTATGAGCAGTTTTTGAATTAATCCAGAAAAACGATTTAAAAATTGTCACTTCAGCGCTAGTCTAGCGCCCAAACTAAGCAACTTTATACTAAGGTAAGTTTACTTAAATCGGCTAATTTTTAGTCTGAAGAGTATATGGTAGGTTTTTGTAAAGACCTTTTAGAGACGCCCTGTATATATATATACAGGGTGATTTCTAAGGTGATACTTTTTTTTCAACTGTGTATACAACTACTTAAAAGAAACAACATTTTCAAATAACTTTTGTTAAATAACTCAGAAATAAAGGAGATATTTTTTCATACACATGAGCCATTTTTATTTTTAAACACTCCCAAACTAACTGAAATCTATCAGGCGATGAACTGACAACAAATTGAGACTTTACTGCCTGACATAAAAAAAAATAAACACCAACAAAAAAATTATCAGCAGTCGTATCGTAGGCTTTTTACATTAGCGTATCGCCTTTATTTTTGAGTTATTTAATAGGTATTTATGTTATAAGGATCATAGTAACGATCATTATGGAAAATAGCGAAAATAAGCAAGCAAATCAATGAAGAAAACAGAACAATGCAAGAAGATCATCGCAACAAAGAAATTCCAGTATAGTAGAAGAATAAGCACCAACAAATTTAAAAGAAGTAAAAGCTCAAGGGAGCTGACTTAAGAGAAATACCAATACCATAATAATCATTATGGTACTAGCCGTGAGTATTATTGGACGAGGCGTCAGCCGAGTCTAATAACACGGCGTGTACCATAATGATTGTTTATGATCCGAATTTCATACAATATTTTATATTCCGACGATTTTTGTGTTTTTTTTTATGAATTTTAAGTTTTCGTCAGTAAACTAATAGCTTGATTTTAATAAAACCAGGTAACTATAGAAATATTTGTTTGTATTGTCATTGTCAGAATTGAATTTTTAATTTTAACGTTTATATAATATAATATGGATAATTTGCCATCAGAAATCGAAGAATTGGCCAATAAAGCAGTTGTTGGTTTGTTGCCCGAAAAGTCTAATAATATATATGAAAAAACTTATGCCAATTACAAAACTTGGTGTTCCCAGAAAAAGGTTGTCAATATCGTACACGAAAAGGTACTTTTGGCATATTTCAAGGAAGAATCAATGAAGAAAAAGTCTTCGAGTTTATGGAGTTATTACTCTATGTTAAGGAGTACACTATTACTTAAGAAAAACGTCGACATAAGTAAGTTCAATCAATTGATAGCTTTTTTAAAACGAAAATCTGATTCTTACACACCCAAAAAATCCAGGATTTTGACTAAAGAAAATATTGCAAAATTTTTACAAGAGGCAGACAACGAAACATACTTGCTATTAAAAGTGTCAATGATAATAGGTATAAGTGGAGCATGTCGAAGAGTTGAGTTAAAAAACTTAAGGATAGAAGATGTACACGATGAGGGGGTTGTTTTTCGAATAATTTTTATACCTAGTACAAAAACCAACGTTCCCCGAGAATTTTACGTAACGCCTGGCGATGTCGAAGGAATAAATATGGTGCAGCTTGTTCGGACCCATGTAGCTATGAGACCCCCCGATGTCGAAGTTTCTCGTTTTTTTCTATAATTTAGAAACAACAAATGTACAAAGCAACCAGTGGGTATCCATACTTTCGGAAATATGTGCAAAACGATCGCTGCTTTTCTAAAGTTACCCCATTCCGCCGAATACACAGGTCACTGTTTCAGGAGGTCTTCAGCTTCACTGCTGGCTGATTCAGGAGTCGATCTTCACACTATTAAACGCCATGGTGGCTGGAAAAGTGACACAGTTGCTGAAGGATATATAGAGAACTCTTGCGAAAACAAGAAAAGAATTTCAGCAGCCATTCTCGGGAAGAAATCATCATCGAGTGTTTCATCGACTGTCGTTCCCTCAGAAGAAACAGAAACCATAGAAATTAAAAATCACAACAATGCAATAATTTCAACTCCTATGTCCAACATCAATTTAACGAATTGTAATAATGTTACTTTTAATTTTAATCATTAAATTTTGTTCCATTTTGTTTTAAATAAATTTTTTCATTTTTGCGTCTATTTTTCATTATAGTACTCAGTCCTATAAAGTATGTCATTTTGACACTGAAAATGAAATCCATAATAATGTCATTATGACACGTCGGAATATAAAAAAAGTTATTTGAAAAAGTTGTTTCTTTTAAGTAGTTGTATACACAGTTGAAAAAAAAAAAGAATTACCTTAGAAATTACCCTGTATAGGTATTTAACAAATGTGTTTTTATAACTTATTTATAACATAATATTAGTGGGTGAGTAAGTAGACACAATAATGGTTACCAATTATTACCTCGAAGGGAAATTATTGCCTATTTACCCACTTCAGTTAAATAAAACGTCTACAGATGCGACAATAATAGCTTAATCTTCGTCATCAAAAGTGAAGCTTTAGTTAATCTGTAACATTCCATAAGCTCATTTCACTTGTATAAGTAGGTACTACTACTTCCTTTTCTAAAAAGTACGGTCATAATAAAATTCAATAAAAACAAAGTCAATTTTCAAGTTTTCTGTTTGAGGAATCCCCAAAACTGACCTGTTGACAATACCTGATTATTTCTTCCGTATGACCTGTTTGTGCACCCTACAGCCCCAGTCGCATAATAGGGTTGTTTGATCAGTCACAAAGCGGGTTAAATTGCTCGATTTAATCGGTGGTTAAGCCTACGCAAATTTCATCAATGGCGACAGACTATGCAAGAAAATTTTGCTTTGTTGATAATGGCCATATTACAGGAAAACTTTCTGAAACATAAAAATGTTTGACAAAAATCTATGACATACTTTAGGCCTAAATTAAAAATATGAATTGAATGATAGCGATAGGGGATTTCCAGTCTTTGTTTTTCTTACTTTGTCAGGAAATAATGCAAGTGTAGTTGCGCTTCCTGCAATGCAACATGTTTGATACCCGAAGATGGGGACGCCAATGCGAGACTTTAAAAACTTTGAGTAAGCAAGTATAATGGAGGAAATATTTGACTAATAAATTAATTTAATAACATTTTCTTGGATTATACTTACACCGATTTTCACTCAAAAACATCAATTGAAAGAATTAATTCCTGCTATGCTTTGTAGCGTTTATACAATGAAACTTTTCTGCTTCAAATACTTTTCTACGTTGTTGTTCAGTTGAAACATTTCTTTGTTTGCAGATACATGGGATATGGCGACGAAAATTACCGGACGTCCATACCGACGCCTCTGGGTCGTCGAAAAATGCCCCAGGTTCCCAGCAAGAGGACTTCCAGCAGACAAAGTTCGTACACGGAGGACAATTACAAAATGTCGGACGTCCCTCCCCATCGAGGAGCCAGTCTTCCTCCGACGCCAACAAAAGGCTCCAGGTATTGAAATATACCATTTGTTGTTACCATATTATGCCATACCAAGATTTTCGCGGCGTGAGTATATTCTTCTTAATGTTTTCAATTTTACGAAGTTTTGTTCGTATCCTCTTTTTATATTCAGAGAAATAATTAAAGTTTTTTTTTTATATACAACTGTCATATAATAATAATAAATATTATAATAAATATATCCTTTATTTAGCATTTGGCTATTTAAATCAGATAACAAGAAACATGGTCGCCGTCCAAAGCAAGTTCTGGGTAAGGCTTAATCCACGAAATACATCGTATTACTTTCACTTTGTTTGCGTTTACAATACTAACTGCGGCTACGACAAACGACAACCTCAATAATACTGACAAACTGTAACAAATGTGAGCAAATAAATAATTATAGGAGGTGTAGATAAAGAAATTCTAGTTAAAACATCTGGTCAGAAATACCCACCCACTAATGGAATTTCTCAATAAAAGAATAATAGTTTATTTTATTAGTTTATTACTTTATTAATTAGCCTATTTATTGCCCTCCTATCTTCAGACCCCGACAGTACAGGTGACACGGCGCCGTGCGACCATAAAACGTAAGAAAAGAACACAGAAATCCCAAAACATTCGTAGATATGCAATATTTCTTAAAATATGCATTTTTTCCTTTAAAATCATAAAATCCTGTCCTTAATGATGATAATGACTATGATTTCACAATCTTTGAAATGTCATAATGACCTTTATTACCGCACTACTACATCGTAAATGAAAAAAAAATTAAAAGGTTCTTGGTATTTCTTCCGTGATTTATCTGGCACAAGATTTGAAACAACATTGAAAGTTTCGTTCTCGATCAATCAACTTTGTGCAGTTTTCAGGCACAACTGTGACTATAATTGAGAGAAATTTAGTGACAATCGTACCTATGCCCGTTGCTAAAATAATACAAATTCTAATTACCTGTATTCTGTATTTTTTAATTAAATATCTTTACTCGAACAATCATCATAATAATAATAATAATATTTATAGTTGCATATAAAATTTTGTACGTAACACGTAGGATACTGTAACACTTATGTGCGTTGCGTTAATAATATACATATCTTACTTCTTACGTAAATAATTATTATAGCTTATAGTCTGTACATGTGCATGTTAACCGATTCAGTTTACGGTTTGCCGTAAACGCATTTCTGGCGAAAGCTATTTCGCCTGTGGTACAATATATTCGACCACAAGTCTTTAAAGTGCAATATCCGATGCCTCAAAGCTCTTTAGTTATTGCCGCCTGTTTCTCTGATTCGACCGCGTTTAATTATTACACGGCTAGGGATCATAAATTAAATTTCAGAAATTCATTGTGCCAAGTTATAGGGGAACAAAACTGAGACACACAGTAGTCAGTAATCTGACATAAAGTTGCAGGATAACGTGGAGTGATTTTTCGGCCTTTTTCTTAATTTGAAATAATGTTTTCCGCTTCGACAAATTTAATTAATTCTATTTAAAATATTAAGTAAGTAAATAGGCGACGATCTTCCAGACTGTAATATCCTAAAGTTGTTCCCTAAAATAAGATAATCAAAACTTTCATCTAACATAATTCAAACAATTATAACTTTTTTTTAGTAAAATCTTGCCTAAACTACACGCGCCGGCGAAATCGCCGTTCAACAGTTTGCCGACGACGCCAGGTCGACAACTCCCAAAGCCCAACCCGAACCACCGCAGTGCCAAAACCTTGAGAAATAGTCGAATGAAGAGGACGAGTTCGGCTGAATACGGAGAGACTGATACATACGATAACTACTATATCAGAGCAGGTAAAAAACTTTTTCTTAATAGAGGTTCACACTCAGTAAACAAAACAAACAAACATCGAAAAAACAGTGTGTTTTCTTAAGTTGGAGCCATATGAAAAACTTTAGTGGACCACACGAAAGGTTCTATACTATCATTCTTCCTTTTAACATTCTCTCCTTTCATCAAACTAAATGGGAAATAAAACTGTTACCATATACTATTTTCCTCTCATGCTCATTTCATCTTTCATGTGCAAAATAATCTCGTTAGGGCCCACTATCGTAAAATGCATATTATTCTTTAAAGAAATCGAATGGATTTAGGTCAGGTGATCGAGGAGACCAAGCCACTGGTCTTCCTCTTCCTATCCATCGATTTTCGAAGTTCAGGTGTTCTCGAACTACTAGACTAAAATGTGGCGTGCATGAACCACATATCACGTCGTATTGGCATTCTGGCTAATTGTGTTGAAGAAATTCCAAATAAAGTTCTGAAGTTAACTTTCTTGGCAATACAAGTGGTTCAAATAAATGTTGCCCGATGATTTTGGCCCACACGTTGATGGGTTCAAGTTGAGGCTGTGTTACAATATTATCTTTTGTCCATAAAGAAAAATAATGACGACATTTAGACTGTTTTCTTCAACACCCTCACCTCGGGTAATAGTGAGGCACATGCCAACTTGGCCGCCTTCTGAATAGCAACGTTGTTCTACTATTCACTGTTCTATTATTTTATGAAACTTTCATTGCCGTAAACGATATTTTCATAGCCCTCTCAGTTTCTGACATTTTGTGCTTTTGCCATTTTTGACGCTACTATGTATCTCGATTATTTGAGAACTTATCAGTAAGGTAAAAATGGGTTATTATAGAGTTTTTTTTTATGTAGAATTCAGTGGCGTAGTTAGTTTTTTTTTTAAGTTTTATTTTTGAGTTACATGACCCAAACTTGTGTGTTTTTAAATGCGACACCCTATATTTTATTTATTTGTCTTCTCCCTCTTATATAGTTCATGTTTGTTTCTTTAAAAATAGGATAATTTTAACATTTTTTGTAAAATTATTCATTTCTCGTATAGAGGGTATGCCCGCAAATAAAAAACAAAATTAACAGCATTATTTTTGTTATACAACTTCATTTTATTACATAACAATAAACCAACAATAAAACAAATATATAATTTTATTAAATTAGAAAAACTGCTCGAACTGGGCTCCGTTGTGTTCTAAACACTTTCGACACACTGTTTCGATTCCTCGTAATGCAGTTACTAAAATAATTGGCCTTCCCTGCAAAAAAGCCTAAAGGCTTGATGGGTAGCTTCTCGAAGTTAATATTATCTCTAATATAACTGATTTTCTATATACCCCCATAAAGAAAATCCGACACAGAAAGATCAGGTGATCTTGGAGGACACCTGACAGGTCTTTTGGTACCAATCGTGGTTTCAAAATATTCTCTCACTATATGAGAATTGCGACTCGGAGCGCCATCTTGGTGGTAATAAATATAATTTTAAATCGGTGAAAGGAAGATCCTCTAATATTTATATTAGTGCATCTCGCATTATATCTAGGTACCTATTACCGGTTAAAGTTCCTTTATGAATAAAACACTTAACACACGCTAAATCCAAACCAACCTTGATGTTCTCGTGAAAATATTGCGTGTTGGTTCTCTTGGGACCAGTGCCTTGAATTGTTTCGGTTTAAGATACCAGAACACGTAAAATCAGCCTTGTCGGACCATACCATCCTTCTTTCAAAATTTGCGTTTTCCTGCAGCACTTGTAGGTACCAGTTGCAAAAAACTATCCTACGTTCTGTATCACCGGGATGCAAATGTTGGACGAGATCGTATTTGCATGGTTTAAATTTATATTATATATATATAGTCTCAACTTCATCATACACTTTTCTGCATGATATGGATGGTTGTACTGTGGCAGAGGCTAAAACATTTATTTCTTCTTCTACCCTGTTTGCCTTATTGTAAAAATTAGGCCTTGGGTTTTTAGAAGATTCTTGCTCAAGGAGATTGGCTTGGATTCTTTGAGATGTTATTTAATCAGGTTGTTGTCTTACTGGATATCTACGAGAAATTGAAGTATGTAACAAAAGACTAATAAAAGATAACAATAATGATTAAAACATTTTTTGAATATTATTGGTATTTAACAAATGATTTTAAAACTTACTGATTAAAATACAGCTCCGAGGTTGCGTTAGCGTCCTCATTAGCTCAGATAAAACAAACATAGATATCGTGTTCTTCATAATTTTCATATTTAGTATTTTGTGCCATATTGAAAAATTTTTCACAGAAATAAAAAATAAATCTACAAAATCAAATACCAGTTGATTGCGTAGCGTGAGGGCTCAACTTTTTTAGCTCTGAGCAAAATTTACTGTAGAAAAGCCGTAGGCGGCGGGTAAAAGTTGGAGATACTTATTCCAATGCCGAAATAAAACTCTTTACAAAATGTAGCCACATTGGCTTATTAAACGACACTAAAAACGACTTACCGCGGTCCTGGCGAATCTTCGAGGTTGGCGGGGCTTCACAAGGTACCTTTGGAACCGCAACCCATTAAGGTCGACTGCACGTCGTATCAAAGGGCTGGGAAACACACGGTGCCACTGGGGTGAACGTTAGTGACGTTCCTAGTGGTAGACAAAAAAAAAACTAAAATGGCGCGAGTAGTTACTCTTGCTAGATCAAGGTTCGTACTACCTTCCGAGACGGAGATGGATACCCTTTTTTGGTCGCTTTTGTGTTTTTTTATTTTACATTAAAAATAGAGAACTTCCGCAATTGGAATAAGTCGTACCATAACTGAACACCAGTAATACTTGACAACAATCCGTAATGGCGCATTTACAGAATTTGGTTTTCTGTCACGGATCCGTGATGATATGAATAGGTAATTATTCATTTAAAGCATTCTATACGAAAAATGATTAATTTTACAAAAAATGTTAAAACTATCCCTTAAAAGAAATAAATATGGACTATTATATATTTTTGAAAAGTTCTTAAAGAGAGGAATAATTCAAGGAAATAATATATAGGGTGTCTCATTTAAAAAAAAAACAATAGTTTGGGTCATAACTCAAAAATAAAACATTTTAGAAAAAAACTAACTACGCCACTAAATTCTACATAAAAAATTTTATAACAACCCATTTTTACCTTATTGATAAGTTATCAAATAATCGAGATACAGTTAAAAATGACAAATTTTCAAAATCGTTCTGCATGTCAGAGCTAAGAAAAATTCGTTTGCGGCAATGAAAGTTTTATAAAATTATAGAACAGTAAGCCGCAAATCACATCCTTCTATCTTTTATAAAAATGGAGCTGGTATATGAAAACACCCGAAAACAGGACGCCCTATACAACGGCAGCAGAAGAAGTAAAACTCGTATTTTCGGTAAAACAAACACTTAGTTCAAATATTTTCTCAACATCGTAAACTTTTTATATTAAAAAAAGTTTGGCACAACTTTCGTTTCAAGTTAAGTGTTTGGCAGATGGGCCTCGAAAAAATTTATTAAAGTTACCTTTTGAAATCGAATCAAATGACCAAGAGTTTGTCTCTCTCAAAAAGCATTTATTACAATTATTGTTAAAGGTCTGTCTCCCAGCAATTTCTTAGAAGCGCTTTGACTGACCGACAGAGACTATATTAGACGAATTTTTCAGGTGCTGTTAGCGCTCAAAACTACAATGAAGACTACAACTACGCATATCGAAGCATAGAGGACAACCTTCCAGAGGAGGACAATCTCACGCCCATCATCCCCATATCCGCGCCCATTATCAGTGAACCCAATAGGACTAGTACCTCGAAAAATATTAACAGTACGTACTTTAACGCACAAGACGGCAACGCCGCCTACTATAAGGACGGTAATTATTACGCGAAACAGCTGAGTAGCAACAGTCCGTTGCTGCAACAACAAAATACGGATAGTTTAGAGAGTAGAGATGACGAATACAAAGACTCCTCGTTTGATACTGTTGTGTCGTCGGTGAACAGTGGCAATCAGTACCACCAGGCGATGACGTACAGCGATTATTCGACGTACTCCACCGTGGGCGATATGGGGAGTGGGGAGCTTGGAGGGAAACCAAAAGCAATAATCGAGGCCATTACTACACCGTCTGTTACGGTAGCGATGGTACACAATCAAAACTCTATCAGAAATCATAGACCGATGATGAAACAAGAGTCTGTAGATCACACCAACAGGCTTCTCAACCATCAACAGACCATAGACTCCTTCGGTTATGAGACGAATCAAGTATCCGGTTACCAACCGCAACCAATTACCGGCTACGATAAAAGCCAAGTTACCAGTCATCAGCCCAATCAAATTACCGGTTACGAGCCAGATTACGGAACCGGCTATCAACAGAATTCGACTACCGATTATCAGCAAAATCAATCGAATACTACCAGCAGGGTGCCTTTGATTGGGCAGTACACCGAGTATGACGAGGAACCTTATCTGGAGGCCCAGGAAAGCATAGAGAGCTACGTGGAGGAGGATGTTAGTAACGGTAAGTCAGCGCTCAGGACAGAGTTCATTTCAAGTTATTTATTAAATATTTATTACTCAGGTGTCCATCCTTCTGATTACCCCAAACCGCCCGTTGCTGCCATCATCACCACCCAGCACGAATCGCCCTCGCACGACGCCTATGGAGATGACGAAGCGGGCAGTTTACGGCGGGGTTCTTCCCAGATCACGGTGGTCGATCCGTATCACCCCTCGTTGCAACAGCGAACGTCGCTTCCTCAAGCGGGAGTGAGACGTACCAGCGACTCGACGCCTGTGGCGTCGCGCAAACCATCGGACGCGTACCCCGGGTTCGAGGATACGTTCGCGAGGAAGCCGTCGGTGGTGGAAGTCAGTGGTGGGTATTTGTTATTGATTATTGAAAATTCAATGAATAGAAGTATTATTTTCTGAAGGTTGGATGTCTTTTATCAAAATCAATACTCTTGTCGGTGTCCTTCCAAATATTTTACATAGAGGGCCTTGCTCGAAGTCTATTGATTTTCCAGTCACAGATTATTGATTAAGATAAGTTTTTCGTTAGGGGTGCCCTCTATCGGAGAAAGTTTATTCAATTTGAACAACCCATTGATTTTTCAGATAGCTCTTTATATACAGGGTGTTTCAGAAATATACGCACTTCATTTTTCCGGTATCTTTGCGAACTTTTCTTTTAAAATGTCCTTTTTGCATAATATCTCGTACCGTCGATAATAGAACTTTCGTCATTTCACTGGTAAATTTAGTGGCAATTACTTTAGGGTGGCTGCTTTTTAATATCGATTCAAATATATTTTTCACGATCACTTTGGCGTCAGAAGATAATTGCTTCCTGGAATGTTTAGGGTAGCTAGATATCGCATTAGCCGAAGATTCTCCACATACTTTTAATATTAACTTGTTGTAAACTGTTTCAAAGTAAAATAGATAGGTACTAATATATTTCGAATATTATGTTTACTATTTATATAAGCTATATAAAGAGGTAGGTACCTGTAACTAAAAATTTTTGAGAAATATCCTAATAATTAAGTTGTCTCTAGAAAACCTTATTTTGATAACAAATCAAGTAATGTACCTATCTATTGTTATTATAAACTGGCATTAAAAATAAATGTGGGTTAATACGTCTTTGCGAAAGCGAAAGCCGCATTTATGAGGGGTTTTATTGCAGTCATTAAGCCAAGCGAAATATGTTGAGAAATACTTTACCTTTACCTCATATTTTAATTAACTTTGAAATACATAGGTGTTGGTGGTGTATAATTTAAGCATATTATTTAAACTGAGAAAACAACGAATTATGCATATACTATAAAATAATATACAGAGTGTCCTAAAATCAAGGGGCATACCTAAGTACCCTTAATGACAGCCTTAATTTTTCTTCAGGTGTCCAACGTCATGGTTCGGTGCGTCACTCGCCCATTACCGTTCCTACTGTCACCGTTCAATCGGACTACCACGAAGACATTCCCGAAGAATACCATGAGGACCAGAAGAAAGAAGAGCACCAATACGAAGAAGAAGAGCCGAAGGAACGACCGAAGATTACTGCGCAACAGCGGTGGCTGTGGGCCTACAACAAGATCATCATGCAGCTCAATGTAAGTGATATATTTTGTTATAAATATAATTAGTAACGGGGTTAAAGAGTAATTTTTTTATAATAAATATCGACGCTTATGATAATTATTATGAAGAAGTATTAACGGAGAGATAGATTTATCGAATTTTGTAACGCGCTGTCATCTGACGACAACTACAATAATGATAGGATATTATGTAAATTAATGAAATCACTACTTAACGGAAATCCATTTAAATTTATATAATTAAAAACTATTTTAATGGCGTTTCTACTTTTTTATTGAACACTGTACGATATAGGTTTCGCAATACTATAGCTTCTTCGGACACTGATCACAAGCCAAAGCTTAAAACAGGTAAAATGAAACCATAAAATTATTATATTCTTATTGCTAATTGTTATTGGGTTTCTTGTTATACATATTTAATAAGGAAGGCGGGTTCGTTCCTAATTGGCAATTTAGAGGTTTGCCTGTATTTTTAATTCTGTCCAGAAGTCCGGAATAAAATTAATATAGCCTTGACCTGTAACTTTTGGGCAAAATGCTCGGACACGTCAATTAAGTTTTATATATGCTCACATTTTGACGTTATTCATTTGTTTTTTTATAGACATTTGTCAAAGATATGACGACATCGATCTTTTTTTTTTAATAGAAACATAGAAACATACATCCTTTGAAAGCTAATATCTCGTACAGTATGCTCAAAAATTTTGACGCGGTTCTGTCAAGTTATTTCAAAATGGTGACTGTTAAAAGTTTTAAAAAAATCCCTATTTAAATAAGCGGAAATGATATATATTTTTTTACCTTTCGAGGTAAGAAATCTTCATTGTTTCACGTTCTGACATTTTGTGACAATGTGACTTAACAATAGTTATGGTTTATTTGTTATTTATTTTGTCAAAAAAAATAAAAAATGTAACGAAGCAAAACAAAACACAACAAAAAGGTGGTTTAACGTGGCAAATGCTGGAAATGTCCTCCACTCTCTACTTGGCATGCTCCCAGATGATGGTAAAATCCGTCGACGGAATTTCGAATGGCTTCAGCCGGTATGTTATGTGTCTCCAATCTAATTTTGTTTTTCAAATCTTCAATATTATTTGGCCTATTTTGGTAAACTTTTCTTTTAAATATCCCCAAAGAAAAGTCTAGAGGCGTTAAGTCTGGGGACCTCGGTGGCCATTCAATTGTACCACATCGTCCAATCCAGCGACCTGAAAATATCTGATCTAAATATCTTCTCACATTGACACCAAAATGCGGGGGACCACCATCTTGCTGAAACCAAATTGTTTCATTAGGTATATCTGGATCTACTTCGTTGGAAAAAATTACAGCTAGAGCAGGCCTCAACTCGAAGGTTAAGAAATCCAGGTACCGTTCAGCTGTGAGGTTTCCTTCTAAAAAGAGTGGCCCTAAAATTCGGTTATTAATGATACCTGCCGATACATTTACTTTCTGGGGCCGCTGAGTATGCGCTTCAAATATCCATCGTGGATTTTCGTGACTCCAGAAACGATTATTATGTCTGTTAACCACCCCATTTAAATAGAAAGTAGCTTCATCCGAAAATAATATGTTCTGTGGAAACCTATTATTCTCGTCACACCGTCTCATCATTTCTTCGCAAAATTACAAATGCCTATCATAGTCATCTTCTAAAAGCTCTTGGACAAGACATAGTTTATAAGGGTGGTGTTTTTCTGCTTTCAAAAATCTTCCAATAGTACCTCTAGATGTATCATGATTTTGAGCCAATGAAACTGTTGAAATATGCGGATTATCCTGCAGAGATAATGCAATATCCAATGTTTCATCGTCGCCTAAAACACGTGGCCGTCCATTCCTAAGCAAGTCCTTTACTGTGCCATGTTCATCAAATTTGTGGAATATTTTACTAACAGTGCCCTGTGAAATTTGCTTTTCCGGATATTTACCATTAAATAAAGTTCACACTTCACTTTGACTTCTTACTTTATCTCCATATCCTAACAATATTAAAACTTCGATACGCTGCCTTTCCGACAAAACATTTTTGTTTAAAAAATTGTTAAATAATACTTCGAAAATACCTAAATTAATTTTACAAGTTCACAACGTCACAAAATGTCAGAACGTGAAACAATGAAGATTTCTTACCTTGAAAGGTAAAAAAGAACATCAATGGTTTATCATTTGCGCTTATTTAAATAGGGATTTTTTTTCTAACTTTTAACAGTCGCCATTTTGAAATAGCTTGACAGAATCTCGTCAAAATTTATGAGTATACTGTACGAGATATTAGCTTTCAAATAATGTATCACAAGCTGTATGTCTTGATTTCAAAAAAGATCGATGTTGTCATATCTTTGACAAATGTCTATAAAAGAACAAACCAATAACGTCAAAATGTGAGCATATATAAAAGTAAATTGACGTGTCCGAGCATTTTCCCCAAAAGTTACAGGTCAAGGCTATATTAATTTTATTCCGGACTTCTGGGCAGTCCTGTATGTAAAATTTCAGATTCCTCGTTAAAATTGTCGTTTTCTTGTATAATTGTGTATTTGATGCTAAATCTTCTTTATTAGTTTTTTGAAATTTCTACCGATTTGGTCTATGTAAAATCCCTGACAAGTCGCCTAATTTAATTTAGAAATACCTGATTTTAAGTCATTAACTAACCTGAATCATTCACTGGTCGGTAAGAAATGTCTGTATTGTCAGATTTTAAATATTTGGACACTTTTCAGACATGGTCAACAATAGTATGTAATGTATTTAAATCTTATTTTGTCTTTTAGTTTGTCTTGATTGGGATTAATTAAATAAGTCGATTATTCTGAAAGTTTATTTTTTAGCAACTCTAAAAAACTATGAAAAAATGAACACTTTTTATTTAAAAGGAATTAATAATCAAGAAGTTGACAATATAATTGATAGTTTAAAATAAAAATAATCTCCTGGTGCTGATGGTATAACCACAGAAATATTAAAACTACTATTTCTAGGCCACTCACTTTAAATCCAGTTTTTAAAGCAAGTAGGTATATATGCAGAGCTTTCAAAATTGGTGCAATACACCAATAACATTAATACCTTCTTTAGCTAAAGGTTTTGAGAAAATTTTAAAAATATACAAATATATTTAGAAAAAACACATTTTATTTCTTATAAACAATTTGGCTTTCAAAAAAATAGATCGAGGCAAGGTGCTATTTACTATCTAATAGAACAAATATATATTGCGTTAGATAATAAAACTTTTATTTGTATTTTTCTGGATTTAGCAAAGACTTTTGATATAGTTAACCATAATTAACTACTAAAAAAAATTGAAAATATTGGATTTAGAGGAAAGCATTTAGAATTAATTAAAAACTATCTTAAAGATAGACCACCTTATATTTTTTATTACTTATATTTTTATTAATAACTTATTTTGTATAAATTGCTATGGAAAAATTAATAGTTTTGCAGATAATACTGCTATTTTTGATAGCGGTACAAATTGGGGCAATTTAAATAAGAAAATTAAAACGATTGTAAAATTATAAAAAGTTAGTTTGATAATAATTTCTGAACAATTAACTTTAATAAAGCAAATTATCTTCCTTTTACTTTAAACCTTAATGATGTACCACAAAATATGAATGGTATTAATATAAGCGATGACATTTTAATTGTAAAAGATAATCACATAAAATATTTAGCAATTATTTTGACAGTAAATTAAGGGAGGAATAAACAGAACTTTAGTTGAAAAATTGAAGAAATTACAAAAATTTAGAAAATTATATTTAATAAGGACTATCAAAAGAATTATGTTCAGAAACAAAAAATATTAACGTTAGACAAATTTACATTATTTACAATATTTTATTATCTCTATTTAAAAATGAAAACCTTATATACGTTTCGACTAGAAACATAATACATGTTATAAAAATGAAATATCCATAAAATCTAAAATAGTGATAAAAAAATATAACATTGAAATATAAACATTTATATTGGAAATATACGATTTAAAAATATTTTTGGAAATGCTTTAACTGCTGAACGTATCATAATATGACACCCGGTATATTCCACAACAGAGCAGCTACGACGAGTCATCTTGTTTATATTACTGACAAATAAGATTTATGTAATACCAATGTAGATTGATAGAATTTAGTCTTCTTTGTGCGGGATATCGGAACGCGTTTTAATCGTATGTAACGCGATTTACGGTTCACGTTATTGATTTAATTAAAGTTCTTGTGAAGTGCAATTGCTTCATTACCAGACAACATCAGAAGTGGTGAAAAAGAGCGCGTTGATTTCGGTGTTTTTGTGCTTATGGTTTTTGTTTACAAGAAAAATGGGTCGTCATAGAAAATAATCGAAAAAGGTTTCTTCATCGTCATCCGAAGACAGTTCAACATCGATCGATGAAGACAATACAACACAGATTCGAAAGAAAATAAAATTCAGACGACGATGTAGAGAAATTGTAAGTTACATCCCTTCACTTAAGTTATGTAATGCACAGCCACTGGCAGAATCAAGACTAATAACAACAATTCCAGAATTTGATCTGAAAATTATGGACGTTGGATTGAACGGATGGTCAGATAATGTAATAGTTTTTCAAGCGCTAAACAAATTAAAAAACACGGCAAATATGTGGTAAGACAGTTATATCGAAAGTGAGTTAGAATGGGCACAGTTTACTTGGGAAAAGTGGAAGAATATTTTAATATCTACTTTTCAATCTAAACGTAATGCATATAATTTATTAATGGATTTTGTCAATCATAAGCCTACCCAGGGCTGTGCTTTACATAATGTTAATTTTGAACATATTTTAGGTCAAAGATGAATACATTTTTCTAACACTAATAAAATTTCTTTGATTTGCGGAGCGACTTATGATAATAATATCACCTCAGCTGTTGAGGCCTCCAATATGTTAGGCGCTTATCTTAATTACGTAATATGTCACATGCTAATATTACAACCAAAAATTATTCTCAAAAGGCAACAAAACCATCATATAATCAAAATAAACCCTCAACTACTAGGACATTCTCTATAGACAAAGCATAGAGCTTGCGGAAAAACAGGACATGACCCTTTCAGTTGTAGATACAAATATTAAGTTTGTAATTTTTGTCATATTAAAAGCCATATTAAGGTCAACTGTCTTAATAAAAAAAAATCATAATCCATGTAAAAAAAAAAAATAGTCAAGAAAAAATATGGGCTCTTACTCAAAATTTTATAAACAAATTTTACTCAATGGGCCTAGATGTCAGGCTTTTACAGATTTTGGTAGTGAGTTTACGGTTTAAGATATGGATTTAATTAAAGTTGTTCTTGTGAAGTGCTATTGTTTTCAGACAACATAACTAACTAATGTTATTGAATATTATTGTGAATAAATTACATAATTAATCTTTTTCAGAATATTAATATATTATCTAACATCAAGAAAATAGCGTTTACTGAATACTTGCACCTTTTTATAAAAATATTCTTATATATACAGCGTGGGCAAGAAGAATGGAACACCCCCAATATTTTCATAACCATGTATATTTTCGAAAAACGCTTGGGCTCGTCGATTTTATTTATCATTTTTACAAATTTTGAGAATTTTTAGTATTATACAGGATTGCTTAAGAAGTCGGGACACACGCCGACTTTAATTTTTTAAATGAAATACCCCAAATTTTATTCGATTTTTGAATTCTATTTAAAATTCTGAATATTTTTCATGTAACATACCCTATTTCGATATTCAGCTGTTTTCGATATATAACAGTCTAAACAATAATAATTAACAAAATTTAAGTGGTACGTTTATTAGGTAAAAACAACAGCTTTTAAATCTGATTATAAAAAGTAGAGTACTTAATTAAATGTTTAAATTGATGGCCATCGAAAATTTGGCAGTGTCCTAAACGTAAAACAAATTCGTTTTGAACGTTCCCAATAACCTGTTCAGGAATTTGTCGAATTTTATATGTTGTATTATCAGTTTTAATGTCTCTAAATCCGATGGCTTGTTCTTGTAGACTTTTTCTTTCGAATATCCCCACAGAAGGAAATCTAGGGGTGTTAAATCGGGTGAGCGAGCTGGCCATTCTATTTCTCCCCTTCTACCTATCCATCTATGTTGGAAAACCTCGTTTAGGTTTTCTCGTACGCGTGCGACGTAATGGGGCGGTGCACCGTCTTGTTGTAGCAAAATGATTCTTTCAGGACTATATTGTTCATCATGATCTGGATATAGGCCATCTAAAACATGAACTAATTCAAACTGTAAAAGCTGCTCTCTCGGTTTAACGTTTCTTCGAAAAAGGAAGGTCCTAATATTCTGTTCTATATTCTATTCCGCCCCATACGTTTAGCTTCTGTGGGTGCTGTGTATGGGCCTCTTGCATCCAGTGATGATTCTATGTCGACCAATACCTACAATTATGTAGGTTGACTGTAATGTAGTTAATAATTTTCAGTCAAAATTTTTATTTGTTTTGAGGTTAGCAACACTATGTTACAGAAAAAGCAATTGGGCACCCCAGCCGCCATTATTTGAAAAGTAATACATATTTTTAATAAATTGTCATTTTTTGCTGTATTGGATCATTAAATATTATTTAATAGTTTAGAGCGAGAAATCGTGGAAAATAATTTATATAATCTCTTACCGAAGAAATCCCGCAATGTCTATCAAAAAGAATATGCAGATTTTGAGCTATGGTGTGAGTAAAATAATGTAAAAGATATTTCAGAAAATGTCCTGCTAGCATCTTTTAACAAAGAAAGTAAAATTAAAAAGGCTTCATCGATGTGAGCCAAATACTCAATGTTAAGAAATTGTTTAAATATATATAAAACTATTGATATATTAAAATATAAAAAATTACAGGCATATTTAAAAAGGCCTTCGGAGGGTTACACGCCAAAAAAAATAAAAAATTTTAGAGATTGAGCAAATTAATCGCCTCATTGGACGAGCTGATAATTAAATATAGAATGATTCCTAAATTTTTTGCTTCAAAATAACTTTCTCAACATTAGCAACGATATACGTTTATCTCAAACAAAGATACAATAGGTATCGACAAAAAAACTTACTTAGCTACGTATATTCTGTATTATACAACCAGTAAAACAACATTTCAATTTAAATAATTTATTTATTTTCATGTTATGTTGTTACTCACAGAAAGAAAATCAAAATGCGTGTTTAAAATGATTGCTTATGCAACCCAATTATAACCCATTATGAAAATTTTATGATTCCCAAATAGAAAAAATATATTATAACACTATTTCTATAAAACATCGTATATAATTTGCAATGGGCTATCGAACAATCCCAATAAAATAAAATTTCAACTCTAACAACCTACGAACAAAAAAAAAGATCCCTAACGAGCCGGTCGTCTAACCGACAACCCCGCAGGCCTGCCACCCCAACGCGACCCCACCAGGACGTAGATATCCCGTCGCGCTCTAAAAGCTGTAAGCATAAGGGGGGTCGACATTGAATATTAGAAAATTATTGCGCTGCAACGGGTTTTATTGAAAATAATGACCATGCCCAATGTGTCGAGATGTAGTACTTGTTGGTGGTAGGGCAGTCAAGGACGTGGGGACGATTTGCCGTAAGGAAGACCCCCTCTCCTGGTAGTTTTCAGAAATTTTACTGGTAAAGAGGCAATTTATCTATTTTTTGACGTTTATTGGTTTTTCAGGTTAGAGCAGTCGTTCTGTTGTTACGAGAATCCTCCTGTGTTAGTTTTTTTCTTTTTACTTTTTAATTTCCTTTTGACTTTGAACAAGCATTTTTTCTATTCTACTTCTCCTCCCTCAAGAAGGATTTTTCTTTCTGGTCTGCAACAAATATATATTTTGATTTGAAGAAGTAGTCCATACTTACAGTGGAGTAGGTAATATAAATTAAAGCAAAACTTCTGTCTTCCTCCACAAATAATATATATTGTAAAATTAAATTTTTTTATAGCGATTGTCCCTACATATTTCGACCATACCTGCAGCCATCTTCAGGGGAACTAAATCGAGTTTGGTTTTAGTTTTAGTAGTTGCCTCAAATAAATGAGTGCAACTTTTTAAAAAGTTTTTAGCAAGTGAAATTTTGTTAGTTGAAGACTAGCTTGGCTGAACGTGATGGATAAATAGATGAGTACAGTTTTAAAAAAATTTTATTTTAATTTTATATCAATTGGTAAAAGCAATAAAATGTGGTTATATGTAGCATGATTTTGATTTTGATTTTATGATTGTTATAAGGAAAGTTTTTAAGTAGTATAGTGTGGAGAAATCAGAAAAGAAAAGAAAAAATATTTTCCTCTTAACTAGTTAACGATGTTTTAGGAATGTTCCCTCGAAAAGGAATCTTAAAATTTTTTTATTTTTATATATAAATTCAAGATTAATGTTTATTTAAGAAATTAAAATGGAAAAGGGGACTAAGACCCTGTTTTGTTAAATAGATATTCTTATTGCAGCTGAAATGTCTTTTAGAAAAATGTATTTAATAAAATTAGGTTTTAGTGCTCACCACCGCCACGCCAAATGTAAAAAGAATTGAAGTAAAAGATGTAAAGTAAAAGACTTTTACTTCAATTCTTTTCACGTTTGGCGTGGCGGTGGTAAGCACTAAAACCTAATTTTATTAAATACATTTTTCTAAAAAACATTTTAGCTGCAATATGAATCTCTATTTAACAAAACAGGGGCTTATGCCCCTTTTTCACCTTAATTTTTTAAATAAACTTTTATCTTCAATTTATATATAAAAATAAAATTTTTTTGAAGATTCCTTTTCGAGGGAACATTCCTAAAATATCGTTAACTAGTTAAGAGGAAAATATTTTTTCTTTTCTTTTTTGATTTCTCCACACTACACTACTTAAAAACTTTCCTTATAACAATCATAAAATCAAAATCAAAATCATTCTACATATAACCACATTTGATTGCTTTTACCAATTGATATAAAAATAAAATAACAATTTTTTAAAACAGTGCTCATCTATTAATCCATCACGTTCAGGCAAGCTAGTCCTCAACTAAAAAAATTTCACTTGCTAAAAACTTTTTAAAAAGTTGTACTCATTTATTTAAGGCAACTACTAAAACTGAAACCAAACTCGATTTAGTTCCCCTGAAAATGACTGTATGTATGGTCGAAACATGTAGGGACAATCGCTATAAAAAAATTTAATTTTACAATATATATCATTTGTGAAGGAAGACAGGAGTTTTGTTTTAATTTATATATTTTGATATTTGTCACACATTTTATTACAAAATAATTGGTGTGGTATCAAGAATAAAGTTAACTCGATAATTGAACAAGAAATCATGGAACTCTCTAAACTACCTATTAATAAAAATATAAACAAAGCTTTAATAAGTAAAAATAATGGCTAAGCCCATTGCTAGCCGAAAAATTGATGTCAGATATCGAAGGAAGTCAGATGTTTCCAAAAACATTTTCTTCTGGTATAGATATGTAAATTATATACTAGTATGTTATGAACTCAACCACAACCTCGAACATTTATGTTCTTTCAAGCCAAAAATTAAATCCTTGAAATAGAAACCAATAATTTAATAAACTCTTTAAAATTGAACATTTCAAGAAAAGAACAACAAAAGTTACAATTAAGCAGATATAGGAAACCCATGTAACAGCCACCATGATTCTTTGCATCCAATCACACATAAATTCACTGGGAAACAAATTTCAACTTTTTTTTGTTCCGTGAACAAAACCTATTTTTTTTTAACCACACCCAAGTAACTAAAAAATACCTATTAAAGATTTTAGTTAGCTCGCAAAAGAAACCGAATTATTTGTTACCAAATTTTAATTTATAGGCATATACAATGAACATTCTAATTTATAGGCATTTACAATGAACATAAAACCAATATATTGTTGGTTCAACAATGGCAATTAAATAGCACATTTCTATGCAGTCTAAAGCAAAAAGCAGCCTCGGGGCATTTCTCGTAATAGTCCAACAGTAGTCGGCTAACATCTCACAATTCCATTTTTCCTGATACCTTATTTCCATGTTTGAAATATCCTGATGGAACCTCTTACCGTGCTCGTCACTTACAGCACCACAATTTTCCTGAAAGTAATATAAATGAGAATCCAGGAAATGAATTTTCAACGACATATTATACCTCAGGTTTTGGTTACATAAAATAAGTTGGGCATCCAGCTCTTTATAGTTTTCTGCTTTTATGTTTCCCAAAAAATTTGTCGCAACCATTTTAAAGGCATTCCAAGTGTCCTTTTCGTTGCCTTCAAGTATGGAATCGAATTGCGCATCTCCGAAAAGTTTTCTAATCTGGGGACACACAACTATTTTCTGTTTAATTTTAGTGTCACTGATTCTAGGGAACTTTTCTTTTAAATAACTAAAAGCACGGCCTTCATTATCCATGGCCTTCACAAAATTCTCCTAATTTTATATGAAGTGGCGGTAGTAAAACCTTTTCTGGGGGAACTAATGGCGCGCTAACTACATTTTTCTTTCCTGGCTTAAAAGACTCTCTCGGTGGCCAAATTTTCTTTATGTAGTGATCCGATCGTGCTCGACTGTCCCATTCGCAGAGGAAGCAGCAGTATTTCATATAACCTAGCTGCATTTCAAGCAAAATCGCCACAACTTTTAAATCCCCACAAATTTGCCAATTATATCTTTCACATTGTATGGTCTCCAGTAACAATTTCAAATTGCTATACGTTTCTTTCATGTGGAGTGCATGACCAATTGGGACTAAAGGCAACTTGTTTCCATTATGGAGTAACACAGCTTTAAGACTCATCATCGTAACCAATCTATATTCCTGAGGTGGATTAGGTACAGGCAACTCGTCACTATAAGACTCCGGGTGTATCGCGGATTGTAAATTTGGATACTGTATCGCAGACCTTTTTTTCTCCGAAAAGCCCTTTTTGATGGGAAGTGTTAATCAAAAGCAATAGTCAGTTAAGTGGTCTTTCCGTTCTCGCCAGATCATACCAACAGCAAAGGGCATCTTACGCTTTTTTGCACTTAGCCAGCCGCGAATGTTGGACGCACATTGTAGCAGCAGATATGGGTAGCCCAATTTTTATCCTGGTCTCCAATTTTATAGCCAAAATACAAGTGGAAAGCCTTTTGTATTAAAGCTCTAAGTGTACCTTTTGTTTTACAAAAGTCACTTCACCACATCAAAAATGATCCGGCTTATTTAAACAAACTAGCGACATGTTGCTCAAAACTCTCTAATTTCTCAAATACAAACAGCTCTCAATCAACTGGTGGTTGAAATTTAGCAATTTAGGATTTATGTTATATGTATTTCAACCCCTTATAAAGTACACCTGGTATAATAAATTCAGGTACTTCTCATTTAATATTCGCATTTTCCAATACATTACGGGCAGGTAGGTAATTATCATAATTAGCATGGATCTATAAAACCGGAGCCCACTGAGACTTTTGCAAGACAGATTGTTAGTTAGTATAATACAATAGGTAAGATTTTGCTATTTTGGTCTCGGAAACTGTTTTGCCATTCCCCAGTGTTACCTGCGTATATATCAATGATCCACCAGCCTTTTTCTTTGCCACTTTCAAAAAATCAATTAAAAAATAAATTAACCACTATTAGAACAAGCAAGGAATACACATAGAGGGATAAATCTACTTATAAAAAGAAAAGAAAAAATTTGGGTCCTTTTTTTAACCAAAAAGAAAGTATTTTAAACGTAATACAAGAATAGCCTTTAAATCTCCTAATGGTCTACCTAAACACATTTAAAAAATAAAATAAACAATAAAAGCCAGTTCCGCCGTATCACTGCTCATCAAATAGGATTTGACGAAAATGGAAAGGCAATGAAGAGCACTTATAGCACAAATGTAAAGGAATAGTGATAAGATGCAACGCAAAGCGACATCTCGTAGCTCTCAGAGGTAGTAGGTGATGCGTCTAAAAGACCAGGAGATGTCACTTTGCCTTGCACTTGCCTTAGATTTTGATGCCTTTGACTTCGCGTCGGGTTTGGAATGAAATATTTCTGCATTTTTCGTACAGATAATACACACGTTTTTTTTCTTTGGGAGATTGAAATATATAATGGTTCGGGGTTTATTGCACTTGCAGCATTATGCCAGTTATATTTATTAACCAAACTCTCGGAGAGATAATAGCGACGGTGGCTTCTGCCTCGTCAAGTATTTAGAATTAGCCTGGCTCAATGAGCTCGGCAAAGCTTTTTAAGCCGAGCTTTTCCGCGAGAGGGGGCAAGAGTAGTAAACGAACCATATAGACTAACCTTTGTCGCCAATAAACGCGTTTGAAAGCTTAGCGCGAATAAACCTTGCGTTTCAGTGCGTCTGGTATGGATGATCGGTGATATTTACGAGATGCTCTGATAAATACAGTTGTGATAAGGTTCAGAGACATGCGGAAGGTATAGGTTTTGTAGCCGCGTCGTGATAAATGTGCGAGTTCTGTGAAGTGACAGTATGATGATAATTGTTTATTATTTGGTGGTATTTGTTTGGTAAAAATTTAAAGTGTTTGTAAAATCAACTGAAAAGATTGTAAGATGCATTAGCAACAAAAAGCATGACAATTAATTAAATCAAATTTACTGCAAATATTTTGGTTTTGGTTTAGGGTATTTAATAAACACATAATTTATAACCTTTAGTTACGTCTGTGATCTTAAAAACTTTTAAAATAATTATTTAACCGATCATTCCCAGTATATACAGGACTGCCCAGAAGTCCGGAATAAAATTAATATAGCCTTAACCTGTAACTTTTGGGGAAAATGCTCAGACACGTCAGTTTAGTTTTATATATGCTCACATTTTAACGTTATTCGTTTGTTTCTTTATAGACATTTGTCAAAGATATGACGACATCGATCTCTTTTTTTAAATATAATCATACAGCTTGTCATACATCATTTAAAAGCTAATATCTCGTACAGTACGCTCATAAATTTTGGCGCGATTCTGTCAAGCTATTTCAAAATAGCGACTGTTAAAAGTTTTAAAAAAATCCCTATTTAAATAAGCGGAAATGATAAATCATTGATCCTTTTTTTGCCTTTTAAGGTAAGAAATCCTAATTGTTTCACGTTTTGACATTTTGTCAAATTTAACAAAGGTCTATAAAAAAACAAACGAATAACGTCAAAATCAATCAATCAATCAAAAAATATATTTATTTTCTACATTTTTAAATAACATTTATATTGTTAACTAATTTAATATATATATTAGAGGGGTCTCTTATGAACTTGTAGAATTTGTTGAATTATCCACAAAAAAACGATTTAAGAGCAAAAAAAAAGAAATGAAAAAGATACACGACCAAGATTTACAAAGCTAGAAGCTTGTCTGCAATCTTGGGTGTACGAATTAATTTTTATTCGGTGCCTTCCAATACGAATCCAACCACCCTCACCCCTTTGTCAAATATTCTTATAATGGCAAATAAATCGAATGCAAAGAAAAAGAAAAATCGTAGGTAAATCACATATACTTAATATATAAAATAAAAAATTCATTCCTTCTAATAGAGAGCTATAAACTATTTGAATGTTGAGTTGTAAATAGGCTAAAGTAACTTCAAGGTGCCTAAAATTTTTTTGTATGCTTCTTATATTTGTGTGAAATATTGTAAAATTATTATTTTTATTCAAAAATTTGCTTACCTCAGAGTATTACCCATTTCAAATGTGAATATTTCATTTCCACTAAAATCCCTAATGTAATCATTCATTGCAACAAGAAATAGTATACCATAAAAAAGAGAGAATTTAATTAATTTTTATTTATATTATTATTTACGTAGTGTTTACTTTTTTGTGGATCGTGTGTATTTTGGGCTGTAATTATAGACCTTCCTTCCTTTCAGTTTTTGTTGCTGGGTCAAGTGTGTTTCCACCAGCGGTTTATTGGTATTTTTGTTTGCTGACCTTTTGTTGATTTCTTGGTTTTCTCTAACAGTTTTGGTATTTTTTGTTTCTACTCCTTTCTCCACTGCGTCATCTGAGTTTTCTGTACTGCTGTATTCGCTTTCCCTGCCTTGGCCATTTTGTTTTTCTATGTTTTTTAGATCAGTTATTTGATATTCTTGGTCCTCAATTAAAAGTTTATGTCCCACAATTTTTGCGTTAAGATTTTGGGATCTTGCGATTTTCAAATGTTTGTGTAGGACCTTTTGAGCTTCCCTATCTTCAGTACACAAATCGTTTGCAATTGACAGACCGTGGGTTTTTAGTGTTCTAAGTTTCTCTTTGTTTTTGAACAAGGTTATCTTCTTGAGATATCGTTGACAGGTACAGTATTTTTTAGGCCGAATATAATATTGTTATTTTTTCTTGTCGTACGTTCTAAGCGTAGACACTTATTTATAAGTATTTTGAATGTGAGCATATATGAAACTAAATTGACGTGTCCGAGCATTTTCCCTAAAAGTTACAGGTTAAGGCTATATTAATTTTATTCCAGACTTCTGGGTAGCCCTGTATGATTGTTACACTTAAAAGGTAGCCAAGGGGAAAATAACTTTTTGTGTTATCAAAAATTAAATAAAAAAATAATCAATCAATCAACATACATTCAACATACCTACACCAGTGCGGTAAAGTATCAGTTATTACACTAAAATTAGTTAGCTCACTGTTTTAGATAAAGTTGTTTATTAAATATTTATTTAGAAAATACAGCAATTTTGTATAAAAGCACGAAGAATTATACTAAATCAGAAAAATTGCAGAATTATACTTAAAATTAATTAAGACTTGCGACAACGCAGGAGGGGGCAAATATCTTTGGAACTGGAAGATGTCTTCCAGTTTAGGTTAGCTCTAAACAAAAAACTGAGCCTAATCGACCTGCACCACAATATCTTTGAACTAATTAAAGTTTTTAACAGCCTTTTTTTTTTGTTCAATAGGTGACAGTTAAACTATATGTATGTATGTACTATAATTAGGAAAAATCTAAACGTTCGATAGCTTATTAACGTCAACGGGGGTCATTCGCTCAAAATATTTTCAAGAATCTGGAACTTCCGGTTATACCGGAAGTAGATGTCAACTTGCTTATTTTAAATAGGACATTGCATTTATTATGTCATTTTTGGATTCTACGTAAAATTCTAGTTATATTTTGTGTATAAAGTTATATACCTAAGTCGAACTGTTTTTGACATGTTTCAAATTTTATTTCCAAAAATGAGGCTTGCAGACCGAAAAATAGTTATCATTGTTTTCCTGTACGGAAACTTTATTATTTAATTTGGGTTTATTTCTTAGTAGGAAGGAACCTTCTTTAGCAGACTTTGTAAAATATTTTAACAAATAATAATACAGGATGTCCAAAGAATAGGAAGAAAAGTGAAATTGAAAAGTTCTCAAATGTCAAATTTTTAAATGAAAACTATTAATTTTTGTTATTTTTATGCCGCATGCACTTTTCAATGCGATCTTTCTTGCTATCTACGTTTCATTGCTATAAAGCGAATGGTCAAGATTTTATTGCGGATTTAACAAACACCAAGCAACAAAAAGCTGGGGAAAGTCGCAGCGAAGAAAGGAGGAATGTCAACCTGACAATATCAATTATTATATTTGATTGGCAGCAAGAACACTCCCACGCCCCAAATTAATAAAGCAAGTCAAGCAAAATTCACCCACCCTATCGAAAAGGGGACCAACACGAAAAGCTAGGAAGTACTGATTTTGTTGCGGATAAACATTCTTTATTTTTTTATTTACTTCTTTCATACTTCAGCGTGTTGTTGAATTTTCTAAGTACATGAAAATGGTTGGATAAATAACTCTTACATACTTAATTTTAGACTTTCCCCTTTTTTGCATAAAATTAATTCTTGAATTATAAACACCAAAAATGTAAATAATAACAGGCGTCAGAAACATTAAGGCGAGAGTGCCGCAGGGGTCGCCACTGGCCTCTCTACTACACGATATTTATAGTAGTTCGCTGATGATACTGTGATTGCTGTAACCTCGAAGTTGCCTTGGGTTATGGTTCTTTGTTTGCAACGTCATATCAATCTCCTTCAGAACTGCAAAAGGCATACCTTGTCTCTTCCCTTTCACTTCCCTTCGCCAATGACATGCTATAGCTGACGCAGCACACTTGATCTCCGACTAAAACACCAAAATACATGGATTTTTCATATTTTCAGAAGATGGTCTGGCTTGTGGCTTCATCAGAAATTCTCCACAAATTAAACAAAACTTTTCAGGAGAAATTTTGCAAATGCGACGCGTTTAACTTGACATTTTCGTCGTTGAGAAAACTTTCTCAACTACACAGAACCACTCAATTTGAAACTCAAAAGACGTCCGAATAAGAGAATAAGTTTAATGTTATAAACAATCTTTCTGTTTTAGAATGCAAGCCTATTAAATGACCCCTCATAAAATTTACTACCTGCCAATATGAAAGGGCCTAATGAGTATAAATTAAAGTAAAGTACGACACACAATAAATGGTCATGACTAACTAACGCCTTTATACTTTATACCTGCGTGTCCTTCTATTTTGGCAAATAAATCATTCCGGTCCAGGGTGGTAGTGGGTAGATTGAAATAATATTTGTATATGTACAAAAATTTATTGTGTATTGCTGACTTTAACGTATATTATTAATATGCGTTAAAGTAGTAAGCCGTAATATATAATTTTTATTATACAGGGAAGTTGCACCCCTATTTATATTCTTTATTTTTTGAGATATTGGAGTAATTTGTTTTTTGTTTGACAACGAATACCAAAGGCATTTTTTGACATCTGTGTAATTACCGGGTTAAAAATGCGGAACGTCTACGTGGAACACCCTGTATAACCGTACGAGTAAAATCAGTCATCTCAAGAGTTTGAATCGGTACTATCACTATCATATACAGCGTGTCCAGAAAAGTTCTAGACATATGGGAATTTTCTTTATTGTTGATTTTACGAAAAAAAGTTATTCTTCATAAAACGTTCTGCTTGATGCGCAAATAATATTGACATATCAAAACTTAAGATATCATGTACAGGGCGGCAAAAAAATCTAGAAACACAGAATTACGTTAAGAGGGAAGTACCCTCAATTTTTATTTTAGAGCAAATTGTTATAAAAAAACTATACTAAGGACTACAAAACGTGGTCAGATACAATTTTTTGTTGAAATATTTTAATTTACAGGGTACCATTAAAACGCCTTTGGAAAATATTATTTTATTTTATTTTTTTAACGAGACGAATATTGATATGTTAGTCAAAAATCATTTACTATTTTTCGACTTATTAACAAGAGTTTTTCGTCTTGCTTGTAAAGTTAATGATGCAGGAGAAAATGACTGACAAAATGGTATGTAGCGCCACTATAGCAAACGTAATAAATAAATTTAAAGGTACTGGTTTCGCCGAAAATGTATTTAAGAAACACCACAACAAATGGTCCACAACAGAAGAAAAGCAACTCAATGTAATGCAAGCGGTTATCGAAGACCCAAAAATTTCTCTAAGAAAATTGCCAAAAACTATTCCAGTTGACGTCAAAAATTCTACTGCTAGTAATATTTTAAAAATGAATGAATTTCATCCATATAAACCGAAATACATTTACACGCTTCCTCCTAGAGATTTTGTATTCTGTTTCCTATTTTGCGCGTAGTTCCAAGGCGAGTGTAAGTTGATCCTTTTTTTGCAAGAAAAATATTATTTACAGATGAAGCCATGTTTACTTCCAACGGCGTGGTATGCTCCCAAAATTGTCGGTGGTGGAGTGACAACAATCCAAATTTTATAATCGAATGCCGCAGTCAATATTCATTTAAAACCAATGTTTGGTATGGCATATTTAACGATCGGATCGTTGGACCATACCTTTTCCGACAAAATATAAATGCTGCCATTTACCTGGACTTCTTAAGGAACCAGTTGTCTTAATTTCTTGACGAACTGCCACTAAATATAAGACGTACAATTTAATATCAACATGATGGAGCCCCATGCCATAGTACTAACAAAGTAACTGGGTATTTGAATGAAGTATTTCCGTACCGTTGGATAGGCAGACGTTCAAATATTCCTTGGCCAGGTCGCCTGACATCACACCCCTTGGACTTCTTTTTATGGGGCTTATTAAAAGAAATGGTGTATGGGCATAGACCTTTTCAGGATATTGACCATCTTGAGGCAGTAATAACAAATTGTGCCCAAGAAATCACTCCCGATATGATACGGGCGACAGTAAGAGAAATTACGAGGCGAACTATAGTTTGCATGGAAAAAAAGGGGGGCATGTGGAGACATAATTTTTTACTTTAAACTATCTGTTTTTAGATCACTTTTATCATGTAATTGCTACAATATTGTTTATTATTCACATTCACAATTTATTTTTACTCTAAGGAAATGAAACGTGTTTAATATTCCTGATAGGTTGATTTTAGAACATGAAATAATCTCGTATTCTTTTTTTACGTAATTGGTTTCCAACCAGAGGTAATGAATGCTCAATGTATTTTTGATGGTACCCTGTAAATTAAAATATTTTAACGAAAAGTTATATCTGACCACGTTTTGTAGTCCTTAGTAAAGTTTTCTTATAAGAATTTGCTCTAAAATAAAAACTGAGGGTACTTTCCTCTTAACGTATTTCTGTGTTTCTATTTTTTTTTGCCCCCCTGTACATAATATCTTAAGTTTTGATATGTCAATATTATTTGCGCATCAAGCAGAACTTTTTATGAAGGATAACTTTTGTTCGTAAAATCAACAATATGGCTTATGATTGGTATTTTCAAATGATTTAATAATATTTCGACCATTTCTAATGTGTCGACAGGTATAATTAATTATACCTAAAATACATACATTATCAAAATAAAAATATAATACCTCCCTGTTACTGAGAAACGCGTACAAACCAGCCGTAATTGCTTTATCATGGGTTAAGTCAACCGATCGTTATAAAGCAGGTAAAATCATGACCATTTATCTTGCGTCGGACTATACATACGTCGACTAGTTGTATTTTTCGGTTTGCAAACGCCATTTTTGACATAAAATTTGAAATATGTCAAAACCGGTTAGACTTAAATTAATTATGAAGGAATTTTTAGTGGACTTCAAATTTTACAAAATAAGGCGATGAGAATAATATTAAATATTGATAAATACATAAAGATAAATTATATGTTAAATAAACTTAAATATAAGAAATTTAATATTTTTCCTAGTTTGTATTTTTATTTATAAAATTCAAAATAATTTATTACCATCTCATTTAAAAGACTTTATAACGCAAAACTTTGAAAATCATAACTATCAAACCAGAAACAATCAAAATTTTTGTTTAGGGAAAGTGACAAAAAATTTGACATATAAATCAATCTTTTTTAAAGGACTTCACGAATATAATAATTTAGATTCTTTAATTAAGAAACAAAATTTCTTAAGTAAATTTAAAAAATCCTTAAAAATATCATTACTTAGAAAACAAAATGTTTGATAAAATTTATTTAAAAATATTTTTGGTGCATAAAATTGTAATTTTAAATGTTTTAATTATTATTGTTAAAAGCACTAGAATTTATAATATTGTAGCAGTATTGCTAAAATAAATCTTGTTACTACTACTACTTACTACTAATTAGGTATAGAACACTACACATGAAATCTGATTATAATTTAACGCAAAACCTAAAAATGAAATAATATATAGGGTGTCTTATTTAAAATAATCAAGTTGACATATACTTCCACTATAACTGGAAGTGCCAGATTCTTGAAAATATTCCCATCGACATAAGTAAGCTACTAAATTTTCGTTTACGACAAACGGAAGTAAAATTTTAATAAAAAGCCCGTTAATTCACCCAGCAAGATGCGATAAAGTCGTTGACAAGGCCTAGGTCGTCGTAGGTCGTCATCAGTACAGACAAAAGCGACTCGCATCAGCTGACAACATTTATTCGCTGATGAGGGCAACCTGAAGACACGTAATCTGGGTCAATGTTGTTTTTATGCTATCGGAAGGAAGCACATTAAAATTACTTTAATTCGTATCGCCTGAAATGTAAATGAGCCCCGTTGAAATTAATGCGAACCTATATGCATACATAGGTATATACGCTTCGATATCTATGTAAATAAGGCGATAAGAAAGCAAATATTTTGTTCGGTGTAAAATTACCAAAAAAAAAAAACAAGGAAATGTGTAATAACACCTTGCTTAAAATGCACCTGACGTTAGTTTGCTAATTGTTGTTTGAACCTTGTCTATTTGATCTAGGTGCAGGGTTTTCCCGTATATTTTGGAGCACCCTAAAGCCTCTATTTTAAGTGTTAGAAAGAGCTTTAAATTACAAGAAGGGAATTATTTTTCCGGAACCGTCAAACAAATGAACACCCTGTAAATTCCAACCATACAGTGTGCAATCATGCAACAGGTACTGAACTAATAAGTGAAAATTAAAAAAGTTACATTGGAAATTCCACTGTAACTTTCGTTACCATAGCAACTGGAAAATTTCCGGAAACATAATTTTTCCAACAAAGATAGATAGGTGTGTAGTTGTGTTGAAGGAAAAAATAGGTTAATAAGCAAGGGATTTTGATTGCTTTGGCGTTAAAAAGAAACTTCCCTTGAATTCCTACGCTATAATGTTATTTACTTAGAAGAATCCAGTGGGAATTGTAGAGAAGCCGGAAGAGGTAGTATATAATATTGTTTCGAGTCTCGGGGGTTGACCTAGATTTCGCCGCCCAAATTTATTGTTTCTTTTTAACCAATCAAACCAGTTTGTAAAAGACGGGAAGACAGAAGGTCTAGACAGTAATTTCCATCTCAAACTAATCTAGCAAATTTGAAAGTCCGCCTCTAGTATTACATAACAGTACGTACTATTTCCCAATTTGTTTTCTAAATATAATTGGTATAAGTATAATTTTTTTTACCATAACTTTTAATAAACACCAAAAAAATTAATACAAAAGAAAATTGCTTTTAAAAAGATCGTCCAGAATATTAACCCCTTACAAGACAATCTACAGGGTGCTGATAAAGTCTGGAATAATCGATTTTTCTTGAAAACGCAAAAGTTTTTCGAAAAACGCTCGGACCCGTCAATTTTGTTTTATTCTTCAAAATTTTTGACGTTCTTCAATATTATACCGGATGCGCCAAAAACGATAGGCAAGTGTCAACTTCACTTTTTCAAATAGAATACCCCTTTTTTTCTCCAATATTTAGATTCCTTTCTAAACTCTAGACGAGTTTCATATAACATATTGTATGGCTAAAGTCAACAGGAATTGAAATACAGGGCCCCCAATACAAATCAAGGTATAATTTTAAAGCTTGTTTTCCATGACAAATACTTAGGCTAGGAAAAAAATTTTAACAGAAAATTGGTAATACAGTGAACAATCTAAAATATTATTTGAGTAAGTGTTGAAAATGGTCTCCATTTACGGCTCTACAATGTCCCAATCCCTCAACAAATTCTAACTGTACATTATGTACAATTTCTGGGGTAATTTGTCTTATGGTTGTTGTTATACGGGTTTTGAGAACATCAATATCTTCTGGTTTATTTTTGTAAACCCTTTCCTTGATATAGTCCCACAGAAAGAAGTCCAATGGCGTTAAGTCGGGGGACCTCGCAGGCCACTCTATTTGACCCCGTCGACCTATCCAATGATGATGAAATAACTCATTCAGGTATCTACGGACTTCGGCCGAATAGTGGGCTGGTGCACCATCCTGCTGAAACCAGATAGTTGTATCATGTGATTCAAGAATGTTCCGATCGGGAAATAGGGCAATCAACGCTGAAGCGAGGTCTTCTTCAAGAAACTGCAAATATCTTTGGCCAGTCAAATTTTCCTCAAAAAAATAGGGTCCTATAACAGTATCCCGAATTATTCCTGCCCATACATTAATTTTTCTCGGCCGTTGGGTATGAATTTCTCGGAACCAATGGGGATTTTCGCTCGACCAGTACCGGCAATTTCAACGATTTACCATGCTATTCAAGAAAAAAGTCGCCTCATCGGAAAAAAATATGTTACTCGGAAATAATGCATCGTTAATCAAGTAATTATCCATGAGAATTTCACAGAACTCATTCCTTCTGTCAGGGTCGCCTTCCAAAAGTTCCTGTACTCCTTGACATTTATATGCGTGCCATTTTTCCTTTTTCAAGAACTTTGCCACCGTTAAATCGTGTATATTTTCAAAATTTTGACAAATGCTTCTTGTGCTCGAATGTGGTCTCTCTTCCAACGAAACTAGAATATCAAGTTTGACATCGTCGGAAATTTTAGGTCGTCCACTTCTAGGTTTATCCCTAACGTGACCAACTTCATTATACTTCTTAACAATTTTGGAAACAGTTGCCTGATTTATGTGTTCTCTATTTGGATATTTATCATTAAAATACTCACAAACTTCTATTTGTGTTCTCTTTCGATCTCCACATCCTACTATTATTAATATTTCGATTCTCTCAGCTTCCGTTAGAAACATTTTTATTGGTAAAAGTGACAACTTTGGAGTAAATATTAAATGTTTTGACATTTACGTCACTTAGTTATTATGTAGAAACCCTTAAAAAGGTAAATACCTAGACCTTAAAATTATACCTTGATTTTTATTGGGGGCCCTGTATTTCAATTCCTGTTGACTTTAGCCATACAACATGTTATACAAAACTTGTTTAGAGTTTAGAGAGGAATCTGAATATTGGAGAAAAAAGGGGTGTTCTATTTAAAAAAGTAAAGTTGACACTTGCCTGGCGTTTTTGGCGCATCCGGTATAATATTGAAGAACGTCAAAAAATTTCAAAGAATAAAATAAAATTGACGGGTCCGAGCGTTTTTGGAAAAACTTTTGCGTTTTCAAGAAAAATCGATTATTCCAGACTTTATCAGCACCCTGTATACAATGTGTATCAGCCAAATGGAATAAATTCGACAATAAGAAAACACTCGGACACGTCGATTGGTATTTCTAGTTGCGCACTTTTTTTAATAAAAACTTTTTATACAGGGTGTGTCATGTAACAGTGGCCACTACTAACTTTCTTATTTTAAATACAACATCCTGTATATTATCCAATTTTTGGATTCCTCAGAAAATTCCAGACATATTTCATGTACCATATCCTATACCTATCTTCAACTGTTTCGGAAATATTAAGTGTTTTCAGATGTATTGCAAAAATTAACAACACACTGAAAAACGAATAAGTAAAACTGTTTATTTCTTGATAATGTAGAAAACAAAAAAAATCATTAATGTAGGAGATGTTGAAAATGCTCGCCGCGAACGTCTTGGCAACATCCTAATCTTAAATAGAAATTTCTTCTAACGTTACTGAACATCTCAGGCGTGACCGATATAATCGCAAGCGTTATTCATCTTCTTAAGTCAGCTAAGTCGAGGGGTTTAGTTTTGTATACAATATTTTTGACATAACCCCATAAGAAGAAGTCCCTGTCCACCGATTTGGAAATACTCGGTTGAGATACTGCCGGACATTGATTTGGTAATGGGGCGGTGCTCCATCTTGCTGAAACCATATCATATTCGCTGGAAGTTGTGGGTTTGCTGGATCAGGATATAAGTTTGTCAAAGTTGGCAAGACATTATTTTGGAGCAGTGCTAAATAATTATCGCCATTTAAATTGCAATTATTGAAAAAGGGACCTATGATATGATCTCCAACAATTCGTGACCAAACATTAACATTTTCAGGATATTGCGTATGTTCTTCTCTCATCCAGTAAGGATTTTCCCTAGACCAATAGCGGCAATTCTGACGATTAGCATGACCGTGAAGCGCAAAGGTGCACTCATCAAAAAACAAAACATGTTTTAATTGGATCACATTGTTATCTAACATTGCCATCATTTGTTCATAAAAATACGTTCTCCTATCAAAATCGTCTTTCATGAGCTCATGAGTAGGTATCATTTTATAGGGATACATTTTATTTTCTTGTAATGTTCGAAGAATCGATAAATGGCAAACATCGAATATTGCGGCTGTTTTTCGACTAGAAGTATGTGGGTTTTCCTGAAACTTAAGCATAATATCTAATTTGGTATCATCACTTATAACATTGGCAGCTACTTTTTTATCTGCTTTACATGTCCAAGCTGGCGAAACTGCTTTTATATTTTACTAATTGCCCCTTGAGTTGTTATATAGGCGGCAAATTTGGAAATTTTTCATGAAATAAGCGAGCAACTTCCATTTGTGTCCGTGTTTTATCTCCATAACCAATCATCTGTGAAATTGTTATTTTGTGCATTTCTGTTAAATAAACCATTTTTCTGATATGCAATTAACAAAATTCAAACGACTATAATACTGACAACTACTGTCGCATGCAGACAGACAACAACTTGCTAAGGTCAGGCGTTTTAAACAAAATTAAACAAAACTATTTATACCTTTTTCTATTTCATATCAGTAAAAACATTTTAACATTAATTTTCAACATCTCCTACATTAATGTTTTTTTTTTGTTTTTTACATTATCAAGAAATAAAAAGTTTTTTAGTGTGTTGTTAATTTTTGCAATAAATCTGAAAATACTTAATATTTCCGAAACAGTTGAAGATATGTATATAATATTGTACATGAAATATGTCTAAAATTTTCTGAAGAATCCAAAAATTAGATAATATACATTGCATGTATATTGTATAAAAAGTTTTTATTGAAAAAAATGCGCAACTAGAAATACCACTGGACGTGTCCGAGCGTTTTTTTCGGACACGCCCCTATATATTTATTATCAAATTTATTCCATTTGGCTGATACACACTGTATATCTATAATACCTACTATGAGATATTTTATAACAAAAAAATATATCTTTCCATAACCTACAAATCTGGATTTACAGTCGCATTTCGTCAAATTAACAGCCAAAATTTCTAATTAACACCAAGCTATGTTACTAATACCTACTAACCTGCACAGAGGTGTTATTATACATATATCTTAATACTGTGTGCCTACACACACATCCTACAACACAATTGCCTCAATGTTAGTCCAAATTGATTTAAATGGAATTAGGGAAGTATCGACTTGTTGATAGGGCTATTCAAATTAACCTGTCGTGTAAAATTTGATAAGGTAAAGAGGTTCTGATGCCAGGGATCCTAATCTAAAAATTGTTAAGAATTTCTTGCAGGAAATTTGGTGCAGGTAGATCCTGCTGCATACAAATATTGTCATAATTACAACAGATAAATATTGATTACCCACGCAAAATACTAACAAAATGAGATAATATTATTAATATAAATAACTAATTATCTTTAGCACCTAATATTTTATCACAATTTGCATTCTGTTTGTAGATTAAGGAATTTGTCACGTGTAATTTGTATAAGCACTATTCTCTAACAATCTCTTTAGTTGATTTTATTAAATAAAATAAATATTAATAGCAACTGAATACTACTTGATCCTTGGGAATCCCAATACTACATATAAATATGTATATATGTGAGAAACTTTGTTCTCTAGCCACTTGTTGAGACCTTATACAATAAGGATTAACCAGATTATGCTAAAACAGCTATTCTCTGGGCTACATGCCCCAACGAGCGCTGAATTATTAAGCACAATTTGGCGCATTTTGACTATGACTGTTAGTATTAAAATACAAACTTAGATTGCAGAAACTACAGGAAAAAAATTAATGAATCTCTGTTTCCAATGGAAGGATGCTACACTGCACTAACGTCTACAGGCTAAGTATCCCTTTTTTTATTTGGCTCCTGCGATGTATAGTCAAAATACGACTTTGTGTGATGCATTTTGAATTTACTCCGAGCGAGTTTCATTGCCTAAATTATCTACTTAAAGTACAGGGACATTTTTTTAAGTGTCTCACCCGATTGGCCATTTTCCTGCTGACTATAATAAAAAACAAACCACACGTCTCTCAATGATTTTCGATAAGGATGCCGAATTTAATGTCAAAAAATATATAGGTTCACAAATTTGACAGATACGACATCATTTTGAATTTTTTTAAATGGCAACCCTCGTAAATAACCACACGAGTAAATTGCTCTTAGCGATCCGATTTCAAAAACCTATAGTTGTTAATATTTATTTTCAGCCGTTTCGGAAATACGGGGGTTCCTAATTTGCCTTCATCGATTTACATTTATTTACATTTTAGATACCTACCTAGGTATATTTTTTCTTGAGTATTAGGTCCCTTGATAAATCAATCAAGAGTTAAAATGAAACCATTTAGAGTCTCGAAAATTCTTTAATTCTAATTAAAATTACGTTTCGGCCGTAGCGTGGGCCTTCATCAGATTTTGAACATCTGTAACAATAGAAACCTGTATGCTTTAAATCTAAGTTGTAATATGTGAAACAATTTTTTCATTTTGGATGAAATTGAGACAAAATGTTAATGACCTAGTGTATAGGCGTTCAATAGGTTATAGACAAGAGTTATTACCTTGATATGAAAGATTTTCGTCATCTCACACTCACAATTTGGACAAATTACATGTACGTCACAAAAATCTTGTTTAAAATTACGGAAATTAAAACATTATAAACTTAAGCGTGGCCATGCTGTTATCAACTGAAGAAATTCTTTTAACTTTGGAATTTTTTTTTATTATTATTAATTTAATTTAACAAATGGTGGCAAGTGTTACCATCTTATGGGCATGTACGAAAGTAGGTGAAAAGACCAACAGTTTAGGTCAAGAAGAAAAAAACAATTTTTTAGTGTTGATATCAAGAGATCTGTAATAATATGTGGTTCTGTGTTAAAAGAAATCCATGTATATGAAGATATATGATTTTGTATGTTAGTTTTGATTAGGGAGGCTAGGTGGTAAAACAGAGAGTATAATTTTTTAAGTTTTTGTTATTGTTTTAATTTTAAAAAAGACAATAGGACAAGTTAGTTAATGAGGATGAAATATATTTTGCTTAAATTTTTTGTGTCGGTCTTTAGGTTTACACAGTTTTTGTTTTTTTGTATATATATCATCTCTAAGAAACACTTTTAAAATTAAACAGAAGGTCCAAGAATTTAAATATAACACCTAGGTATATTTAGACAAAATAAATAAAAATAAAAATAAAAATTCATTAATTTTCCTTTCAAAGAAGAGGAATTATTAAAAGTATGTTAATCTACAAAATTTAATAAATAAAAGAACTTATTTTCGTGTTTCTAGGTATTGTAGTACAAAATTAAATTAAATTATATATTTTGATGATAGTGCTATTAAACAAACATAACATCCAAAATGTTAGAATCAATTAATTGACATATTTCTAAACCATTAGCTTATTTAATACATATCACTATAAACAATAAATCAAAAAATGAATAATTACAAAATGAAATAAAAATTTTCGTATTATAAATTAAAATTTAGAAATAATATAATATAAGTAAGTATATATATTTATAAAAACTATAAGTCTAATTACATATTATCAGAGATTATATCTTTTATTTCATTATATTTTTGGAAAATCGAAACCCTTTATAGCTACAATATTGATCTGCGTAGGCAGTACAATATAGGTATCGCCATTTTACAGCAGTTTCTAGCAATCTCAAGTGAAAAATACCGTATGGTACTATAAACACAACAGCAAATAATTGACAATGGTCGGTATGCTCCCTTGTCATGCTTGCCCTGTACTAACGCGAAACAAAGAGTTTGAAACCGGTTTGCAGGTGGCAACAGTTTATTGGAAACAAAGAATAATTCCTTTCTTTCCGGTAGATTCTGCAATCTGAGTTTGTATTTAAGTTCTAACAGTGTAAATTGAATAAAGTAAAAATACGCCAAATTGTGCCTAATAATTCAGCGCTCGTTCGGATATATAGCCCATGAAATAGCAGCTTTAGCATAATTTGGTTAATCCTTATTGTATAAGGTCTCAACAAATGGCTAGAGAACAAAGTTTCTCACATAATATATACATTTTATATGTCATAAAATATATATTGTCTGATTCAAGACTTTAAAAATGGAAAATCTCGGCCAAACTTTAAACCCGTAAATTGGAACGACTAATTATGACGGAAATTCACGAATCTCTTCCGAAATTACCCGATCACACCCGATCCACCGAATGGATAGTGTTTTCGCCGTTCAAGGCCGGCCTGTTCGCCATGAAGCATCACGCGAGATCGGTCGAACGCGTTCGAAAGAAAGGTTCGACGAAGATCGCCGATAGCGAGGACCGATTGCGCATGCGTCGGGGATCGAGCATGTCCGACATCGATAAGATTTCTTCGTCCGGTGCATTGCCGGACTTGGTGAGGTCTTCGACGACTATACAGAAGCTTTCTACTAGTCCAGCTTCGGTGCCACCAAGTCCGTACCCGTCAAGGTTGGTGGGAATGGGAGTGGGAGAGATGTTTGTGATTTTTAACAGTTATTGATTAATTTAGAAAAACTTAGTAAAAGAAGTAGTAGAAAATTATGTACCTTTATTAACTGTCACTACGTACTGGGTGATCTGTTATATTTTGACCACCCACCTAACTCACTCATTTAAAGAGATATCAAAAAAACTTTAGGCACTAAAGTTGTAGGATCTGTCATGAATTTTTAGGAAATGATATAAGACGAAACAAATGAATATCAAAAATGGCAAATATTTTACAATTTACTGTTTTCTTAAATGGGGCACGCTGTATATTATACGCTTTTCTGGTGGAAAATTTTATCCTGGCTTCAAAAACATATAGCTTGTATGGTCTATTTTAAAAGGTTGTGGTAATAATTACAATTTTAATAAATAACATATTAAGTAGGCCTATACAAAATAATAATGGCCTATTGAATATCTGTCGCATCTGTCAAATCATTTACATTTCTTTACAAAAATGGGGTATTCGGAAGAAGAAAAGTTTAAAATTTTTAAGATTTACTTAAAAAATAATAAAAATAAATAGAAGGCGCGCCAAGAGTAGATTAATTTATATGGTGAGACTCTAAACAGAATACCAAGTCTATATAAATCCTTTTAGAAATATATACAATTTGGTGCACACCACAAAATCATTAAAAAGAAAAAAAAGAACGGTGATTATAAATAAGGAGGAAGAATTGGAAATTCTTCTCTAATTTCAAGGTAACATAAAATCGTTAGTTGTTGCTAGTTGATTGTGTAACTCAGATTTCAATATTTCTAGAAAATCCGCTGAATTCTATACGCGAAGCCATGGCGGATTTAGACAAATCATATTGGAAAGTCTTTAAAACTTTATAAAATGCATCCATATAAATTCCATAGACACCAAAAATTAAGTGAAAGCGACAAAGAACGAAGACTTAATTTCTGTAGGGATATTTTAGTCAGACTGGAACAAGATAGTGAGTTATTTTCAAACATTTTATGGACTGATGAATCCACTTTTTGCACCTCGAGATCACCCGATATGAAACATTTGCATTTTTGGGCTGATGTTAATCCACGCAAAATCCTGGAAACAAAAAGATCTGGAAGGCGTTCCTTACATGTATGGTGCGGTATATTAAGTGACAAGATTATTGGTCCGATATTTCTTGAGAACAATCTGACATGAGCAAGATATATGGAACTTTTAAATGATGTAGAAAATCGTGTAGATGAATTACCTTTAAACGTGGCTAAATCCATAATTTGGCAATAGGATGGCGCACCTCCGCATAACGTTGCCCAAGGTACTGAACGGTTAAATGCCAATTTCGAAGTTTGGATTGGGAGATATGGTGTTATATCCTGGCCGCCTAACAGTCCCGATTTAACACCACCTGACACGTTTCTTTGGGGAACTTCGAAAAATAGAATATATTTTAGAAACTGCGATAATATATTAGAAATTCAAGCATCAGTGATCAACGAAATAAATAATATTAATTATAACCAGTAACCATCCCGATTGGATGATTGCGGCAATTAATAATGTATTGATGCAAACGGGTGTCATTTCGAGCATTTATTATAAATGGATTGTTATTTTGTTGCTTTTATTAGGTTAAATATTGTTTTACACAAAAAAAATTTAAATATGGGTTTATCATCCACTAGTGTCTGTAAAAATTTGTTTTTCTAATGGGGATATAGGTAAAGTTTAGTCGGTTTTTGTCTTTTGTTGATAATGATATTAATTTTTTTTCTATATTTTTGTAGTATCTACATACTATTTTTAACAAGAATAGTTGGCCTGTAGACAACTTATATCTAGTAGAAAAACAAAGACGTAATAACATTTGCCGCACATTCAATACGCCATTATTATTATTTTGTCCACGCCTACTAATGTTATTTATTAAAATTGTTATTATTAACACAACCCTTTAAGATTAAGACCATATAAACCATATATATTTGAAACCAGAATAAAATTTCTCATCAGAAAAGCTTATAATATATAAGGTGTTCCATTTAAGAAAACATGAAATTGTAAAATATTTGCCATATTTGATGTTCATTTGTTTCTTCGTATATTATTTCCTAAAAATTTATTAAAGGCCCTACAACTTTAGTTCTTAAAGTTTTTTGATATCTTTTCAAATAAATGAGATAGGTGGGTGGTCAAAATATAACAGATCACCCAGTACTAAATATCACTAAAATATCTCAAGTAGTTTCAAAAATATTCATTAATTTCCATTTTTCCCGAAAACTTTCACACCCCGTATTTTTGTAACGGAACATTTTTGGACCATAGTTTATAAAGAAAACTGTCAAAAATTTTTCATGTAGATTTAAACTCCTAAATATTTCCCTATAACGGTTAATTCAATAATTTCAATACCACATTAAATTTTTTCCTGCGGCCACTACAATTCAATAACAGAAAAAAAAATATCTGCACCATCTCTCCCAGTCTTTATTTCACCGCACCAAACACAACGAAAATTCCCCAAACAGGTCATATCTGAGCAGTACCACTACGATAAGCTTACGGGGTAGCATCGGAGATCTCATGAACCAAAAGAAGTACGGGAGCAGCCAATGGAGCGTCAGGAGTGAGACGCTAGTAGCCAAAACGGTACCTCTGTCGACGGTAACACCGAGGCACTCTCCACCACCCTTGGACGATGTACCTCCACCGCCTGAAATAACGTTTAACGACGAGGACCTTGACGGGCCGTTAACGTCGGCTCAGAGGACTGAGCGATTGACCAGATTGTTGAAGCAGAGAAAGGCCTATTTGGTGACAAGGACGGAGTATTACGATTACTGTTATAGGGTAGGTTGGGTTTTTTCTTTTACCATAAGGTTAATAATAGGATCGCTGTCAGAGCTGTGAGTAACTTAATAAGAAAAATACTTTTTAGTGTCCACACTGTTAGAAGAGAACAATCGAACTTAACATTTATTTAAAAGTCCCAGGAGGTCCATTACCGCTTTTTTTGTCAATTTCACTAACAACATTTGTCCAGACTACAGACTACAAACACCTGAAAAAAAATTCGTTATAGAGTTCGTGGAATTAAACAGTGCCTATAAATAACTTTTGTTGTATTATAAATTAAACCAAAATCTAACGGTATCTCATGCTGGCTAAACATTTGTGGAAAAGTTGACCTTCTAGAAATACAAGTATAAATTGACAGATTGGAACATGTTCTAATTTTTGTGTGTTTATCGATTTTTGAGCGTCAGAGTTAAAATCAAATAAGAAGAGGCCATGTCGTCATCAGCGTGCAAGCGTCAAATGTCAAGCGGTCCGATAAAAATAAAGTCCATCCCAACCTATTTCGTTTGGCTTAATGACTACAGTAAAACCCCTCATAAACCCGGCTTTCGCTTTCGCGGAGACGTATTAACCCACATTTGTTTTTAATGCCAGTTTATAATAACAATAGATAGGTACATTACTTGACTTGTTATCAAAATTAATAAACTGTCTAATTAAGGTTTTCTAGAAACATCTTTTGGACATTTCTCAAAACTTTTTAGTTACAGGTATCTGTTTATATAGCTTATTAGGTTATAGGTAATTTTACCAAGAAATTCTTTAAAAACGTAGGTTTTGCAATCGAACAGATAACGGGGTTTCTTTGGGTGTTCACAATATGATAAAACTATTATTGCTGTTATTAGGTCAAACGAAATATGTTCGGATGGACTTTACCACAAACCTAACTTGCTTCCTTGTTTGCCTTGTAAGCGCTACCTGAAACCACACAATTATATGCGATATTAGAGAGTGACTTTGGTGTTTACCTGATTATAGTTTACTGGAGGCGCCATTAGTGTAAGATATACTTGAACTGCCAACCAACAAGGTCACGTGTTTGCTCTAAGGAAGCACGTGGAAAATAACGTTTAAGTCAAATAGTAACTGATCATTAGCCCTATGATGAAACACACAAGTTATACTTTTTCCAAAGTCAGTCTGATGCCATAAAATAGCTTCGACCGGGCTTCAAAGGGACCGGCGTCATAATCGGGGTTGTCAGATCTTTTTTTCAAAATTATTTAAAATTTTATTATTAAAAGTGTTCTTTTATATCAGTATTTAATTCATAGTCAATAACTTTCTTGTAAGCTAGTTTGCAAATCTACTTTAAATGAAGAAATTTCCAATGTCAAAGATAGAAAGAACAAGCCATTCATGAATATTACAATAATTTTTTAAGTACTTCAGAAATAGTATTTATACAAAAATATTTTAATTCAAACTAAAAGGAATTTCACTGATGTTAAACAATAAAAATACACAATTAACAAACCCTTATGTTCCTCCTACACTTACAAAAATTTTGCAGAACTGGCGATAGACCGTCGAGGCTCACCAGCAATTTAAAGTGCGAACTGAGACTCCGACTGAGAAAATTAATAGAGCAGCATATAAATACAAATTTATATGCTGTAGACAAGAACAGCAAATAGTTAGAGGCTCTGCCAATTGGGTGATCCCTTATCAGCTTTAAAATCAGTTGATGCTTGAGGTATGCGATATTGCGAATCGGACAGCGGCGTGGCTGGTTGAAACGATTTACTGTAATTTACATATTTCATTTTCTGCTATAACTGTGTGGTTTTAGACAAGTATGGTTTTACTCGGTACCTTTATTTTATTATATCAGTTTGGCGACAATTTGATACAGAAGGTCAAGGTGAATTATCGCAGGAATATAATGTGTCGGTGCCAGAGTCGGCCATCGAAAGCGAAATAAGTACGGAATTAAGAAACAAAGGTTTACATGTTCAATGTCAACGCATTATTTTAAATATATACGCGTGTTTAAGAACGAAAATCCGGGAAAAACTGAAAATACGCTTTGTGCAAGAATGTACTTGTAATAAATTAACAGAACTTGGGGATTATAGGAATTTATAACGTTATTAATTTGGGGACTGTAACCGGTCATTCCATAAAGCGCAAACCAATTAATCAAAAATACAAAACGGCTGACAATACTGCAAGGGATTTTATTCTGCGAAGTATTTACAACTTTTACTATCATTATATAGTGCCAACTTTAGAACTGGTTCGTGATAAATTGCGAGGTTACAAGTTACAACAACATTGCGTGATGTTTTGTTTAAATGTGGCTTTAAACATAAAAAATTAGACAATCTAATGACTATAATGGAATCCCCGCTTATCATTGAACTACGACAGGATTATTTGCGCAAAATAAAGGAGTACCATGAATCCGATAAAAGTATAATTTATTTAGACGAAACTGGTTTGATACTCATGATGTTGTTAAGTATGGTTGGGTAGACAGTACAAATAATTGTACTTTTGGTACACCGTATTCGAGAGGAAAACGCGTTATCATGCCGGAAGTAAAGATGGCTTTGTACCTAATGTGTTGCTCTTGTCAGCAAAGAATATCACTCATTGATCAATCTCCAACTTTAAGCGCAATTAGTTGTCCTTGATAATTTTCGGCAGGTAATAACGAAATGAATAGCAATGTATGGAAAAATTGCGTAGCTCATGTTATAAAAATAAAAAATGGATGTTCTGTTTCACCACCTATAGCGCCAGTAGTAAGCCAACCTGAAAACGATTCTACTTCTGAAAGTTCTGACGATTCCAATCATTAAATTGTTTATGGATTTTAAAATGAATTATGTTCGTTTATCACGTATCTTTAAAACTTGTTATATTACAGAACGTTTACTGTGATTTTGCTGACGCGATCAATTTGTTGTTACACAATATATATAGTGAATTCTAACTACTAACTTTATATTCCAACTTACATAGTACCTGCCCCTATCCTTTCTTGGCAAGGAAAACTCATTCCCCTTTGCAATCCGGGCTGGACAAAGATAAATTTTTTAAAATTGTTTTTGGCAAAATAAACATTTCTTTTACCGAAAGCTATTCTAAAAATATTTTAAGTGCATGTGTTCTTTACATGCGAAGTCACGGATACAAACCTCCTATCGATAATTGTTTTTTGCAAAATTAGCATTTTCCTTTACAGAAAGGCCATTTTAAGAATATTCTCTGCAAGCGAAGTCACCAGTACAAACAAACCTTTCATCGATATAATATACTGTAATAAACAAGCTGTAATATATACTATTTAATCATATTAAAATTTACAGCAATCCGCATTTTAATTATTTGGTAGAAGCGACGCCTATTGTCAGGAGTTTAACGCTTTCTTATGTCTCCAAATTAAGCTTGGAATAACTAATAACTACAGTTACTACTACTCTGAAGTATCTTTCACAAATCAAATTCACAAATATGGAAACGATCGACTATTTTCTAAAGATAGCTGTCGAAAAGCCATAAACACAAAAGTTTTAAGGTTTATCAAAGTCTGTTACAAGAAAGGGTTGGCCAACAAATGAGTGGTACAAAGAGCCCAAAATAATGGATATTATAATATACGCAAGGGCAAGGCAGAGTAATCTGTATATTATTAACCCATCGCTTAGGGGATACTACCCCCTCCTAAAAGTTACGGTATTTCAATTTTAAATTTATTACATTTCGGCTTTGGAGTGTTTCGTGATAATGTGTGGTTTGGTACTAAGTGGTTTGACAAGAAAAATTAAAAAAGATGATTCTTGTCTAAAATTGCATAAGGAATTCAAGAGTGAAATAATTTTAAGGGTAGAACAATAAGAGTACAATAGTTAGGGTGTTTTTTTTTTTCGTTTATATTATAGGGTATAGGCTAAACGGGAAAAGATACAAAAAAACTAAGATATGTGTTCCGTTCTCTTTTTTAGTGTTTAGTTTAATGGCGCGATCAGATCTACGCTAACTAGATTGGTTTAGAAGATACAGGGTGATTCTCAAAATCGGAGGTTTTTATTGACTCGGTTAATTATGGAGATAAAAAGAAACTTTTATAATAATAATAATAATAATATGCCTTTATTTTTAACTCGGCGAAGTACAGCAGTGCTGCATTTAACCGAGCATGCAAAAGTATACAATTTACATAATATTTAACTTATATAAGAGTCTAAAATAAAACATGCCTAATATCTACTTGAACTATATGGTAAGTGTAAAGTGTAAACTGCAAAATTAAACTATACTGTAATTATTGTAAGAAAATGAAGATAAGTTATATAAACCTCTTAGACAAAGCAAAGAAAGGAAACAAAATAATCTAGACAAGAAAAAAATAAAGAAAAAACAAAGTAGTCAACAATTATTATCAAGCAGAAAGTTTCTATACGTAGCTTTAAAAGAAACACACGCTAGATCCAGCCAATTGGCAGGAATCTCATTCAGGAGCCTGATGGATGTATAGCTAAACGAATGTTTAAAAAGACTTGTATGATGCTTAGGAATTTGACAGCGGTCCTTGTGCCTGTTATTGCGCTGATGTAAGGTATTCCGAAAAATCAGCTTTTCATGTAGATATTGTGGAGTTCCACTTCTTAGGAGTCTATGCAGAAAGCATCCCAGATGCAGTTTTTCTCGGTCCTTTAATCTCAGCCACCTCAATTCTTTTAATTTATGACTGACGCGATCCCTAATTCTCAAACCAAAAATGAAACGAATGCAGGAGTTTTGAATTTTCTGAAGTTTAAATTTTGAATTGACATCTAAGCAGGGACCATATACAAAATTGCAATAATTACAATGAGAAAGCACTAAAGACTCACATAACTGTTTTTTTAATTTTTAGTTTAGAATAAATTGATTTTTATATAAATTGCGTAAACAACTTTTAATACGAAAGTTTTATAACTTTTTACGTAGAATCCAGTGGCGTATTTAAAAAAAATATAGATGTGTTAATTTTTGAGCTATTAACAAAACTAGCATTTTCTTAAATGGGGCACCCTGTATCTGGGTGTCTCAAAAAATTGAATTTTTTCTTGCGATTGCAACAATATATAACACTTGATATTTTGCTTTGTTCTAAATAGCTAATATACCAGAAACAAATTTTTTTTTACAATTTCCGCCCAAACATTTCATTTTTGGGGATATTGCATCCGAGTATGAACAAGACGATGTTCAATTTCTTGGTTCCAATACCGGCAATTTTGAACATTTGGTTCGTTTTTGAGGGTGAATGTACTTTCATCGGTAAAACAAATATTTCTCAAAAAATCCCCATTATTATTTGCTCTTTGTATTACCTCAACGCAGAATACCATTCTCCGTTCCTCATCATCTTGCCGTAGCTCTTGATGATTTTCATACATGTAAGGAAAATATGTAGGTTTTTTCTTTAAAGTGCGCAACACTGTGCTCTAATGTTCTCCTACGGCTTGCCCAAGAATCCTCGTGCTAATCATTTTTTAATTTAAAGAAATAGTCCATTCTCGAAGTGGAGTTGAAATATAGGGAAAGGGGAAAAAAACTCAAAAAGTCTTTCTCCACTAATTTAATAGTGAGCTATTAAAGGCTCAATTTTAAAATTAAATTGTCTCTACATGTTTCAAAGGTAGTAACCTTCATCTTCAGGAGACCAAAGTAGTGATGCAGTTATTATTAGCAGTAGAGAGAAAACTGTTGGTGGAAAATGACGTTGATGGAGCTTTTTTTATTTAAAAATATTTTGACAAGATATTAATAATTGAATGTAATCAGCATGCTAAAATTGGAATTGAAAGTGGAATGTTATATTTAAATCAAAGTTTATGAAAAGACACTGTCAATCTGTGGTCGAATTTAAAAAGGGAAGATATTCGTTATTTGAAAATCATACGTCAGGAAAAAGGATCTTTTGGACATTCTAGATCTTGTTAGAGAAAGATTTTTGTTTGTGATTTGTTTTATTATATTATTTGTTTTAATTAATGGAATGGAAGGGATATGCTTATCAGGGAATTGAACTGAAAAAATTTCAGACACTGTATAATACCACTAAATCATACTTACTTACTTTTTTCTTAATGAAATAGCTCATATTTATCTATAATTAAAGCGCCTTCAATGAAAATGTTGTCACTGACGCTACTTTTCGTTTTATCAATGCCAAATAATAATTTGCTGGTGTTTGCACATTTAATTGAATAAGTTAGGATTGGCTTACTAAAATTTATTTAAACTTGGCACATGCGTTTATTATATCGGCTTCTATATAGAATAATAATACAATTTTTCCCTAAAATGTACAGGGGAGCCAATATTTAACCGCCTCAAAACTTACATTGGATTTTCTATGTTCGACTATGCCCGTATTCTCCGTAATGTTTTAAGCTGGCTTAAAAAGAAAGCCGCTGTAAGATGCCGTTTTCTTAAGCACCGTTAACCTTAATAACCGTAAGCTTACTTAATTTTAAGCCCACAATAGTGGAGGCTTAATATCGGGCTTAAGATTTGCATCTGCGCAGTGGTTAGCTTTGATGACAGAAATCGTAAGGGTGTTTTCTAACCTCTCAAATTATGTGGTGTATGTACTGTATGTGGAATTGTAGTTTGGTGCTATCGTATCACAAAAGTATTGTTGCTGAGATTCTACGACAATTTTTTTCATTCTAATGGAGTTTGAAGACGAAATTTTCCTAGATGATTTGGACATTTTAGACATCATTGACATGGGATTTCCCAGAAGGATTTATGCACGTCCAAACCCTTTTGAGACGGTCAGTTTTTCTATCTTCTAAAATTCCTCTGTACTTTTCGGCGATTAATGTAAATAAAAACGATTTTTCTGCATAAGTAAAATTAGATGATCTCTTTTTCCCATCCATCTTTTTATAAAATTAAAAAAACAAAATCCAAAACTTTTAACAATTATTTTCAAACACAGCACAAAGTGTAATAATAGACCTTTGCTTTTGCAGGCTTTAATTAGCAGAACTTGGCTAAAACTATACTGACAGTGACTTATAAACTAATAAATATATTACAAACAGGTTACAGTATATAACACGTAAATAAGGTATCAGGTAACATACATATACAAGTAATGCATACAGCAATAATTATATTACACAAAACACATGAAACGAAAAATAAGGTTACAATGTTACAAATTTCTTCCTCTCTACTCTACCACTTGACGGCCTCAGTCTCTGAGCAAAAAAGAAGAGAAAAATGTGACGTTGCCAAATCTTAAGGAGGTTTAATTAAACCCGACAATAATTGTTTCGGTGCTTACCTTAAATTAGTTAAGATAGTTTAAGAAATTAAGTCAACTTTAGCTAAGCCAGCTTTTCTACATAACGGAGAATACGGGCATAAGACATTCACCCGGTATACGTCTAATTGACCGTGGATAACCCAGTATAGTACAATAGACCGATAATGAGATAAATATACTTTGAGAATCATAATATTACAAATTATGTTGTTTATACTAACTAAGCCATGCACCCGGTATAATAATAATACCAAATATCCATATTTACTTACTTATAATTTAAACAAATATTTCCTATCAATTGCTCTATTAGGGTTCCTCACCACCTAAGTGATTTTCTCTTTTGCTAACATTAACTGTGACCTAATTTTTTGTTTTATGTCTCCTGAAGATGAACGCTTCTGCGTTCGAAACATGTAGATTGAATATATATGATAATGAAACTTATGGCTTTTGGACTTTCGTTTCTACTATAGCTATAATAACTGGTCAACCCTTCTGATATTCTTATGGGCCCGGTCCTGAATTGGCTGCACCACCACTGTTTGCCTCTGGAATTAACGTGTCTGTTTCCGGAGAGTCCATAAAACGTTTTCTGCCCATGTAATCAGTAATCAATGCGAGATAACGCGCAAGGTCTGAAAGAACGCCTCAAACATAGATGGCGGCACAAACCTGATTACGCTCAATTTGCGATTCACTTCCGGTCGATGTATTCCCAGGGAAGGTATTCTCCAACTTCGTTTATTATTGCAAGTGCAGATTATCTGACATTGTAGAAGAAAACATTTAAAAAATTTATGCGAATAGACCCTGAAACCAACCGTACGAAGTTAATTTGATAAGTCGTGTGTGACATTTTTGTAATAGATCCGAGAATACATTCCTCGAACGCGAAGTAATCCTGCGTGAGGAAATGTTACAAAAAAGGGGTCAAAGCGTGTTGTGTGTCTTTTTACTGTACGGTGTAATGTGGGTCAATAAAATCGGATAATGTGCTTTTTCTGTCGTGGAAAAAGAAACCGAAGAAACAGCACACCGCACGTAAAAAGTAATGTTTTCAATATTTTATTTTTGCGAGTTCGGAAAATAAAAATTTAAGTACAGAGATGTAATAAAAATTTTAGGTTTTGTAGGTTTACAAGCGGTAGAGGTAATTTACGTCGGTTTTATATAACTATTTTTTTTTTATGATAATGCATAGCACTGCATGGTTAACCCTTTATGGCGCAGGAAACGATTTTTATTTTAATAATTTTTCGTTGATAGCCTTCTACATGACTTTTGATATAACCGAAAGCAATGCGACTGGACGATAGTCGTTTGGCAAGGTCTTCTTGCCTTTTGAGGGTATGGACTGGACTTGCGCAGTTTTCCAGCAAGAAGGAATTATAGGTTAATTGTCTTCGTTGGAAACTGCGCCGTTCTTGAGTAATGATATTCTTTAGATCAAAGAATTCTTGAGTGGAATTAAGCGAGCAAAGTCAGATGTACCCCAAATCTCTATTAGACCTTCTGTTTCTTTAGCAATAAATTCTACTTGGTCATCCCAAGCATGAGTGGATCCATACCAAATTCTTGAGAGTGCGGAACTTTCTTTTTCTCGAAAATCTGTTTTTTACACCTTTGGGGAGGGGGGGGGGTAGAGGCTTTCCCGGAGTTTCTTCCTCCTCGTAAATCCGTCTCTGCATCAAGATAAAACAAGCCCATTGCCTCATTTCAACAATCAGTATATATATACACAGGGTGTTTCCTAACCTCTCTGAAAAAATAAAGGAGGTGAATCCTCACTTTATTTTAAGACGAAAATGTTGTATAAAAGTTTTTGTCATGTCGCTTCTTTTTCGAAATAAAGAAAAATAGTAAAGCAATAATAACCATTTTAATAATTGATTTAAAAACTTTTAATAATAAACTCACATGAACAAAAGTCAAATAAATTGCTGAAAATGTCCTCTCTGAGCCAGTAAACACCCATGCACACGACGTGCTAAGTTGTCTCTTACATGTTGGAAAATTCCGGGACTGGCGCGAATCGTATTAAGACCATCGATAATACGCAGTCGAAGGTCTTCTTCAGTTACAATAGGAGTAGTATAAACGAGTTGTTTAAGGTGGCCCCAGAAATAAAAATTCAATGGATTCAGATCCGGCGAACGGGGTGGCCATGGGTGAGGTCCTCCTCTACCTATCCAACGAGCAGTATATTGTTGATCTAAATAGTTTCTAACACGTACTGCAGAATGAGTTCTCGTTCTTAATGGCACAGCTTCTATCAATTCTGGCAATTCATCTCTAAGGAAGTTGTAATAGACATCATCAGTAAGACGATTTAGAAAAAAATATGGTCCAACTAAGTTATCTCCAATAATCCCTGCACAAATATTAAAATAAAATGTATACTGGTGATGTTCTTCGATGATAGCATGAGGATTATCTTCCGCCCAAATATGGTTGTTGTGAAAATTTATGATGCCTTGTCTGGAAAAATTCGCTTCATCTGTAAATAGTATTTTTGCCGAGAAATGTGGGACCCTTAAAAAATTTTCTTGAAACCAGTTACAAAAATTAACTCGAGCTGGAAAGTCTCTAGGCAACAAAACTTGCACTTCTTATACGTGATAAGGATAAAGTAAATAGTCCTTTAAGATTCTCCATACTGTTTTGTAACTCACATTCAACTCGTTCCCGATTTTCCTCGTACTAGTGCCTGGAGATTCTTCCACCATGTTTAAGACCTCTTCCTCAAGTTGTACGGTTCTAACTGTAAGTGGTCGGCCGCCTATTTTGCTTTCTGTAAAGCTACCTGTTTGCTCTAACCTGAGGTGCAATATTGTAAATGTTTCCAAACACGGTACTCGTCTATTAGAAAAACGTTCTGCATATAAACGTCTCGCCTCCAGCGCATTTCCATTTGCCAAACCGTACATAAAATGAATTTGAGTCATTTCTTGATTGGTGGACTCAGCCATAATGAAATAGTACATTATTTAACGAGCGTATAATGAAGGCTATATTACACGAGATTTTAAAACACGAGCCGAAGGCGAGTGTTTTAAGGATTCGAGTGTAATATAGCCATTATACGCGAGTCAAATACTATACTTTATCTACGACTATTCAGTATTCAAGAAGTTAGAAAATGGATTCAGAGCAACACATTTTATTACAATAGGATTATTATTAATGGTATTTCTTAACTAAAAAATACAATTCAACGATGTTAACCATAATTAAACAAAATACAATTGCAGCCCGAATTTCTGGAGGGGTACTTTGGATTTCGTTTTCGTCATCCGAAATCATGATATTTTACTTTGAAATCAACAACAAAATGTCACAGCCAAACTTAAATGACTGAGGAAAAAAATGATTCGTTTACTTGTCAATCGGTTGCTATGGTATTAATACCATTCACGCCTGCTTAAACTAGATCTGGTGCGTTTTTATCGTAATTCAGGTAACTTTGTTTTGTTGGGACCGTGGAATATGAAATCTCATATTCCACGGCTGTGGAATATGAGTAACTATGGTAAAATGAACCACATTATATATGTACTAACAAACACATTATGCTTCTATTATTAAATAGTCGTAGATAAAGTATGTAATGTAGTAGAAATAAATTTAAAAACAATTCAAAAGGATATTATTTAAAAGATGTTAAACAGGAGACAAATGTTACGGAGAAAACAAATGTGGTTGCCATGGAACGACGCAAAGCCTACTCGTATCATTTGACGAAACATAATGATAAAAATACGAAAAATAACTAAAAAATTAAGGTACTCTTTTACCCAGATCTCCGCCAAAGAACCTAATTGTAAAATTTAAAATTGACCCAAAGTAAAGGGCTCTAATCCCTTATGTTTAACAAATACTATTAGAATATCGTTTGGCATTTATTAATAAAATGAAAAAAAAAAAGAATTTTTTTTTAACACCCTGTATTTTGAAAACGAAGCGACATGCGGAAAACTTTTTTACCTCTCCTTCATTTTTTCAGAGGTTAGGAAACACCCTGTATATTTAACATCACTAAATTGTGAAGTCAACTGAAATAATTAGTGGTTCTACTATTTCTTCTTATCTATCCAGTAAGATTGACGTTCGGTTTTATTTTCTTGAAGAAAAATTTAATTTATATGAAATTTATAACATTAAAATATTAAAATTTGAATGCACATTGAAATAAAAACTATGAACTTATCTTTTTATGACACTTTTCACTTTCTCATCAATTGGTACAGGTGCCCCTCCTGACGACTGTTTAGGATGGGCTACCGTTTCAGATTTTCTTACCCTAGGAAGCCTGTAGATTGTATATTCACTAATTCCCGTATATGCTAATATAATATTTTTCAGTTTCGTGTCACTTTCCAGTTACGAAAGAAGGCAACCCAAAAATCAAAAGAATATGCTGTTAAAAACAGAATCGTATTTTATTTATTTCGTTTGTTGCTTGCCACGAAACTGTCACATTGATTTATTATTTATTTATGAATGACAAATACTGCATTCTCAGTATTTCTGGAAGAAGAGATGAAGTAATCATGGTAATTTAACCAACTCATATTTTGAATATGCACAATTTTAAAACCACTTAACTTATTTTCCATTATTTAAAGTTGATTTAGATTGTTATGCTGCATTTTAATTGACATAAAAAAATATTAAATCCGGTCCTGAATTAACATAAACGTACACCTGTAATGAAAGTACTAGAAAGTGACACATGCCATGAAACTCTAACCTTAACTAACTTCTTTCTCAGCTAAAAATCACTATACTAGGTTTCGAATAGTACCAGAGGAAGTTTGGTGTACAAAATTAAGTTGAAAATAGCCTACTGCGAAATAAGGTATCTCTGTTATTTAAGACCAGGTACCTGTTATTGTCATGCCTCCGGTTTACGACTTATGAATCTTCGCTATACTGTCAACCATTAAGAAATAGAGTATAAATCAAAGCAAGATGTGTTTAAATAGTATATACGAGGATCATCATCGGAATCTTCGGACTTCTCGATTGAGTTAGTTTCGTTATTTATCTCATTGTTATCTAAAAGGCGTTCGTGGAGGGACTGTCTGCTTTCTTTGCTTAAACTAGACTATCTGTCTTCATTAACAGGATTGTTTTTCTTGTATTGCTCGTCTATATTTCATTTGTCTTGGGTGATTAATTGATATTTCTTGTCTTGCGTATCATCCTTCTCTTCTCTTGGGCCATATTGGTCTAAAAACTCATCGGGATCTTCTTAATACGGTTTTCATCTGTTGGCATGAACCATTTCTTCCTTTATCTCAATGTAATTCTCGTATTTTGAAGGTGACTGGACTTTCCTGTTAAATAATTCGTTATATGGCAGTTATAATAACAAACTAAGAATTATATTGATAACTATTGAGTTTAAAGCATTTTAAAAGCAAGAGTTTTTTCGAAATGCTACATATGCAAAATTTATCCAACTCTCGTGATTTAAACTATGAATAAAATATGATTTGCTTATTTTCGTGTCCAGTTTAATAGCGTTTGTGGAAAAAAAAGTGTGGGATGTATACGTTAACAGAGCTTTCATTTATCAGAAATAATGGTATATAGGCGCTCTTGTCAAAAATGTTAATTTTTATAAAATAAAACGAGACTTTTAACATTAACTGTTATGCGTATGCTTTAAAATTTCCGCGCCTCAAAGCACGGCGATAATTATTAGAAAGATCTACAATGATTATATAATTTACCTTAAATATACTTCTTGCGTAAAAAATTCCACTTTATAAACTTGAAGAGCACAAATAAGTCTGATTATCATTCAGTTTCGTTTCTTAAGCAAAACAGGATAATTTTCGAAATCCCCGGGCCATTTTTAAATTACTTTTCGGAATTTGCTTTCAGCTTAAAAGGATTTTTATTATTCCGATTTTCGAACCGGATATACAATGAATTTCACCGTTGATTCCGGGGGCGGGCCGAGAGACAGCCCCTTTTGATTTATAAGAGCTATAATTATTTTCGAATTTTACTTGGGGATATTTACCAAACGGTATGAGTATTTTAAATGAGTTAGCTTAGGGAAATACTTTTGCGACAACCGTCCGGAAAGTACCCACTTCCCGGACGCGCCTACTTTGAGGTCTAGCCCGGGAAGTACGTATTTCCCTGACTAGGTCGGTAAGAATTACATTTTTGTTGTCATTAAACTTAATAATATTAATGATATTAAAATCTTGGTAGGTATGCCTTTGAAGAATGCAATTGATTTGAAATTTGATATTAAACTAGTTGACATATTGCTTTTTAAAAGTTTGCTAGGTTTTGATCGAGATTATTGCAATAAATAATGGAAAGTAGCAGTGAAAGCGAGTTTGAAAATGTTCCTGATGAAATACATCATGCAACAGCTGCTGCTACAGCACAATTATTAACTAAAAAATCAACGCATAAGCGTTCCAAACATGTAGAGAGCTATTTATTTACAATTAATAAACTATTTACATTACTGACTCCACTGAGAGTATGGACTGTTTCTCCAATTTGAAAAATCAAAGTTTAAGTACGTATATGTTTATAATTTTTGCACGAAATGGATGGATATAAAGATATGCGAAATTATTACAGAGGGAATAACTTTGGTTTATTTGGCACAAAAATCTGAAAGTTTTAAATCTTCTACCCCTTCTATGCTGAAAAGTTTAATGTTAGTGAAGAATAATGTAAACATTGCCACGTCCTCGAAGGTTATCGCATTTCTTAATTAATGGGTTTCTTCCCAAAGAAAAAATATATTTTAATTAATCGTTCAATCTCTCCTGAGTTGTTTTGCTGCGATGCTCCGCTTTTAAGTAAAAAAAATAAAAACCGTTGTATTGTCGGGGGTAATACCACGAGTGCTTTTAATTTTTCCGGAAAAATTTGGAAAAACGAGTTGGCAAGTAATTTGTTAAATAAAAAGTACGTCTATCGACTCGGGATTTTATTTATTCGATGCCGCACCGGAATATTTAAGATATTTTGATTAAAAAATTCCGCTATTAGTATTAGTTTCACTTGGGTTAGTTACATCAAGTTTTGCAGGAAGAATTTGAGTATGGATTTTTTTTTAAATTAAATGAGGAACAATTTTATTTTAAAAGTAAATTTAATTAGCATAAACTTTTAGTAATTGTTCAAAATGACATACGTTAACATAAGCACAAAGATTAATACGACGTAAAAAGTTTAAATTTACACTTTGCATCAATTCCGCATCGTTCTTTAATATGTCGACTGCATTTTGAATTCTTCCCCACAATTCCTCTTAATTATTAATCAGTCTGGAGTATACCATCGTTTTTAAAGACCCCCCAAAAAAAATAATCCAACGGAGTCATATCCGGTAAGCGTGGCGGCCACTTTACAGAAGCGTCATTTCCTCTACCGATTTATCTCTTTGGATACTGTCGATGCAAATATTTGCGGACATTTAAACTAAAATGTGGTGGAGCACCGTCATGCATAAACCACATATCTCGTCAAAGTTGTAATGGCAAATATTCTAATAAATGTAGCAGCGTATTTTGTAAATGTTCTAAACAATCCCCACTATTTAGTCTTGGCGGTAAAATGACAGGACCAATAATGACATTGCCAATGATTCCTGCCTATACATTAATTCTAAACTCAAGTTGATAATAAGTTACTTTCGTGGCATGCGGGGTTTCAGCAGCATAAACATATTCGTTATGTAAGTTGGTTACACCACTTCTTGTAAAACATGCTTCGTCAGTAAATAAAATGTGCTTAGCAAAATTCACATCCTGTTGTCTTTGTTCGGTAATGAATCGACAGACAACAACAAACAATCGTTGATCGAGATCCGGAGCCAAAAGGTCTTGCACCTTTTGGGTATGGTATGGATAAAGCTGCTGTTCTTTTAATGTTCTATGAACTATATCCTTGGATACTCCTACCTCTAAACCTAAGCGTCTGGTGCTTAATTTTGGATCTTTAGCAATTATTTTCAAAATTTGTTCCTCAATCTCAGGAGTCCTTATTGCACGTTGCCGTCCATTGGCAGATAAAGGAGTGAAGCTACCGGTTTCGCGAAGGCGACTCTCAATAGCAACAGATTTTTGATGGTTTGGTATGCGCCGATTTGGATATCTTTTCCTGTATACCCTAACACTTTCGCAGCCATTTCCTTCATAATACCCCAAAACCAATAGCAAATCCGTCATTTCTGCAAAACTGTATCCTTCAGCCATCTTTACAGTCAATTTAAAATTTAACTAACACGTTTCAAACACATTATTTATTCTCGCATGGAAAAATTCGTACTAAAACACTTACTGTAAACAACATAGACTGAAAATTCTTAAAATACGAAAAATGTTTACATTTAAATAGTCTGTTGCAAAAAAAATTTTAAAGGTCCAAAGGTATCTAAAAAAATACATTTTCCACTGCAAATTCACTGATCACATTTCATCCTCAAAGATAATCTACATAAATCTGATACCTTACCTTCATGTTCTAACTTCAACAACAGGCATTTAAATATATCAAGCATTTCAAACCAATCGAATCCCTCTGAAATTTCAATACAAATATTAATATAAAAAAATAAAAAATCCATAATTCTTCACAAATATGTAATATTTTGCTCTACGCGTTTCGGTTTCTTAAACCATTTTCAAGAGCTGTCTAAAAACGTGCTTTACAAAAGTGGGGTATATTTGTTGTCCTGTAACTCACAGAAATCGCCTAATGACAAGAGATCAGCTTTTGGCCTACATTTAAGAGAGAATTTACATAATTTTAATACTAAAGACAACTTTAAAATGCTACATAATGCGAATAAAGGCCAAAAGCTGAATTTTTTAGAAAATATAGAAATAATAGATTAATAATCAGATTGAGTCTTTGAACGATCCTGTCAACGCCCACTACTGAGAAGCAGCGAAATTTGTGAATGAGTCTAAAGTAGTGAATGTTTGTTTAAATAATGGTACCTCCTTTTGTGCAACCTAAATGCCGCTCTGGTTCGGTATATTTTGTTCTATTTTTTTAAATGTTTTTTGGGTTTATTCCGTTGATCAATTTTATATAGTTAGTTAATCTGTGTTCGTCATGGTAAACTTGTTTGTGTCATTAATGTAAAGTTTGTAAATATATTATGTAAGTAATACCTAATAATTTTGATTTTGAATTGAGATTATTATATAAATGAACATTTTAGACAGCTCTTGAAAATGGTTTAAGAAACCGAAACCGTAGAGAAAAATATTAAATATTTGTGAAGAATTTTGGATTTTTTTTCCTCTTTAATATGAATAATCTTCTCCCGGAGATATCTATGATTCAATCAGAATAAGAATGTTTCTAATTTTGTTCCACAAATTAATATTATGGATAAATAAATATGTTTACTTTATTTATTTGCTATTCCACACGATTGCCGCAAAAAATGTAGACGCAATATGACTGGAAACTTATTACGTAAATTACTAATTTGATATATTTTCTTGTAATAATCAGCCAGTACATTTTTTTTTAATCTTGGTTGTGTCCACCGGCAAAGAGAATTTGTATTGGTTTTATAAAAATGATTCTATTTTCCTATTCCGAGGCAACAATAAATTATGTATTATCTGCATATATCTTTACTGAGCTATTCAAAATAAGAAAATATGTTTGTTATTTCAACTTTATACATCCCGCTTCTGATTTTCCCTGTCTTTGCCCGACTCGCCCAATGTTATATTATGTATGTATGGAACTAACAGAAACCAGCAAGTTTTTTCCCAAACGAGAATTTACGACAAATAAAAAGGCAAGATAACATTGTTAGTGCGATATAGGGACCAGAGACTACTGTCGGTAATAAAAACAAACCTTTTCTTATTTTGCATGGACGATACGGCGGCCGTTTTTTAAACGCAATTGTCACGAGTCTTTTTCGAAAGCTTTTCTAAGTGTTGTTGGAAGGAAATTTCGGGGAAGACGTTTAGGTATGATTTTATAGCAGAAGATTTTTTTTTTTTGTTAGAAACCCTGAATGTCGCAGCAGTAAAACTAGTAACAAATTGCATTGATACAGTTGCTTTATTTTGAACAAATAAATTGATTTACTTGCCAAAGATTGATTATATGTGATTTAAATTAATTGCATTTTATTTCATTAGAACAATAGATATATATTTTTTTTTTATATTTTTGAAGCGTATTTTCGAAACGAGGTTAGAGTAAATTGTGCATGGATGATTTTCGCGAAAGATTTCCTAACGTCGCTGGGGATTTCTATCATTGCCTGAGAAGAACCATGGCTTTGTTTAGGGAAACAGGTTCTATACAACATAAAAAAGGAAGTGGAAGACCATCTGCAAGAACAGAAGAACTTATTGCAAACGTTCGTGTATGGAACATGCAAAGACTATTCTTAAAAAAACAGGTATATTTGTTTACTTATAAAACGCAAGTACTCCGAGAAATACGAGCTGCAATTTGACACAATTTAAACCTAGGTTTGGTTAGATACCTGGTGATGCATGGCTTTGTTGAACATAGGAAATTCCATGTAAATCTTGAGATGGCTAAATATTATATTATATATACATAAACCAATCCTAACTTATTCAATTAAATGTGGTGGCAAAATTACGAAATTTTCATAGTTGAGGTAATACAGCAAATACTAGCAAATAATTTCTATAACGCTATTGTCAAGAATTAAAGTAAAGCCGGACATAACGAATCACAAACATTTGTTTTTTTGTAGATATTGCTTCCGAGCATGAACAACACGATGTTCATTTTCTTGGCTCCAAAACCGGCAATTTTCAACATTTGATTCGTTGTTTATCATACATTTATCGGTAAAACAAATATTTCTCAAAATATTCCTATTATTATTTACTCATCAAATTACCTTAAAACAGAATAACATTCTCCGTTCTTCATCACCTTACCGTAGCTCTTGATGTTTTCCTACGACTTGCCCAGGAATCCTCGTCCTAATCATTTTATTTTTTTCCACGTGCAGTGAAATATCAAGATCTCTATTATCCCTTTCCTCAGCTCTAATGAAATGGAAAGGATAGGCTCATCAGGGAATTGAACTGAAAACATTTCAGCCACTACTCTTAAACTGTTTCCTGTATAATACCACTTAATCATAGTTACTTTTTTCTTAACGGAATAGCTCATATTTAGCTATAATTAAAGCGCCTTCAATAAAAATGTTGTCACTGACGCTATTTTTCGTTTCGTCAATGCCAAATAATAATTTGCTTATATTTTGCTGTATTACCTAAACCATGAAAATTTCGTAATTTTGCCATCACATTTAATTGAATAAGTAAGGATTCGCTTTTTTTCCCACTCTGAAGTTGTTTAAAGCAAATAATTTGAATTTGAGCTTTCTCATCAAAGTATTTCTTTGACGATGGCATTTAAACGGAATTCATATTTGTTGAGCTAATAGAAATAAATTATATTTTTGAGATAATCGATATTGTTTTAATATCCGAATAAATCAGTGTGTACTTTAAGATAAGCCTAAAAAATCCAAAACAAAGCAAAAAGACTTCCCGCTGTTTGACAAACATGCGTTAATATAAATTAAATCAAGATATAAAATCATATTATGTCTATAACGTAGAAATAATAATAAAAAATATTCGTAACTCGTCAAGGGTAGTAGACTCTAAACTTCTGTATAGTTCAGTTAGAGTTTCAATTAAATCTAAGCAGTAAAAATAATGAACCAGCTTTACACTGTTGCTGCTACAGTAATAATTGCGATTCAAGGGCTTTCAAAATCCCAAACTTATATTTAAATTGGTTAAGAAGTTTCCTAGACAGGGACATAGAAAATGTTAAGTCATAAATGCTAAAAAAACGTATACACATTTTATTTTAAGCCTATTATCTGAATTTTAAACGTATTATCGTAAATTTAACGTTATATAGTGGACGTTAATGGCCCTCGACCTTAATTAGCTTTCGGGCCTCAAATGTACCGAGAGAGGGATTGTGTTAAAGTATTTTTAAAGGCCTCGATGCGGAGGAAAAATTCAGGCCGGAACGAATGGAAGAAGGACCGACAAAGCTGTGTCTAAATTGAGTTTTTGGATGGATTCAGTTGGTGCTTTTACTGGAAAAAATCAAAAAAAGGTTTATTGTATGGGGTGAAGTTGGTAACACTAATAGTAAATTGGCCTGTAGAACTTTGCTTTTTACTTTTTTCTCTGGCTTATCAGATAAGGTAGTGGGGGTCAGGCAAACATTGACTTGGCATTGTGAACCTCCTGGTAAGGTTGCTGACAAATTTGTCTTGCTGGTAAAGGTAAACATAAAACAGTAAATATCAGGTTTGCTCTTGGCCTTTCAGCAACATAACCAGCAGGTTCATAATGTGTCCCATAATCATGGGCGTAATTCTTGCCCCCTCCTCCATGAGTGAAAAATATGAATGAAAAATCATTGTAAAATAAAAGTTTTGCCGAAATTTACGAAATTATATCTGAAATTAAATAATGGCATCATATATTTTTTTTTATTTACTATATTTTACGGTCGTCGGCGTATCAGAGGCCATCTTGAACCGGTCATCGATAGTACGGTTTTTAATCGTGCGGTCTACCGACTGGGGAGTGTGAAACGGCACCTTCATCCTACGAGATATCCGATCTCATCCGGCCTGTCCGGCGTGAATAGGATGGTTTTGATGTCGATTCATTTTACACTCTTCCCTAAGACAAGAGCACGCGGTGTTTCCCAAGCGGTCACCCATCCAAGTACTAGCCGCGCTCGACACCGCTTAACTTCGGTGATCTGACGGGAACCGGTGCTTTAAGTGTCGCTAGGCCCTTGGAAGGGGGGAAACCTGCAAACCCGCGCGAATAGCACAGTATCTTATTTAGCATCATTTACAAATGTTTTTCTTTAAAATTCTACCTGTAACCCCCAAATGAAATGCTAATGGCCATTTGCAGTGCCTATCTTAATTCTAATACTTAGCTAAGGTTAAGTTCAGTAAGATTTAAATGTGTTGCACGGTGTTCGTGCCTTCCTATCTTAGCTCAGCTTCTTTAAGGTTTGGCAGCAACGCCATTTCAGTGACTTTACTGGTTATTTTATTTTTCGTTTTTTATGCGGTAATTTTTGGTTTAGTTCGGAATATCAGAATCTTTGGTTAGGTTAAGAAGTTAGACAAGAGATAATCAAGATCAATTTTTGATAAATGTAAAGAAAAATATGGAAAACGAAAAGAAACGAGTATGCGGGACAGTAACAAAGCTATGGCTTTAGTCTTTACCGACCCTAGCAATGATTATTGATGCTCTTTAGGTATGTGTACCTGCAAAATGTGTAACACAAGCAATACGACTACCGGTTGCAAAAACATTTTAGATTTAGATTTATCGGTGCCAGAGCATTTATCCTAAAATACGTATTTTCATTAAGTTTGTTGTTACAAATATAAAGATGACTTGAAGATGTGTTTTAACTGGTAGCTAACTAAATATCTCTAGTAGTCTTCAGGTGAATGCAAGGAATTTAATTGAGGGTGCGGAGTAACAAGTTGCATGGGAATTCTATCTGATGTTTTATTATTTCCTGTATATAAAGCGCTGTCTCTTTAATAACCCGAAATCGTTCAAAAGCTCCAGATTCTCAAAGCTGCAAAATAATCAGCCCTCTGATATATTCACCTTGGTATTTCAAAAATAATAAAGTGTAATTTATCCACATCACCTTCAATAATAACATGTTCTACTACGTTCATTTCTTCCTTCTTTCTTTTACAGATTTTTGATAAACATTTCACTTTACTAGAAATTGAGTTTAGCTTTCGACTTAAACCTCATACTCCTTGGGCTTAACTTAATTCGTAGGTACATAAGTTGTAAAAAGCTTACCCATGCAAATCAGATTTATACGATAAGGACCTTAGATTAAGTAAGTACAACCTAAGATAGGCGATACAAACGGCCATTAAAGATTTAAGGCCCGTAGTTGAAGTGGAATAAAAAAGTGGGGGCATGTGCTGCTGCCCCTAAATTAGTTTGGGTACGTCGGCATTTTTCAACCACTGCTTAAGGCTACAACAAACGGTAAGAACCGTAAGTTGTTATACATATCTTCTTTCGTTTTGCAGAATGTAGCTTATAAGGCTACTCTTACAGTGGAAGCGTAAGCATGCGAATTGTAGGAAGCATGTAAACAATCTCAACCATAGACCTCGTAACTATTAGACCGAACAATAACAAATAAACGTGATGCCATCATTGTATTCCAGTGTAAAGTAAATCAACATTCAAGCTGCTCCCCTCCACTTGGTTTGCCAGACTTACGCCACAGAAAACGTAGTTTTCTGGGCTTACTCTGTTAAAAGTATTAACTTCTATGATTTACTAGAATAACATGATGTGGGAAATATATAACATTGCCTAAAACCTTGTAAAAAATCTGTAGTATGGCAACGCAGCAAAAAAGAATTGGCCCAGATCCCATCATTTTCGTGGCCAGCCGCATCGACTCGGCAATACTTGGATTTGTGACAGCGTTTTTCTGTGGGTTTTCCTGAAGTTTTGTCAACCTAACCTTTATTGTTCTGTGGTTTTGTCGCATGCTTATGTAAATTCAGAGTAATCCCCACTCCCGACCCCACCTAGCTCCTCACGGCGTCTCGCCACCAAACGATTTTGGCATCACAATTTTATAGCATTTATGAATGGCGTGTTGGATCTATAGTTACGATGCCTATGATCTACTAGTTTTGAATGCAAGCGCTCTCAGTAGCTGCAGATCAGTTTGCACATACAGTGTGTGTATAAAGTCTGGAAACGGCCTAATAACATCACAATTATGATTACGATTTAAACCAAATTAGGTACAGTTGTGTAAGAGGATCTGACGCACCGAATGACGATATTCGCGTTGTTGCCAGCTTTTTAGTTTGTCTGGAATTCGAACGAATTTTATATTTTTAAATGTAATACCCTGTATATTCTTTCACCTATAGTTTTTACTTTAAATTTGTTACACTTTTGGTATAACATACTTTGTTCCTAATATCAGTAGTTTTCGAAATAACGAGTACAATTTAGAAAAAATATATTTTCCATATTAAATGTTCAAACTGTTAACTTGACAGTGTGCTAATTAAAAATAAAATTTTTCAATTGTGTTGTAAATCATTTCTGGCGTTATTAATTCAAATTCGTCCAAAATTCGACGCTGCAAATCGGCCAAATCCTGAGGTTTTGTGGTATAAACTCTGTTATTCAAGTGTTCCCATAAAAAGTAGTCGTTAGGCGACAAATTAGGGGACTTAGGTGGCCACTCGATTGTACCCTCTCTCCCGATCCACCTATTCGGAAAAGTGTTGATCAAAAAATGCGCGCACGTCTCGACCAAAATGGGGAGAAGCTCCGTCCTGTTGGAAGAATGTACTTGCATAATTTGGACCCATCACATTTCGTATAGTAGGCACTATTTGCGTTTCCAAGAGCTGAAGGTAAAGTTGTGATGTCAAATTTCCATCAATAAAAAATGTACCGATTTTGTGGTTACCCAGAAGCCCAGCCCACACATTCAATTTTCCAGGGCGTTGTGTATGACCTTCTCTCATCCAGTGAGGATTTTCATTTGCCCAAAACCTACAGTTGTGTCTATTGACTTTACCGTTTAACATAAATATTGCTTCGTCCGAAAATACTATAAATTTGAAAAACTGGTTATATTGGTCAAACCTTCACATCATAATATCACAAAATTCAATTCTTCGCTCGTAATCATCTTCTGATAACTCTTGAACTACATGTATTTTGAAAGGGTGATATTTATGCTATATTTATGGACGGATTTGAAACAGACGTCACTTACTTGAGAAATTTTTCTTAATGCAGAAACAGGGGTTTTAACAACATGTTGTAAAACTTCTAAACTTTTCTCTTCTTCTACTACTGCTGGTCGTCCTGATCGTCGCCTATCTTTACAATTTCCAGTTTCTTCGAACCGTCGGATAGTTTTTAGTAGAGTTGCTTTTGAAATTGGATTTCGGTTTGGAAATGCGTAATTAAATAGATTTTTAACCTCTTCGTAAGACCTGACCCTATCGCCATATCCTCTCATCATAAGAATTGCAATTCTTTCACTTTCAGTTAAAGACATTTTTGCATGTAAAAATTACAGCTTTTATGACTTTACGTCAAAACTGAACTGGTGTTTTATTTATTAATAAATAAAACAAAATTTGTTGATATTTTCAAAACACGTCGTTATCTCGAAAACTACTGATATTAGAAACAGGGTATGTTTTACCAAAAGTGTAACAATTTTAAAGTAAAAACTATAAATGAGAAAGTATACAGGGTGTTAAATTTAAAAATATGAAATTCGTTCGAGTTCCAGACAAATTAAAAGGCTAGCAACAACGCCAATATCGTCATTCGGTGTGTTAGATCCTCTTACACAACTGTACCAAATTTGGTTTAAATCGGCCTAGTAATTGTGATGTTATTAAGCCTTTTCTAGACTTTATACACACGCTGTATATGTGCGTACATGTGAGGCTTGCAGACCGATCTCGTTTTGTTGGAATATTTGCATTTGCTCGCAGTTTTTGTATGAGAGGGACAGGAAAAATGGATACCGAAAGGTTAGGTGGATTAATAAGAGAGCGAAAATATTTATGGGATCAGCAAGAAGCAAGCTCCACCACCGTGATATAAAAATTCACCAAGTTCCTTTCTTTCTCCGAGTAGTTCATTCGCCCATACACTTCTTTTTGTGGGTATGATTGCTCTTTCCAGGAAGGTAATTTCTAGTAAATATAAGTCGCGACCAGACGTTTTAATTCCTATACAAGCTAAATTCGTTTTTAAGCCAGACTTTTGTCATTAATTCCTAATCTTATCCTGCGTAGGTGGGTGCAATAATTTCAGTCATAAAAGTGCAACATGCCACAAGTCGGCCCCAACCCTGGCGATTACCCCTTATTGTTCAAGACAATCTCAAGAATTTCGGAAGCAGCCTGTAACTTTGTTAGGCGTTTACCGCTGCCGAAATCGTGTCTTTCAAAATTACTGCGAATGCCGCTACAGGCTATCTCCTTCTTGCCGCTCGTTTTCGTCCTTTTATTATTATTTAGTGCCCCTGGTTTAAACGGAGGATTACGTTTGTTGCAAAAGCTGAATGTAAGGATATATTATTTTCCTGCTCTAGATAATCGAGTGTCAAAAATCCTCGACTTATTTTTAACGGTCCAAATATACGGATTCTTTAACATATTGTTTATTAATTTAGTAAAATACCCCAAAACCTCCTTTAAAATTGCCCCCGCATGCCATTATTCTAGCGCCATGTTGTTTAGTTGTATTAATAAATCAATGAACCTCCGCTACAAACTAATAAATATCGTACGCCTAATTGTTTTCCAGCTAACACAGACTGTGACCAAGCTTCAAACATCGTTATAGTATCGTTAAACATTATTTAGAACCTTTTTAGACCCGATTGGCGCTATGCCAACGGAACAGTCGGTGTATTACAACTATCATTTGTTGCTTTTGGCGTCTTCAATTCCCGCTCTGGCGATAAAATTATATTATATTCTTCATTACTAGTCTTTATTGCCCTTACCAGTGATGCAGGCTTGTGAGATGCCTAGCTATAGACTAATTTTTTCTCCTCCCTATATTGCAAACAACGCATTTTTACACTGTTTTGAAGGACGTAGGTAACAATTACCAAAAAGATATCGATTGCCCTTGACGACGGGTTGTAAGTCAACTTACCACCCTTGGGTGGTAATAATTTATGCCATATAAAAACAATGATTAATAGAAATTGAGTAATATTAAGTGATATGAATATTAATAGTACAATTATTACAATTGTGAACATTATTTACAAAATTTGGATAAATGCTTTCTCGTTTTTTCTCAATTTGTAAGAAATGTTCTGACTCCATAATTTCTCCATCTCTAACCAAGTTTTCGGTTACTCTTGAAGTACTGCAGGAGACTTCTGGATTCGTCATATTGTATAAAATTTTATTTGCAAGTTCCTTTTTATTGTTGACGCTCTCCGCTACATAACTTTCCGCAATAGTTGCAGATTTCCATCCGCCATGTCGCTTGAGGGCTAAGACATCAACTTCAGTATTCACTAATAAAGTGGCCGATGTTCTTCTAAGGGAGTGTCCAATATGCTCCTTAAAGTTCTGAAAGTTCAGAAATTTAGCAATTTTGCTTGGAATTGAAGAAATCGAGTTTTTCCCGACAGGCTGGTTTAAGCACTTTCCATTTTGATATCGCATGAAGAAGCGAGGATTAAAATTCGTCATGTGGGATCTTATATCAATGTAATTTCGAACTATTTTGAAATAACAAGCCTTCTCAACGTCACTTATAGTCACTATAAATTTACGTGCCATTCCATTTTTGGAATCAAGAATGGTAACAAATATGACTTCATGCTTAATTCAACATTGTCCATTCTCATTGCACAGAGTTCACTAGAACGGCACGCTCCAGCAATTCCCATTATCATTACAACCTTCATCATTAAATAAATATCATCGGGGGCTTCAAACAGGATTATTTACATCTTCCCTGTCAAACACATTAGATTTTTTGGGTTTATATCCGTCATTTTTTCTCTTTAAAAATGCTCGAAGTTTAGGATACTGGGAAATATCTATGTTTTCCTCTATGAAAAGGGTGGACTTCAGCATGGAATATTCACACCACAAGCTTGATGGAGACTTTAATACAGCAGATTTTTCGTGAAAGTACGCCAAAAGTACGGTTTCTGAAACTGCAGTAGCAGTCTTTGTTTGGCACCATTTCTTGAAGATACGTTGCTTCATACCTCTTCCTCGATTTTTCTGGCAGCAGCGACAGACGAGCGATATTTGCTGATTCTTCTATATCCATTTGGCTGTTATACAAATCAATAATTCCAATTTCTCTTAATTTTTGATAATAAACTGTCAGCTTGACGTTGTTGATAAAATAGCAATGCTTATGATGCTATAGAAACCGGTCTAAGCTGTCCATAATTTCATGCGAAAAGTATCGAATTAAATTAATATAAATCCAAGAATAAATTCTGCGAGGAGGAGAAAAAATGTTATATACTTCATGGGATGTAAGTATATTTACTAACATTCCTTGTAGTATAAATAACTATTCTAGTTTGGTTGACCTAGTAGAAAGGTTACTTAAAGAATTAATTATAAACTTCTTGGAAAAACGTAGGACAAAAGTTAATGAACAAGGTTTTGCTGCTTTTCGTGATTTGTACACTATATTATGGCATATTATGGGGTTAGTTGGTTTACAGTTGCATAGATTCAATTGAAACTCCGTTATACAGTTTTACTTTTAGAACAGTTTATAATCCTTTATTAAACAGTTTACTACCCTTTATTAAATAGTTTACTATCTTTTATTAAACCCTTTACTACTAAACTACTAAATGGACACAGAATGCAATGTAATAAATTAGACCTAAAAATTACCAATACCATTATTAATTTCAAAAAGGCGAAGTCTAGTTTAACAAACTTAGCTACTCAACATCTGAGTTTGATTTAGGAAAGCTATGTTTCTTAAATTTAGAAGAATCAGCAGATCCACGTACACCACACTTTATTGTAGACATGAAAGAACTTTGAAATGTTGAAGAATTATCACAAAGACGACACGAAAAATGAAGCAGACAGTAATTTCTGACATCTACTGGTCTCGTCATATCACCGGCACTTCGCGGGCTTCCAAGAAAACTCTTGTCGTGGGCCAAAATGTGTCAAGCTCTAAAAATTAATACCCGCAATTATACAGTTTATTAGAGGAACTATCTTTTTTTTTCCCACTGTTAATCAAAAATACTAGCGGGTATTAAACAAAGCCTTATCACCCATGTTCAATATATGTAATTTACTACATCATTTGAATTAGCACTTGCTGGACAGGATTTTACTTTTAACTTCTTAACTTGACGATCTACTTAACTTTATGAATAAAAATCTGTGGGAATCAAGTTGTATTTTTAACTCCAAATACGGTGAGGCTTTGCATATTCCTCGGGTTTAGGTTAGTTCACTGGTTGGTTTTATATATTTGACTAAGTGAATTAGACAGTTAGACCACATTTAATTTGGTGTTTATTCATCCAATTCGGCACTTGTTTACAAGATAACTCTTTAATACATGATTAATTACTAACTTTAATTACTTGCTTTAGTACAAGACAACTTCACCCAATTCGGCACTTGTTTACAAGATAACTCTTTATTACATAATTAATTACTAACTTTAATTACTAACTTTGGCACAGGACAACTTTTATAACATTACTAGATTATTACTTGGTGCTTCGTTGTTAAGCGAATGCAATTTGTCATGTCCGACGGACGACGACCCACGTTAATTTTGACGTACGTATTCACCTTTCAAAGGTTTAATCCGCAGTGTCTCGCAAGGAACCGTAAGTGTGCTATGTCACCAGAAAATCACGCCTCGCTGTCAGACTGATCAATCACAAGGTAACATATTTCGCGCGTTGTCTTCTATATGGCTATTTACTGTTCCGCCATGTTTTCTTTGGACCAATTGGTATGTTCCCGTCTTCTGTATTGCGGTGAGCTTGATCTCTGAGCGGCAAAGCATGATACAAAGAAAATACGTTTTTACAACTTCTAAAAATAGACGTTTTAACACTGAATTGTGTTGAGAACATTTTTTTGCTTAAATAACCGTGGCGACAGGCCGCTGTTTTAGGATAACATTTGCAAATTTTGTTGTTTGTCTGGACGAAAATATTATTCGTTTTAAAACCATTAAATGCATTTTGTTTCTCTGTTTCTCTGACCGTTGAGGAATTGTGTTGCTAATGGAATATTTGAAAAGCAGTTATTTTATCTAGACAAAAAGTGGTATTGATTCTAAAAACATTGGTTGCATTTAATTTCATTATTTTTATTGCATTTGAGCAATCGTTTCCCCAACAAAATCTTTTGACGTTAGACTGCACTTTCTGTATCTGTGGGATTTATTTACTTATCACGACTAAAAACAGAGAAACACATCTTGCGTTACAATACAAGAATATTCTTAAAATGGAGTTTGTCAAAAGCTAATTTCTTTGTCAATTGCCGCTTGTTTATACGTATAAAATATTGTTGAGGTTTTATTTAATTTAGCAGAACATTTCAACTTTGTAGTAAATAGAATTTTATTTAGATTAACACACGTTTTTCCAATTATTGCTCTTAATGCCTTAAATAAGGATGACGCTATTCTTCATGTTCCAAAGAGGAGTCGCGTAGGTATATAATTCTTAATGAGGGAGTGTGTTGTTGTGACTTGGAAAATGCTTTTAACTGCGTTTGTCATGAAATTTTGCTACGAATTCTATGGCCTTTAGAGCTTCTCACAATAAAGCTTATTTAAATTTTGCATTTTGTGTGATACAGGTACAAAAATCTCCTAAAACATTTTTTCTCTTTCACTCCAACCCGGCAATTTGCAAATGTGAATAAAATATCCACAGCGTATTAAAACAAAGTCCCTCTAATTTAATTTTAGGCAAATGTAAAACCCTCCTTAATCAAATGGTTTGAAGCCGCAGAAAAAGCAGACATTTAAACGAGTTCTCTCTTTTTTCCGACCCGTTTTGTTCTTTACACAACTCTTTGATTTATCCACGTTCAGGGATTAATTCACCCCTATTTAATTAAACGCTTTGCATGGGATATTTTACGAAATTACCTGATGACAGTATATTTATCCAAAGTTAAAAAAAAAATGCACCTATTTACTTTCATTTTATGTATGCGGTTTCCGTTAAAGAAATGATTCGTATTAGCTGTAACGCACAACACAGTTAATGTATTTTTCAACTTGTTATTGTGTATATACGCCTTAAGCGAAATAGTAACCCGTCAATTTACTCAGGAAGATCAAAGGCATTTAGATACAGAAAGGGTTGTGTTGTGGGTTAAATATCCACTTTCGACGGATTTATCGTTACAGCGAGATTATAGTGCAAAAGGGGACAAATAAGACGTTTGGCGGGGATTATTTTCTATCAGTTTCACCGCACTGACTCGAGTTATTTGGTGGATTAACTTAATTAAACGGAGTTTCCTAACAATAAATTCGACAATATTATACAGATATTTTTTTTATTAGAAATCATAGCCGTGGGATAAGGAGCCCCTTATCAAACAGGATTTCATCAAGCCAATGTGTGAAAAATAATCAATTATATTTATTCAGTTATTTCCATTTGTGCCAACAAAATCAAATAAATGACAAAGATAACATTACAGCAATGTAGGTAAAATCACATAATTACATACAATCAAGATAATAATAAACGCATTAATGGGAACACATATATGAGCATATGAAAGGACTAAATTGCCTTAAAAGCTGAAAGAATAAAAGCATCAATCCTTAGCCAATCTGATTACTGCCTTTTTTAACCTCTAAATTTCCACCATCTTTCTGACGTCCGCAGGTAACAATTTGTAGGCCCTAATGCCTCGTTAATAAGGCCCTATTCGAACAAAAGTGGAATGAGGAATGCAAAGTTTCTCTCTACCCCTGGTTTATATAGCCATATAGCGTTCTTGATTGCTTGTGAAAAGGTGTAGGTTTTCCTGACGAAGCCGACAAGTGCCACGCAGTAAAGTCCAATAACATTAAGTAAACCAAGTTCTTTAAAAACTAGTTTATAAGAAGTGCGAGGGTGGAGACCAAGCATACACCTAACTATCCTTTCTTGAGTTTTAAAGATATTGCTTGAGGATCCGGATGATTCCCAGATGGATTTTTAATAATCAAGGTGTGATTGCGCATATGCAAAGAAAATTTGACGCACTATTTAGCTTTTTTTAAAGTGTGAAGGGTTCCCAGTCCATACCAGTCAATATCCTAGGAATTTTATGGATTTTGTGTTGGGTATAGATTTGTGATTATTATGTGCATATAATAACTTAATATTTACCTTATTCCTAATGAAAATTATAAGTCCCATTTTGTCACCATATAGTGTAAGATAGGTACTCTTACACCACATGGCAATCTTCTCAACTGACACGCAAGGCCCTTACTTAGCGAGTCGGGGAGGTCAATATCGTACTGAAAAGGTAAAAAAAAAAGTCTAGCGACCTTCCTATTTGTAACAGAACAACAAACTTTAAATAAGTTCGTGTACAGAGTTGTCCTTTATCCTTTCGTCAGACCCAATCCTTGGACGCGCTTCGCCGTCTACGGCTCATCGGCATGACGAGAAGGTAAGGGACTTTAAAGTGCTTTTGACAATTATGCACCAACGGCGAACTAAATATATGTCGTTGGAATCCTAGGTTAGCCAACCACTAACATGATAAAATGCAGTAAGTTTATCTTTTTAACTCGGGTCATAATAATATTTTGCATGCTAACTTTTATCCCAATGTGGGGTTTCTGACCTTAAAAGACACGTAGTTTCTCTTTCTAGTTGCTAGCTATTTATATTATCTTCGTTGCTATCCAAAGAATAAGAAGGATAATCATTTAGTTTTGGTAGGAATTCAATATCGATTAGAATTCTGTTTACAATCGTAATCAATTATTCAAAAGTCTATAAGGACCTAGTTTACTATATTGTATTCAGTAATGAATTGGTGATGTGTATAGATCGGATTATATGCAACCAACAAGACAAAGAAAATTAAAAATATCCTAAAAAGTAATAATTATCCTATAAAATTCTATGAACCCATTATTAAGACCTGAATAAACAAGATTGATAATTAAAATAAAATCAATCCTAACAAATCCGAATCCTATAATTACATCTCACTACCACATATCTCCGAAATTAATAATAAAATAAAAAAATTCTTAAATAAAAACCGAAAAACCAATCAATGATACAAAAACATTTTTTACAAAATTTATGTCCTACTCGAATATTATTGTTTCATAATACCATAGTTACCAGACACTTTAAATGGTATATAATACCTTAGGGCATTAAGGAAGTTTCTAATGCCCTCGGGCATTAAGGGAAACAAATAGGAAAAATCAAAGTAAGAACTTTTCATTAACGAAAAAACTTATTTATCATTTATGTTAAATGAACAGTTATGAAAAGACCCAGTAAAAACGAATTTACCGGCTTTTGATAAGGGCAATGTTTTCTATTATTTCGTGATTTTTACTAACAGAAATTGACGATGATTGAACGTTTTTTGATGTTGATGGTCTCGTTGATGGTACTCCAGCTATCAATTCCGAAATTTTGTTTTTAGAAGACATACTGTCTTCCAAATATCCCTCAAGCACAGCTGAACTTTTCCAACCGCCATGTCTTTTCAATGTGGTCACGTTTGCCCCCACATCCGCCAACAAAGTTGCAGAGGTTCTGCGCAAACAATGTGTTCTTACCAACTGGCTGTGAAAAACAACGACCGTTACGGTAACACAAAAAGAATCTATTGATGTTGCAGTTCGTCGGGCGTAAGGACCATTAAGTTCTCAGTAGCTTTAAACAACCCATCTCCTTCCCATCAATAATTGTGAAGACACGCTTTATATCGGTCTTTGTATCGGGAATATTAGCTATTACTACGAATCCTCTATCCTCTATATGTTCAACCAACATATTAACTAGCTCTTGGCGGCGGCACCCACCAAATACACCAAATAACAGAGCCACTTTGTACATCAAAAAAGTTTCATTGGGAGCTTCACGGATAAATTTCAGCACATCTTCTCGAGTCAAAATTTTTGATTTCTTCGCTTCATATCCTTTGGATGCTTGCTTTAGATACTGGCCTAACTTGCAATATTTTGCAATGTCTATACTTTTGCTTACTATTAGTGTCTTCTTTAACAATGAATATTTGGTTCATAGGGAATTAGGAGTGAATGTTCCAGACTATAATCGATGTACATAATTAGTATTTTAATATAATTTACAACAGTAATTTTAACATACCAATTCCTGGAAATATCCAAGTAGCACCGTCTCGTTGATAATTTTTACATCATTATTTTCATCCAATCCCCAAACCTTTGATATTCCTTATCATAGGCGTCTTAAAACTTCTTTGGGGCAAGATTATCCAAAGCTTTGGCAGCATTCACAGCAATTCTATCCGGAATCAACGGAAAATCCATTATTTTATATAAATTTCAGATTTGACTTTGACACAGCACAACAATGAACACTTATTACCTTTGTTTATTTAGCAACTATACAGTGTGGCCCAAATTGGGCCTACATGTATGGGGATCTTGGAAACTATAGAAGATAGAGAAACGGTTAAATGGGGAAAGTTTTTGACAATTATATTTCTAACTGAAAACCGTTTAGTACGCGGCCCTATCTTTTTTGGTTTTTGAAATATGTTGAAAAAACCAAAAAGATGTATTTTCGAAAATATGCTGTAGATTTCTTATTATTCACTATTTTGGCATTCTGTAAAAACATTTTTAAAGCAACTTTTTAAGTAGATTTCAGTTCTGCAATTTAATTTTGAACACGACGTTTCAGTTATTTTATACCATCATCAGGTTCATTTTTTCTTATGGGCGCCATATTGTATTTTATACTTAAATGGTAGCTTATGACGTCAGCTTTTCAACGATGTATTATTTGTTGGAAAATAAATGAAATTGACTTGAAAAATAAAGAAAATTAATTTTCGCAACACGTCAAATTTGACAACTGCACTATAACTCCCTAAATTGAATACCAATTAAAAGGTTTACATTTTGTAGTATTCACAAAACACTGCTTGCATTGTTTCAATCAACAATATTACAATAACCTATGAATCAAAAATAAAATCCAGTAGCCTATGACCTTACAATAACCTATGAATCAAAAATAAAATCCAGTAGCCTATGACCAACCACTACCGTTTGAAAATGAAACAAAAATATTACTTGTCAGAACGAGTAAAAGTATAATAGTTTTTATTATTATTATCTAATAATAACGATTTATTTGTGTATTCTGAATTTAAAAGAAAATGGCATTGCGTTTTTCTCACGAAGAAAAATTTGATTTGCTAGAATGTTACATTCATTGCAACAGAAATGCAAACCTTGCATTAGAAAGGTATTTTGAAAATTTTCCTGAAAGACCGCAGCCAAGTGTCAGACTTTTTCCAAAAATTGTTATGAACCTGAGAAACCATGAGTTTGAACCCCCGGAATCTGTACAAGAATTAGAAGAGAGAGTGAGGAATGTGTTTACGAGCATAAATGGCAACACGCTTTGCAGGGTCATCAATACTGTGTTAAAAAAGTGTCAAAAATGTATTAATAACATTTCGAATAAGTATAGTAAGTTAGATATTTTTTCTTATTTTCTTTTCAAAACAATAATTATTATTCATTGCGTTTTTAGTTTTCTTTATTTGAAATGTTAATATGAGATTTTTAACCATAAGGAAAAAATAAAATAATGTATTATAATATTATGATATTTTAAACAAATTTAATCCTGCCTAATGTGTTCTTCTCAAATTTGACGTGTTGCGAAAATTAATTATCTTTATTTTTCAAGTCAATTTCATTTATTTTCCAACAAATAATACATCGTTGAAATGCTGACGTCATAAGCTACCTTTTATGTATAAAATACAATATGGCGCCCATAAGAAAAAATGAACCTGATGATGGTATAAAATAACTGAAACGTCGTGTTCAAAATTAAATGGCAGAACTGAAATCTACTTAAAAAGTTGCTTTAAAAATGTTTTTACAGATTGCCAAAATAGTGAATAATAAGAAATCTACAGCATATTTTCGAAAATACATCTTTTTGGTTTTTTCAACATATTTCAAAAACCAAAAAAGATAGGGCCGCGTACTAAACGGTTTTCAGTTAGAAATATAATTGTCAAAAACTTTCTCTATTTAACCGTTTCTCTATCTTCTATAGTTTCCAAGATCCCCATACATGTAGGCCCAATTTGGGCCACACTGTAAAACCTTTCGTGATTTTAAATTTTCTTTTAATTTATCTTGGAATTATCTGAAGTAGGACTATCTTGTTTGTCCAAAAACATACATTATACAATCGAATCAATACATAAAAAACAGAATTAAAGAACATAAAAATAGTTTTAAAATCGTCAGGCAAAACTTAGCAGCACTTTGTCAACATGCAATCGACAGACTTCATAGTTTTGATATCAAAAATGTACATATATTAGATTTTGAACATAACCATAAAAAACGTAACATAAAAGATAAGATTGACATTAGACAACTAATAACTGACACGGATAATTTAACTTGTTCTTAGAACAACCGTATTACACAATAAAATACAAGTTTTTGCCCTACTGTTAGAATAAAAATTATAGACCCAAATCTGGGTTTTCCTATAACCACGCCTATACCTAATAAATGGCAGCTTTGTTAACAATAATTTAGTCTTAAGATAATTATCATTCCTATTCCATCGATTAATGTTTAGTTTTAAGCTGGATTTATAAACTCGAAAAGTTGCAAGGTTGAGGTTCAGTTGGTGTTGGAAATAGGAGTTCAATTTAAAGTAAAGGGAACACTCAGTTCTATTTATACACTCATTCATGTTGTTCATGTAAAGCTCATGTAAGGTTCGAAAACTTCCCGGGTAGTTCGAGATAACCAATTTTTTATGCCCGGAGTTCGGAATATCTAACCTCACAAACTTGATCATAACTTCAACCTCACCAACTTTTCGAGTTTATAAATCCAGCTTTAAGTGTAGTGGTATTTTAACAATAAGGTATGTCAATTTTTATTCTATATCTTTTAATTTCTTATTGCTCTCAACGTGAACCTAAAACAAGAAATCCCTAAATAATTGTCTAAGATAATTTATAAATAAATGAAAATAATAAAATATTTTGAGCTGATTTTGAGTGATTTAGTACCTGAATTGAGTGCTTTTAATCTTCCAAAATAGTAAAATATGCAAATTATGCCCCAATATTCTAAATATGCTATCAACGACCCACTTTCAAGGTATATGCAAAATATGCATTTGCATAAAATCAGGTCTCTAATGATGTGTTTATATTTAAAATTAAAAAATTAAACAGAAAATAAGAATTGTTTTGGGATTCGATATATCTATTTGTAGAGTTTAATAAATTGTTAAAACCTAACTGGCCTGTGAGACTCCTGAGATTTTCTGAACACTCTATATTTAATACTGTTTTTACAGAACTTTTTACAGATTACGCTCTTCATATTCCGGCCGGCATCAAAGTACACTGATATTACTTAGAAACTTTTGCGGTTACCGCAAAAGGGTTTACACCAAATTCCTTGTTCAACTTTATCTCCACTTGCGAAATAATCTTACTTGAACATGCCTCGATTCAGGCTCCGTAATGAAAAAAGTTATATACGCCTTTTAATTTTTGTTACGCGTAAGTAGACCTGTGTTTTTAAGTCTTTTATAGTTAAAAGGTTTTTTAGGATCCAAGTTTACCAGTCTAACAATAAAAGCGTTCGTAGAAAGTGTGATTTAATCGACATCAAGCATTTTTCCGATAAATTCCAATATTGATTTATCATTAACGTCTGCATCTCATATTTAATTCAAAAGTAGACCAAATGTTGTTTATTACAAAGCAAAATGCCTTCAAAACAGTTTTATTAGTCGGATATTTTGCTAAAATATGTCGATCTAATACAGGTTGTAACGACACAACAAATATTCTCCAAGCCATGTTAAACTCTGAAACTAAAAACTTTAAAATAAAGGTTCCTTAAACCAGCTTAGGCCTACCAAAAGCTCCAAACTTTTTGCAATGTCTGTTTGCTCTCTGTTTTGTTTTAGCCAAGATAAGCAAAGTTCACTAGCTCTCGGTACATTTTTTGTTGTGTAGATGACTTAGGACTTATTTTAACCGAGACTTAGGGATATAGATATAGAAATTTACGTTGTTCTTAGCATTCACTCTTTCATCACAATGTATTATACCACATGTGATCAATAAAACAAGACATAAAAGAATTTAACCAGCAATATAATTATTTTGAAATACTAGGTTTCACGAAAAAAATATTCAATTTGCAAGGTCAGGGTCAATTTCTCTCAGTGCATCCGCTCATCTATTTTGCTCTTGTAAAAACTACTACAGAAAAAACAAAATATATCAGTGATATAGTTTAATAATCAACTTTTTTATGTACGAATAGGCTCAAACATCGACAAGTACAAATCTTAAGGCGTACCCGACGAATGTCTAACAAAAACTGCCGTTTCTAACGGTACCCTTCAAAATATCTAAAACTATGCCCTATTTAAATTCTAAGCATCTATATGTTTACATTAACACCATAAAAACTAATGGCCTTATGCCAGTCAGTATTTTAACCCGCAGACCCGCCTCGAAAATCTAAAATCACGATAGGTTAACAATCACAAACGAATGGCACGCGTCGTAACTCGTAACCTAACGGCAAAAGGGCTTTTCCAACGATCTAATTAAATCTAATAAGCCGACACCTGATCCTACGAGAAGAAAAGATAGATGAATGAGCCTGTTAACAATAAAACATTGCCAAGTTTCAAATAGGCACTAGGGACCCACCTGTAATCTTTAATTTTTATCTGTTTTTTGTTATTGGGATTTAATTGCATATTTATTAATAATATCTTATAGAACAATGAAAACATTTATCAATAATTTCTAACTTATTTTTTTATGTTTTTAAAAATAAAACATTTAAATAATAAGTAAATAAGTCAATAAGTGTCCTTGTTCAATAAACATTTGGCAACATGCAAGCCATTGCAAGCTACTGTAAAAATAATACGATATAGGCCCAAATAAGTGGGCCTCACTCGCCTGCAAAATTTGCCTATTTTTCCTGTTGTGCGCGATTAAAGCGGTGGAGGTGCCGGGTTGGAGAGCATAGCGTTTTATAAGCGATTTGTGACGTAAAGGAAGCTCAAGTTTTTGGGATTATAATTTTCTTTTTATGCGGTCGGGCAACGATTTCAGTTTTTAAAATTAATGTTGGATGGGGTGCGCGCTAAATTTAAAAGATAATATATGTTGAACTTTGATGGTAATTCAATGTTCTATTGTTTTGATACTTTTAATGATTGGAAATTAGTTAAAACACGTTTTATATTTAAATAAATAATTTATTAATTTTACATGTGAGGCCTCAGTTGCTTTATACGACCAGCCGCCACTGCATAAAAGGTCTTTACATAAACCTACCACATACTCTTCAGACCAAAATTTTGGTCTGAAGAATACGTGGTAGGTTTTTGTAAAGATCTTTTACACACACCCTGTATACAAATTAAAGAAAAATAAACTTTAGAAGAAATCCGACAAAAAGCCAGTAAAATAATACTCCAAGTACAAACTGATCCTCTATCACAAAAGGGCCTTATTTGCTGGGTCAAGTAATAGTATCTTTGAGGAATTTTTTATGTTGATTAAGTTTGTATACAATCTACTGACAGCTCCATTTTTAAAATATTATAATTGTTGTTCCAACTCGTGCCCACCAGTCACTGCTTTCAGGTTCTCTCGAGTCTGTCGGCTAATTGAAAAAATATTACATTTTATGACTAAAAACTCTCCGTGAAAGTAAACCCCAATAAAACGCAAAACCGAGGGGAACAATCTAGAGATTAATCAATAGCCAATCATAAAATGTCTGCCCGTGTCGGATCAGTTAAGAGGTTTACTTAAACGCTCATTAATTTGACAGCCGGCTGGCGTATCTCCTCTTCAAAATCATTTATATTCGCTCAATTAAGTGCGTGTGTTTTCACCCTCGGCTCTTCGGTATAAAACCATTTTTCAAGGTAATCTATATGCAATGAATCTGTCCGTTCAGTTTGTCCGGATTATTCGCATCACTATCATTAGCAGGTTTAAAAGCTTCAGGTTCGATAAAGAGGTTCAGTGTTTAATTCTGTCGGTGGAGACCAGGGCGAATTATGTCGGGTTTTCAAAGTTTTTGTAGTTTTTTTTGTTAATCGGGAAAACTAAATTAACAATTTAAAATAGCCTGTTTATCCTTCTGAGCCCTAAGGGTCAAGCAGGAAATTTATATTATCTGCCTGGACTATATAAGCATAATATAAAAATGGGAACGAATCCCTAGAAAGTTGGAGTAAACAGTGTAGATAGCGTCATGAAAGTGGAGCAATATTCCAGAGTTTGTAATGGGACGGAAGACATTTTGATGCGTCTAGATAAACTAGATTTACATTTATACTGCATTATTTAAAGTATCCATGTTGTGTAATAGAAATAATAGAGCTGCATTAGCCTCGGCGGATATCATATTCTGTAAAACTACCCTAATAACTTTGGAAATTGTTTCAATTACCTTGTACTCTGTTAGGGACATATAATGGAGAATCGAGTAATTTGCGAGATGTTATGAAGACAAAAAAAAAATGTTATTCTTTGGGCAAAATAATTTCAATCCTCATTATCAATTATTTTACGAGAAAATTGCGAGCGAAAATTATAATACGTTCGGATTGGTTTAGATCCCAATTGTAAGGGCAAAATATATTAAACCAAATCTAGGTTAAAATGTTGTCAAATTCATATTATGGCATGATATGTCAAAGTGATGAATGAACAAAGTAAGAATATAGAGAAAGAAAAATAAAAATTGCTGAAATTGGCCACCCCATGCACGTTTCTTCATATTTTCGAAAGCGTTGACCCGCATATCTGGAGAAATGTTACTGTTGGCGCCGCCTTTATTTGCTTGCACCAAACATAACTTGTTTACTGTATCTCTCGTAGGTTGCGTGGTTCAAAATATGTCAGTTGAAATAAGTTCTCACACAAAGTATATCTATTTACTTCGGGTATTTCATTTATTTATCCTCACATCCATGCTGCGTAGCAGCAAACACTTTTTTTACTTTTGCAACTTAGTATGGTAACTACTTACTGCATTAAAGCAGCTATACATTTTTACATTACTAAACAAACAATTATATCGCAATACACTGCTGTATTCTTATACCTTCAAGAAATTATCGTATCTACCAACTTGAGACTGCTTTTTACAACAGATAAACAGGACTCGTGTCGTGGTATAATAACAGATGAACGGAACTAGACTTGGGATGTAGTAATCACATTGGTACACCTTTGGAATAGCACTTCGCGAATAAAACAACCTATTTCATGGCTTGAATACCATAAAATCAACTTAACCCGCGCAAAACGCCGCGAGAAGACCGTCTGCTTTCTGCAAGGCGTGATACGGAACTCTACCTAAGTCTGGATATAATAATCACATTAGTATTTCTTCAGGATAACACTGCGAATTGACCAACTTAATTACTTGGTTTGAGTGCCATAATATTAACTAAACTCGCGCAAAATGCCGCTAGGAGACCGTGTGCTTTCTACAAAGGCTGTAACGTATCTGCTGTCGGCCCGAAAAGCTAAACACGTCAAGTCTTACTTGCGATATATCATCCGTCTTTCTCGCATACAGCAACGTTCTGTCATTCTGTTTCAAACCCTGCGCTTAGGCTTATTCCGCCTTCAGCGACGCTAGATGCATGATGCTTGATTTATCGCCTCGATGCACCGTCGATAAATCAAAAGATTGTAGACAGCGGCGTTGCCGTACTTTCTTTACTTCGAATTTATACTTGTTTTGTGATTAAATTATGCAACTAGCTAAATAAACTTTTCCCCAACAGTTACCACATTCTTGAAACTGTTCTAAATTATCAAACTGGCGTTTTAAAATTTTAACAATATTGTTCTTCAAATGATGAAAAATGAAGTCATCCGTAACCATCAAAAACTGATCAATCTGTCGTCGACAAAATTGAGTAAGTAGTTAATTGTTTCGGCGGGTGTATGGGCGGTTGCACCGTCCTGTTAAAAATAACCTGAACGTAGTTAATTGTCAAGTAATTGCTTCACAAATGGATTCAAAATATTACAGTGCTGTAACTATGTCATGGAAAAAAATAGGACCAACAATCCTTCTGCAGAAAACAGCCAGATACCAATTTTTTGAGGGTGTAATGTGAACTCTACCAATAAATAGGGATTTTCACTACTCCACATGCGTGTATTCCGAGAGCTCACATAACCGGTGTAATGGAACTAGGCTGTCAGGTCTAATAAATCATTTATTTCCAATAAACTTTGGGAAAACCACTGACAGTAATTCCCGCGTCTTCTTTTCGTATTTCTTGGAATACTTGCACTTTACAAGGAAACAAATTTAGCCGGTTTTTAAGAATAGTCTTGTATGTTCTCTAAGATCTTCCTGCGTCTTGAAACAGGCGTCTTACACATTTTGTTGGCGTATTTTGCATGATTTCACGAATGTTTGCAATAAGTTTTTCTGTTCTTACAGTTGGTCAACCAAATGTATTGTCTGGCGTAACTTGTAGAATCACAGACTTAGGGAATCTTTCACTAAGGGTATTCGCATACTACGGTGCCAAAACATGCAGACTCTAGGAAACTGTAAGTTACCCATAATAATATGGACAGCAATAAAACTCTTTATTTCATCTAAGTTTGTTGGTGAAAACCTAGCAATATTTTTTTGTGTGACATATAAATTTGTCATATCAGCCATTTGTTGTAGTATCTGATCAGGAATATATTTCGTGAAAAAATTAACTGGTGGAGGCAAATCTACAACGGGGGTAGTCGAAAGGGTTGAATGCCACCGAATATTTCTTGTTTCGTATTCTACATTTTCCCTCTGTATCCACTTTATTTTTGATTTATCAGTAATACCATGGTTTTTCTCAAAATCTGTTTGATTCTTTTTCAGCTCATCTTTGTCATTTTCTTCATTGCCATTTTGCTCCAACATTTCTTCATCTGCCAACTCTACATCTTCAACGTCGCCTATTTCAGGCTGAACTTCATCTTCGCTATTTTGATCTATAATCATATATATAATGCCATTATTTATTTGTTCTCTAGATATTTCGTCTGACTGCAACTCATCATCATCATCTGATAGAAACTCAATGTCTGAAACATCGTTGTCAAGATAATAAAGAATCTTATCTTCGGTTAGCGCTCTTTTTGGATTTTTTCTTGCGTTTGCCATTATCTAAAATACAAAACAATCTTATCAAAAACAAAATTAGTAAATCTGAATATAAAATTTAAAAAATATATTAAACTTTTGGAAAAAAGTATTAGTCCATTTTTAGCACCAGACAGTGCCTTAGCAGCACTGCTTTTCTAGGGTGACTGAACAATAACCAGGAGAGGCTCAACATTATCTTAGAGGGGGCGGTATATTTATATTTAGTAGACAACTGGTGAGAGTACAAAAATAAACTTTCTAGGAAGGGCTTAGCATACCCCTAGGGGGTGCTCAGCCCCCCTGGCTACGGATCTGCCATCATATCGACCCCACTAAGATCAAACAAAAATAAAATTTATCACTACTGTAAAAATATGGTCTAATATATAGTCCATAAACTGCGTTTGCCCATCCTGATGTACACATAATTCAAACTACATTTCTGGACTTGCTATGACATAAAACTTTCAAAATTATTATGGAGCTCTAAGATTGAAATATGTACTTACCATTAACAAACTCCAAAACCACTAATTCCAAAAGATTTGCAAAAGAACGTTAGATATATCACTTAACCTCAAAGTCACCTGTTCGTACAACACACCACTCACGTTTAAAATGTTGCCAAACTTATCTTTGGGAAAATTTAGCGCATTTACTACCAACCTATAATCGTCAAAATACGGCTACGGATCTGCCATCATATCGACCCCACTAAGATCAAACAAAAATAAAATTTATCACTACTGTAAAAATATGGTCTAATATATGGTCCATAAACTGCGTTTGCCCATCCTGATGTACACATAATTCAAACTACATTTCTGGACTTGCTATGACATAAAACTTTCTAAATTATTATGGAGCTCTAAGATTGAAATATGTACTTACCATTAACAAACCCCAAAACCACTCATTCCAAAAGATTTGCAAAAGAACGTTAAATATATCACTTAACCTCAAAGTCACCTGTTCGTACAACACATCACTCACGTTTAAAATGTTGCCAAACTTATCTCTGGGAAGATTTAGCGCATTTACTACCAACCTATAATCGTCAAAATACGGCTACGGATCTGCCATCATATCGACCCCACTAAGATCAAACAAAAATAAAATTTATCACTACTGTAAAAATATGGTCTAATATATGGTCCATAAACTGCGTTTGCCCATCCTGATGTACACATAATTCAAACTACATTTCTGGACTTGCTATGACATAAAACTTTCAAAATTATTATGGAGCTCTAAGATTGAAATATGTACTTACCATTAACAAACTCCAAAACCACTAATTCCAAAAGATTTGCAAAAGAACGTTAAATATATCACTTAACCTCAAAGTCACCTGTTCGTACAACACACCACTCACGTTTAAAATGTTGCCAAACTTATCTCTGGGAAAATTTAGCGCATTTACTACCAACCTATAATCGTCAAAATACGGCTACGGATCTGCCATCATATCGACCCCACTAAGATCAAACAAAAATAAAATGTATCACTACTGTAAAAATATGGTCTAATATAGGGTCCATAAACTGCGTTTGCCCATCCTGATGTACACATAATTCAAACTACATTTCTGGACTTGCTATGACATAAAACTTTCTAAATTATTATGGAGCTCTAAGATTGAAATATGTACTTACCATTAACAAACTCCAAAACCACTAATTCCAAAAGATTTGCAAAAGAACGTTAAATATATCACTTAACCTCAAAGTCACCTGTTCGTACAACACACCACTCACGTTTAAAATGTTGCCAAACTTATCTCTGGGAAAATTTAGCGCATTTACTACCAACCTATAATCGTCAAAATACGGCTACGGATCTGCCATCATATCGACCCCACTAAGATCAAACAAAAATAAAATTTATCACTACTGTAAAAATATGGTCTAATATATGGTCCATAAACTGCGTTTGCCCATCCTGATGTACACATAATTCAAACTACATTTCTGGACTTGCTATGACATAAAACTTTCAAAATTATTATGGAGCTCTAAGATTGAAATATGTACTTACCATTAACAAACTCCAAAACCACTAATTCCAAAAGATTTGCAAAAGAACGTTAAATATATCACTTAACCTCAAAGTCACCTGTTCGTACAACACACCACTCACGTTTAAAATGTTGCCAAACTTATCTCTGGGAAAGTTTAGCGCATTTACTACCAACCTATAATCGTCAAAATACGTTGTACATGCTGATGTACATATTTAGATTAAGAGCAAAATAATTCTGAATTTTATATAACGCAATACACTTCAGTGTACATGGTGATGTACAGAAATAGTGAAAGGGTTAATATTAAAAATAAAAATAAGGTATAATTCTGAGAAGCTTGTTATAAACTAAGTTATATTATTAAAAAATATATAGGGTGACCCATTTAAAAAAAAAGCAGGTTTGCTTTTCTTCGCGGAAACTATTGAACGTAGAAAAAATCTGATTACGTCACTGGATTTTACGTAATAGACTACAAAAAGAACATTTCGTTTTCTTTTTGATAAGCTGCAGGGTAACCTAAATATAGGGGGTGTCCCATAATGTAAAATTTTCAAAAACATCTGGTATATCAAAAACAAGGAGGACTAGAAATATTCTGATTGCGGCATCTTTTGTTTCACAAAAAAAGTAGCACAGTGTTGCGAAAACCGTATTCTTCTATCTTTACTAAGAATGGAGATAAAAACCATCGAAAACTGGATACCCTGTATATCACAAATGGCTGAAGAACTACCAATGATTAAGCTAAACTTTTCGATTGCTACAGTAAATAAAATTGTAACAGATAGGAACTTTTAAAAAGAAAATTTCGAGTACACTTTTTCTGAAATAAACCGATTACATCCTGAGAAAACCCCACTTTTCCGCCATCATTGTCGGTCGCGAAAACGAAGTACCAAAAGTTCGGTAATTGCCCAAACTTGTACTTAACAATTACTAAAGTCGGTTTATTTAAGAAATAAAGGACCTACTTTCGAAGACGAAGAACACTGCGATGAGAAAATAAACAACTGTGTTGGAGAAAATCAACTTCCTTCGAGAACTCGATTTAATTCCGTGTTAATTCCCAGTGTCTCGATAAGAATCCTCTATTGGTCGATTTCGAGTTGGATGTTTTAACTTCCGACCGCCTTTTTAATGCAGAGTATCAATTTTATACCGGAGATAATTTAAATATCACATTGCCTTTCTACATTCAAATTCGTGGAAGCATCCTATTGTAATTTTTAATGAAACTGCATATATTTGAACTACAATGCGAGGCTTGGGTTTTAGCGAGGCTGATAAAAATTAACCAAAATATATTCCGTTTGTTGCAAACGACAACTCGCTTTGCTGGCGGTTGGAAAATTGCCAGTACGATCAGAAAATTAGAAAAAGGTCTTAAACGGATTTTTTGTGAAAGCGTTTCGAAATAGACATATTTCGATATTGATTAGAATTTCGAAATGACACTCTTTTAGGCACTAGTGTCTAAATGTGACAGTTTTAGGCACTAGTGCCTAAAAGTAAAAATGAAACATTAAAATCAATGAAAATATCTATTTATTATATATGTTAAATGTACAATTATGTAAACTGTTGAACTGAAGTCTAGAGGCATCTAACTTCTCTTCTTTGAGAGCAATGTAATTATTAGTAGTCGGAATGGATAAACTGCTAGTACTGACAATGCTAACTTCTGCTTTTGAGTGAACTTCTTTTATTTTTGTATTTGGCGTATCTTTCTGCCCTATGATTCTTTTTGCTATTTTTTTTTGCTGTTCAATGAAATTTTCTATAAACTCTCGGCAACTGAACTTGATCGCCAACCTCCATAACGCTTTAAAAGTGTTATGTCCGCTCCAAAATCCGCCAACATTGTTGCAGAGCTGCGCCGGAAGCAATGGGCATTGTATTAATTGGCGTTGGGGAGACCAAGGAATTCTGCTATTTTTTTTGGCATACCTCCAATTGTATTAATTCCAACTGGCAGGGTACAGCATTTACCACTTCGATATGTCAAGAAAAATCGCTGATGTGTCGTATTCAGTGGACGAAGTTTTGCGTACTTACAAAATAGATCTAAAAAATTGATGCCATCTATTGATCCCTCAGTAATCGTAAACATTCTTGGAACATGAGTTTTTGTGTTCGGAATTTTGACACTGATAAACGACTGAAAATCTTTGATGTCATCTAATTTCAAAAATGTGATTTCTTCCCTCATACATGCTCCAAATACTCCAACGATTTAAACAACTTTGGCTAACAGGAATTCTTTATCATCAACTTGTTTTATAAAGCGTTCTATTTCCAGCTTTGTAAATATTTTTGATTTCTTTGGCTGATATCCGGTAGCTTTCCTTTTTAAAAATGCAATAAGGTTTGTAAATTTGCAAATATCTACGTTTTTGTTCAGATAAATCATGGTGCGGAGCATCGAATATTTGCTCCACAAAGTTGACGGCCTTAAGGTGGTGGATAGCTTGAGGAAATAGGCTAGTCATACCTTTTCTGTAAAGTTCTTAACATGTTTTTCTTTGGCCCAGGTTTCAAAGTTGTCGTAGGTTTTTTCGTATAAATGTTTCGATTTTTCGGGTACTAACGTGGATAGCGCAGCTTCAGCAGATTGTTCAATATCCAAAGACTCGTCAATATCACTCATTTGAAGTAATTTTTTCAAAAAACTTTGCGGGAAAAAAGGCAAAACGCGACGTTCGAACTTGACAATACACTTGACATTAAATAATGCATAAACAATGCCTTGGAAACAGATTACCTGCCTACTTTTCAAAATGTTTAAAAATACTAATAAAAGCTTAAATTATCAAATTATCCGCTTTCACAAAAAATCTTGTATATAATTCGTTACGAAACGATGTCTTTTAGCCCCTAGACGTGTTGTCCAACTCGGCTTTGCCTCGTTGGACAATTTTCACGTCCCGTGCCTAAAAGACACTCATTTCGCAACTTATTGTATAAATAGCTATTTTCTACTGATGTTTTACAATAACCCCTTTTTGATTGTCGTTTTGATTTTTAAATAACCTCCTTTTAGGCACAGCATGCTTAAAAGTTTTTTAAGCACGCTGTACCTAAAAGTAATTATTTACAATTAAAAACTAAACACAGACTATAATTTCACCTATTTATTATAAATATTATAAGTACAGTTACTTATATTATTAAAATTAATGCTTGGGTAACCTAAAACAGTACGTTGAGATATTTCTCCTTGTAAAATAGATAAGAAATTTGAACTAGAAATAGAAAATGAATCTGCAACAGCAATATCAATAAAACCCATGTCACTAGTAGAGCTGGTTGAACATTATGATTCATTAGATTTAACACGTTTGTTGTTAGCGTCCAAAGATTTTTTTCGGAAATTTTTCTTTTGTTTTCTAAAGAATTGTCTATATACCCCTCAGCCACGTCATTTGACCGCCAACCTCCATGTCGCTTTAGCATCAATATATCCGCTCCAGAGTCCGCTAAAAAAAGTTGCTGAAGATCTTCGAAAGCAGTGGCCTGCATATTCATTTGCCTTTGGAAGCCCCAAGAACTCAGCAATTTTCTTTGGTGTTGATCCAATGGTATTAATGCCCACTGAAAGTCTGGAACATTTGAAGTTTATGTACGTGATAAAAAATAATTCATGGGTTATTTGTGCTGGACGTAATTGGGCGTTCTTTCGGACAATATTAAGAAGTTGTGCCGTCAATAGAGCTTTTGCGAGTTCTTCTCTGCGACATGCTCCAGAGATTCCCACAATAAGAATGACTTTGTCCAATAAATAGTTCTTATCGTCTGCTTGTTTGACAAATCTGTCTATTTGTTCCTTTGAAAAAACTTTCGACTTTTTTGGCTTATACCCCGTAGATTTCCTTTTCAAAAATGCGATTAGGTTCGTAAATGTCTTTATATCAACATCTTTATTTAAATAAACCATCGATCGAAGCATTGAGTAAGTACTCTACAAAGTTGATGGCTTATAGGCATCGGATAATCGTGAAAAATATGCCAAAACGAATTTTTCTAGTAAGTCTTTTTTATCTTTTTTTCGTCACACCAGTTTTTGAATTTTTCGTTTGTGCCCTTATACAAACTCCTTGATTTTTGGGGAACAAGGTTTACCATTGCCTCATTTGCGGCATTTTCAATGTCTGAGTTTTCTAAATCAATAATTTCTACTTAATATTTGCCGCAGTTTTTGACAAAACGAATTTTTTTTTTGACAAGTGTCATAGACAAGGGAGATGCGCTTGACAAGTGTCCATTTTTTTGACATGAAGGGTGTAAATAAAACACGGGTAATAAAATGTTTGGTAAAATAAATTAAACTTTTTATTATATAACGCTCGTAGAAAAAATATTGTATACCATTCGTTACGAAACAATGTCTTTTAGTCACTCTGGACAATGCTTCGCCTCGTAGGATAATTTTCACGTCGCGTGCCTTAAAGACCCTTATTTCGTAAATTGTCGTATAAATATCTATTTTAACACCTCGTGATTCCTCAGCATTACTAAAAAGAGTAACTTATATAATAATATTAATAGCTTTATGTCAGATATAACTTGTAATATAAGCAACATGTTAATATGTTATTTTTCAAAAAACTTATTCACAAGTTCCTCGAAGACGTGCTTGTTAGGGACAAATCTTATTTATTTAAAAGTATTTAAAGTTATAAATATTTAAGAATATTTTTTATAAAAAGGTGCAAGTGTGCAATAAATAATACTTTCTTGATGAAATAATAATGTAATTGTAAATAGTAATGAAATTGTATGTAATTATTCACCTAAAGACGGCTGGAGATAATCACCAGTTGAAACTTTGTGATATTAATAAATAATGACAATGGAAGTCCAAAACACATCTATTATTCACGATACATCATTGTCTCAAATCTTCAAACAAATACTGTAATGTAATTAGCTACAGCATTTCCAAAAATAGTTTTAATTCGTTTGTTTCCAATTTAAATGTTTTTATTTCTATCTTATGTTTCTTGAATGAAATAATTTTTTAAGAATATGTTTGTAAATAATCATTTAAATAAAAGCACAAATATTTAGAAGACTTTCGTCCTACGCACCTATTTATTTTAGGTTTTGTGGATATTTCATTTTTAAACCGTGTATTATGGTCATGGACTTTAGATTGTAGAAGGTTTTTATTTTTAAATATATACCGGGTAATGCATGGCTTAGTTAAACATAGGAAATCCCATGTAAATTTTGAAGTGGCTAAATATTGGCTCCCGTGTACATTTTAGAGAAAGATTGTCTTGTAAAAGTAAGTAAAAGGAAGATAATTTGTTTTAATACAATTAATTGTTAATAAATTATTATGACACCAATTTTATATAATTTTAAGAACTTTTTTAATTTTCTTATTTAAGTTGTTCCAATCTGTATCGCTATAAAAAATAGCAGTATCATCGGCAAAACTGTGAATTTTCGCATCGCAATTTATACTAAATAAATATTTAATATACAGTGTGTCCACGGATAGAGTTCGGAAGAGGAAAAACTTTTTTATTTATGGGTTTAGAAGAAAAAGTTATTCTTTATAAAAACGTCTGCTTGTGTTGAAACTCCAATTTCGAATACCAAATTTACGATTAGTAAACAGGGTACATCAAAAATAGCATTTTTAATTATTTTGATTTCGATTTTTTTTTTGAAATTATATGAAAATATTTTCAAAAGCGTGATTTATTACACCAATTGTGCAAAAAAGTCTAATAAACATTTTTCTCAAAGTGGTTAATTTCAAAGCTACTATTAAAATAATAAAATATCAAGTAGCCTGTTTTAAATAAATGAAATGTTTTAGTTACTTTGCATCTTTCAAATTGTTGATATATGTCTCATAATTTTCTCATAAATCTGCATAATAGTGAAATTAGAAAATGCTAACGTTAGAACAAAGAATTTATATTGTGCAAAGTTATGGTTTAGGACATGAAAAAAGCTATATGGCAGTTCTTCGAGAATTTCATGAGATATGGCATGCTGTTATCTCACGGACAAGGGTTTAAAAAAAATTGTAATAAAATTCATGAGAACTGGTAGTGTTTTAAATAAAAAAAGGGAGAAAAAAAAGTATGATGAAGATGATGCTGTAACTGTAGTGACAATGGATTCAGTTAGAAATTTTCCCAAACTGTCTTTAAGAAAAAGATCTTCTCAAATTGGTAATGTGAGTAAATTTCTAGTAGAAAAAATATTAAAATTCAATAAAATTCGTCCGTACAAACCTAAATTAAATCATTTTCTGGAAGAAAATGACGACATGAAGCGTTTGGATTTTTGTTTGTTGATAGGGAAACATATCCTTAGGCAAAGAAGTTTTGTTAATAATATTATTTTCTCGGACGAGGCAACGTTTACCACAAACGGGGTAGTTAGTTCGCAAAACTGTCGCTATTGGAGCCGCTGCAATCCTAATTTTCGTATCCGCTCTAGAAGACAGTATTCACAAAAAGTTAACGTGTGGTGTGCTATTACTTACAATGGAATCATTGGACCATATTTTATTGAAAACAATTTAAATCAACACACTTATTTGCATCTTCTGAACACTTTTTTTATGATCATTTGCAAGATATACCTTTAGCTGATCGAATAAAATTACATTTCCAACAAGAAGGCTGTCCCGCTCATTCCACGATAATTGTTCGTGATTGGCTAAATCATCAGTTTGGGAACAAATGGTTTGGAAGGTATGGTCCAAATGAGTGGCCACCTAGGAGTCCCGATCTCACAATTATGGACTTTCATTTGTGGGGATATCTGAAGCAACATGTGTATAAAACCTATTTCAATAATAACCTAGACCTCTTGAAAGAAAAAATTAGAGAAGTCATTGCAAATATCCCAATACAGCAAATTAGGAATTGTTATCAGGAATTCAGATATCGAGTTGAACTATGCGCTGAACTCGGTGGTACAACGTTCAAATAGAACGTTATTTATTTTAATATTATATAATTTATGATTAAATAAAATGAAGAAATACCTATGACATGTAATAATAAAAATACAAATAAGAAATAGTTTTATTACATCAAAATCGTTATTCGGCCAGATATAAAATTATATTCTAAGTAGGAAAGCAACAATAGTTTACGTAAATTTATTTTAAACGAAATCCAAAAAACTAAAAATGTTGTTTCTGGCTAACCCTGTATAGTAATCGTAAATTTGGTATTCGAAATTGTAGTTTCAATACAAGCAGACGTTTTTATAAAGAGTGACTTTTCCACAAAAAAAAAACGTTTTAAAACATGGTTAGTCACAAACAACATTTTTAGTTTTTTGGATTTCGTTTAAATGATGAAATTAACCACTTTGAGAAAAATGTTTATTAGACTTTTTTGCACAATTGGTGTAATAAATCACGGTTTTGAAAATATTTTCATATTTTTTCAAAAAAAAATCGAAATCAAAATAATTAAAAATGTTATTTTTGATGTACCCTGTATACTAATCGTTAGTTTTGTATTCGAAATTGTAGTTTCAGCACAAGCAGACGTTTTAATAAAGAATAACTTTTTCTTCTAAACCCACAAATAAAAAAGTTTTTCCTCTTCCGAACTCTATCCGTGCACACACTGTAAATGTTAAAAAATAATGGTTCTAAAATTTTTCCTTGAGGAAGGTCATATTTAAATACTTGTGGATAGCTTTCTTCTCTATCTATTTTAACATAAGATGGTCTATCTTTAAGATAGGTTTAGAGTAAATCTGATTGCTTTCCTCTAGATCCAATATTTTCAATTATTTTTATTGTAAGTTATTGCTAACTATATCAAAGGCTTTTGCTAGATGCAGAATAATACAAATAGAAGTTGTTCTACTATCTAATGCACTATACAGCATGTCCCAAAAACATTCCGACAAACTTTAAGGGAAGGCTAAGGACATTAAGACAAACTTGTTAAGTTGTTGTAGAGAAGGAAAAATGGTTTTGATCAGTTTAATACTAATTTATAAAAAATGTTTAGGAATACATTAATAAATCACTTTTTGGTCGTTTTGAACTTCTTCTCATTAACTGATGGGTTACAATAACTGTTCAAAATGTTGACTATTTGCTTTAATACAAAGATTGCATTGTCGGTTCTTGATTCGCGGACTCTATGGAATATTCCGGGAATAGCTTCTTTATGTGTACAAGTGGCCGTTATTCTTGCTAAGAAACTTTTCTCATAGATTGGGCGTTTCGTGGACTAAATATTTCGGATAACTCCAAAGGACCTTCTCTTCCAATCCATCGGCGGGGAAATCGCTGGTCCAGACACTGGCGCACGTTCAAACTAAAATGTGGAGGTGTTCCGTCATCTTAAAACCATTTAAATGTCTAAACGAACATTTTCTAATAAAGGCAAACAATTTTGAAGGAAACGGAGATTATTGCATTGTTGCTGGTGTCTTCAAGAGATCACCGCGTGAGGATTTTGATTATGCCAACTGTATCTGTTTCTAGTATTAAAATAACCATCGTGCGTAAAACATGCCTCATCAGAAAACAATACTCCCCACCTTGTCCTTGTACCATCGACTTGGAGGATCCCATATGGTATGCAATTTCGCAAACACTTGTAGATTGATTTTCCTTCACACGGTGTAGAACTCCTTAATCAAATTTTGTTCTTGGACGACCACGATCACCAGGACGCTTTAGGTTCCCATTTTCTCTAAGGCGATGATTAACAAAGTTAATGTTACAATAAATAAGTCACAAATAATACTACGCTACGGTCTTAAAATTGGAATTTTATGAATGTTTATTACGATAAAGAAATATTTGTGCTCCCCAGCAATAAACGTAGTTGAAACAAAGAATGTTGAGCGAAAGGCAGTGATGTCTAATTAAATAAAGAATTAATTTAAATATTTGGATATGATTTAAAAGATTTTATTGCTCTACAGCCCAAGAGAATCATTTGCGGATGTATGTTTAGCTTGTTTTGATGTCCTCGACCACCCTTTAAAATTTATCGGTATGATTTTGGGACATCCTGTATAATTGTTCTGTTAGATGGCAAATATCGTCGACTTATTGTTTTGAAACCCAAATTAATTTTTAGAAATTAAATGTACTTTTTCTAAATAATAATCAATTTGTGTTTTTAAAATTGTTTTAAAAACTTTAGTTAACGAATATATTAATGTTCAAGAAGTAGTCCATTTTCTGTGACGAGATTATTAAAGAAAACAAGGTCTGTCTATACCACCAAACTATAGTTAGTTAGTTAGTTTGGTGGTATAGACAGACCTTGTTTCCTTTGAATATATTAATGTTATTGCTCTATAACTACTAATTTCACTTCAATCTCCATTTTTAAAGAGGTTTTACTACATAAATTTGGAAAGTTTCTGGTTATATACTTTTTAGTAGGGGGGTCGGGGGTGATTCCGTGAAATGATAATAACAATGACACATTGTGTAGCACGAAGAAATCGCTTTTATTCAACATACGGTGGGGGGAGAGAGGTGTAATTTTCTCTCGACGACTCTGCCTTAGTCTATGAAGTATTTTATTTAATGTCATTGTACTTTGCGCATCATTAAAGGAAAATAAACATGATCAGAAAACACAATCAGGAAAATGTTCGCTCTAAAATTCCAGCGTGACGGCAACTAAATAGTAAAGTAAAGAATATGTGACCGAAATTCAAAGTTCCAGGCGCTCTAAACCAGCATTGCTGCATTCTGAAGATGATGCGCACAATTTAATGGCAAAAAAGATCGCGACTCGTAACTAACGAGGGAAATAATTTTTAAACGTGCTGTTCCGCAGACAAAGGCACAATTATTCCTAAGTGCTGAGACTATTAGAGGTTCATCTCCTCTACTTATTAATTTATTTTTTTATTTTTTAACAAATATTAGTTGCTCTGTTATAAAAGAAGGAATTTAACACGTCAAAAAATCAAGAGCTAATATGCGTCAAAATTAAAAATTCAGGGACATAAAGGAATGTCACAAAGATTTTCGCTCAAATGCCATTACCATTAAGAGTCACAATTTGTTCCCATAAAGGCAAAGATGGGCATCAATCTGACTAGTAATATAATATAGGGTGTATAATTTAATGACATTTCAATATTTTATGAAGGCCATAAAGGCGCATAAAACCATTCTACAGTAGATGTTTTACATTCGTTGAGCCAAGCTTTAGACAGCTGTCATTCTACATGCGAATGAATTAATGGGAATCGAATGCCCTTCAAGGACTCTAATGTTTTCATTAATGAATAAAAAAAAATCAAATTTCATTAATTGTTTTATTTCGTCATATTTCGTTTTTATAATTTATATCTTCATATAATTTAAACTTCTTAAGTTCTATCACTAATTTTATTAAATTCTTTGTCTTTAAAAAGTTTAAGCAAGCCTTGACAGCTTTTTGACACAGGGCAACGTGCCCTATATAGTCTATGTACGACGGAACATTTTGTTCTTCAACATCATCATCATCATCATCATTACCTTGACATAATAAAGTTTTAATACATTTCAGTAACTATTGTCTCCACTTCACTAATCACACATAACGAAATAACGAACTGCGACCTATCTCAGCAAGACGCACTTCTTCCACAACACTTAATATTAGTTTATAATAAGCAGCTGTATCATTTGGTGACACAAATTCTTTAAACTCGAAGAACTCGTCAATAAAACCATTCGTCCTACAATATTCGACGAGCTTCAGCATACCTTCTGTTTCATAGAAGTTCTTTATCATTTAAACACAACGTCTAAAATAATCGGCATCACTTTCGTACATATGACAGGACTCTGGATTGCACTGCATCGCATTTTTTACACATTCTTTAACTAGATCATAAAAATCTTGTTCAATTTTTTTAAGGGTTTTGAATAACCTCTCTCGAACAGGATCTGTCATTATTCTAAACTAACCTGAAAGATTTGTAATATCTTTTATACATCGTTACTACTGTCAAGTGAGAATTTCTGTCCTTGTTAGTTGCTGTGTATTTTTTTAGTACGTTTAAAATGTGGTATTTGCCATTATTTTAAAATGAGGCGGAGAAGGGTTTTCCCCCGTCCTATTTGAAGGTTCCTCATTGTGTTCCTCATGCAATATTTTACTCCTCATTCACTCCTCTTTCCCCAACAATATACTACTTTGGTCATTTAAGTTAACTTGTCATTTGGTTATAGTCACTCCAGTCAAAGTTTTTCTTGAAACGTTTTAACAACAACCATTTCGATGTCAACGAAGATATATAATACTGTTGACAATCTCAGTTCAAAATCAAATATATCTTAATTTAAAAGCAAATATTTCCTAAGAAACCTTAGTAATGCGGTTGGGTCACGCACAAGACCAAAAAAGGTCTGTGGAGGTGCTGATTGCCGTTAGCAAGAACTCGACGTAATGGAGACTGCCATCAATCTTGAAGAAGCGACAAGTAAAAAGCTTGCAGCAATTATTACGCCTTGTTTTAATTTTTGTATTACAAACGACTTGCTTTGAAGAGCAAGTGGATCTTAAATATTAATTTAAAAGAATAAGGATTTTCGTGTTGTCACGCATTTTTTAATTCAGATTAACAATCGTAATTATAAACCTCGAAACAATTAAAATGTAAGAAAGAAATGGTTAGCTCAGGTTTAATACTACGTAACTTTAAAATCATTGACCTGATTTTAAAACCTTGATTAGTTTTTTTAAATTTTTGTATCAGCGCCTACAGTTTATTTTTGGATCATTCGCATTATACAGGGTGTTTCAGAAGTACGGTATGTAACTTAATAGGGTGATTCTTTGTGATATTGTAAGAGAATAAGTTCATATGAACATGTATCTGGAGTTGCCCCGTTTCCGATATACAGGGTGTTAAAGTCTTTTAAAAGAAAATAGTTTTTTATAATCCTTTTAAATATCCTTTGTCCTGATTTTATTGAAATTTGGTACCGTTATTCACATTGATGAGGGGCTTAATTAATTCCAACTAGATTAAATGTATTGGGTCCAGTGTCGTCCTGGGGAACACCTTAACGAATATTATTAAGAATAAAATGTACGCCACTGACTTTCTTCTAATTTTAATATATTTCTCGGATTTATTACCTAATAATAATAACTTTTTTGTTTCTTTAATTGTTTTCGTATCGTGCTTCGTTTTTGAGAGAAATAGTTATTTTCCTAACAAGTGCGCGAAGTGATACTTTTGCGCACGCAAGTATAGTTGGACGAACGACGCGTAGCGGAGTTCGGATAAATTCTTGCGTGCGGAAAAGCACTTTGCGCACGTGTTAGGAACAACATTTTTCCTACGAGCTTCATATCAGATAACAACAAAAATAAAAAAAAAATCCAATCTCCTGTTATAACAGTCTTTATTAATGTTGTTTTCTTTTGTTTCAGGTAAGTCACCAATATATTTTTGATTAATCCTGTATAACTGGTAAGAAATATTTAAATTTTGTAAATATTAGCACAATTTGATTTAAAGCGTCTACAACTCAGTCTAGAAATTTTTATATGTTAGGAGTATAAGAGTAAGTTATTTTATGAAAATTAATTAGGATTAAATTGTCTTTTATAAATTAAAATAGTTTTATAGGTATTACTGATTAATTTTGTTTCTGCATTGGGAATTTCGTGGTGTTTAGGTCCAAAAAAGTGTTGCCTAGTCGATGGTATGTATGTTTTTTCTAAGAATAAGGTAAGTAATAGTAGCAATATGTTTTAAAGTGGGATATTTTTCAGTTAACAAAATTACAAAATTTCTATATTCATAAATATAACAAAAATTAAATTTATAAAAGGTGGTTCATATCTAAATTTTCCTTTTCATATTGTATTAAGTTAAAATTTATTTAATAAAATAAATAGCATTGAACGTCAAATCAGCGTTTTAGGCAATAAATCACAATCCAATAATTTAATTAATTAATAAATTTATTATATATAAATATACTAGAAATGGCTGGACGCAATTATATTGTTTTTGCTAAACGTAGAATTATGTATTAATTAAAACTATTTATACCATTTGAACATAATTTATAATATTATGATTCACAGAGTGTATTCAGCTAATTATTGGCATATTTACTACCTATACAGGGTTATCAAGAGTCGATTAGACGTATACTGGGCGATCCATGGCTTCGTCCAATATAAGAAATCCCATGTAATTTTTAATGCGGCTAAATATTGGTTCCCCCTGTACATTTTAGAGAAAATATGCATTACAATTTTTTGAGGAGGCTGATATAATAAACCCATTTGCCAAGTTTAAATGAATTTTATGAAGCCATTCGTAACTTATTCAATTAAATGTGATGGCAAAATTACGAAATTTTCATAGTTAAGGTAATACAGCAAACACCAGCAAATAATTTCTATGACGCTATTGTCAAAAGTTGACGTAAAGCAAGACATAACGAATAAATATTATTTCACCTTAAAAACACATTTTCGTTTCACCAATCCGACAATCACACATCCAAAATAAATACACCATTATGAATAGCTTGAAATGATAAGCCTTTAATTTAAGATAACATATCTAGGACTACAGATTTTCACAAAAACATTAATTAATTAAATGTTCAAACAACCCTCCATTAATAGTAAGTAGGTTCCTTTTTTTTTTTTTTGTTTTCTTCGAACATAATTTGGAAGAATATGATTCACAAATTATTTTGTCTATTTATCGGTCTCTAGCAACTACCCTATATTATTAAGTGATGATGTTATGCTCACCATTATTTGCAAAGAAAATGACCCTAGTAAATAATGTAAAACAGCCTTTACAAAAACAGGCTACCATAGTTGTCCACAGCAGTTCATTATCCACAATTAAGAATTCCGCTTTTATTTCACACATAATTTAGCTGGTGCGAAAAGGCTTTTCGCATCGTTTGGCGTCCCTTTCGCTGGCCTAAGCTCCAGCCAGTTAAGCTGTCGTTAAACTCCAACATATTTTTCTTAAAGCTTATAATCAAATTCCGCCAGACATTCTAGATCGCTGTTTGTGCCAGAAACAGTTTATTTTCATTGGAGACAACAGCTTTAAGTTCCACAGTCAAGTGAATTTTTGGAACGGAGCCATTTTTAATTTTAAAGCAAGTCGGTCAAGCCACTCTCAAAACAAGAAATTTCTGCTAATGCGGAATGATTACTTGTTGTTTGCATCTAGAAAAAAACTTAAAAAGGACAAAATGCAGTAGTGTATGTTCTGTATAAACATTGTAACATCCCGTATCTCAAACATAAACCGCTAAAGGATCTATAAATTATATGAGCTTTTTTTCTTACAATCATTCAAAAGTTACGACCCTCAGGTATTAACATGCATTTATGAAACACCCTGTATACCAGTCTTTAACCTTTTTTTTTTATCGAAGGGCCATGTTTGGGTTTCCCAATCGACTGACGGGCCAGAATAAATAAAAAGCGAAAAGTTCAATGTAGCTGAAATATAGCAAATAAAGTCAAGACATGTTTATTAAACACATTTATTTTTTATGAGACTTTTGGCATTGTCAATTTTTTACAAGTTTGTCGGTATCTGGTCTTATTTTAAATGTAGCAGAACAAGAAGGCTTTATGTTTGTGTTTATACAGGGTGTTACTTAACGGTAGGCTGTAATTTCAAGGGCGCATCCTGAACCAAATCTAAGTAGAAAAGTTCATATAAAGATGTGTCCTAACTACTCTGGTTTTTAATTCAAATTCCAGATACTTTCTAGACAGACTATACATTTCATTTAAGAAAATAATTGCTTACATGCATAGGTGGTTCCAAATCCCAAATAGTGACATCATCTTCAGAGCATGAAGTCGAATGTTCGGAAATTTGTCTGCATCCAATATACCTGGAGCAAAAATCAGAAAGTCAACAGTTGCACTTTTCATTTAGTTCAGTATTGCACCGCAAATCTATCAGTTCCATTTGTAGATTTCCTGGAACATCTTCAACAGACACAGTAAAAGGCGACGCAAACAAGATTATTGATTTTTCATTTTCTCTAAAGTCCTTAAATCTCCGAGTAAATTCTTCCTGTAGATCAGTTGTTATTGTGTAAATGTATTTGTTCAGACACCCCTCTTATAACTTGATAAGTTCGAAAAGTATCTCAGGCTATTTAGATCGACCAGGAAACCAAAATCAGTGAGCCATGCTTTATGACACTTGTACTTTAATATCTTTCCCATGAAAACAATAGTATATTATTAACCAAGGTTTAGACAGCCATCATTATTGCCCGAGCGGCAAGTTTAAATCACGAGGTGCGAAGCGACGAGGGATTTAAGACGCGAGGGCTATAAGTAAGCTGTCTAAACCGTGGTTAATATAATTTTTTGTCCACTACTTACTACAAACTTTTATAAGACATTTATCTTTATAGTATTATTAATTATAAAAAATTATAGGTAGGTCTAAGTATATTTTTTAATCAAGTTACCTGCGCTTTGGAATTGGCAAAATATTTTGTTGTTTTGTCAGGTGGCTTTCTTAATGTCAATTTTTGTTCATTTATTTCACGATTTTTCCGTTTTTTTAAAAAATGAGCGAAGAAAATGTTAGTAATATTATTATGTGTACACCTCCAGAATTAAGGATGGAAGCAGAAAAAATGTTGATTGTATCGATATTTTACAATATCAGGCGTCTATAATAATCTAATATGTATTGATAATTATCTGGTTGCCTAACTATTTGAAATGTTTATGAATTCATGTTGTAGAATTAAAAAATCAAGTTACCTGCCTTCAAATAAATTCTTGAAGATCGGTCAATAATGGATTTCAATGCCTTAGGCGTATTAAATATGAGTGCGGCTTTCCTAATAGGTTTATAGTGATTTCCGACGATAGGTACAATTTCTATATTTTCCTGCAGCGGTAACTTTACAACCATGATGAAACTAACAAAAAACTCTTGTTAATAAGTCGAAAAATAGTAAATGATTATTGACTAACATGTCGATATTTGTTACAGTAGTATTGCACATAGTTGTTGCAAAATTGTTGCAGGTTAGTTCAGGTTAACCCTGTAAATTAAAATATTTCAACAAAAAATTGTATCTGACCGCGTTTTGTAGTCCTTAGTAAAGCTTTCTTATAACAACTTGCTCTAAAATAAAAATGGAGGGTACTTCCCTCTTAACGTAATTCTGTGTTTCTATATTTTTTTGACGCCCTGTAAATGATATCTTAAGTTCTGATATGTCAATATTATTTGCGCATCAAGCAGAACTTTTTATAAAAAATAACTTTTTTTCGTAAAATCAACAATAAAGAAAATTTCTAATTGTCTAGAATTTTTCTGGACAAGCTGTAGACAAAGTATTAATGGTAGTAAGAACAAAATTACCTTATTTCCCATTTAATGCATACACTGTCTTTTCTTTAAGTCACTAGATTACTCGCTTGTCTGCTGTTTGAAATACATGTCTAGTTAAGTTGAGTATAGAGGACACAAACATTATTTGCGCTCAATTCTCAAATTTATTAAGTGTAAGGTTACCTTAAAGTCTATTCGATTTAAATAAATCTGATTTGTTAGAAATCCAATTTATTTCCTAATAAGGTTTAGCTCAACATCGAGTTAAAATAAAAATGTTATTCGAAATATGTAATTAGATAAAAAGGCATATTGCCAGTTTGCCTTGTAAAAGTTAGGTTTGTATACCGTTACTAAATTGATATTGACGTTTAAATTGTATTTGTAGAACGCAGTGACTTTGACTAATCTAATATGTAAATTATACAGCGTCCCTCAAATGAAATCAACTCCTTATTGAAGGCTAGAATAGTGCAAAATAATAATTCACAATGATTAAATTATTAAATACATCCTGTTGCTTGCCAGACAAGGCCCGAGATCGAAAATGGCGTCGGACCAAGAATTCACTCATCTGCACAAGGATCCGGAGCTGCCGCGTCTCTATCCATGAATATAAACTGTTTCTGGCACAAGGATCTAGCTGAAAAGCCGGCAGAAATTTAATTATTTGCTCAGGATATAGTTTTCTTGTGGTCTTTCAGAAATTGCGTTGATATGGTTGACTATGACATATTACCATCCAAATTAATGAGCAATAAATTAATTCAAATTCTTAATTCATGTTATTACAAAGTTTGCTTACAATCGTCAACAAGTCAATAGGAATATTAAAAATGTGCAAAGGTAAAATAGACATTTAAAATAAACATAAATTTTAAGACTTTCATTAAAACTATAAAAAGCGAAATAAGATTCTCCTAACTGTACCTTTAAAGTCTTTATGTCTATATTTTTCTATATGTCCGCTTTGACACATTTTCAACCTCCAATGTTCCATGTGCCGATGTCAATGCTCCACGGTTGCTTTTTGGTCTTGTGTTGTGTGTTACAACAGTTTAACAGGACTCGTGTCGTGGTATAAGAACTACGTTCGTATACCTTCGGGCATTCACACCGCGAATTGACTAACTTATTTCAACAGATAAACGGAACTAGAGATCTTCTTCTTCTTCCTTAGCCTATGTCCATCCACTCCTGCATGTAGGCCTCTTGCAGTATCTTCCATGTATTGCTGTCCAGGGCTGTTTGTATCCAATTTATTCCTGCTATTTTTTGAATGTCATCTCGCCATCGCTTTGGTGGTCTTCCTGCAATTCTCTTTGCGGTTCTCGGTTGGCACTGCATTATTTTGTTTGTCCATCTCGACGGCATGTCCCGCCCATCGCCATTTAAGTTCCGCCGCTCTTTTCAAGATGCCCGTAAACCCTGTTCTTCTTCGAATCCCGTCATTCCTCATGGGATCCCTCAGACTGATTCCCAGCATAGCACGCTCCGTGGCTCTATGTTTTGTTCTGAGCTTTTCTGCATTGCGTTTTGTTAGAGATATAGTTTCCAGTCCATATGTTGCGACCGGCAGAATACAGGCCTCATACACTTTCCTTTTGAGATTGATTGGAATGTTTTGAGATTTTAAAATGTAGCCAAGTCTACCGAATGCTGCCCAAGTTAGTCTTGTTCTTCAAGTTATTTCTGAATCTTGGCTTTGTTTTTCCAGTTTGATGTATTCCTCCACGTGTTCGATTTTCTGACCATCCACAATTATGTCCGTGTCTTCCCCGGTCATTACTTTGGTCGTGTTTTGATTCATATTAAGTCTAATTTGCATTGATATCTTTTTCAGTTCTTTCAGCATAGTCTTAAGTTCGTCTATGTCACTACTAATAACAACAACATCATGCGCAAAACGGAGATGGTTCAAACGGGTTAAGGCTATGTTGATACCTTTGTTTTCTCAGGGTAGGTACTTAAAAGCTTTTTCCATTGTCAATGTAAACAGCTTAGGAGATATGGTATCACCCTGTCTAACTCCTTTCTCTATTTTGATCTTATCTGTTGTTGTATCTTCGTCAATGGAAACTTTTAGTGTAGTGTTCTCATAGATTTGTTTTATGAGGTTAGAGTATCACGTGTCTATTCTTGCATCATCCATAGCATTTAGAATAGCCCAGGTTTTGACTGAATCGAGAGCCTTTTCGTAATCGACGAATACCAGATGTAGACGTACGTTATATTCGGTGCATTTTTCTATTAGGCTACGGATTGTTTGAAGATCCATGGTACTAAAATTTCTTCTAAAACCTGCCTGCTCAATTGGCTGGTAGAAGTCTAGCTTATCTGTTAGGCGGTGATGTGAAAGAAGGCTTATTGGTCGGTAGTTTGCGATGTCGGTATTGTTACCTTTTTTGAAGATTAGTATTACTTCAGCATTCTGCCAGTGTTGAGGTATCTTTTCCTCGTTAATGCATTATTTGTTCATGGGAACATAGTGGGCTTGTTCAAGTGTTGTTGCTTCCATTTTTAGCATCTATTTCTTATTTAATTGAGGGCTTTTCTCATTTCACTTTGGGTTATTTCCGGTATGTCCTCGGATCCAACGTTTCGAATTTTCTGTCTGTTGGTTCCTTGTCTGGGCAAATTTGATGTATATAAGTCCTTATAGAAACTTTGGATGACCCCTGTTATACCTTTTTTGTCTGTGATAACTTCGCCGGTTTTATTTTTGATTTCTAAAAAGTTTCTTCCTTCCCCTAGACGTGTTTGACCTTAGCACCTTCATGTTTGAGTTGTTTTCGATAGCTCTTTGTACTAGATTATTATTATAGCGTCTTAGGTCTCTTCTGCTTTCCCTGTTTATTACTTTACACAGCTCCTTGTACTCGTCTGAATCCCTGTATTTTTCTTCTCTTTGCTGTATCAACTTTAATGTATTTGGGCTTAGTTTGGATGTTCTTATTGTTCTTTATTTGAAGCAGATTTTCTTTGTTGCTGATTGGATATTACTCGTTATTGTTGTCGTCATTTCGTCCAGTTTCATTTTTTCAGGTTACTCAAGTCCCGCAATTTTGAGTTCAGGATGGCTTGATATTCGTCCTTCCTTGCCGCCAGAATGTCCGTGGTTGGATATATCCTCTTTCGGACCATCTTTTTCCTTTCGGCTTTGGTGTTGATACTTACATTTGCTCGTACCAATCTGTGGTCGCTGCCTGTGTCAAAATGGTTTAGAACAGATACGTCCTGGAAGATGTCTCGTCTGTTAGAGATTATGTAGTCTATTTCGTTCTTTATTTTACCATCTGGACCTCATCAACTCCATTTTCTTTGAATAGGTTTTTTTATAGAAGGTGTTTAGGCAAAGTAGGCTTTTCTGTTGCATGTATTCCAACAGCATTTCCCCTCTGTTATTTCTATTTCCTATTATGATTGGTGATAACTAAAGGCAGGTGGTCATTCTCTTAAATCTGTGAGCGGACTTTAAGACCATATTAGAGCAATACTTTCTGAACCAAAGTTATAGTTCTTAAATTTTTGTAAGAGGATGCTATTGTCAATACAATCAAAACCTTTGCTTAGATCACCAAGCAGAACCGGACTGTTGTAGCTAACTAAAGTATGTGGTTGTGCATTCTATTAATACATGCCGAAATTAAAAATAATTTCTAAATATAATATATAATATAAATATCTTAAAAAAAAAAAGTTCAACACCTTGTAGAAAAAAGTTTAAGCCGTTGTCGACATAGGTTCATTTGAACCCTTTATTATGAGGAATCATACTTTGAAATATTAACGTCATTAAGTTACGACAATAATGAATAAATGAAGCTGAAAGAAAACCTGGCGAATTCAAGCGTTAATATGGGATATCAAATTTTTCTTTTCTCATGGATAGGGGAACTTATTGTTTCCTTAATATATCAATGCGGGCCTTTCCTTCGTTTTCCTTCTTTTGCTGAAAAAAACGTGTCTGGCCTAAAGACGGTCCTTTATCCTTGTCCATCGTCAAGAATATAAAGTATTTGCGCCACTTTGTCGCATTGATGATAATTCAATGTCGGTGAAATAAAATCGGGGGCATTAAAACATTATCGGATATTAAAAGTGGGTTTCCCTTGACGTTGCCACTCGTGCCTCTTGTCTATACGGGATTAATATCCTGACAATGAGACCCGTAGATATCTAAACATATTTAGAAATTTAGTTCAGGTTAGTTTTAAAGCCGCGTTTTTCATTTGATAAGCCTTCTATGTCATGACAATTGTTATTTTCTTTGCTTTCATTTCAACCTGTGGCAGAATTTTCACAAAACATGTCGCATTATATCTCTCGTCATTTTCTTCAAAGGAAATTCCCTTCACATCCGTTAACAAAATCTACGAGCATCGAACGGGGCATTTCGGCAAGGGGTTGACGAAAAGGGAGCATTGACGGGGTTTAGGTGAAAATTACGCAGTGCGTTTAAATTTGTTGTACATTTTCTTCGTAGAATTTTCTTGTTAATGGTGGAAAAACGTGTGCTGAATTTTGGGGGCTCAGTTTGCAAATTGCAAATAGTTTGAGTGATCGTGTTTGATGATTGCCATTTTAAATTAGATCTGTTTACGGTGACCTATATTTTAGTTACTTACGTATTTACTTAATCTTCATTAAAGACTGGATTATATGCAACCAAAAACCTTAAGAATATGCGCATATATATGCGCATGTATATGTGTTTTTTTCTATTTCTATCTATTTCTTCTAATTTTGCCACTACTGTTTTTCCTACCTCATCTCGTATTTGTTTGCAATTTTGTACACATGTTTCTATTATATCCATCGACTCTGGTAGACTTGTACACGATTCCTCTAGTTGCAAAATACTGTCTGCTATAAATGCATCGTTACACTTAATATACATTAACTGTTGTTCCACTTTATCACTTTGAAATATTTCTTTAGACTTTAGGATGCACTTTGAATCATCACCAAACATTTGTGAAATTAAGTATTTTAATTTTTGGAAATTATCTGCATAAAATATTGCCGCACGAATCCAGGTGCCCCATCTGGTCACGACAGGCTCAGATTCCAATAGTACTCCGGGAAGATTCTCCTTGTAAAATTGTACTCTTAATGGGGCCTTTATAAATATATTTTTTACATTTGCTATTAGGTCATTGACCCACGGAAAGGAAACTCTAATAGTTTCCGCAACCCTATTTAATCCGTGAGCTAGGCAAGTTACATGAATGAAATTTTCATAAAATATTTTTAAATTCTGTATATTTTTGCAGAAGGGCCTTAACTTGCGGGTTGGCTAACTTATTTATGAATTGAATATTAGCAGTCAAGAACATTTTACATAGAACTTCGTTAAATTCTGACTGCTCATGGTTTCCGTTTTTAAAAATCTCAAATGACTGTTTTAGCGTTGACTGTATGGGACCAGACTTCATCTTGCTAACCTTAGCAATGTGAGACGGCGTCTTAATGTGTTGGTCTATTTAAGATTTCTTTAAGCAGGAAACAATTTTTGAACAAGACTTGCAAAAAACATGGTTGCCGTCCAAAGCAAGTTCTGGGTCTGGGTAAGGCTAAATCCACGAAATACATCGTATTTCCGACATAATCACCTCTTTCACTTTCACTTTGTTTGCGTTTACAATACTAACTGCGGCTACGACAAACGACAACCTCAATAATACTGACAAACTTTAACAAATGTGAGCAAATAAAAATAATTATAGAAGGTGTAGATAAATAAATTCTAGTTAAAACATCTGGTCAGAAATACCCACGCACTAATGGAATTTCTTAATAGAAGAATAATAGTTTATTTTATTAGTTTATTACTTTATTAATTAGCCTATTTATTGCCCTCTTATCTTCAGACCCCGACAGCACAGGCGGCACGGCGGCGTGCGACCATAAAACGTAAGAAACGAATACAGAAATTCCAAAACATTCTTAGATATGCAATAGTTCTTAAAATATGCATTTTTCCTCTAAAATCACAAAATATGTTAAAAAATGCATATATTTATGCAAAGTGCATAAAATCCGGTCTTTACATTCTTCAGTTAAGTTAATCTACAGAGCTCCTTTCACTACTTTCCATGCTGCGATATCCGTAAATTTTATGGATTTGAATGAGTTTTTTCCCACTAACTTGTTTTCGATACTATTGAATAGTTTTCTTTCTGGTGATATTCGTCTGCTGGGTCTTTAAATGTTGAAACTTCTTCTGAATTGTCTTTCCTCATACATAGCGTGTATTTAGTGTTATTTTTATGCTTCTCTTCTTAAGAATAACAACGTACTGTAATTGTAAAAAGATAAAACTAAAAATATTAATTTTGCCTTTTTCTAGCCATTTTATTTTTAAATAGTTAAATATACTATTCCTTGATTAGATTTATTAATTGAGATTATAATTTCATACAATCCAATAGCCTGAAAGAGAAAACAAGTCAATAAAGCACCGTTATTTAAAAATCAGTAGCGCTTATTTTCTTCACTAGGAATTCAATAGCGGATAGGAAATTTTAACAAAGAAATAGTTAAGAAATTTACTTGAGATAATACAGTAGCCAGGCGGACTAAAATATGAGGACAAGTATAACAAACTAGCGATAATATAAAGGTATCACAAAATTTTACTATTACAGTTCTATGACCTACCTAAGCGGTATAATTTATCGCACGAAGCCAGTTCCAAAGTCCCTAGAGGAAATTGAATCTATCTTCGTAAGAACACTCTACAGGTGCTGATCTATGAAACCACGTATAAATACGAAACAATTATTTCTCCTGTGATGGTAGTTTCTTAGGTCAACTCGAAAGAGCTTTTTCTTCTGTTTGTTATCGTTGTTACCTTTCCATCACATCTTGGAGTTTTTTGATTTCTTGATGCTTTTTTGCTCTTCTTTGTTTGTTTCTTCTCTGATTTTATTGATTAATTGCTCTAGTTTTTTATTATAGAGTATTTCTTGACGTTATTCGGTTCTTAGGATGGGAGCGAGCCCTTTGGGTATCTGTATCTGTCAGTTGCTTGTAATGTAATCTAATGTGTGAGGTCTTCATAAGTATATTGTCAGACACGTTCGTTCGTTCGTAATATTTTGAGATTCGTTTGCATGGTGTTCTTCTAGTCTCTCGAATCTCATGTTTGCGTAAAGTATTCTTTTAGCAAATAGATATAATTGTATTTAGGCATGCCGAGCAATGTCAGCAGTATACATATTGGAAAGGATAGACCCTTGCTCGACTCCTGCTTTAATGTGCCTCGTCATTGATATTTGCACTGCAAGGATTCTGTCCTCAAGATATGATAATATTAACCTAATCAGGTAATCAGGCATACCTACCCTTATTAACTTCAGTATATGTTTGTTATGTCAGAGCTTATCAAACGCCTTGGAAACATTTTATGAACTGAAGGCATATGGGATATAATTCATTATGAGAATTGTTTCATTAAAATTTCAGGAAATCTTTCGGGTCTATGTTACTCCATTTAATATAAACAAAAAAGGTTAAGCAGGTTGACCAATGGATCGCAAGTTAGTTAAATACTGAAAAGCTGAAGAGAAACTGTAACTGGGGCCAAGGGTTAACAAGAAACGGTTCGAAGTAAATCTAGTAAAATCAAATATTAAGCAGAGTAATGAAATTACTTCTTTTAACGAAACTTTTAAAAAAATTAAAGGAGATAAAGATAGCACAAGAAACTTCACTTTAAGAGGATAAATATAAAATTTTGTTTCATATTTTATTCACTTGGCGAATTGGATATCAGCTCCAGGCGTGGACCATACAGCAACTTGTTCTTAATCACCACTAGGCAAGATAGGGCACAGCAAACGTCAGGTGGACACTCTTTTAAATACGTTTCAAACTAGGAAATCCGCAACTCCAAAATTGTCCTTTACCAACAAGCTACTACTAGGCCCGACCGTAGTATTATTCAAATCCAGTTAAATGTTCCGATGATACGAATTTGCCAAAGGTGGGCAATTTTAGGGATTTATGACACAAGATCTTATTTCTCTTTTTAGGGGTTGTTAATTCAAAGCACGATGGACTGAAAGTGTGGGAGTTGGAATTAAAATAAGGGTGCCTAGGTTAGCCAGAAATTCGTAAAATCTTAAGAGTGTCATATATAGTTTTACGATGAGCCTGACTAGCAATAGGAAGATTCAAGTTGGATGTAAAAGCAGGGAAATATAAAGTCTAAAGGATGATAATAGATAAAGTGCTGAGAGAAACGTAAAGGCTTAAAACGGAAAAGACATAAAAAGGAAAAGATATAAAACAGAAAAGACATAAAAAGAAAAGATGTAAAACAGAAAAATTATACAAAAGGAAAAATCTGGAACAAAATAGTTGTCGTTAATATCATGCCGTGAGGCGATAGATTTTAATTTTATTTATTGAACTCTTCTGCTTTTTCCCCCTATAGGATTTGACGACGTTTGAAGAACAATCTGATAAACTGTAGTGCCACTACTTTGGGACTAATCAACTCATTTGATTGACAGTTAAAACAATCATGGTTTTAAATGTGACAATGTCAACACAAATTTGAAGGTTTTGGTACCTTACAAACCATTCTTATTTTAATCGTTTATCAAATGAGTTAATCAATGCCAAAATTACCGGCATTTACAGTGCCATTTTGACTATTTTCTACACCTTCTGATACATTCACTCGTGCCCAAGCCGGAATGTAGCGATCAAAGGGGCAAATATCTGCCTTAAATATCCCACGTATGTTCGGCATCATTTTAAACCTGTGCTTTGACCAGCCAGCTTCACGTGAGGGCATATCCTTCACTTGATTATAATATTAAAGGGCGGGAACGTAGTATGGAACTAATGAGTTTTAATAAATATAAATATAATTAAATCATTTTCTAGAAAATTAGTCGTAACAATCAAAAATGGTTGTTACAGTACTTGGAAAACATCCATCTGTGACACCTAATAGAGTCGCCCTTTATAGGTATGATTTATGTTATGTTCTTGCATGTGTTCTTACTTCATTTTTTATGTCCTACTCGAATATTATTGTTTCATAACATCACAGTTACCAGAAACTTTAAATGATATATAATACCCTAGGGCATTAAGAAAGTTTCTAATGCCCTCGGGCATTAAGAGAAATAAATAGGAAAAATCAAAGTAACAACTTTTTATTAACGAAAAATCTTATTTATCATTTATATTAAATGAACAGTTATGAAAACACCCAGTAATAATGAATTTATTGGCTTTTTATAAGTCAATGTTTTCTATTATTTCGTGATTTTCACTAACAGAAATTGACGATGATTGAACGTTTTTTGATGTTTATGGTCTCGTTGATGGTACTCCAGCTATCAATTTCGAAATTTTGTTTTTAGAAGACATACCGTCTTCCAAATATCCCTCAACCACAGCTGAACTTTTCCAACCGCCATGTCTTTTCAATGTGGTTATGTCTGCCCCCGTGTCCGCCAACAAAGTTGCAGAGGTTCTGCGCGAACAATGGCCAGTATATTTGTCCGCATCGCTTAGACCCAGGTATTTTGCAATAATGGAGGGAATCTTGCCTATGGTGTTCTTCCCAACTGGCTGTGAAAAAGAACGACCGTTACGGCAACACAAAAAGAATCTATTGATGTTGCAGTTCGTCGGGCGTAAAGACCTATATGTTCTCAGTAGCTTTAAGCAATCCATCTTCTTCTCACCAATAATTGTGAAGACACGCTTTTCTGTATCGGGAATATTAACTATTACTATGGATCCTCTATCCTCTATATATTCAACCAACATATTCAAATTCAAATTCAAATTCAAATTCAAAAATATTTATTTCCACAATCTTCACAAAATTAAAAAAAATATCGTGTTTAAAAAAAAATGGTAAATAAATATAATGTAGTAATGTCTATGTATCCTTTTGGAGTAGAATTTTTTGGAGAAGAAGCTTTATCAATTCACCAAAGCGTTTGCTTGTCCGGTGAGGTGATAGCTCTATACGGTATATAATATATAACATTATCTAGTATACCCTTATGTCTATTTATCACTTCTTCAGCATAAATGAATTAAAAATATAAATCATTAGACTATAATAAATATAATATAATAAATAAATAAACAAATAAACAAATAAACAACAAAACTGTATAAACTGATCGTAATATAAGTTACCTAAATATAACAATAATCCTAATGAAAGGATTGATGCAGAGGAGAGAGACCAATTTAAGAACATACATATATTTATAAATAAATAAAAGTGACTAATTCTAATATGTAGCATAAAAAGAAGGTAGCTTATTACATTTTACATGTTTGGATGATTGAAAATTAACCAGTTAGACAAAATAATTTTAAAGTTTGACTGTTTCATTTTGTTTTTGATTTCGGCCGGTATTAGATTATAAAGCTTTTGTCCTATATAGAAAAAACTTTTTTGTCCTATAGTAGTGTGTAAACGTGGTAATATGATGTTGTTACGATTTGTGTGCCTTGTTCGATATACTCTGTCTGTGTTTGCATTAAAGAATTCTGTTTTAAACAAATACATGAATGCAGCTTTGTAGTACAGATTCTTTAAATTAAGAATTTTGCATTCTTCAAAGAGTTGGTCGGACGGGAAGAAAATGTTTAAGCCATACATGATTTTAAGGATGCGATTTTGTACAATCTGAAGCGGTTTTATTGTTACTTTGTATGCTGCGCCCCAACCTATAATGCCGTAAGAGAGCAATGATTGTACCAGGGAATAATAGATACTACGTAGACTCTTTATATCCATAATTTTACTTATTTGTTTAAACATGTATATTAAGGATCTTATTTTTTTTGTTAATAGTTGAATTTGGTATGTCCACTTCAATTGGTTATCCAATATTATGCCCAAATAAGTTGCTCGGTCAGTGGATTCGAGTACCCATACACCCTCCTTTCTAAATGGTAGATTTATGGTTATATTATTATGTGCCGGAAGATGTTTTTTTTTATTCGCAAATGGTATATAATTTGTCTTGTTTAGATTAATAGTCAATAAATTTTTGTCTAACCACTTAACTAAATTATTTAAGTCCATGGATATTTTTTGTTCTACTTCCTGCCACGTGTTACCATGTACAAACAAGACAGTATCATCTGCAACTGATATCACTGTGCCCGAATAGTGCTGTTTAAGAAGATTATTTATGTAAATTATAAACAATACAGGGCCCAATACAGTTCCTTGTGGAATACCGTAATTGACTGATTTGGTATCACTAAAGTGGTTGTTAATATTTACTTTTTGTAGTCGGCCTTGTAAATAACTAGTGAGTAGGGATAATGCTGGCCCCCGAACGCCAACCATCTGAAGCCTTGACAAAAGCCCCCGATGACACACTGTATCAAATGCCTTCGCCAAATCCACAAAATTAACTAGCTCTTGGCGGTTGCACCTACCAAATACACCAAATAACAGAGCCACTTTGTACATCAAAAAAGTTTTATTAGGAGCTTCAAGGATGAATTTCAGCACATCTTCCCGAGTCAAAATTTTCGATTTCTTTGCTTCATATCCTTTGGATGCTTGCTTTAGATACCTTGCAAGTAGCACCGTCTCGTTGATAATTTTTACATCATTATTTTTGATCTAACCCCAAATCTTTGATATTCCTTATCATAGGCGTCTTTAGACTTCTTTGGGACAAGATTGTCCAAAGCTTTGGCAGCATTCACAGCAATTCTATCCGGAATCAACGGAAAATCCATTATTTTATATGAATTTCAGTTTTGATTTTGACACAGCACAACAATGAACATTTATTACCTTGGTTTATTTAGCATCTATATAGGTAAAAAACCTTTCGTGATTTTGAATTTTCTTTTAATTTAACTTGGAATTATCTGCAGTAGGACATAAAATATTGTATGTATATTACTTGATGTCTATATTCTCGGGCAACTTACAAACCCTCGGACCAAAGGCTCTCGGCTTCGTAAGATTGTTGCCCTCGGAGGCATAAACATCTTCATAATACCCTTAATATATAAATAACTATTATATCATTAACCTGACTATTTTTTTAGCCCTGTACACAAATGAGCCAAGAAGAGGAAAGAAATGTTAGAAAGACGAGATTTTCAAACCTGGATGTCCCAAATCCTGCATATTTTATGTAAATTTTTGTATTTCGAGAGAATTCGCCAACCTTGCATTTCTTTTATTACGGCTTCTGATGTTCCGCTATTTTTTAAAGTTGCTAATATGTCTTCTTCTGATATTTTGCATATCAAATCTCTTGTTCAGGTCTATGAAGCAATAGTATGGTATTTGTCTCCTTTTATTGCGTTTTCTTCCTATTGGCAATAAACATGGCATCATTTACGCCTGTAATTGAGTGGACATCAAGTTGGGTTTCTTCTAATGTGTGTTTCAATTTTTCCCCTAACATTGTTTCTAACACTCTTGCATAAACTTGTAATGACCGATCTTTATAGTTTTAACAGTCTCTATCATCTACTTTCTTTTCGTATTGATTTAACCTTAAAAAAATGTTAAAAATGGTAGTAGAAATTTTATTTAATTGTGCGAATGAGACCTCTACAGTTCATCGATATATAGTGGCTAAATTAACCGAACATAATAAAGTCGTCGAGTAATCGTATGATTTGGCACAAAATGTTCCGACAAACTTAAATTTATTGACGGCATTGCCGTATAATTGCGAACATGTCTCGCATACGTTAAAATATTTCGATTCTATCGGGAATACAGAGAAACCGTTGAAAGCCAACTTTCTATTTGGTGGATTTTGGTTTTAGATTACCCTAGGGTAGTGGTTCTCAAGTCTTTTTGGCCGAGATTTATCTAATTTGGTTTATTAGGGCTTATCTAATTATTGCCCTTTCCTTTCTAGTCAAAAATCAGTGATGAATATTTTTGGTAATCGTTTTGTGACCTTATAAAATTGCCCCGAATTTTGGGATTTACTGATCTAGAATAAGGTCCTGATTTTTTTAGGTTGGGGTTTTTCCTTTAAAGTACAAGTTATTTTGGATAAACAATACTTTAAGATTGCCCATTGGTTGCTAACGAGGTACCAGCCATACTTGGATGTATCATAAGACAAAATTTCGTTAGGGCTAGGTGATGATGATTTCATCAAATGTTGAACCAATGATATTATAGGAAAACAGTACATCATTGTTTAGTAGTAAAATGAAAGTACTCCCTATCTAACAAAAAGTGAAAATAAATGCTAAACGTGTTTTGATCTTCTATTATCATCATTTATCTGCTGCACACATCCACCCTGAAGATGGTAACCAAGACACCCAGAACCTTTTAAACATTCAACATTGAAAACCACTCTACAAGCGAATGCACACCATAAATTGAAGCGGTTATTGTATAAAGGGAACAAGTCCACATTTGTACAAAATTAAACTAAGATATAGATTTTGTAAAATGAAAGTCAACGGATCACTGAGTCTATAAAGGAAACTTCTCTCGCTTGCCATACGCGAAATATCATAGGATGAAATTTTGTTGAGTGTATAAAGGGAACTAGTCCGGGACTTGTTACCTTTATACAGTCATTTTCGTGGCGCTAGCGTCGCTACTTGCGTTTTGTTTACGGTTTGGCGGTTATTTTATTACTTCAGTTAAAGGCATCACTGATTTGTCGATAGTTATCATTTTGTGATTATAAACAACACTAAGTATTTAGTAGCATAATGTCTGATATCTCTGGTGCAAGTAGTGAAAGTAGTGAGTTACAACCGAAACGGAAAAAGGGGGTGCGAAACTGTGAAAAATACAAAAATAATGTACGAATTAAATCTCGATAACTCGGAAAAGGTTATGTTAGTCAAAATGGCGTTGCAAAACCAGCTCGACAAACAGGACCAGACTGCAGGTACGTACTTACTTTTACAAAAAATTTGATGCTGCTAAATAATATATATTATATGAAAAATAGCAAGCTTTTTTAGTTTGTTTTATGTTTTTATAAAGTTCCTATCTCGGTTATTTATAAAGAGACAAATATAAGAAGCAACTATTATTTTTTTACATAGATTCCAGTGGCGTACTTACCTATTTTTTTATTTTTATTCATCGTATTTAAAAAAATAAAAATTTTCTAGTATTCCTCATTTTTATTAACGATATTATGTAATAATAAAATTCTTAAGGTCGATTTTTTTTTCAGGTGTAAATTTAAATGTACCGAGAAGTTCGCTGAAGAGGAAAAGAAGTCAATTTTTCAATCGCTTTATTCTGGGAAACCAAAGGATGAGCAAGACACTTTTTTAATGGGTCTTCTTGTTGCTAAAGAAGTGAAGAGACGTAGGTCAAGGAATCAAGAGCCTAAGCAAGAACGCCGAAGCAATTTTGTCTTTCACGTATTAAAAAGAGCGTGTCCAGGTATGCAAAAAAGCTTTTCTCAGTATGTATGCCTTGTCAATAAAGGCAGTTTTCCGTTTAACTTCACTTCTGTTAAGTGGCGATAGGCCAACTGGAAGACGAGGTCATCACCTTAAACGTGGTAATGCTTTACACGATTCCGTTATTTTAAGAATAAATGGGCACATAAGAAACTTTCCAAAAAAGGAGACCCATTATGGTAGCAAGCCCCTTACCTACCTCGATTGTTCTTTGACCGTAAAAAAGATGTACGAAATGTTTTGCTCGGAGAATACAGATTTGGGGAAAATTGTTAAATATGAGTACTATCTGAAGCATTTTAACGAAAATTTCGGATATAGGTTTGGTAGACCACAGATGGACGTATGCCAGAAATGCGAGGAATTAGGGGTGAAAATAAAATCAACGTTACTAAACGATACTGCTAAACGAGTAGCAGTTGCTGAATTAATTGTGCATAAAAGGAGGGCTGCTAAGTTCTACAATAAAATTAAAATTGCAATATGCCATCGTTTTCGATTATATGCAAAATTTACCATTGCCTTTTATGCCAGTGAATGACGTGTTTTATCTACGAAAAGTATGGCAATTCGTTTTTGGGATCCATGACATAAAAACGAATGCTGCAACATTTTACACATATCATGAAGGCACTGCCAAACGTGGAGCGAACGAAGTAGCTACTTTTCTGCAGGATTATATTAAACAAATTCCAGATAATATCACGGAATTACACGTGTTTAGTGACGCTTGCGCGGGCCAGAATCGAAACCATACTCTTGTTCGATTTTTCCTAAATTTTGCCATGAATGGAAGATTTACAGTGATTCATCAATATTTTCCTGTTCGAGGGCATTCATTTCTTCCGTGCGACCGAGACTTTGGACTTATCAAAAGAGCTATTAGGCGCCATGACCGCATTTATATACCAATGCAATACGTTTCGCTAATAGCAAATGCAAAAACATCGAGGCCACGTTTCACCGTAAAAGTGGTGGAGACACATGAAGTGTTAGACTTTAAAGCATGGTGGCCAGCTTATTTTATGGAAACTACGAAGGAAGTTGGCGTAGGTAAGAAAAAAGAAAGCTTTAGCATAGCAAAATATAAACATTTTACTTATACACGTGACAGTCCCGGTTTTATAGTAGCACGTGCGTTCATAGACGGCATTACCTCGTTCAAGTTTCATTTATTAAAAAATGTTGCAACTCCGCCGTTTCCGAATGTAAGGGCTTATCAAGAAAAGGTACCAATTAAGGCCAATAAACTGGAGGATCTTATGAAACTTCTAACCTACATTCCTGAGGAAGAACAAGAATTTTTTGAACAGTTTAGGGAATGGCCGAAAACCGACAGAGAATATGATTCTGATTAGTCTTTTGGAGTTTTAAGATGTAGGCTAGGTTTTTTTTATAACATTCAACCTATTTGTTTATAAATAAAATAATTAACAATAAGGTAGCAGAATTCTTATTTTATCTTTATTCATTTATTGTATAAAGGAAACAAGTCCACGTCTTAAAAAACATCTTTTTAGGCTTAGTATTTTTCAAAATCCATTTGACTTTATCGCCTATCATTCTGGTAGCCCATTCCTACATTTCATCTATAGAACATAAACCAATAGTGTTTCAAGTTTACAAACTAGTTGGTTTTTTTCATTTTTCTCAAAAGTAGTTATCACGGACTTGTTCCCTTTATACAATAACCGCTTCAATTGGCAAAGCTGAATAACAACTATATATCCAGATATTCCAAAAAGGAAGAATGACAAAGAAAAGGAGTAAAGAACATTGTTAACTTAAAGATTAAATATGTCATCATCATCATCTGCTGCACCGGATCTGTTTGTTTCTCCTTTTAGTATGTGGTGTCGATGTTCCTTAATCCTTGCTTCAAGGGTCATAAGGTTCCACCAACGTAGAATGTCCTTTTGATTGTGGGCTTTGTCTGCGTCAGGTAGCTTCGACGTTATCTTTCTGTCTATTGGTTTTTTTGATGACCTGGTCTACTAGTCTCGTGGGATAGCCAATTGTGTTAAGCTCCTTGTTGACGAGTGTTTTTACTGTTCGATGTGTGATGCTACTTCAATGACTTAAGGCATAATTAAGGTATTGACTTGTGTGGCTTTGCTTCCTAAATACTGATGTTTGGATGGTATCGCTGTTCTTTTTAAAATAACGTCTAGAAATGGAAGTTTGTTGTTTTCTTCTTTCTCCATGGTGAACTTGATTGTTGGCGCCAAGATATTCATGTGAAGTAGAAAAGCTTGGAGTTTGTCATCGCTTCCATTTCAAATAATGAATATGTCGTCATATTTTTGGTTTAATTTGTGTCATTTCAATTGCAGTCAATGTCAATTTGCCATTCAATGTAAATGTTGGCGATTACTGTAGAAAGGGATGATCTCATCGGTAGTTTGTCCAATAGCTGTAGAATCTATCACTTTTTTGGTAGTAGGAATTATTAAGTAGGCATTTCAGTAGGCCCGTTATGGCGTTGATGGGTAGTGATGTTCGTTCCTCAAGGGTTTAGTCCTCCTCAACTTCCTTTCACACAAAATAAAATGACGCCATAGTTGGAGCTTTAATTAGAGCGGTAACTACTGCCACAGTTTTTTAACTTCATTTTTATTTTAATTTGTAATTTGTTTTCTACTTGATTTTTTTTTTATGATAAGAAACAGCACTACAGGATTAATCCTTTATGGGGCTCTGCAAGCAGTGCGTATGCGCAGGAAATGTTTCACGTTAGTCTTAAATCTTTTGAAATTATACTCGTTGGGGAACACGGAATCAGGGAGGTCGTTCCAGAGACGTTCTCCTGATAAAAAATTTTTTAAACAGTGTCGTTCAAGGGACACTAAGTTGAACCATCTACGGGTGGGCTGCAGAGGCTCATCGTGGTATCAAGCGGGCAACCTCAGTTGAACACTTGCCATGAAAATATTTGTACAATAGACTCGAGTCGCCAATCTGCTTTCGATGTTTAAAGCTTTCCAGGTTGTTTGTCAGATCATGGTCACCGGTCAAGCGAATGGCTCTTTTTTAAATGGAATCTAGCAATCTCATCGTAAGCTTAGTAGCAGAGTCCGAAATATGCGAACAGTACTCCAACGATGGTCGAATTTGGGCTTTATAGAGCATCAAAAGTTGTTGGAGTGTATTAAAGTTCGAAAAAGTATTCCAAGTTTCTGCGAGGCTGCCTTAGCAATGGTCGCAACGTGACTATGCCAAGACATATGATTATCCAAATTAACGCCCAATAAACGAATTGATAAAGCCAAGGAAATCGAGTGTCCCGCCGTGATTGCTTAAATCATTATGCCATCTTTGGTCTTCTCTAAATGCGTTGTGTTTTGATCTCCATTTATTAATATTCTCATCGAGCATCGTCGAGCCTTGCAATTCATCTCACGCAGTTCAATTTTAAGAGTTGCTATTCTTTATACTGCATCTGTTACAATTCTTGTTCGACGATTATCCAGCAAAGGTGACCTTTTTCTTAGTAACTGTTAAGGGTTTCTTTAAAACTCTTAATAAAAAAGTAACTTTTGTCTGGGTCAAGGCCCATATTGGAATTGTGCAAAATGAAATTGTAGATAAATTGGCTAAAGATGCCACTAAAATAATAAGCTTTGTACCTGATTTGAAGAGAAACGATTGGTATGAGAGTTGGTAGGAACAGAGTATAACCAATCAAGCAAAGGTAACACCTAAAGAAAGATATTTCCGAATATTTCCCTCATATGTTAAAGTTTCCATAAGAGAAATGCAATTTTCGCAAAATTACAGCGAAAACAGCACTGCCAGAAATCGAAAATTGCATCGCAAGTTTATATTGTTGACGAAACGTCAAAGCGGGATTTTATTGTTAACAAACGTCAAAAAATGTAATATTCTGACAATTAACGTCATCTTATTGAGTGACAGCAGACAAAAAGTCAATGTCAACGAACGTTTTCCTTTCATTTTGTCAAGAATTGTTAATAACTATCTCTTTGCATTGGGATAATTCAATTCTTGTAATTTTTAAGCATTTTAATTTTATTGTTAGTATTTTCTGTTAAATAAAATATTTAAATTTACTTGATCCGAGTTCTTAATTAATTTGGGAAATATTCAAATAAATTACACTCGTGCATAAAAATAACCAGATAATTTTTTTATTCAATGTGTTTTTTTTACAAATTGCAATCGTTTGTTTTCATATTTTACGAAAATGCCCTCCTCCTGCGGAGTCGGGCTTTTTCGCGAAAATATGAAAACAAACTCTTGCAATTATAAAAAAACACATTTCATTCAACAATTATCGGTAATTTTAATGCACTTGTGCACTAACCCCCGAATATTCCACTCACGTATAAAAAATCCCATAAGGACAGTGGTATTTTCGAAAACTTACAGCGGATATACAAAATCGAAAACACCAAAACGAAAATACCACTTGTCAGTGTCACTTTGTTGCGAAAATACCACTTGTCAGTGTCACTTTGTTGACAAATTTCTATTTATTATTTCAAAGTTGACAAAATGAATGTTTTTGGATTCGTGAAATATTCGGGTGTAATACCACGAGTGCTTTAAAAACACGTATAAGTGAAAAATTATCCGGTTAGTTTTAAAGCACGCATGGTATTTAAAGGAATATTTCACGATTCCAAAAACATTCATTTTGTCAACTTTGTAATAATAAATAGAAATTTGTCAACAAAGTGACACTGACAAGTGGTATTTTCGTTTTGGTGTTTTCGATTTTGTATATCCGCTGTAAGTTTTCGAAAATACCACTGTCCTTATGGGATTTTTTATACGTGAGTGGAATATTCCTTTAAATACCATGCGTGCTTTAAAACTAACCGGATAATTTTTCATTTATACGTGTTTTCTTTACAAATTTCACTCGTCCTTCGGACTCGTGAAATTAAAGAATACACGCATTCGTAAAAAATTATCGATAATTTTAAAGCACTCGTGGTATTACACCCGAAAATAAATAAAAAGCCTTGATTTCAGAATGTCTCAAATCGAGTTTTCATCAGAACCATTTCTCTGGTGGCCACTGTAAGTCTGGACAGGTAGGAAATTTGGAAGCCACCATACTAGGGTGTAGTAGAAATCAATTATGTTTAGATGAACTCTTTAAGTACCTTAAAACGTATTAAGTTTATAATCTTTAAAATTTTTATATAAAAAGAGCACAGCGCTTTCGGCCTTAGGCTATCTTCAGTGCTTTCTAAAAAGCGAGGAAAATCCAATTTGTAGAAATATTTATTTAAAAATGTCGTTATTCGAAAAAAATTAGAAGGTTGTGTAAAATCAATTAAATGTTGCCTATTTTTTGTTGAAAAGTTATTCTGAGAAAGAATATAAAAAATGTATTTTGGATTTTACTCACGAGTCGATATTTGACCGTTATTTAAAATTAAAAAGAATAAATCTGTCCTGACATTGACATGACATTGTTCACGTGGTTGAAAATAAAGAAGCGGGCTACTTAAAAATTGTTAAGGTTGGAAGATATTTTAATTTTAAATGTTAATTTAGAAGGCGTCTATGTAAGGGAATAGAACTTCTGTTTAGGTTAACTTGTGTGTTTAAACAAAGGCAATTGTCTAGTAATTTCTTATTGATTTCTATGTCTTCCATAAAATCGAGTCTATCGAAATTTTTGGAAGATATGTTATGAATACTCTTTGAATTAGAGGAAGGACTGAAAGCATGATTGATCTGAGGTGTGGACCAAAAGCAGAAGAGGATCTCGAAAGGTGTTCTTTTATACGGGTTTACAAGTACGACCAATATAGGTACTGTTGCAAAAATTACAATTTATTATAAAAGATGAGAAAGATGTTCAATTTTATCTTTGGAATTTACAATGTGTGTTGCTAGACTATTTGTGGTTTTAAAGGAAACACTGAGATTTGGGATCGATTGTGTAAATACTTGTTTAATATTAGAATTGTTGTTTTGATCAAGGTAAGGCATAGCAACATATTTTTTATCATTTATAGTGGCGGGGTGGTATATCTCATTCTTAATTATTCTGCATTTTGTCCTAGAAATCAAGAAACCTATCATACTTGAGTCATAGTTATTGTTGAAAGCTATGTGTTTTAATATTTTTACTTCGTTTTGGTAGTTTTCTTTTCTCATGGGAACATTGAGTAATCTATTTATGTAGCAACGAAATGATGCTAATTTATGTTGTTGAGGCTGATTTGAATTGTAAGAGATGACATGGTCTGTTTGGGTGGGTTTTCTGTATATTTGAAATTGTTCTTTGTGGATTTTTGTATTGTAATGTCTAGAAAATTGATTGAAACAATCATCTTCATACCTGTTCCGTTGGAGGATCTCAGGATTGTTTTCCGACATTATGTGACTGTTTTCCAAAGAATCCATAAAGACATCTGCTAAAAAAGGAGACAAACAACTTCCCATGGCAAGTCCGTCTGGTTGTTGGTAAAGGTTGTTATTGAAGCAAAAATAATCTTGGGATAACCAAAAATTAAGTAAAGTTAGAGTGTTGATTATCAAATCCTCATCCAAGTTTTTTGATCTCAAGAAGTTTTCAACAATATCGACTGCTTCCGACTTAGGGACAGCCGTGAATAGGTTTGTCACGTCAAAGAAGACAAGTAGAAAGTTTTCAGGTAAATTTGAATCCTTGAGGTTATTGACCAAATCTAGAGTGTAAGTATTGTGTATTTAGGTTTAAAATTTGTCATGCATGTTATAAGATTGAGTGTAAAGGTAGAAAGGTTGGAGATGGGAGTGTTCGTAAAACTTACCACGGGTCTGATAGTGATATCAATTTTGTGGATCTTGGGTAATCCGTATAAACGTGGCAAGATGTTTCTAGGTGCTTCGGTACTTATGTTCAATTCCCATATAACTTAGGAAGCTTATTGGTCAAAAATAATATTAATATATACAGACTATTATATAAATTTATTGCGAAAAGAAAATATATCTAGATATCTAAGAAACGAAAAAAAAAATTAAAAAAAATTAAAAAAAAAAGAAAAAAAAAGAAAAAAAAATGAAAATACAACATTGCAATGCATCAATTAAATAGATAAACAATGAGCTCATTAGCGTATACATAGAGAGATGCTGGCCAATGAGTGCAACTAGAGCCATAAAACCAACAAAAAAAAGGGTTTCTATTAATAGTCCACATTGGTCGATGGCAATGCCAGACAAAAGTATTTTATTAATAATTTTCTAACCTTGTTGGCATAAATAAGTTCGAGCTTGATGCCAACGTCAACAACAGCTCAACTGCAACAGTAAATATACCAAAAAAATAACGTTCTACAAGCAATTAACCTGATGTTTGTTTATATTATAACAAGGTAATCCGTCTGATTGCCCTAGACCGTCGCCGTAGGAGAACAGCGGGAGCAAAGCAACAGAGCACAGAGGACGGTCCCAACGCAAGGGCTTACGTACAGAACTTCACACTTACCCTCGCTCGACGCGCATCCAAATCAATATAAGAGCCGCACATGGGGCGCAGGCCTACGGACTCCCGACGGGACTCACGAACGTTCAGTTCAACTCCGAACGCTTTTCGCACGGAGCCGCATTTTTCTCGGCCATGTCGGTTTCGTAAACGCGATAACGCTTTTTCCAAAAACTGGGCCATTTTGCACTTGACTATGGACCCGATGTGGTGGCTACAAGACGCACTATAACCCGGTGCTTTAATGGAGAAAATTCCGTTTTTCGGACGCGCGCCTTTTTCGATAACTGTTAATGTCACGTGCACGTCAAAAATTGTCGGTGCGTAAAAATGGGTTTTAAATAAAGATCTTTTTCGTGTAGTAGCGGATTAATGGAAAAATGCTGTGGAATTATTGGAAAATGTGGAAATGTTAAGTGTGATTTTAATGGGGTTCCGTGGTAAAATAGGATAATTACCGTTTCGGTCGAAATATAAGGGAATTTAATGGGTTTTCCTAAAATTGAAAAATTCGGTACCACTGTGACTTGGAAGGAAGTGGATCCTTTTCTCGCATCCAGGCGCAAAGAAAATGTTAGACTTAAACCACTATAGAGTGCGTTTTTATTTAGACATTTTTTACTTAGCCATGAATCTAAGACTTAATAATAAAAATTCTTAAAATAAATTGATTTCACGTTTATAACACGCAAAAAAATGATCATAATAATTTCTTATTTTCTTTTCAATGATAGGTTTTGGATTTCCGTTATCATTATTTATTTTACAACAATGTATCAACAACTCCTATACCCTGGCCACATTTCTTCAATACTTTTTTCTACTGACGTTTTATAATAATAAGTTTTTTAAGCACGATGTGCCTAAAAATAATGATTTATAATTAAAAACTAAACACAGACTATAATTCTACCTATTTATTATAAATATTAAAAGTACAGCTACTTATATTATTAAAATTAATGATTGGGTAACCTGAGACAGTATGTTCAGATATTTCTCTTTGTAAAATAGATGAGGAATTTGAAGTACCTACAAATAGAAAATGAATCTGCAACAGCAATATCAATTAAACCCATGCCACTAGTAGAGCTGGTAGAACATTCTGATTCATTGGATTTAACACGTTTGTTGTTAGCGTCCAAAGATTTTTCACTAAGAATGTTTTCGGAAATTTTTCTTTTGTTTTCTAAAGAATCGTCTATATACCCCTCAGCCACGGCATTTGACCGTCAATCTCCATGTCGCTTTAGCATCAATATATCCGTTCCAGAGTCCGCTAAAAAAGTGGCTGAAGATCTTCGAAAGCAGTGGCCTATATATTCATTTGCCTTTAAAAGCCCAGCAATTTTCTTTGGTGTTACTCCAATGGTATTAATGCCCACTGGAAGTCTGGAACATTTGGAGTTTCTGTACGTGATAAAAAACCTTTCATGGTCTATGTGTGCTTGACGTAATTGGGCGTACTTTTGGACAATATTCATTAAGTTGATGCCGTCAATAGAGCCTTCGCTAATTACAAAGCTTCTTGCAACATTTGTTTTAGTGTTTGGAATGGTTATCTTAATTAAAGACTCCGAGATTTCGATATTATTCATCTTTAAATATGTGAGTTCTTCTCTGCGACATGCTCCAGAGATTCCCACAATAAGAATGACTTTGCCCAATAAATAGTTCTTATCGTCTGCTTCTTTGACAAATCTTCCTGTTTGAAAAAAAATTTCGACTTTTTGGGCTTATACCCCGTAGATTTCCCTTTTAAAAATGCGATTAGGTTTGTAAATGTCTTTATATCAATATTTTTATTTAAATAAACCATCGTTCAAAGCATTAAGTAAGTACTCCACAAAGTTGATGGCTTATAGGCATCGGATAATTGTGAAAAATATGCCAAAACGACTTTTTCTGATTATTTACCTCATCCATTATAAAAGCGGGTTGATTTTCACCTGATTATTCAGCGATAATCTCCCTCTCTCCGTTGAAAATCACCCTTGTCAAAAGTGAAAATCTCACCCGTCAGAAATCCAGCGATAATCTCCCGCTCTCCGGTGAAAATCACCCTTGTCAAAAGTGAAAATCTCACCCGTCAGAAATCGTTAGTTTTTTATTTGGTAAATAATCTTCAAAATACATTTCGGGATTGGGAAATAATCAGAAAATCATTCTCAGATTTTTTGCCATTAGGAAATCGCTCTCGGGCAAGCCCTCGAGCGATTTCCACGGCAAAAAATATTCGGAATGATTTTCGATAATTTCCCTATCCCTTAATATATTACTACAGATAAGTTTTTTTACCTTTTTTTCTTTACACCAGTTTTTGAATTTTTCGTATGTGCCCTCATAAAAACTCCTTGATTTTTGGGGAACAAGGTTCACCATTGCCTCATTTGCGGCATTTTCAATGTCTGAGTCTTCTAAATCACTCATTTTTTACTTAATATTTGCCGCAGTTTTTGACAAGTGTCAATTTCTTTGACATAGAATGTGTAAATGAAACACAGGTTATAAAATGTTTGGCAAAATGAATGAAGTTTTTTTATTATAAAACGCCCGTAGAAAAAATATTGTATACCATTCGTTACGAAACAATTTCTTTTAGTCACTCTGACATGTTGTCACACAATTTTCACGTCGCGTGCCTAAAAGACCCTTATTTCGTAACTTGTTGTATAAATAGCTATTACCTAATTAAAGCAGTACAAACCAATTTAACAGTATTATACATTTAGTCACTTTCTTTCTCGAACTCCGACAAGGACTAACATGTGCTGATCAAAATTTTTTTTATAATATCTAAGCTGGTATTTCCAAATATAATAAAAACATTGTTAAATATACACAATGTTCGTTGAGAACGTTTAAATATTTTAGAGAACGGTTCTAAGGACATTCTAAGAGAAAATGTTCTTATATACAGGTTGTTTTCCTAAGTACGTACGAGAATTATATTTTAAATATGAGAAACCGCAGAAAATACCGTATGTGTAAATTTGTGTTTTGACTGTTAAAAATGTATTATACTATTTAAGAACGCATAATATTCACATAATTAAATTTCAAATAAATTATTTTTGAGTTTGACTTTTTGACTATAAAAAATTTAAGAGCATATTCCTTAGCCAATTTTGTAAAAGAAAGATCATATAAACATGTGGTCTAAAATGTTTCGTTTCCAATTTATAAAAAGTTTCTTTTTTTCTCGAAAACTGTGAAACTCATAATGTTACCTGATTTAAATTTACAATATAGATATACAGTTAATCAAAGCAAATGTTGAAAATGGCCACCAAAAACGGGGCAACTCCGGGCACAAATTCATATGAACTCGTTCACTTAGAACATCATAAGGAATTTCCCCCTTAAGTTACGTACCGTACTTCTGAAACACCCTGTATAGGTTCTTTAAAGGCATCAATTAATACACTACACTATACATCTCTCAATATACCAGTGGCGTGCACACTGCGTATGGTATACCAGATGAACTTGTTTATCTCAACAAAATGGTACGCCACTGCATTATTTCCAATTGTTTCTTCAAAGTTTCATGCGTTTCTCTACGAAAACTCCCTCTCGTGTTTTTTTGCTGCACATAACCCTATACGACTTTTTCTTCTAATAACATTTACAATAGTTTTATGAAACACAACACATATCATTTGTGCAAAAATACCTGAAGTATTTCGTGTTCTGTCACATCATTGAATAATCCTTTTTCTAAGATCGTCCAGAGTTTGTACAGGATTTATATAAATATACGTTTTCAAGTAACCCCGCAGAAAAATATCCAATGGATTTAAATCAGGACGAGTCAGCACCTCAGTCAATCCATACGTTGGCAAACTGTTTTAATTTAATTTTTTTAGTCTGATCGGAGGAAAAATGAGACCAGTTAGAAAGGTAGCGCGTGAGAAATTTCGTTGCTTCAAAAGTGGGTATAATGAAAACTCATAATTTCGTTAGCCTCATTTGACTTGACTAATTACTACTAACTTGATGATAATTATAAGTTCCAGTGGCGTCCTGGGGGGCAGCGTTACGAATAATATTGAAAAGAGAATTGTACGCCAACGACCTGTTTAAACATTTTATATTGCTTTCGGGTTAAGCAGCTAAAAATAAAACTTTTTTGTCTCCTGATATTTTTTCGCATCCTGCTTCGTTTTCGAGAATTTTTTTTTTATTTTTTCTCAAAAACGGAGTAAGATACGAATTGAAAAATGCTCAGTGAAGTGCAATTGATGGCTTTTAGGGTCCTATGTGTGCATAACTATAATTAGCGCAAGAATATGCTTTTAAACTTTTAGTACTTACTAAGGAAATACCTTGTATATTTCCAAAAGTCCTTTTTTTTTGTAAAGAATTTTAACACTTTGTAACTTAAAATTGGAGAATTTACATAACCCAAGTTTAGAGGAACTTTTTTTCTTAGACTCTCATAGAGAAGCGCCTCCTAAAATATTCAAAATTACTTTAGGAGCACCCTGTGTTATTAATCTGAGCTAACCTGAATAATTTGAAAGTCAATTGACAATTATTAGGGTTACAACCTCTGGCTTTAGACCAAACAATCGAAGCCCCAAGTCAATATTGTCTGGAGAAAGTCGAGCAGTAATTAACACTGGCCCTTACCACAATATGTACTAGGTGTCACTCGAATAAACTCTTGAAAGATTTAAAGCTTTTTGTATTGATTTGTGCTTTATTCAAAGCGAATTATTCTAGACAAATTATTTTTTAATTTGCAGGTGACATTGAAAAAACTAACCACTGAGAAATATTTAAAATATCATTGATCTAACCCTATTTTAAACAACTAGCTCGCGCATCGGCATTTTAAAACAAATCATAAAACCCTTTTAAAAATCGAGTGACTAGGTATCTGTGCCAAAGTAATTAAAAGTTACTAAAAGGTAATTTTTTGGTAATTAGTTTCTAATTAGGGGTTTTCCCAAAAAGGTGTCCATTATTTTTAGGTTTAGGTCGATCCGATCCAGTAATTATTTAATCTGTGGAAAATCAAACTGTTGGGTAAAGTATTTTTTTAATTTGTTATTATTAAGTGTAGACTAATTTACCATAGGTTGTCCCTCGGTCAATAGAAAACGTATAATTGTCTTTTAGCACATTCACCCCAGTGACTTCAATAATTTAGATGAAATTCTGCTGTGCCTCAAACAATCGATTTTCTTCATCGTGATTGTGCTAATTTCATATTTATAAATAGATCGCTCGGATTAGTGAACTATGAAGTGAATAAATACGAGATTAATGGATATCTGTATTGGGCTTGAATAACTCTAGGGTTCTAGAACATATGGCTTTGATTTATTTACGAAAAAATGAAATTATATTACTACGAGTAGAAAGCGAACGATATTTTTTAACAAATTTAGTAAAAAGCAGGGCTTGAACCTGAAACCTAGCGCTCGAGAATAGCATAGCTTTCAGTCATTTGTCGCTTAGAAAAAAATTTTTCACCTCCTTTATTTGCAATTTTTATAAGGTCACTTAAACTAATAACTTGAAAATATACAATTCATTTCAGCATCTTTTTTATTGCATTTTCTGAAAGATTTTGTAATTTAACTGTAAATAATTTAAATTTTTTGACGCCTCTAAAACCTTTAAAATAATTCATGAATATCGACTCGCGGAAGCCGGTGTGTGACGTCACTAAGTCCTATAATACTGAAAAACGGGGCTACTTTGTGCAGGTTTTGATGTATTTTTGATCCTAGGCGCTGTATTTATAATGGAATCGACTCGAAAAATCAAGGGTAGCAATACAGGTCATACCTACAACCTACCATAAAATAAGTTTTTTACGATAAACCATTTTCGAGAAAAAAAATAACAAATTGGGTGCCAAGGTAGCCTCGTATATGGGGTTACATTGACACCCAAACAGAAAAGTGAAGAAAATAATGTAGACCCATTACGGGGTTACTTTGGCTCCACTTTAACGTTTTTTTTAAGGCTTTAAATAAAAAATTTAATATTGTTTATAAAAATATAGTTATTTTCTATAAAAAAAATAACATCTCATTTTCTTAAACTAAAAATAATAACATATTTCTGGAACATTCTTAAGGCACAAAATTCAGTCTTATCAATATTAGACATCAGACTCTTTAAATAATATAATAAATATAAATTAACATCAAAAGAAACAAAACACTTTAAACAAACTAAAAAATATTGTTTTTAATATTTGGCAGTGTAAAAGGAACTAAAACGACATTCTTGGTAAAAAATATTTAATTGACATGAATATTAATAATCATATTCACATTCCCCACAAGTATAATAGTTGTTTTTGGATCCTCCGTTGCAAATACCGCAGATCCACATAGAACAAGCAATGCATAGAATCCAGTCTGGTCCAGTGTAATCAGACCAATCAGCAGCACAAATTCCACATTTGTCATCATTTCTGCTTCTTAAAGATAATGATGTCTTCTGTTGTCGAATTTTTTAAAATTTTCTGCATTTTCCCTTAACCGTATTTTGTTTGACACTATTTTCATTTTTAATTATTTTATTTTCCTCGTCTTGCCTGTCTTCATTTTCTTCACAATCAAGTTCTTTGTCGGGTATAATTTTTTTGCAGCGTTTCCTTTTGGGGTTAGAGCTTGTTTGTCCACGTGTCTCCTGAAGAAACTCTTAATACACTATCATTCAGGATAGAGCTCGTAGATGCTTCACTGGGAGTTTCTGGAAGTTAAGATGAAGGTTGTTGCGGATCATACGGAAAAATTCCGGTAGCACGAAATCCGGACTTTTAAATTTTTTTCCACTGTTTCCTGGACAGATCTCCACAAGTGATCTAGGGTAGCAATACAGGTCATACCTACAACCTACCATAAAATAAGTTTTTTACGATAAACCGTTTTTGAGAAAAAAAATAACAAATTGGGTGCCAAAGTAGCCTCGTTGACACCCAAACAGAAAAGTGAAAAAAATAATGTAGACCCATTGCGGGGCCACTTTGGCTCCGTTTTAACGTTTTTTTTAAGGCTTTAAATAAAAAAATTAAAATTGTTTATAAAAATATAATCATTTTCTTTAAAAAAATAACATCATAATTATTGCCTTAAACTACAAAAAATAACATATTTCTGGAACATTCTTAAGGCACAAAATTCAGTCTTATCAATATTAGACATCATACTCTTTAAATAATATAATAAATATAAATAAACATCAAAATAAACAAAACACTTTAAACAAACTAAAAAATATTGTTTTTAATATTTGGCAGTGTAAAAGGAACTAAAACGACATTCTTGGTAAAAAATATTAAATTGACATGAATATTAATAATCATATTCACATTCCCCACAAGTATAATAGTTGTTTTTGGATCCTCCGTTGCAAATACCGCAGATCCACATAGAACAAGCAATGCATAGAATCCAGTCTGGTCCAGTGTAATCAGACCAATCAGCAGCACAAATTCCACATTTGTCATCATTTCTGCTTCTTAAAGATAATGATGTCTTCTGTTGTCGAATTTTTTAAAATTTTCTGCATTTTCCCTTAACCGTATTTTGTTTGACACTATTTTCATTTTTAATTATTTTATTTTCCTCGTCTTGCCTGTCTTCATTTTCTTCACAATCAAGTTCTTTGTCGGGTATAATTTTTTTGCAGCGTTTTCTTTTGGGGTTAGAGCTTGTTTGTCCACGTGTCTCCTGAAGAAACTCTTAATACACTATCATTTAGGTTACTATTAAAACTCGTAGATGCTTCACTTGGAGTTTCTGGAAGTTAAGATGAAGGTTGTTGCGGATCATACAGAAAAATTCCGGTGGCACAAAATCCGGACTTTTTCCACTGTTTCCTGGACAAATCTCCACAAGCGATCTAGAAGATTCGGAAAGTGTTCCTTGGTAAGAATGCCTTTTCCGCGACTCTTCCTTCTCCAATCGTCCAAAAGAGCCCTCCACTTTTTTTTCATAGAAGCAAATATAGCCACGTTTAAAGGCTGCATAAATAGGGTTGAATTGGGGGGTAAAGGCGCCATGTAGCTATTATTTTCTTTAGCAGCCTTAATCAAGACAGCTTTTTATTAATTATTTTACACTGTCATGTTCTATTCGACTTTGACAGCGCTTGCTTCAGTATTTTTCAAGGTATGTTTGGTTACAAAAAATGTATTCTTTTTCTTTTTCCTAAAATAGTGTTAGAAAATGTATAGTGTAGAACACCTATGAAATGACACTTCGTACTTATTATAGAATATACTATTAAAAGTAATAATGATAAACTTCTGCTTTACCTGAACAAAGAAACAGTTAGTGCATATCCCTTGGATATGCACAGAAAGACCGTTGATAAAGTTTTCGAAAAAAATTACGTTTTTAATACAAAACCTAAAGTTTCTAGAACAATTTTTTCAATGCCTCTTTTCCGATAGTCTCTTAATAATTTTAAATAATTTTTGTAGTTTTAGAGTAAAGCATTTAACTTTGCAACAGCCCCAAAGGCAATAATTACAAATATTTCTTAATTCTTGGCTCCCCCTGTACATAGTGATTGTATATTTGTTCTACAATTAAGAAAAGGCCCCTTTAATATTCACACAATATACCACCAAAATCCGACAAATATAGCAAAAGTTATTCAGAGTGAAATTGGGTTCCAAATAAATTTGGCCCACAGTGTATATGCTTCATACAAATTAGGTAAAGAGTGTAATTTGAGGTTTGATCAAATGAGCCCATTAATTTAGAAAAAATTACATTGTGTTTTATATTTAATTTAGATTTAACCAATAAATACTGCCCCCTAGAGTGTTCATTTTAATAGCTTTGCTTGTGAAAGAAAGCAACTTTACGTGAACATAAACTTCAAATTGATAGTTACGATGAATTATGGCCAATGACATTTTTGTTTAATACGTTGCTATGGTTACACTTACTACTATCTTTACTACTAAATATAATTACTAGTAGAATAACAAAATAGTCTCCTTGTACTTACAGTATTTGCGTAAGCTTATTATAACATTTAAGAAAAAAAACGTATTATTTGACATTTGTAAATTTATAGTAACAAAGTTTTAGATGAATACATATATGTATGTATATTACATTTGAATTTTGTAGTGAATTCGAGCTTGTCTCTTAATCCTTTGGGATTGTAAATGTTGTATTTACATCAAGTTCAGAAACACAAACTTAATAGTAAAATGTGAATTAGTTTCATAACCTTTTCCCAAAATTCAAAAATAATCATGGATTAAAAGCTAAAACTTTTGAGTAAATATATACATGGAGCTTACAGCAGAAATGATAATATAATAGAGAATTCTATTTGTACGAGGTTTTCTTAGGAATATAAGGATTATATTTACAGTTGAGAAAACTTTAAAAATATATGGTAAAACTTTGGAAAGTTTAAAGAAGTTAGGGTGGGTGGAATACAATTTGCCCCACTTATAATAGGAACAGGCTTATATTTTCGGTATTTCTTGAATTGATTTTTTTGTATTTTGATACGTTTTAGGGCGCACTTTTTAATTGCTTCAAATTTTAGTTGGCGTACGGTTTTATAGAGGGTTTCAAATAATAGAAAAGTACCTTTAGCGATTATTTTATTTGAAAACTAATATCAGAAATCGAATTGACATTTCTGAAAATTACGAAATACAAAATTTCAATAAATTAACACAACCAGGAGCATGCGTATGACCAATATTATTTGTATCTCTTGTTAAACTTTTCATAAACTTTTCTAACCCGTAAACAAACTTTTCGAACTTTTTAACGGGACATTGTTGCACATGCTTGTCTTATAAGAGCCTTTGAAGCTTGTTAAGTCGCTGGACCAGTTTTCTAAAATTTATTTTTTATCCAGCGTGGTCAAGTATGGAGCCCCAGGAGGCCAAGCATCAAAAGGACTATTGCAACCAATCCATTTATTTACAAAATTTTTATTGAGTCGTCCTCTAACAGGAGCAACATAATGAACACCTTTTTTGGTAATTAACTTGTTCCTTATCGTGCAAATTTGGATGTGTAAATATTTTTAACAAGAAATAAAAATAAAATCATACCTACGCCCCTGGTTGGGTCAAATTATTGAAGCTTTGTATCTGGTCATTTTCAGAACTGTCAATTCGATTTCTGATATTAGTTTTGAAATAAAATAATCGCTAAATGTACTTTACACTTTAAATTACTATTTTAAGGCCGCTATAATACCGTACGCCAATAAGGTAACTAAAATTTTAAGCAACAGGAAAATGCGGTCTAGGGTCCTACGTAGACATATCAAAATTTAAAACAATCAACTCAGAAATAACGAAAATATAAGCCTCTTCCCATTATAGTGGGACACTGTGTGTGTGTAAAGATCAGAATCTAACCGTAGTTGTTGGATTTTTAAAGATGGACAAACACTTTTAAAATTAGAAGAATTGTCTGTTATGCCATTTATTAGATACAAGACGGTGCATCATATCCACAAAAGTTATAAAAAAGAAAGAAACTGCGCATCATAAGTGCACAAATTATGAGCACCTTTAGTAATGTCAAAAATAAATGGTCCCTTATTTTCATAAATCAAGTTGAGAATCTTCATTTTAATTAAATCCGTCATACGCAGAACAAAATTCCAACTACAATTTTTATTCTCGGTCCTACATTCGCCCAAGAAGGGAATTGCTTATATTTTCGGTATTTCTTGAATTGATTTTTTTGTATTTTGATACGTTTTAGGGCGCACTTTTTAATTTCTTCAAATTTTAGTTGGCGTACGGTTTTATAGGGGGTTTCAAATAATAATTTAAAGAGTAAAGTACCTTTAGCGATTATTTTATTTGAAAACTAATATCAGAAATCGAATTGACATTTCTGAAAATTACGAAATACAAAATTTCAATAAATTAACACAACCAGGAGCATGCGTATGACCAATATTATTTGTATCTCTTATTAAAAACACTTTTCATAAACTTTTCTAACCCTTAAACAAACTTTTCGAACTTTTTAACGGGATATTGTTGCACATGCTTGTCTTATAAGAGCCTTTAAAGCTTGTTAAGTCGCTGGACCAGTTTTCTAAAATTTATTTTTTATCCAGCGTGGTCAAGTATGGAGCCCCAGGAGGCCAAGCATCAAAAGGACTATTGCAACCAATCCATTTATTTACAAAATTTTTATTGAGTCGTCCTCTAACAGGGGCAACATAATGAACACCTTTTTTGGTAATTAACTTGTTCCTTATCGTGCAAATTTGGATGTGTAAATATTTTTAACAAGAAATAAAAATAAAATCATACCTACGCCCCTGGTTGGGTCAAATTATTGAAGCTTTGTATCTGGTCATTTTCAGAACTGTCAATTCGATTTCTGATATTAGTTTTGAAATAAAATAATCGCTAAATGTACTTTACACTTTAATTTACTATTTTAAGGCCGCTATAATACCGTACGCCAATAAGGTAACTAAAATTTTAAGCAACAGGAAAATGCGGTCTAGGATCATACGTAGACATACCAAAATTCAAAACAATCAACTCAGAATTAACGAAAATATAAGCCTCTTTCCATTATAAGTGGGACACTGTGTGTGTAAAGTTGTTGGATTTTTAAAGATGGACAAACACTTTTAAAATTAGAAAAATTGTCTGTTATGCCATTTATTGGATACAAAACAGTGTATCATATCCACAAATGTTATAGAAAATAAACAAACTGCGCATCATAAGTGCACAAATTATGAGCACCTGTAGTAATGTCAAAATAAATGTTCCCTTATTTTCATAAATCAAGATAAGAATCTTCATTTTAATTAAATCCGTCATACGCAGAACAAAATTCCAACTATAATTTTTATTCTCGGTCCTACATTCGCCCAAGAAGGGAATTGCAGTATTTTTCATGAATATGAAACAATATAATTTATATAAAACACAAATCCAGGCCTATTCTAGTCTTGGCGCTTTTCCGTCGTAATGGAAAAATGAGAAAAACTAATATTCCGCACACATTTTACAACATTTTTGAGTGTAGAGGAACTTAAACTTTTCTGTCTTCGTGTCTTTCATCTATAAAGTTTTAGTTTGTAGCTACAATATCTAAACTACTCAAGAAGAGAATGGGCGGAAACAAAAATCTAACCATCTGCCATTTTGTTACTAAATTTATTTTAAGTTGAACTGAAGCTATTCAGAAAAATAACGTACACTCTTTCTTAAGCTCTTGAATAGTGTGGATATCAAAATTAAACAAGTTGTGGAGAAAATAGTCAGCATTCCACAATTTTCCTTCTCATACAGGATGGCCGTTTACTGTGGCAAAGCAGAAATGTAATTCAATAAACTGAAGACATTTAAAACATTTTCGAGGGTATTAAAGATAAAGACTAATTCAAGACATAAGACCCATATTTCGTACAGGGTGTACTCTACAAACGTGTCAACTTTTCACATTTTAAAATTAATTTACTCTTTTTTTTTTTAATGGAACACCCTCCTGTATTTTAATATCTTATCTTGTAGATTTTTTTGTCCTTTTGGTAAAAGGTTCAGTTGTTTTTGCTTATGTGCTTTAATCAGTTTATCTAACTGCTTACGTAAACTATCTAAATGTTCAAAGTGTCCTCCATTAGCCTCTATACACTTCTGGAGACGATCTTCAAATTTTTCGTTTAAATTGCGACACATTTCGGGAGTAATCGCTTGGAAACAATATCTTACGCGAATTTTCATGTTCTTTAGTTATCGATGACATTCTGTACACCTGATCTTTAACAAATTCACATATAAAAAAATCAATTTTTATCATATCTGGCGATCTAGCTGGCCATGATACAGGTCCTCCTCTTCCAATCCATTGCTGACCATAAGTTCCGTCTAAGAATTCCCTAATGAGCCTTTGTTGTCCAATGTCCAGTTGTTGTGCAAGAGGACGCTGACCAATATGAGGATTCTCAGTAATACTTAACAGAATGCTGAATTAATTTTCTTCGGTACATACCCGTTTTCTTCGGTCATTTTTTTTATAAGCCACACTTCCTGTAGTTTCAAATCCCTCCATTAGCTTTTTGAATGTTCTTTTATCAGAGTGTCTTCGCTCTAGGTATCGTTCTTCATAAATTCTTGTAGATTTTTATCACTAGCACCCAAAACATAAATCATATCGATCATTTCTACATTTAAATAATTTATTTTTGTCACAATATAAATTTAACTTGATAAAAAGTAAGAAATAAAATGACCATGACATCTTAATAAAATTTTACTATTACTATTGCTATTATTTGCTTTTATCTGTCATGGCTAACTATAAAATAAAATAAAAGAAAAACATTTTTCTCAGACTTTTTATTAAAAAAAAATATTACAACAAAATGAGCAAAAATAACACATGAACCTTTTAACAAAAGTTGTAGAGGGCAGACAACTCTACAAGATAAAATATAAAAATACAGGTTGTTCCATTTGGAAAAGAAGAGTAAATTAATTTTAAAATGTGACAAGTTGACACGTTTGTAGAGCACAACCTGTACAAAATATGGAATGTTCTAAGGGTCTTAAGTCTTGAATTAGTCTTTATCTTTGATACCCTCAAGAATGTTTCGAATGTCTTGAGTCAATTAAATTATATTTCAAATTTTAAGGTGCCAAATTTTTTCCAATATTTTTAAATAACATGACAAAATTGCAAAACAATTAAAAATCATGTTTGCCAAGATACGCGGAATATCGAGGGGAATTTAAAAGGACAAAAATATACAGGGTGTTCTATTAAAAAAAATTATTGTTCCTCTTTGTTGAGCCACCGTATAGAGTCAAAAATAATTTTACTTACTGTTCTTCAACTTTTATATTAATATTTTTTGCGTATTATAAATACAGACGGAGCTGCTCTACTTTGCCACACTAAACGTCCACCCTGTATAAATTATTCAAATATTGTAGAAAAACTTCTTCAATACTATATTTGACTAAAACAAAAAATTTACTTGTGTTGGTAGTTAAGAAAAACACGGTGGAGATGCAGCCTTGCTCTGCGTGCATTCCAAATATATAGCAGAAATTCCTGACTACTTAAGTCCCACGTTTTCTTTCCGCAGCGTGGAAATAATAGAAAAGTAGGTCCAAATATTATTTCCAGCAAGTTTTAAAACACTGCACGAGCGCGAAGAGTTTTAAAAAGTTTTTGTTTTAAGGTTAAATTGGAATATTTTAAGTTGCCGCAGTTTGTTTACTAGTCTTGAGTACCTATGTTCTTGCGGTGCATTATGAATATTTTATTTTCCATACGAATCCAGTAGCGCAGCCATTTTATTTAATTTTAATTTAAGATGAGGTGGAGGAGGGTTTTGCCCCGCTAGTGGGAATTTCTGTCCTTGTTAGTTGAGTATAGTTGCTGTGTGTTCTTTCAGTACGTTTAAAATGTGGTATTTGCTATAATTTTAAAATGAGGTCACGTCCAATTTGGAGCTCCTCATTTTGTTCCCCGTGCTATATTTTACTCCTCATTCACTCCTCTTTCCCCAACTATCTACTGCTTTGCTTACTTTAGTACATTACTCTAGGCATTTTTACACTGAAGCATTTATTTTGATGCCCGCTACTCTATCAATACTAAGCACGTTCTGATATTGCGTGTGTCAACATTTCGAATGTAATAAGCTTCACAGCTTTAATCCTCGTATGGCAGATCCTAATCCAGCTGCTTTCCACCTATTTACGACATTAGCAGAGCTGGATTTCGCACCAAATCAATCTGGCATATCCGGCCAGAGCGGTTACCGCAGTACATGTTTCAGTAGAGTACAAAATGCATGAGCGTACGTGCAGTTTATGAGGCTTTTTCGATTTTGTCGTTTAAAATAAATGCTGAATTGTTATAGTTTAGTTCACGTCTGAAATGATTACAAAGTTAATCTTTGATATTGCCATAGTTTCAATCGTAATGAAAAAAATAAAAAAAAATTCGTCATGGCACTGGGCTAAGGGAGGTTAGGTAACAGGAGTCAAAGGCGGGTACCTATAGGTGTTGAGGAGATGACTAGGCTATGAACACCGGTGCCTGGCTTGGTTCCGACTCGCGCATCTCTAGCAAAAACACGCTAAGACTTGCTTGCACTTGGCCTAGATCTGGTGCACAGTGGAACGAATTCTCAGCGCGTAGTAATATATTTTGGATTACAGTGGTCCGTTTGACAATATGATTAGTTGTGGTACGTTTTTTTTTATGATAAGGCACACCACTGCAGGACTAATCCTTTATGGCGCTCTGCAAGCGGTGCGTGTGCGTAGGGAATTATTGACGTTGTTCTTGAATCTTTGGAGATGATACTCGTTGGGATCACGGCATCAAGGAGGTCAGTTCAGAGTGATGACGTTCTCCAGATAAAAGAATTTTTAAACAGTGTCGTTCGAGGGACACTAAACCGAACCACGTGTCGGTGGACTGCAGTGGCTTGTCGTATATTTCTACCATGTACCGCTCTGGGTGAAATCAATTGCCATGAAAATATTTGTAAAATAGACTCAAGTCGCCAGCCTGCCTTCGATGTTTAAGGCATTGGTTCTTAGTTCGGAAAAGTATTCCAAGCTTCTGCGATGCTGCCTTAACAATGATCGCAACGTGACTATGCCAAGACATATAAGTATCCAAATATACGCCCAATAAATGAATTGGTTAAGCCAAGGGAATCCGGTTCTTCAACATAAACTTTTTTAGAAAAAACCGCCGCCTGGGTTTTTCACCCCAAGACAGGATTTCTTTCAGGTCATTGTTGAGATGTGAGACCTCTTGCTGCCTATAGAGATGCGCACTGGCAGTCGATGTTCGAGCATTCAAAGTAAAAGATGAAACAAGTATGCTGTCATCAGCAAAACTATATACAGGGTTATGATAAAGAAACGGATCAGCCTTTTATATGAAAAACAGCCCACTTAATCAAAAATCGCTCGGACCCGTCGAATTTATTTTTTTGAAATGCATATTTTTTTGAAAAAAGATATTGTACAGGGTAGATCATAAAAGTGCTACATGTGTCAACTTTAATTTTTTTAATAAAACATATTGTATATTTTTACATAAATTGTCCTCCACCAACTGTTCTGCAGTAGATCAATCGATCTAGAAATTCCTGTTGTACTTTTAGTACTACTTGTGGAGATATTTCTCTTATTACTCGTCGAATAGACTCCTTTAGTGTATCTACCGAGATGGATTTAGATTTATAAACTAAATTTTTGGCGTAGCCCCATAACAAAAAGTTCAGTGGATTAAGATCAGGCGATCTGGGTGGACACTCTATTGACCCCTGTCTACCTATCCACCGCCCCAGAAAAATTGTATTTAAGTGCTCCCTTACATGAACAGCATAATGAGGCGGAGCACCATCCTGTTGAAACCATAAGGTTAAATTTGATAAATCAGGATCATTATTATCTGGAAATAGAGTGGCAAGAGCTGGAACCAGATCATTTTGAAGGAAATTTAGATATCTTTCTCCAGTGAGACTCTCATCAAAGAAAAATGGTCGGATTATCAAATCTTGCGTTATTATCTGTTAGCTCAGTCATTATTTCACAAAATTGGTCTCGCCTATCAGGATCATCGTCCAATAACTCTTGTACAAATACTGGCTTGTATGGATGAAACTTCTCTTTTTGTAAAAATTTAGATGCGGTGGTTTGGTGAATATTGTAGTCCCATCCAAGTTGTGTGCTTGAGCTATGAGAATCTTCCTGTAGTGATAATAATATGTTTATTTTTTTCTCCTTGGATATACCAGGACGACCACTTTTAACACTATATTTAATAGTACGGGAAGTTCTCCACTTACTTGCTACCTTAGACACTGTTCATTGGCCAATAGGCGGGCGATTTGGGTATTTTTCATTAAACATATCACCGACTTCCCTATGACTTCTACTTTTATATCCACAACCCAACATAATTAAAATTTCAATGCGCTCATCTTCGGCGAGGTGCATTTTGATGAAATATCAGCAGAGCAAAATTCAAATTTGATTAACATTCACTGTCAATTTTTGACGTCTCAAACTTAAATAAGAAATTGTCATAGTCAAAAGAATGTTACTTAAGTTCAGAACGTTGCTATGTCGAGAAACATACCAATGGTGCATACCAGCATTAAAGTGTTAATATTTCGTAAACGGCTGAAAATAAGTATAGGGCATGATTAATAAAAAATGTCTAGAATTGATTGTAGAATATATAAATGTAAAAATATACAATATGTTTCATTAAAAAAATTAAAGTTGACACATGTAACACTTTCATGATCTGCCCTGTATAACATCTTTAAAAAAAATGCATTTCAAAAAAGTTTATTTTATGGGTCCTAGCGATTTTTGATTAAGTGGGCTGGGCGGTTTTCCATATAAAAGGCTGATCCGTTTCTTTACCATAACCCTGTATATAAGATTTTTAGTTTTTTCCAGAAGATCGTTAATATACGAATATAGAACCTTGAAGGACTCCGGCGTTGATGTTAAATGTGTCTGAAAGAAATCCGTCCATCGCTACTCGCAGAAAACGATTTTTAAGAAAGCTTGACGGCCATGAACAAAATTGAACCGTAATTTCATATGCTCTCACTTTAGTTAGAAGTCCCTCATGCCATACTTGGTCAAAGGCCTTGGAAATGTCCAGTGCTACCGCCCGGGACTCCTCTTGAGGTTCCATTGCGTTGTTACAAACGTGAGAATAATAAGCGATTAATTACGTTGACTGGAAGTTCGTCAGGACGAGAAGCTTTTTTGGTGGTGTCAATACTCCTCAAGTAAAATATAAAAATGGATGAAAAACTGAAAATCTAAATTGAATTGTTCATCTTAAATTAAAGCGTATTACAACTTGCATCAAATTCTTATCACTGATTTAATGTACAGGGTAAGGTAAAAAATTATTGAAAGAAATTAAGTTGTACTCCATAATAATTTCTATTAAAAGCTATTTTAGGACACCGTGTATGCACTTTTAAAGATATTGGTTGCAAGTTTGGTATATCGCACAAACTTCTTGCTCAAAAATTAAGCAAGATACGGGCTTCAGGCGTTTTAAGTGGAGACTCTCTCAAACTCAAACTCAAATATGCTTTATTGTCCAAAATTAAATTCTTATTGACAAAGCTCAATTAAATATAAAAATACAACAAAACTATTAGTTTAAAAGTCATACAAAGTCATAAAAATATTACACCAAAGAACAATAACTAGTACCCACTTACACAATATTCAATCAAAGGAATCGTAGAAATTCGACAATGTGTAAATGTATACACTACAAATACAAAATACACATTATCTATAAATACCCAGAAAAAATTCCTGCGGGGGAAAACTGAAATAATACATTATAATACTATTAGCACATACATAAAAGTATATATCTAATGTAAAACCGGCGCAAAACCGCAAACAATTAATGAGGTATAGACGAACAAACCTATCCAAGGTTACAACTAAGTTCAGTCAGTTCAAAAGGAAAGGAAAAAAAAAACAAAACCATTAAAATTACCTACCACCATTATATAAAAATAACATATTTAAAGGGTGATGCATGAATTAAACGTGATCTTAAAGATTATCACAGTAATACTAAGTCAAAGTGTAGTAAGCTTTACCAACTAATAACGTCTTTACCTTTTTTCGAAACAATTTTAGGGATTGTTCCTGTTTCATAGCTACTGGTAAATGATTGAAAATCTTTTTGTTTTCATAAATTATTGATTTCTTAGTTAAAGTTGATGTAGGTATAGGTAAAGGTATATCCATACTACGTCGAGTGGCATAATAAGGATCAGGATCTATAAATTTCTCCCTATTTTTAAATATTAAAATAACCGTCTCCAATATAAAAATCGAAACCAAAGTCAAAATTTTCCCTTTATGTCCTCATTTATTAAATAGTTAATATACGTGAGAAACAGAACCGGTCCCAATACCAAACCCTGCGGAACGCCGAACTCAATCAACCTGCAATCAGACCTTGCTGAACCCGTAGCAACGACCTGGCTTCTATCCCCTAAGTATGAGTGAAACCAGTCCAAAACCGTCGCCCCGAAACCGTAGTGTTGGAGCTTAAGCAGCAGTATTCTGTGATTTACGCAGTCCACCCCGGTTTATATCGCCATAGACTCCCTCCAAAAAACTGAAAATGGCATCATTAGTGCTTTTGTTATTTTAAAAACCAAACTGATTATGGTTTAAAATATTATGACGTTCGAAAAATGAGATGATCCTACTTTTGGTTAGTTTTTCAATAATCTTGGAAAGTGTGGAGAGTAATGAAATTGGCCGGAAACTAGACAAATTTTCACACACACCCCTTAAATAGGGGTATAACTCTGGCCGCCTTAAGACCAGGTGGGAAAACACCAGATGACCAGGAATGGTTTATCGCCTCACTGAGTGCTATCAGGGCTGAGTCAGGTAAGTTCTGAAATACCTGGACTGATATTCCATCGTCTCCTGATGAATTTTTATTTTTTATCGTTAGGAAGGTTTTTCTTAGCTCATGTATATCAGTGGGATAAAAGCTAAATGAATTTGAAAATGACATATTGCTCTTCTGAATATACTCCATTGGGTCATTACAAGGATGTATTTTTCCAGTTATTTTTTGGGCTATCGTACAATAATATTCATTGATTTCATTAGGATCTTGCTGTACGTCAAAATAATGTCCCTCATTTCTTTGACATAAACTGTTTACAATACGCCAACTTTCCTTATGTTTATTGTTTGACCGATCAAGTCTATCAGAGTAGTACAATTGCTTGGCAAGTTTAATCAATTTACGGTAAGTGCTCTTATATCTATTAAAGTACGCGTTAAACAGTTCATTACATGAAAATTTTCTGATATAATGAAGGGACCGTAAGTTATCGGCTGATATTCTCAATCTCCTAAACCATGGCTTTCTATGCTTATGCTTAATGCGTCGAAGGGAAAAAGATATATTAAACTTTGTAACGATCATACTATAAAAGGTTTGTAGTTGATCTCCTGTTTCAAAAATAGAACTCCAATCAACCCCACAACACAGTTGGTAAAACTTACGATAATTAGTAGCACTAAATATTCTACCTAATCTATGTCTACATTGTTTTGAATTTAGTCCGCATGAAAACTTACACAATACTGCTTCATGATCCGAAAGTCCTGCGTTTATAACAGAACAAAACACGTCATTAAAATTAAAGTTAGAGCAAATATAGTCAATTTTTGATGAAGAGTATGGCGAAAATCGAGTGGGGCAATCAACATGCATGACCAGTCTATATGATCCTAACCTGTGTAGATTCGTTTTATTAGAAAATACACCGCTAAAGTAATAAACAAAATAATGCTTTAATTTAATATTGAAGGTAGTTTATTCTAGAAATCCTCTGCAATCCCTAAGGTAAATATTTCAAGAAGCATTAAACTGGAAAATTACAGAAATTAAAAATTCACTCGACTTTTTAAGTTTGTTGGAAGCTAAATGCGTTTATCCACCGTTTATTAAAGCAAAAGGAACTTTTCCTAGTTTTTTGCTCTTTTTTAGTCGCAGCTGCAGCATTTTTAACACAAGCTTGGTTAAAAATAAAGTTTCACCTTGTGCTATGTTACTGACTTGCTTTTAACAAAATAAAGTACCGCCTCAAGGCACAGCAAGACATAGCCTGGCAAAGCCTTTTAGAGAACGCGCATTATTCTATTTGAATAACATTTCCTGCGGTACATTTCCTGTGTTCTATGGGCAGTTAGGAACTTTAATAATAAAATTAATTTAAGCTCAAAGAAGCTGCATGCTGTGTACACTGCTACGATCAACATAATAATAATTATAATACCATATTGTATTAATTAAGGCTTCAGTTTACAAGTGTTCGTTATATAATTTAGAAAATTTTCGTTATATAATTTAGAAAAACTTGCTCGTGGATCACGGTAAAAAAGGTGAACTGACCTTGGTATTAATTAAAGGTCGAATGTCGAGCCCATTAAATAAGTAATGGACTTTTAAGGTTGGGATTCGTTTTTGATAGAATTTCAACCGAATTTATTCCAAAGGATTGAAGCTCACCCTCCTTTGACCCAGTTTTTTTTCGAGTTAGATACAGAAAACTTTCGATTTCTTATCATATTGACTTTGGAGGCATTTTCTACGCTTGTAAATGTTTAATTGGGCCATTTTCACATCGATGTGGTGGTACCACTTTTTTAGCATTCAAGGTCTAAAAAATCAAATGGTTTATTTTTGTAAATATTGTTATTTTTTTCTTTCTCTCTCTGCTTAGATTTCTGTCAATGTCATGAGACGAGTTAACTAACCGGTACAATACAAATGCGTTCAGCTGACTGCTAAAAAAAATGTATAAAGATTACAATATAATGATAAATGTAATGTTAGCAAAATAAATGTCTATTCAGCTCTAGGTGGCTAGATAACTCCTCCCACCATAAGATTTAACTATCAGGTTTGACAGGGTAGTTGAATTGCTATCTTTTCTGCTTTGGGACATTTTTCTCGTTGTCTTTTTAGGACTCTTGGCATCATCTTCTTATAGGCGATGAAGAAAGTTACATTTCGTGGGTTGAGTATTATATTGTTCTATAAGTCTAAAATGAAATTGTTGGGAAATGGTGACTGAATACTCGAGATTTTAATAATTTTAAGTACTGGTTTCGGACTCAAACACTTAAGAATGAAAAAATTGCGTGGTTCCTATTTGAACTTATTTGTTACTATACGTGTTTAAGCAAATTAAACAATTTTTGATAGAACATTTTTTTTATTTGACAGCAAAAATTTTACAAAATATCAGATTTTGTTCTAACAGCATACAAAATTCTGTAAAATAAAAAGTTATTAGTTCCAAAAAAGTTCAGAGTAGATACTAGGAAAATAATAACATGAAAACATTATTATTGCAGTATAAGAAATAACATAGGTATTTCTAACATAGAAATATAGGTTTGCAAAATAATGGAGGTATTCTTAACTAAAAAAAAAAAATTAACACGAAATATTATGTTGACAAAATAATAAACTGAATCTAACTATTACTTTCTGAAACATTGGAATTAGCTTTTGCTGCAATCCCTTCTTTGAATTAGCAAACACGGTAATGTTATTATATTCTTTGAAAAAAGTACAAATAAAGGTAATATCCACAGGAGGTATAAACTTAAAAAGCTTTGTAAGATCTGCAACTTTTGCAAATGGTAAAAGACATTTTTTAGGTTCTGGTGTATCAAGACACGTATTTCAATAAATATTTCTCAAAATTGCACCACACAAACACGCCGTTTTATTACTACTATTTGCATACAAAACTGAAACAGCAAAAATAATATTGTTCTAACAACCCAAAGTTCTCTCCTCTTATTGGTTGGTCTGTTAGAACATTTTAATACTAAACGGTTTTTAAATATGAGTGATAGAACAATTTAATACTGGTTTTATTTAAGTTTGTGTATTAAATTATATAGGTTATTCTATACACATAAAACAGAAATTTTTTGTACTATCTTTCTACCTTAAAAATCGATTTCGCGCCAAAAGTGCTGTTAGAACAGTATAATACACAACCCACGATTTGTATTAGGAATGCAACAGAAAGGTTTATTATTACTTCAAATGATAATAGCGAAAGTGAAGTAGATTTAGTTGGTAATTTATTAATTAATATAATAATTTGGCAATATAAGTCTAAGTGTAAGACCATAATTCTATTTTTATATTTTGAATTTAATAAACTTAAATAAACATCAGTTTCATATTTATTTGCTGCTAAATAAATATTTCAATACTATGTATTTTCTAAGACAGTCCTAGCTCAGTCGGCATTGTGTCAATACCCTTATTCAGGTAGAAATAAATAAGACTCATTTGGTCAGTTTCTTATATTTGTGAATACACTTTACCTATTTAGAGCGTTTAGATTACCGTCAAAATCTGGTACGCATTTTAAGTATTCAGGTTTAAATCGTTAAGTCATATTTTCTGTTTCGCTGCTTGCAGACAAAGTACCTAAATTATTCAGTAATGTGCCTGCAGCACTATTTTCCACTATATTTTGCAATAAGGTTTGATTTATTTGTTTGATTACTTCTTCTGATTGAGAAGTCAGTAGAAGGTTCTAATTGTAACTTAAGGTTGCTTAATTCATCAATTATATCTTTGATTTCAGAGATGTGTTTCAATTGCACTTGCATACTAATGGCGACAATCATCAACATCCTTTATAAGAGCAGGCTCTTGTTTGGCGATATGGTCCTCCCAAAATATTCTGGTTGTGCGAGATTTGGCAATGTGGGTCCAATCTTCGATTACTCCAAGGTAGCAGGTTCACGATGAACTGGGGTTTTCGATTTTCAGTAATCCTCACAGCAAACACTAACGATGATAAGTTCTTTTATTTTCGGTTAATAAGAATGTCCAAGAAAATCTATACGTTCGATATGTATTGATTTCGGAAAATCCGCACGACTGCGCCAGTTAACTAATCGGTTATCGATGATGCCTTTTTAAAAAGTTTATTTTATTTTTTAAGCGTTAATTTACAATACAAAGGCGTTCAGCAGATCCAGCAAATTTTCGCCCTATATCACTCCTGCCAACTCTGTCTAAAATTATCGAAAGGCTTGTTAAGGAAAGAATGCTCAGTTTCATCCAGCGCCATAACATATTGCTAGATTGTCAGTTTGGATTTCAGAGTGGGAGGAGTACAGGAGATGCTGTGTTTCACTTCTCCGAGAGTTTGTTTCTGGGACTTAATGAGGGCGAACTTGCCGTAGCAGTATTTTGCGACTTCTCTAAGGCCTTCGATTGCGTAAATCATTCCATACTATTGCGAAAACTTTCGTGTTATGGCTTTAGAGGGGTGGCATTAGACTGGTTTTCATCTTACTTGTCTGACAGAAAGCAGATGGTGAGATCTCGGGGTTGCAACTCCAGTGCACTCGCTGTTAGACACGGGGTTCCTCAGGGATCGGTGTTGGGACCCCTGCTGTTTCTACTATACCTAAATGATTTGGCCACAATCAGTATGCAAGGCAAATTCACTTTGTTTGCCGATGACACTACGATCCTATGGACGGGTGGAGATGCAGGGGTTCTTATGAGTACTGTCTCGCATGATCTGCGTGCAGTTCGGGCCTGGTGTGATGCTAACTACCTTAGTTTTAATGCAAATAAAACTAATATACTAACTTTTAAATTTAGTCCCTTAGGTATGGATTGTCCGGTTACTAATAAATCCAGTGTAAAGTTTCTTGGTCTGTGGATGGACGAGAGGCTGAGGTTTGATATACATACCCAGGCTCTCAATGCCAAGTTGGCCTCTGGTTGCTATGCGGTTCGTGTGGTGGCAAATGAGCTGGGTACTGGTATAGCAAGAAGTGCCTATTTCTGCCTGATCGAATCTCATCTCAGATATGGAATTCCTTTTTGGGGGTTTTGCAACGGGTCTCTCTTCTCTTCTGTGTTTGTTTTACAGAAACGGGCAATCCGGTATGTTTGTAAGGCAAGGGTCCGGGATCACTGCAGGCCCTTATTTATTCAACAAAAGATTTTAACCTTACCCTGTCTATTCATATTAGAGACAGTGCTTCTTGTTTATAAGCGTTTTAGAGACAGTCGTCATACCCATCATTATCCAACGAGAAACAGCAATTGTCTGCCATTGCCTATCCCAAGGTCAACCCTAACTAAAAACTCTCTTATGTACGAGGGCTTGAAAATGTATAATCACTTGCCATCTGTTGTGAAGGAGATAAATAGTCCAGCGCTCTTTAAGAGTATGATTAGAAATACTTTACTACAGAAAGCATATTATAGTTTGAACGAGTTTTTTGAGGACAACTTGTAGTATTGCAGTGATTTGGCTCCTTCTGTCTGTAATGTTGTTTTTAGTGCATTTGCCGCTTTGGTACTCGTCTAAGTATGTATGTATGTTATTGTATATGAATACTTTTATTAATTCATCATAAATCAATATCTGCATTATTAGGTAATTTTTTTTTTTTTTTTGACATAGTTTTAATATTTGTTGACGTAAAGACTTGTTATTTTGTCTTATTTTGTTACTACAAAACTTGAACTTTATTTCTCTTATTATTGTTGATTTCATATTATCCTTAAGATTATTTATCACATTTTTACCGCTTCTGCTGTTTGTGGGACATTTTATTGTTCTTTCTTTTTTTCTCCTTTTTGCATTGTATTGTACTATTTTTAGATTTTAAACTCAATTTTATTTATGATTAGGCATGTTAGCTGCAGGAAAGCTTTATCGATCATCATAAATCTAGTCAACGTTTTTTTTTTTTCTTTTTTTTATTTTTTGTATAGTTTTAATATTTGTTGACGTAAAAAACTTGTAATTTTGTCTTATTTTGTTACTACAAAATTTAAACTTTTTTTCTATTAATTGATTCCATATTATCTTTAAAATTATTTGTCACATTTACCGCTGCCACTTTGCATTGTACATTATTTTATTGTTCTTTCTTTTCTTCTTTATGTATTGTATTATTCTATTTTTACATTTTAAACCTGATAATTTTATTTATGATTAGGCATGTTTGATGTAGGAAAGCTTTGTAAATGAAAACTTTGGTTTTTTTTTCCCCTTTTGGGATAATAAAGCGATTTTGAATTGAATTGAATTGAAATTTGACTGCTAGAAAAAATGTATAAAGATTACAATATAATGACAAATGCAATGTTAGCAGAATAGATGTCTATTCAGCTCTAGGTGGCTAGATAACTGACGTCTTTATCCACTTTTTTAAAGACAGAAAAATCTGAATTGACTTGTTTTTGCCATTTTGTTCTAAGATTTATGTATATATTTATCCAGACACTGCTGTTTCATATGATGTACGATGTATTAAATCTACTCCATCATCCATAGTCAATTTTAAGGATGAATTGCTTTAGAAAATTTCCCGGCAAAAGCTAAATTTTGTAGAGGTCCGAAATACTATCTTACTTTTTCGTTTCTGGGTCAGAATGGATAGAAATGAACGTAGTTCCGACATAAGTGGATCTGAAACGGCAATTCTTACCGGTCATCGGTAAATATCTCGTTACCAGTTAGCCGTTACAAAGTTTTTATTGACAAACTTGCTTTTATCTATTGAAGATAACACATTATTCCTAGGAAAACGTCCCTTGATGTTCTAAAAAATTATAATATGCTAATAATATGATTCTTGGGACTATATTAAGAAACTAACTTTGTATGCACTCAGCCTTCTAACTTTTAAACTACAGGGTGTTAAAGTTTTACGAGAAGAACCTTGACAAATTGGTTAAGGCTTTCGCGGCCAGTTGATGAACTGGTGTGGTCCTGATTCGGGTCTAAAGGCCGTCTTCGGTTGGAATTGCTTCCTAACGTTTCGCTAGCCCGAGTGGCGAGCTTCTTCAGAGGTCCTTCCATCTCCGGTGCTGGAAGTAGACTGACAAATTCTCGGGCGCAGGTTGTATTCATGATACAAAGAAAACCCATTCCTTTATAAGGTCTTCATTATTCGGGAACCGAAAAAGCATCAAATCTTTGGTAAACTTTATTGATTGATTATCTGTGTTGCATCCTGCCACTGCACAACGCATTCTTACAAGTAAATCTGAGCCAAAAGGCCAAACATCTCACACTAACAGCAAAGACAAATAGTAAACAACAGGGAAAATTTAAATAGGTTAGGAAACCACTCTCCGCGTGACGAACATTGGCTCCGCCCACATGCGCAATGTCATATCTTTCTTTTCTTTGTATCATGGGTTGTATTTATACTGGTTGGTAGGGGGCGGAGCTTGTTCCGCTTCGGTTGACTTCGGAATATCGATCGGCATTACTCGGGAGTGTCTGAGGATCGGATTCCAGATCTGGTTGAGCCTGAGGGTCTCCTCTTTTCTGTTGAAATTATGAGGATGTTTGTGGATCTCGATGGCTTCTCTGATGAGCCTGTTGTGATAGCCACTGACTGAAGCTAGCAACCTGCAGTTCTCAAAGTGTGTCCTGTGATCCCCGTTGCTCAGTGCGTGTTCGGCTACTGCAGACTTCTCTGTTTGTCCTAGTCGACAGCTTGCTTTATGCTCCTTGAGTCTTGTATTTATAATATCTTTGGAACGGTCACATATTTTTGTAAAATCAAGAGGCATTTCTGCTGTACAACATTTAGTTTCTTATTTTTACCAAAGGCGTTCGTTAGCTAAAAAGCTTTAAACAAAAGAAGTTACGCCACGGTTTTTCCTGAAATTAAAATTATTTTTCATAGTGCACTTACTATTTTTCCTGTCATCAAAAAGGACATATTATTTAACGCACAACCAAAAATTTGGCTCAAGTTTATCTCAATTCTAAAAGGTACATTACAGATATCCTTGAAGAACATGTTGTGCCTTATGCACCCTATACAGGATGTCACTTAATGATAGGCCGTAATTCCAAGGAGAACCAAATTCAAGTAGAAAAGTTCATATAAACAGTGTCCTAAAAACCTAAGAAGACTGACTTTTAAGATACAGGGTGTCAAAGTTTAAAAAAAAACTGTTTCCTTTTTAATGTTTTAAAGATCCTATTGCCGATTTTAGTGACATCTGGCAGTATTGTTCGTTGTGATAAGACGACAGGTTAGCACTAACTAGATGATAATTATGAGTTCCAGTGGTGTCCCGGGGGGCAGTCTCACGAATAGTATTGACAATAAAATACTTTCAGATTGAGCAGCTAGAAATACAACTTTTTTATCCCTTGATATTTTTTCGTATTTTACTTCGATTTCGAGAAAAATAATAAAAGTCACTTCATTGCATGCCTAAAACTTGATAAAATAAAATCAAGTTAATTTTGATCGTTGCAAGGAAATTTTGTTTTGTTGTCATGAACAGTGGCGCACTCAGGGGGGGGGGGGCAAGAGGGCCATGGCCCCCCCAAAACCCCAAACTTGAAGTCAATCAACTATACCTACCCTACTATACTTACCCTTCCGTCACCACCAATACCGTTTACTACTTTAAAGTAGTTAAAATCGTACTTAAGAAATTCCACCGGGCAAGTAAGACTTAATGGTTTAACAAATTTATTTATCCATAGGAATGTTTCTGTTTTCTGTAAAGAAATTTCAAATAAACTTTTTAAGGATCGAAGAAAATTAGATTTATTCGTTTAAAAAAATGCAAGGGTGTTATAAAGAAGTTTTGGTTTTTATTGTTTCTAAAATCTTGTTGATTGAACTAGGATATAGCGATCTTCCAACAGTACCTGTTAAAAAAGCTCTAAAGTTCCAGAAAAATGTGTAACCTTAAAATTTGTTGGCCCCCCCCCCCCCCCCCCATCGTGGGTGCGGTGCTGGTCATGAACACAATATTTTTGACTTTCCGTGAAGGTTTGTTATTATTTTTCCTCTGGTCAAAAGGTACACTACTTGCAAGAGGTTTTGAATCGCGTACCCAATTTTGTAGATGGCATCTTCATAGACTTGCAGAGAATCCTCACTTTGATTCCGTCATTATGTTTACAGACCAACCGCATTTTTCCAGAATGGTAATATTTAATTTCCATTATAATCATAACTGGGCCTATGAAAATCTTCATGCTGTTACAGAGATACATTTTCAGGGACAGTTTTCTATCAACGTTTACATCGGTATCATGTGTGACTATTTGATCGGACCATTTCTTTTTTATCAGAACGCCTTAACGGACAATCCTACAGTAATTGTTTACAAAATGATTTGCCTTTACTTCTTAAAGATGCTCCTCTCCAGTTACGGCAACAACATGATGGAGCTCCAGCCCACTTTAGCATATTGGCTCGTGAGTATTTTATTAGAGCTTACCAAAATCGTCGGATAGGTCGTGAAGGACCACAGTTCTGATCACCTAGATCGCCTGATTTGAGCAGCCTAGATTTTTATTTGTGGGGGCACCTAAAATCATTAGTTTACGTTATACCAATCAAGACAGTAGAGTAGCCTGCATGTAAGCGGGAGCTTGTTATTTCCAACATTTTGTTGTGAATATTCTGTTAAATTGTTATCACTTTCCATTTTGATAGTTTTTAAAGAATTGCCTACTAATAAATATTGTGCAAGTCAGTAGCGCACATTTCTTTTGTCAATATTATTCGTGAGACTGCCTCCCCGGACGCTACTGGAATTCATAATAATCATCTACTCGGTGCTAGCCTAGCATCTTATCACAACGAATGACACTGCCAAATTTCACCAATATCGGCGAAAGGATCATTGAGATGTTAATAAAAAAAGGATTTTTTTTTTAAACTTTGACACCCTGTGTCTTGGTAACCAGACTTTTTAGGACACATGTTTATATGAACTTTTCTACTTTTATTTATTAATTACGGCCTATCATTAAGTGATACCCTGTATTGCAACAAATTTTATTTGGTGCCCAGCAGCGCCTACCAAATTTCAGGTTAGTATAAAATGGTGCCGTATCAAATTTATTATTAAAAGAAATTTTTCTTCAAACTTTAACACTCTTTACTTCAAAAGAAGAAAATTGGAACATACCTACGTTCATATGAAGGTTGGAAAATTGTGAATAATTCTATTTTAGCGAGGAAAAAAAGAACCGATACTGGCATTTTCTCGAAGGTAGATGAAAGTGATCAAGATATAATACGGCGTAAAATTTACAAAATTTACGAGGAAAAAGCGTGCCTACATTAGATAATTTAAATTAAGAGGATTGAAAAAGATGAAACCGGCGTTAAATGTGGCAGAACAACGTTATGGAAGTGTATCCAACACATGGGTTTTAGATTTAAAAAATTAACAAAAGACAAGTTTTAATGGAATCCAGTAGAATTCGGGAATGGCGAGGCCGATTATTTACTTGGATGAAACCTGGTTCGACACATATGATACCCCGGAAAAGGGTTGGGTCGACTCAAGCGGCAAGTATAAAACAAGAAGAGGTAAACGAATTACGATTTCGCATGCTGGATCTAAAGACGGATGGATTCCAAATGGACTTTCTCTGTCTGCAAAAAACATTAAAGATTCTTTTCTGGACTACCATGAGGACACCACTGCTGATTTATTTGAAGATTGGTTTAAATACAAGCTAATTCCAAATATGGCTCCGAATAGCGTAATTGTAATGGACAATGCAAGCTACCATAGTAGGCAGTTGACCAAGACTCCCTCCACAAATGACAGAAAAGCAACAATCCAAAACGAAATGTATGATAATGACATTTATTTTCAGGAAGATTACACCAAGAGGCAATTAATTAAGGCTTTACAAAGTTTAAAACTACAAAAGGAATACTTCTGTGATATTAATGCAAAAAATCTAGGGCACACAGTTTTAAGGCTTCCACCATACCATCGTATATTTAATCCCATCGAACATGTTTGGCACCAACTGAAATCTGCCATTCGTCGTAACAATATTTGCACTACTATTAACTCCAGTGTACTTGAACTTATAGAAACTAAAGTTTTTAACATCCCTTCAAAAAGTTGGGCAAATACTGTTACACATGTTGAAAAAGTGCAAAAATCCTATATCCATATAAACAATATAGCACAAATAATAATTAGAACAGATGATGACAGCGATAGTGATATTGATATATTAAGTGAATAATTGTTATGAGTACCGAATAATTTGTATATTTTTGTAATCATAAATATAATTTTTAATAATAAAATAACTTGTAATTTCACATTTAAACATATATAAATTACTATATTTATTGTCTTACTTAATTTAATTACAAACCATGATTAAATTCTAAGCAAAATACGGACCTGTTCGGCCATATTTTAATTTTACAGCTGGCCCAGGCCTTTCCTAATAGGTCATTTTCTTATATCTCGGAACAGACTTTAACTTTAATATAGTGGTTATAATAAAACAGTAAAAATAATCAAGTAAATAAATAAAACGGAATAGAAACTAATATTTTAAAATAAACTAATTACACGGTAAAAGAACTTTATACCTCAAGGCCGCGGCATGTTCGACCGTCCGGGAAATTAATTAATTTTAAATTCCTCTTATAGTTTTCTATTTTAAAACTTTATTACTTAGAAACGTAATTATGTCAGGCAGCGGCTTTACTAAATTACGAATTCATTAAAAAAATTCCCGTTTTAATTTAATAAAGGGCATTTCTGGTAGCCAGTGTTTCGCTGTCGCTGTAAAATGACACAAGCACTCAAGAAGAGAAAAATAAGTTAGGAATTCATTATAAATATCTATACAAACTTTGGTGTTTTAAAAATTGAGAAAAAAGTTTTTCCTAAACTATTCGAAAACATGTAAATATATTGACACAATGTTTTATGGATGGCCTTACACCAGCGTTTCTCAGCCTGTAGGGCCCGCCCCCCTAGGGGGCATGCTAAAACTAAATGGGGAGCGCGAGCATCATATTGACAAAAAATGAGAAAAAAATGTATTTTTTCTACTGACGTTTTATAATAACCCCTTTTTGATTGTCGTTTTGATTTCTAAATAACCTACTTTTAGGCACATCGTGCTTAAAAGTTTTTTAAGCACGCTGTGTCTAAAAGTAATTATTTACAATTAAAAACTAAAGACAGACTATAATTTTACCTATTTATTATAAATATTAGAAGTACAGTTACTTATATTATTTAAATTAATGCTTGGGTAACCTAAAACAGTACGTTGAGATATTTCTCTTTGTAAAATAGATGAGAAATTTAAACTAGAAATAGAAAATGAATCTGCAACAGTAATATCAACTAAACCCATGCCACTAGTAGAGCTGGTAGAACATTCTGATTCATTCAATTTAACATGTTTGTTGTTAGAGTCCAAAGATTTTTCACCAAGAATTTTTTCGGAAAATTTTCTTTTGTTTTCTAAAGAATGGTCTATTTACCCCTCAGCCACGGCATTTGACGGCCAACCACCATGTCGCTTTAGCATCAATATATCCGCTACAGAGTCCACTAAAAAAGTTGCTGAAGATCTTCGAAAGCAGTGGCCTGTATATTCATTTGCCTTTGCAAGCCCCAAGAACTCAGCAATTTTCTTTGGTGTTGCTCCAATGGTATCAATGCCCACTGGAAGTCTGAAACATTTGGAGTTTCTGTACTTGATAAAAAAATTTTTATGGGTTATGTGTGCTGGACGTAATTGGGCGTACTTTCGAATAATATTCAAGAAATTGATGCCGTCAATAGAGCCTTCGCTAATTACAAAGCTTCTTGCAACATTTGTTTTGAGTTTGGAATGGTTATTTTAATTAAAGACTCCGAAATTTCGATTTCGAAAGTCTTGCGGAGCAAGGTTTTTCGAAAGAAGACTTAATATTATAAACACTCTAAGGTCGGTTTTCTATATTTATCTGAGATTTATATTTTTTCTTTAAAGCAGCCCCCCTTCAGAAAATCCAGTTTTAGGTAGAACGTTGAAAATGGCAATATGGCATCCAACCCTGCCCAAAATTCTAAGAGTCATTTATAACTATATTGACTTTTGATTTTGTCACTTGCCGTTAAGAGATCTTCGGAAGTAGTTTAAAATAGGTCCCTAACTCACTCGTAACTTTTTAAAATTCTTTGTCAGCATAGTTAAATGATTTTCAATGGTTACAAAAACAACTTTCACATGTTGTTCTTAAGCCTTGTAAGTTTTAACACATTCATAAACATTTGCAAACATTTCTAGGATTTTTGCAACTAACCTGAACTAACCTGAAAAAACTTTAGAATATTGTGGTTGTTGACAATCCTTGGGTATTAATTAAGTGCCAAATGAATATGCTATACCGGGTGTTGCATCGTCGAGCGGGACATAGGAAATCCCATGTAATTTTAAATGGGGTCAATTATTGGCTTGGAAAAATTACCCTGCAAGGTGAAATCTATTTGTGTGCTTTATTTTCACATTATTTTAATGCTAGCAGTCAGATAAAAAACGATTGAATAAAAAAATAACGTATGTCATACGGACGAAATATGTTTTTTCTACTACTGTATAAATAAGTTACCCTTCGGGCCCTAGCAACAAGAAAGATCACGAAAGTAAACATTAGAGTTACCTGAATATGACACGTTGCTAGCTACGAAAGTATTATGTTTCTAGCTATGAAAGTACTACTTTCGGTGCCAGGACAAAAAAACACGAATACTCATTTTTATTGTATTTATTCAAGCGAATTTTGGAAAAAAGCTTAATAACAAAATGTTTATATTTATTGAAAAACAAGTGGTATAATAACAATAATATGAAACTTAAATAATAATTATTTATTGCCATTAAGGTTAATAGTGAAATTTGAATAGTTGGAAAAATAAATTGATGGAATATTATTCAATTCAATAGCTTCGCCGCCGCTTCGTAGTGTGGAGTCTCGTTATTATCCTGGACTCCTGCTTGCTCGCCTCGCGGCACAGGCGGATCCCAACGTTAAGAGGAGTGCGACAATAGTACTTTTCGCACGGGGGGGGGGGGGGGGTGCAAACAATAATAGGAATAACACTAACCTGAAATAACCTAATTACCAACCATATTACACTCGTTCTCGTTCTATTTGTCACTCTCACGTCGTTAGATGGAATAAAAGTAAGAGTTCCATTTAAGATCTTTTTGGAAATATCGATTTTATTAGTAAAGCTGGCAATTTCTTTGGGAACATTCGAAATAGTGTGTTTTCCAATCACCTGATTCACACACCTACCTCGTTCAAAGCGATAGAACAAGCGTTCGTCTTGTGAATTATTTGGACGAAGTTTAATGTAACTGGACCTCCATCATCGGTTATCACAAAACTTCTTTGAATCTTGTTTTTGCTCTGGAGGATTTTAACTATAGCTACATCGTCCTTGATTTCGACGTCTTTCAACTTCATCTTATGGATCTCATCAGTGCGGCATGCTCCAGCTATTCCCATTACTGCTATCACTTTTATAGATAAATAGCTATGAATAGAAGCGTCAAGTAAAAACTTTATTATTTCTTCTTTTCTGAAAATTTTAGATTTGGTAGCTTAGTAACCATCGTTCTTTCGTTTAATAAATGCAATGAGTTTCTTAAACTGCGAAATATCTATGACCATAGGGACGGAGGTGATAAGGCTTTAGATTTCTCTAAGAAGTACGCTAACATCACATTTTCGTCAATTTGAGGAACGTTTTTATCCGCGAACCATTCCAGAAACAGGTTGTACGTTTGATAGAATCTATCTTTCGACTTCTCAGGTAACAGTGAGGCACATGCAAACTCGGCCGCCTTCTGAATAGAAACGATTTGGTCTTGGGAGAACATTTTAGACTAGCGAAATTAAAAAACTCGAACTGGCAGACTCTGACAGTACTCAAATAACTAGTTGTCATGGATTATTTTACAGGTGGAAAAACTTTATTTTATCATTATAATTTGAATAAAATCAAAGTTCATTACTTAATAATATATTGATCAGAGAATAGTAGTAGAAAAATTTAATACATCACCCGATGCGAAAGCCTTTTTTGATGTTCGGAGGTATTGAATCACCTCGGCTTCGCCTCGGCTATTCAAAAATCTCCTCGCACCAATAAATTAACTTCGCATCTAGTAATGTAAATACCTATTTCAATAAGGCATTGATAATTGCGCTGGTAGCTGGACAAGACTTCTCGTTCTAATCCAAAAAATATTTCTCGGACTCTAACAATGATATTTTTAATTTAGTTATTTGTCATATCAATGGATACGCATATAACAGGTTTCATTGTTAACTGACAAATATTAAGAGGGACAAATTACCGTGCAAGGTAAAAAAATTGTGTCATACGGACGAAAAATGTATTTCAGACGTCCGAAATACTACATTTTTCGTTCTTATAAGATAATATACGATAACACGACTGTTTTTTAATAATACGCCCCAATACTAGTAGAAACTATATCTACTACTGTATATTTAACAAAAGTAAGACTTAAATTTGTACCTATAATACCTCAAGATTACAGGTGACGTTTAATATATTTTTTTGCCACAAACAGAAGAAAACACCCAGGTTTTTACATAAAAAAAAACTATCCGTCAATTTATCTTTCTATTCTTCGTATTGTTGTAGTTGTTAACATGTACGTCCCCTGTTGGCAAAAAAATAAAACGAGCCACTTAGAAATCCATTATCATAGAAGTCTAGCAAATTATTTTAAACAGACAGACGATATCAATCACTGTCAATGTATTTTTTGTGTGCGAAACGAGCAAAACAACCTGTTTTAAAATATTTTTGTCTTCTTATATTGGGTGTTCTTTTGTCGTTTCTGTATTTATATGATTAAGTAATTTTCTTGTGACAAAACAGGCTCAAATCTTAAAAATGTCTGCAACATTATGATCTTACTAATTTAATATCAAGTTGTTAATATTCTGTTAATTTACGATGTTTTTATACAGTATGTATCAGCCAAATGGAATGAATTCGATAATAAATACATTGGGGCGTGTTCGAAAAAACGCTCGGACACTTCGATTGGCATTTCTAGTTGCGCATTTATTTCAATAAAAACTTTTTATACAGGGTGTGTCATGTAACAGTGGTCAATACTAACTTTCCTATTTTAAATGCAATACCCTGTATGTTATTCAATTTTTGGATTCTTCAGAAAATTTCAGACATATTTCATGTACAATATCCTATACCTATCTTCAGCTGTTTCGGAAATATTAATTGTTTTCAGATTTATGGCAAAAATTAACAACACACTAAAAAACTAATAAGTATTACTGTTTATTTCTTGATAATGTAAAAAACAAAAAAGCGTTAATGTAGGAAACGTTGAAAATTGCTGTTAAAATGTTTTTAATGATATTATTATGAAATAAAAAAAAAAGGTATACTTAAATAATTTTGTTTACTTTTGTTTAAAGCGCCTGAACTTAGCAAATTGTTGTCTGTCTGCATGACAGTAATTGTCAGTGTTATAGTCGTTTGAATTTCGTTAACTGCATATCAGAAAAATGGTTTATTTAACAGAAATGCACAAAATAACTATTCTACAGATGATTGCTAATGGAGATAAAACACGGACACAAATGGAAGTTGCTCGTTTATTTCATGAAAAATTTCCAAATTTGCCGCCTATAACTCAAGGGACAATTAGTAAAATAGAAAAACAGTTTCGCCAGCTCGGTCATGTAAAGCAAATAAAAAAAGTAGCTGCCAATCCAATAAGTGATGATACCAAATTAAATATTATGCTTGAGTTTCAGGAAAAGCCACAGGGTCTAGTACTATTCAGCGCAGGCGTTTCAGCGCCGCCGTTTTAGAGCCGCCGTTTCAGCGCCGCCGTTTCATCGCTAGGACATTTCAGCGCCGGCCCATTTCAGCGCTAAATTATTTCTCAAGATTTTATAATTAAATATTTATAATAAAAATGATCTAAATAGAATTTATTAAATAAAATTAAAAATAGATAAAATATTGGTAATACAAACTAAAAAAAAGCAATAACTAAAATTTGTTTAATAAATAGAATTTATTAAATAAAACTACAAAAAGATACAATATTGGTACTACAAACTAATAACATTTTTAATATATATACAATTAAGGGTAACAATAATAATTAATTAATTAATTTATAATACAGTTTATCCACTAAATTCTTTCTCTTTATTTTTTAACTGACTATTAAGTATGTAGTGTGACAACAATTATTTTGTGGTTATAATTTATTAACGTCAATAACTGTCTATCACAATACCTAGGTAGTATTCAGTGGAGATTCACTCATAAATAAGTCAATTTTAACTTTGACAATTTCTTTTATTTATAACCCAATATTCAGTCCACAAGGATAAAATAAACAAAAAGAAATCCTTCTTCCAATCTTGGCCTTTTCAAAATGACTCCAATCTGTTCGTTGGTCCAGTCGCTGAATGTATATCCTCTAATTCCGGTGGGTTCAGAACCAATATTGTGTCGGTTAAAGTATAACTTGCGAGTTCTCTGTAGTCAAAATAAAATAAAGTTTTGTTGTTAAGGAATGTAAATCTAATAGTAATAATTAAATAAATCTCTACTATGACAAAGAATCGCACCCAGGTCAGGTCGCAGTGTACGATCTTTTATAGCCGAGAATGAAATAGGGCTCCGCTGTTAGGGAATATAAATCCAACAGCAAGAATTAGATAAAATAGACTCTCTACTATTATAAAGTATCGCACCCAGGTCAGGTCGCAGTGTACGATCTTTTATAGCCGAGAATAAAATGGGGCTCCGCTGTTACGGGATATAAATCCAACAGCAAGAATTAGATAAAATAGAATCTCTACTATTATAAAGTATCGCACCCAGGTCAGGTCGCAGTGTACGATCTTTTATAGCCGAGAATAAAATAGGGCTCCGCTGTTATGGGATATAAATCCAACAGCAAGAATTAGATAAAATAGAATCTCTACTATTATAAAGTATCGCACCCAGGTCAGGTCGCAGTGTACGATCTTTTATAGCCGAGAATAAAATAGGGCTCCGCTGTTATGGGGTACAAACCCAACAGCAAGAATTAGATAAGATATTTCTACTATGAAGGAGAATCAATCCACAATTATTGTGTCTAGTAATGCACAGCTTGTGAGTTCTCTATAGCCGAAATAAAATAGGGCTCCGCTGTTATGGGGTACAAACCCAACAGCAAGAATTAAATAAGGATATTTCTACTATGAAGGAGAATCAATTCACAATTATTGTGTCTAGTAATGCACAGCTTGTGAGTTCTCTATAGCCGAAATAAAATAGGGCTCCGCTGTTATGGGGTACAAACCCAACAGCAAGAATTAAATAAAGATATTTCTACTATGAAGGAGAATCAATTCACAATTATTGTGTCTAGTAATGCACAGCTTGTGAGTTCTCTATAGCCGAAATAAAATAGGGCTCCGCTGTTATGGGGTACAAACCCAACAGCAAGAATTAAATAAAGATATTTCTACTATGAAGGAGAATCAATTCACAATTATTGTGTCTAGTAATGCACAGCTTGTGAGTTCTCTATAGCCGAAATAAAATAGGGCTCCGCTGTTATGGGGTACAAACCCAACAGCAAGAATTAAATGAAATAGAATCTCTACTATTATAAAGAATCGCACCCAGGTCAGGTCGCAGTGTACGATCTTTTATAGCCGAGAATAAAATAGGGCTCCGCTGTTATGGGATATAAATCCAACAGCAGAAAATAACGAATTTTTATATTCGTTAACCCTAAATAAATAACCTTTTCAGGATCTCACCTTTCAGGAAACTTCAAGTTCTTGCTTCTCTGAAAGCTGGAGCTCGACTGAATGTTCCGTCGCGCTGCATCTCCTTTTATACTCGTCGGTTGCTATCAAAATTGTTTGTTATACAGGAGGGTCAGGAAAGATTGGATTTCTACATGAATTTGTCAGAAATGACGTTTTGTCAAAAGGTTAACAGATTAGGTTACATTTTCCTTACGAGGAAAAAGAAAACTATAAACGAATTATTAATCGTCAGAAGTGACATTGTGTCAAAAGGTTAACAGATTATGTTACGTGTTCCTTACGAGGAAAAAGAAAATTATGAACGAATACGAATAGAAAATAAAAGATTTGGGAGTATCGTTACAATACCCCCTCGGAAACGATAAAAAAAAAATTAATTTTAATAACAATTAAATTTTTTTTTTTTTGAAAGAATAAATTATTGTTTAACATGTGCTATTTTTAAATCTTTTATATGAACGTGTTTGATCTCTTGATTTTGTTGATTTTGCAGGTTATATATGTTTGGTGAAATAACTTTTGATATAATAAAAGGTCCAGCGAATTTCGGAGCTAATTTGGATGCAAAACCTCTAGCTCCTGATGACAAATAATGTTCTCTTTTCATAACGTTATCCCCAACTTTAAACTGAAAATGTCTTCTTTTAAGATTATAATAATGACTTTGTTTTCCAAATGATCTTTCCAAGTTTAGACGAACAAATTCGAAAATTTCTTTCATTTTAGATAAATTTAACGCACGATTTCTAATATCTTCCTGACTGTTTGGTTCTATATTATCTTCATTCCTATATATTCCCTTAGGTAGCTCCAGTTCTCTTCCAAAATTTAGGAATGCTGGACTGTACCCAGTAGATTCATGTACTACTGAGTTAAGGGCGAAATTAAGTTCGGGTATAAACTGATCCCATTTTCGATGATCCTCTTCACAATATTGAGAAATAACGGTCCTAATATCTCTATTTCTTCTTTCAACTGGATTTGCTTGAGGAGTATAAAGACTTGTTTTGTGATGTCGAATAGATAAAGTTGACAAAAATTTTGTAAACTTCTTACTGCTAAATTGTGTACCATTATCTGTAATTATAACTTTTGGACAACCGAAAGATGAAAGAATCCTATCTCTAAAAACTTGACAAACTTTTTCAGTAGTTGCTTTTCTCAACGGTTGAACTTCAGTCCATTTCGTAAAACGGTCTTGAAATACGATTACGTAACTATTTCCTCTAATGGATCTTGGTAAAGGTCCTATTAGATCTGTACTGACTGTATCCCAGGGTCCATTTGTTGGCGAAAAAGACATCAATCCCGCAGTTTGTTGCTGCGACTGTTTATACCGCTGACAAGTTAGACAATTTCTGACATATTCAGCAATATTTCTGAACATTCCTGGCCAATAATACCTCTTGGCAATTCTTGAAATTGTCTTTGCTATTCCCATATGTCCTGCAGTAGGTTCATCATGATTTTCTTTCAAAACATTTGTTCTTAAATTTTCAGGTACACATAATTTCCATGGATTAGTTAATTCAGGTTCAGTAAAATCGGTTCTTTCAAAAAAATGTTTATATAATTTACCTTTCATTATTTTTAAATCAGGATAATTTTCTGGATTTTGTTCAACTTCGGTCATTTTTTTAATATACCAGTTACCCGCTACTTCTTCAGTTAAACAAACATCGAGCGGTGATCTTGATAAAGCATCTGCTAATTTATTAAGAACACCCTTTTTATATTTAATATCAAAAGAATATTGTTGTAGATCAATCACCCATCTAGCTAATCTTCCTGTAGGATTCTTAAGAGATTGTAACCACTTCAATGATTGATGATCTGTTTCAACGGTAAAATGATACCCTTCTAAATATGAACGCATTTTCTGGATTCCCCAAACAATTGCAAGACATTCTTTTTCTGTAACTGAATAATTTTTCTCTGGATTTGACAACGTACGACTGGCATAAGCAATAACTCTGTCATTTCCGTTTTGTTTTTGAATCAAAGCTGCTCCGATTCCATCTTGTGAAGCATCAGTTTGGAGTGTGAATTGTAAATTAAAATCAGGACAAGCCAAAATAGGAGCTTCTGTTAAAACATTCTTGAGTTTTTCAAATGCTTCCTGTTGTTCTTCTTTCCATTCCCATTTCCTTTTCTTTTGTAATAATTTTGTTAATGGCGAGACCAATTTAGAATAATTCGGGATAAAACGCCTGTACCATGACGTTACTCCAACGAAACTACGAATTCCCCGAATATTCTTTGGCTCTTTCATATTTTGAATTGCACTAACTTTATCGGGATCAGTACTAATACCTTCTTCTGATACATAATGTCCCAAATATTTTAAACTTTTTTTAAAGAATTTACATTTTTCTGGATTAATTTTTAAATTCGCATTCCGTAATCTTCGTAGAACTTCTTTAACATTTCCCATATGTTCTTCAAAATTTCTTCCCAAAATTATAATATCATCTAAATAAACAAAAGCTTTTGAATCTAAATCTGGTCCAACGATCGAGTCAAGTAAACGTTGAAAAGTAGCACCTGCTGAGTGTAAACCAAAAGGCATTACTCGAAACTGAAATAATCCTCTTTCAGGTACTGTAAAAGCTGTTATTTGTTTACTATCTTCAGAAAGTGGGACTTGCCAATAGCCTTGTTTCAAATCCAAACTTGTAAAATATTGTGACCCACGTAGTTTGTCCAAAATGGCTTGAATAAATGGTAAAGGATATGCATCTTTTTGAGAAACTTCATTTATTTTTCGAAAATCAATGCAAAATCTTGGTTTTCCATTATCTTTCTTCACTATAACTACTGGTGAACTCCATGGACTATTTGAAGGTTCTATAATGCCATCATTAAGCATTTTGTTAACTTCTTCATTAATTATGGCTTGCATTGCAGGATTTTGTGGACGATATCTTTGTTTAATTGGTTTATTATTAGTAATATAAATTGTATGTTCTGTCAATCGGCAAGGTCCTTTAACTTCATTAAATTTTGATAATTCCTTGTTTAAAAATTCTTGAATTTTAGTTTCTTCATCTTGTACTATATTTCCCTCTACTACACAAGTGTCAATTATATTTACATTATCAGAATTCTCTAACCAAACGATCTTCTTTAAAACGGGATCTATTAATATTTTTCTTTTACTAAGGAAGTCAAGACCTAGTAAGACGGAAAAATTCATACCTTGTAAACACCAAAAATTCTCAGAATCTTCTTGATTTTCATACTTAAAGGGAATGGTAAATGCTTCAAAAATTTGAATAATTTCTCCGTTAGCAACTCTTATAAAATTATTACAATTTCTTATCTCGAAATTCAACTCTTTACATAATTTGGCAACATTTTCATTTATAAAAGATTTAGTTGATCCTGTGTCAACAACTGCTTTGAACATAATATCTCCAATAATTATGGAAACATAAATTAACGTAGAATTTTGAGAAACATTTTCTTCTGATACAGGACAAACATTCACATTAGACGCATTAACTTCCTGGCTCTCAGAGGTTAAACTTGTAGAAGGATAGTGAAACCTCAAAGAAAGACTATCCTTTTTTAGTTTTCCGTCATATTATTTGACTGACAAATATCTTCTTCACGTCGCCCCACCGTAGTAGTATTAACTTGATTAGAATTATTAGACATACTTCTCTGATATGTATTTTGAGGAAGAGTAGCTTGATTTCTATTATTGTGAAAATTTCCTTGTACATTCCTATTTCTTCGACAATTACAATCTTTAGTCAAAATACCTATACGGTGACAGTTGTAGCATTCAATTTTCCTTTCATAATTATTATTTCTTGGTGATTCAAACCTACGGTTATTGTTATAATTTTCATTTCTGCTCACATTAAAATTCTTTCCTCTATTAACTTGGTTCTCCTCATTTTTAATTTTTTCGAAATTTTCTGTTAATTTTATTAAAACCTGAACACTTTTAATATCGTCTTTCCTAATATAGTATTTATATTCTGGTTTTAAATTTCTATACATTATACTTAATTTTCTTAGTTCAGGAAAGGCTCCATGACGGGCAAACAATGTTTGAATTTCTAAAACATATTGTCGTCCCGTTTCATATTCTTTCTGTTTTCTGTCCAGAATTTCTTCTTCCAGTTCATCCATATAATCTGATTTGAAAAAGAAAGATTTAAAATCTTCTTCAAAAGTATACCAACAATCCCAGGGATATTTACTCATTTCAAACCATTGATATGCTTGATCTCGTAAAAGTTCTGGCATTGCACTCAATATTATTTCGTCTGGAATTAAATATTCATTTTTCAAAATTTTTAATCTGTTAATGAATAAAGGTGCTTCGTCGAAAGATTTACCATTAAAAAATATGCCCCATCTTCTGACTTGGTTCAACATATCTCTTCTCTTTTCTGAAGAATTATTATGTTGAAAAGTATTATTTATTTGTTCTGGAAGAACAGGTAAGTTAATAAATTTTTGTTTATAAACATCTAAATACTTTCGTCGTAATTCTTCAAGTGTTCCTTCACTGTTTATACCCCATTTATTTAGATCCTCAACCAAAATATTTCTCTTTAGTTTAGAAATCCATGACAAACGAGGATCTTCAACTTCTGGTAATTGAGATTCTTCTGATATTTCTTCTGGTTCTATTGGGGCAGAACGACGATTACGATTTCGGTTCGGCATTATTAATTATTATTTAATAAAAAAAATGTATCTTCTTTCGAAAATCTTAAAATCTTTTCACCTTCTTTCTAAGATTCTCTTGGTCCCTTTTCTCAGGTTCCTTTTCCTCAGGTTCCTTTTCTCAGGGTCCCTGCTCGGGCGCCAATTGTGACAACAATTATTTTGTGGTTATAATTAATTAACGTCAATAACTGTCTATCACAATACCTAGGTAGTATTCAGTGGAGATTCACTCATAAATAAGTCAATTTTAACTTTGACAATTTCTTTTATTTATAACCCAATATTCAGTCCACAAGGATAAAATAAACAAAAAGAAATCCTTCTTCCAATCTTGGCCTTTTCAAAATGACTCCAATCTGTTCGTTGGTCCAGTCGCTGAATGTATATCCTCTAATTCCGGTGGGTTCAGAACCAATATTGTGTCGGTTAAAGTATAACTTGCGAGTTCTCTGTAGTCAAAATAAAATAAAGTTTTGTTGTTAAGGAATGTAAATCTAATAGTAATAATTAAATAAATCTCTACTATGACAAAGAATCGCACCCAGGTCAGGTCGCAGTGTACGATCTTTTATAGCCGAGAATGAAATAGGGCTCCGCTGTTAGGGAATATAAATCCAACAGCAAGAATTAGATAAAATAGACTCTCTACTATTATAAAGTATCGCACCCAGGTCAGGTCGCAGTGTACGATCTTTTATAGCCGAGAATAAAATGGGGCTCCGCTGTTACGGGATATAAATCCAACAGCAAGAATTAGATAAAATAGAATCTCTACTATTATAAAGTATCGCACCCAGGTCAGGTCGCAGTGTACGATCTTTTATAGCCGAGAATAAAATAGGGCTCCGCTGTTATGGGATATAAATCCAACAGCAAGAATTAGATAAAATAGAATCTCTACTATTATAAAGTATCGCACCCAGGTCAGGTCGCAGTGTACGATCTTTTATAGCCGAGAATAAAATAGGGCTCCGCTGTTATGGGGTACAAACCCAACAGCAAGAATTAGATAAGATATTTCTACTATGAAGGAGAATCAATCCACAATTATTGTGTCTAGTAATGCACAGCTTGTGAGTTCTCTATAGCCGAAATAAAATAGGGCTCCGCTGTTATGGGGTACAAACCCAACAGCAAGAATTAAATAAGGATATTTCTACTATGAAGGAGAATCAATTCACAATTATTGTGTCTAGTAATGCACAGCTTGTGAGTTCTCTATAGCCGAAATAAAATAGGGCTCCGCTGTTATGGGGTACAAACCCAACAGCAAGAATTAAATAAAGATATTTCTACTATGAAGGAGAATCAATTCACAATTATTGTGTCTAGTAATGCACAGCTTGTGAGTTCTCTATAGCCGAAATAAAATAGGGCTCCGCTGTTATGGGGTACAAACCCAACAGCAAGAATTAAATAAAGATATTTCTACTATGAAGGAGAATCAATTCACAATTATTGTGTCTAGTAATGCACAGCTTGTGAGTTCTCTATAGCCGAAATAAAATAGGGCTCCGCTGTTATGGGGTACAAACCCAACAGCAAGAATTAAATGAAATAGAATCTCTACTATTATAAAGAATCGCACCCAGGTCAGGTCGCAGTGTACGATCTTTTATAGCCGAGAATAAAATAGGGCTCCGCTGTTATGGGATATAAATCCAACAGCAGAAAATAACGAATTTTTATATTCGTTAACCCTAAATAAATAACCTTTTCAGGATCTCACCTTTCAGGAAACTTCAAGTTCTTGCTTCTCTGAAAGCTGGAGCTCGACTGAATGTTCCGTCGCGCTGCATCTCCTTTTATACTCGTCGGTTGCTATCAAAATTGTTTGTTATACAGGAGGGTCAGGAAAGATTGGATTTCTACATGAATTTGTCAGAAATGACGTTTTGTCAAAAGGTTAACAGATTAGGTTACATTTTCCTTACGAGGAAAAAGAAAACTATAAACGAATTATTAATCGTCAGAAGTGACATTGTGTAAAAAGGTTAACAGATTATGTTACGTGTTCCTTACGAGGAAAAAGAAAATTATGAACGAATACGAATAGAAAATAAAAGATTTGGGAGTATCGTTACAGTAGTTACTCTCATAATATAACAAAGGGAACTTTATAATAATAATTATAATAATAATCCGTAATTATTATCATAAAATTATTAAACTTTAAAAATATTAAAAAATTTTGGAGCTGAAATGAACGGCGCTAAAAAGGGCAACGCTGAAACGTCCTGGTGGTGAAACGGCGGCGCAGAAACGGCAGTGCTGAAAAGGCTGCGCTGAATAGTCCCATTCCCAAACCCACATACTTCTAGTCGAAAAACAGCCCCAATGTTCGATGTTTGCCACTGATCGATTATTCGAACATTACAAGAAAATAAAATGTATCCCTATAAAATGATACCTACTCATGAGCTCATGGACAACAATTTTAATAGGAGAACGTATTTTTGTGAACAAATGATGGCATTGTTTGATAACAATGTGATCCAATTAGAACATGTTTTGTTTTCTGTTGAGTGCACCTTTACACTTCACGGTCATGCAAATCGTCAGAATTGCCGCTATTGGTCTAGAGAAAATCCTCACTGGATGAGAGAAGAACATACGCAATATCCTGAAAAGGTTAATGTTTGGGCAGGAATTGTTGGAGATCATATCATAGGTGCCTTTTTCATTAATGGCAATTTAAATGGCGATAATTATTTAGCACTGCTCCAAAATAATGTCTTGCCAACATTGACAAAATTATATCCTGATCCAGCAGTACCTCAATATATATATATAGAATATATATATATAGAATATTTCCAAATCGGTGGATAGGGAGGCGTGGATCCATGGAATGGCCAGCACGATCCCCTGATCTGACGCCATTAGACTTTTTCTCATGGGGTTTTCTCAAAAATATTGTATACAAAACTAAACCACTTGACTCAGCTGACTTAAGAAGACGAATAACGCTTGCGATTAGATCGTTTACGCCTGAGATGTTCAGTAACGTTAGAAGAAATTTCTATTTACGATTAGGATGTTGCCAAAACGTTCGCGGCGAGCATTTTCAACATCTCCTACATTAATGTTTTTTTTTGTTTTCTACATTATCAAGAAATAAACAGTATTACTTATTAGTTTTTTAGTGTGTTGTTAATTTTTGCAATAAATTTGAAAACACTTAATATTTCCGAAACAGTTAAAGATAGGTATAGGATATTGTACATAAAATATGTCTAAAATGTCCGAAGAATCCATAAATTGAATAATATATAGGGTGTTGCATTTAAAATAAGAAAGTTAGTATTGGCCACTGTTACATGACACACCCTGTATAAAAAGTTTTTATTGAAAAAAATGTATACTAGTTTGACCGTGGCCAATAACACTTAAACAAACATCAAATTGTGCTTCTTTATCGTAGTAACTTGCTGGGTAAGGTTTTTTAAAATTATTTTGAACAGATTCAGTTTTTCTAAAATTTGACATTATTCTTGAAACGGTGTTATGCTGCAAATTTCTTTCTGGATGCCTCTCATTAAAAATGTCAGATACTTGCCGGTGAGGCATATTTTCTCTATAAATTAAGACAATTTCTATTTTTTCTTGAATGGACAACATTGGTGATAACAGTGAAAACCATAACTTGCGAGAATATTCCAATATATGACATTTCTTTTATTTATCGGCACTCTAATTCCTTCTTTTTTTCCATAGCCTACTTATAAAATTCGAAATTGCCTTGATATTTTATTGTGGATAACAAGAAAATGCGTTTAAATTGTGAACTAATCTGATATCTGCGAATTTTATTATAAGTTTTTTTAACTTTGTACGTGTATTTACTATCAGAAAAAATGGAACATCTGACGTCTATCAGTTAAAATTGTTAAATTATTATAACTTTGCACCACCCGTGTCAAATTTTTTTGCCTCTAATTTTATATTTCGAAAAAAATGGCATTCTAGTAAAAAAGTAAGCATACAAACTAAATAAAATAATGAGTATGTTTTAAGCAAATAGTTTAATATCCATTAAGTCAACTTACATTATAAGAAAAAAATGAAAGTTCGAAAAAATGGCAAAAAATTTAACCTTGCGCTAGACATCTGAAACTTGGTACATAGGCCTAAAATTATACTAGGAACAACTTTGCCTAATAACAATTTTTGAAATTTGGTTAAACAATGCCATTTTTCAGCATTTTTTGATAAAAATGTCATTTTCCTTAAGATAATCCGATTGAAATATGTAAGGAAACTCTAATATTTCTGTACTTTCAATATCATGCTTAACAGAGTATTTGATTTTAACACTGTAAAATTTTTTGACCCTGACTTTACAATACTTTGAAGTCTAATTTTTTTTTTCTGATTCGAGGATCTATTTAAATGATACATGACAGTTACATTCAGAAAGGTGAAAGGTTCCTATATCGGCCAAATCTTTTTTCAAGGGTATCTGTTTGAAATTTACCAGCTAAAATGTATTTTATTTCAAAATGGATAAATGAGTATTCTTTAATTTCTATTAGAACTGTGGTACTGGTACCTACTACGTTTAATAGCATCATAAGTGCCCCAAGTTAAACTCACCCCCTCTGAATCGTTATGCCATATATCAAGCCAAGTCACAAATTTCTTTAGCTAGTTTACCTTCAAATCATTTTTCAATTATATTGGGGTAGTTCAATCGTCCCTTTTTAAACCTTGCCGTACGTAAATAATTTTGCCAGTTAAACAAACATTGGAACTAACCTTAAGATTTTCCTATAATGATAACATTGATAACTCGGGAAAATAACAAACAAGGTATGCGTCAAGACTTGTCAATGCACTTCACAACATCACAATCACAAGCACAAGAACCACTTTCTATTTATTTGTTCGTCTGAGAGAACCACAGAACTCAAAAATTTAACAAGAACACAAACAAAAATAGCGAATCATCGGTCTACCTGCAACGTTGCCAGACTTTGTCCTTCATAGCTTGGAAGTAAAGGAAGCTGTGCAATAACCGAATGGTGACAATTGAATATATAATTTTTAGTCTATTTTGAAGCAAAAACGATTGCCGTTATTAATTATATAATTAATATTAACTAACCTGAACTAACCTCAATAATAATAAAAAGTTCCATATGGTGCGGAGTTTAATGGTGACACTGTATGTCCATATGAACTTTCGTTCTAAAATGATGTGAGGAATCAAATCCCAGATTTTCTTCATGAACTTGAGGATCACCCTGTGTAATAAATTTTCAGTCGGCTCTCATATTATTTTCAAATACCACAAAAACCAAAATATACACACTCGATAATGAACCGCAAACATTTTCAATCAAAAAAAACTTTTCAAAAACATTGTCGCTTTGAATACTGATTCAATACCCGTTTAATAAATGGAGCAAACGTGATTTTCGGATATTTTTATTTGAACTGGGTATTTTCCACATTTACCAGTTTTTATGCTGGAAAAGGCCTCTGTGAAGATATTTGCTTGGCATGGAAATTTCGCTCGTTATTTTAATAAATTACTTCATACAGCGACGCGGCTTAGTTTTTAAAGTATTTTTGGGGTGTATCGCTAATATAATTATCTCAAAAACTATTGCACAAGTAAGGACAGGGTCACAAAATACATTTAAGCTGTATTCTCATTTTTATTGATAGTTAGTTTATAAATTTCGTTTATCATTTCCGGTTTTCTGTTGCAAAGTATTTAAATTCGTGTTTTAATAGCCAAATAATTTATTAGAGTGTTTTATTGCCGTTTTATTGGCGGTAAAACTTAAAAGAAACAGAAGAACGCAGTAAAATTTTTCATACTTGGGAATTTATGGCCATACATAAAAATCAGGTACTAAAAGGCACACATTTTACAATAAAAACTCAAGTTTAAACCATTAACTGGAAATTTCGTAAATTAAATTTCAATAAACTATGTAGTCAATTAAAATATCAAGCAGTTACGAGCGGCCCTGGCTTGATGTGTGACCTGTACGTGAACGTACGTCACATTTTAAATCGCAAATAAGTATTTTGCATTTTTTACATAATTCTGATCTGCATGATAAGCAGTCATTGCAGTGGATACCGCAATGCCAACGCAGTGCTAGTTCCCGCAGGAGTTCAAAAAAAAGTATTTGCATATTCAAATTATGAGCGAATTGTTTCATTTTGGCGCATTGAAAAAAGGGGTTGACCATGTTTTAGCGGTTTGTTTTTTGCTTGGATATTGGTAAAATACCAGATTTCCGCAGATATAATCATTAATTAGGCAAAAGCCTACAATCATATAACACTCTAATTATTTCATTGAAAACAACAAACTAATTGTAAAAGACGCCGCAATATTGGCCACCATCTTAGATTTACTCTTGAAATTTATAAAATGCATTTATTGCTCCTATTAACTTCAAATATAATAGTATACCAAATAGGAAGTTTTATGAGGGAGGAATCATGTAAATAATCAATCTAATTTTGTTTCTATTATGTTGCATTTATTACAAAACGTTAATAATGACGCTAGCTAAGTTATGAACATTTAAGTGTTTAAAGAAACTTTTTTAAACTCGTGTAATGAAATAAGGGTCTTTTAGGCACGCGACGTCAGAGTGACTAAAAGACATTGTTTTGTAACGAATGGTATGCAATATTTTTTCTACGGGAGTTATATAATTAAAAATTTAATTTATTTTACCAAACATTTTATTACCTGTGTTTCATTAACACCTTTCATGTCAAAAAAATTGACCCTTGTCAAAAAAATTTTCGAAAGAATTTTCTTGTCAAAAACTGCGGCAAATATTAAGTAAAAAGTGAGTGATTTAGAAGACTCAGACATTGAAAATGCCGCAAATGAGGCAATGGTGAACCGTGTTCCCCAAAAATCAAGGAGTTTGTATGAGGGCACATACGAAAAATTCAATAACTGGTGTGAAGAAAAAAAGGTAAAAAACTTATCAGAAATATTCATAATTCATGGCTAATATTTTCGATGTACGAGTTTTTATAACAATAAAGCACACATTTCAAAATGACAACTTTATTTGACAGTCATCTTTTACCTTGACTGGTGCCCGCAAATACGGGGCCATAAAAAGGAGAAATAGTTAAAAAGAAATCGGCGATAACCCGTAAACGGGCTCATCAAAAATATCTAAAGTTATTCTTTTGAATGTGGGTTTTAGTGCTCTTTAATAAACCTAAATAGAATTTTTCTCTAAAATAATTAGGGAAGCCAATAATTGACCCCATTTAAAATTACATGGGATTTCCTATGTCCCGCTCGACGATGCAACACCCGGTATATGATTTATTTTTTATGATCTTCGTTAGACCTTTGTATTCTCAAATAACTATGATGTGGTGTCGCACCCTAAAATAGCTCGAATAAAAAGTAAGGCGTTACAGAAATTTAATCTCAATGACGACTTTATAGTTTAAATGTTCCATTGTCGGATGTTGGTTGCCCTACGGCTTTATTCTGGCTTAAAGATTACATTTGTATTCTCCATTTTAACAAAGAAACAGAGGAGTATTAGGGCATCAGTGTTGTCTGCAATGACAACAACATCTCTTTGTTCAGACGCGTCAACTGCTGTCTGAGTGATCAGAGAGTCTGCATCTCCAGGTGCATGTTTATTGTCTGCCATCCAATACATTTAAAGCTTTTACTAACCATCATCAAAAAACGCTGCTTATACGTTTTGTTAGAAAGAAAAATATTCTTTTTCATTGTCATTTTCATGTCTGCAGCAAATGAAGCGCTAGGGGTGCTTTCACCTTGACTCCTTCTAATGTGATGGAATAACCATCGAAATATTCATTAAACATAATCATAACCGATTTTTCATACCTTTCAAGAACGTAGTTTTATAGCTATTACAAATGTCTCAGACCTGCATACCATTCGACCATGATAATCGATGCAGTGAAGTACCTCCATCGAGTACATAGAGTGGATCAAAAAGTGGTGTTTCTGCTACCGCAGCTATCTGACATTTCCGCACATTGTCCAACATTGGCAAGATCGGATTTCTTTGGTTTCCTTAACCAGTCTCTTGTCTGTCTGGTTTGTGAAACTTCTTTGTGTTGTTTACTTGAATTATACCTGATGGTAGTAAACTTTTGCATGGAATCATGGATTTAACCCATACTTGTCACTATGCTTCTGTTATTCCTCTTCCGTCTGTTTAATGATCGCTACTTCTCCTTGATACGTGATACCTATTTTACTATCTATATATAGTAATATGAGACGTGACTCTTCATCCAAACATTGATCATTCACACCTCCATCTGACATCACTTTATTGTATACTTCTGCTGGCAATAGGATTGACTAAAATGTTTTTAAGTGGCCCAATATAACGTTCGTACTTCAAAGCTTTAGATTTTTCTATATTGTTAAGGATATTATTCCAAGTCTAAAAATCCTTACTTTATTTCTTTACAATTAGCTTGATGTTTAACCTATTGTTCAACCAAAATGACTAGTCTAAAATGATAGGTAATTATACGAGTGCTAAAATTCCACCGTAAATTAAGCACATCCCAATTAATATCCGATAATTCGTGCTGAAAATTCACGATATTATCTAAAAACGAAAAATTTTGTGGCTGCTTTTTTACCCTCATTGATTACTTTATTACCTTCATCAATACTAGTTCTGTCACCTTAAAAGGATTTAACGTATTATCCCGCCCTTCATGAGGAAGATAATTAATAGCATGCAAGTTCTATAAAGCATCACTTTAGCTCACGCCGCGGTTTGCGGGGCAAGCGAGCTAATAGCTTTATAAAACATGCACTTTATACTATTTTTTCAATTTTGCATTTTATTTAAATAAAAAATCCATATTTAAAAAGAAAATATGCCTAAAAAATCTTGTAAGTTTTTATACCTAAATTTTATGTTGGTAATACCATGAAATCCCGTCAACAAATAATTCTATTAACCCATTTTATCCAACCAAGCATAAATGATTGAAAAAGATTTTCATAACATGGAGCATTGTTAAATTTTTTTGCGTTTCATATGAAATTTAAATAGAGAAAAATACGAAATTTAGTACAACTGCATTGAAACAACGTCTCTGGGAATTAATAGTCAACAATGCAGCAAACATATTCATTTAAATGCATTTATATATATAAAGGTCGCATGAGAAGCCTGCTGCACTATATAAATGAAATTTGATACATATACATTTGTTTAGCAATGAACGAAGAAACATCCTGTTACAATTAAAACACCAAAGCGACGGACTTTGTACGCATATATTTCATGTAAAAAACTAAAATTTAAGAATTTTAAATAATCAGTTATTCAACTTAACCCTAGAAGAAGCATTCAGACATAACCAATGGCAATGGAAAGACCAAAGTAGAGTAATTAAAGACAGATTAAAGACAGCAGACTCATAAACTTATGTTTTGTCGATAATGTAGTTCTCATTGCAAAGAACTAAGGAAATGCTGGTTGAAGTGGGCGAACATCTAAATAAAATTGAACTACAAATGAATTTATGTGCAAAGAAGATCCCAAACATCTAATTTTTAAAGAGCAGCTATCTGGAAACGTAGACAACTACACACATTGAAATGGAAAATAAGACTGCTGCGCTGATGTAGAACAAAACTGGTGGGGGAAAACATTCAAAACAAAAAAAAAACATTCTTGAAGGAGAGAAATTCCAATAAATGTGTCCAAAGTATAACCAAAGTCGACAGCAACTAGCCTTTTATCAGGGCTCCTTGGTGTGATTGATATTGAAGCTTCAGTTTACTGTTTGCCAGTTTTGGTAATTACAACTTCTGGTTCAGTTTTTTTTTCCATCGAAACGCGTTCAACATCACGGAGAAAATATCTAATTAACTCTCTTTTTTGTTAAATACATCCATAAATTTCAAGATATAAATTTATGTCTGAAACAGCTTACTCCCAACCGCCCAGCGTGGCGATTACTTCTAATTGGTTTTTAAAATTATTTTTGGTTGTTTGTTTTGCATTCTCGGAGATAAAATGTTGTTTTGAGATATAATTGAAGGTAGTTTTAGAGGGTTTATGTTCCTAGCATTGTACGCTGGAATCGTAATTAGTAAAAATAAAACCTTTAGGGTTGACCTACATACAAAACGGCTACAAACTATAATTTATTCATTTTATTGATTTAAAAGTGATATTTTTTAAGGTTTTTTTTTTTATTAACTTGGACTAGAACTAACCTTTTCATATAAGCACCTCTTCCAATAAATTTTTCGATCTGGTAAGGAATCCTAAAATTTTTGCAATTGATTTACTGAAGTATTTTTCCCAGGGGTCTTTCAATCAAGGTTAAAATTTAAATAATGTTTTTTTTATCAGTCTTTCAATCGAAACATCTTCGTCAGTTTTAACCCAGTGAGTCGATATTTGTAAAGAAAATCCAGAAATACCGCTTATTTTGGAATACAATTTTTTTCAGTTTTTGGAAATTCACCTCATTCCAAATATGCATTATCTACAACCATCGCTTAGAGAAAATTCAGAATCCGTATCAATAAACATTGTAAGGAGAAAGCAAGAGGTTCTAACCTTAGCTTGACCCTTCTAAAATCAAGTTCAACTTTTCTAGACATGTATCTACAAGTATACATAATTTTAACCCAGATACAAATACTAAATTCTTACATTTTTGCAACAAAGCCAATAAACTAGACATTCTTGACATAATGGAATTAAATAAAATAATTAAAAGTCCAAATATAGATTTTACTAATGACCAACTCATCCATAGTAGCAACTTTTTCAATGCTTTAAATCTAGGTATATTATAAATATAATTAAGTCTCTTTTGAACAAAACTTACCTCGTCTTCTAGCTCCCCTAGATATTTCCATTGTATCCAACCACTGTTCGAGGTTTTATCTCCCTCCGATAGACATTTGACACAGACAGTCGTTGACAGATGTCTCTGTTCTGTCGATCCTGAAGTACTTTAAACATCCAGTGTCGACAACTATAGATCAACTGATCCTGTGCGGATTTTGTAAACCTAATATCGAATTCCTCTAATTTTCCCATTTGATTTTAACAATAGTTTTGATTTTTAGTATTAATATCTGGTTATTCGCCTTTAAGGTCATAATTTTTTATAAATTAACCTCACTTCAACAAATCACGTTGCAGTAAATAACATCGTTGTAGTTAGCACAGGTTAAATTAAATTTTTTTTTAACCACCGACTTAAAAAAGCTTTTTTCGTTTAAAACGAAGAAGCATCATTCTTTTTCGAAAATATCTAGATGTCAGTCAATAATTATCCTTCTTTAATAAGTAAAAATTTTTTAATCTTTTTAAAAATCTAAGAAACTTTTATAAAAAACTTTTCTCCTCTGATAATGTTATAACTCAATTTTCTTTCAAATAATCTTTCATCCCTAATGGTTCTAACATAATTAAGACGACTAGTTGATACACTACATCTTTAATTTTATATTTCTTATCCTGTTAAGTTATACTCATTAATTTGAGACAAACGTATATTAACAGTTTCAATTAACTCGATGTTAGATAAGTCTCACTTAAACTTTTACATTATGTTATATACTGGTCGTTCCTAACATTGTACAGTATTTTTTAGTATCCCCTAAAGATAAACGCTTAAGCATTTAAAACATGTAGGGAACTATACTTAATATTTCCGAAACAGTTGAAGATAGGTATAGGATATTGTATATAAAATATGTCTAAAATTTTCGGAAGAATCCAAAAATTGAATAATACATTGCATTTAAATTAAGAAAGTTAGTATTTGTCACTGTTACATGACACACCCTGTATAAAAAGTTTTTATTGAAAAAAATGCGCAACTAGAAATACCAATCGACGTGTATTTGGCTGATACACACTGTATATTGGTATTTATTCTTATTAAATTGGGGAGGAAGCCTGCATTCTTTATTTACCTTACATTGACTCCACTGAATTATGGACTATTTCTTCACTTTCAAAGCTTCGACAGTTTAAAGTATTCGTGAGTTAAACCTGATCGACAACAAATCTAAAGCTGTTAAAATTAATCAATTCTTCACCTCTGAATTTGAAGCCATAATCTCGACTTGCACGAGCCGCATAACACCGATTCAAAAACAAAAACCGGAGCTGTTTAAAGCTCCGATTAACGTCTATTTAGCAACATAAAGTTAATCCACATTGACAGCGAATCTATATTAAATTCTGAATGCAGGGTTTCCCTTTCAATAACCTGGCAGCGAGAATCGCCCCCGCAGGAATGGATTGCGTTCGGGATCGTTTAATAATGTCGATGCGGGAAAAGGATGTGTAGGTAGGCTTACAGTTATCTACTAGGTTCTGAGAAGATTTGGGAGATGTTTAAGTAGGTAATTAGGAAAAAAACATTTACATGACGAAAGTCTAGTCCTTTAAAGAGAAGCACGCCCACCTCGTTTAACGATCAAACCGCCAGGAATTTTACCAATAAAAACCAACTACTTTCAATATTCTCGTAGCTATCCAATCCTTAACCATTCCTGATAAAACATGGAGCCGGTGTTAAAACGAGTTCAATGAGAATCATTAATTTAAGGGGGTGTCTTTATGAAAGCGAGTTAAACGGTTGTAAATTAATTATCTTAGGGTCGTTCGCTGGCTAATAAAACCTTATAATTTATAACTTCGGAAGAAGAGGGTGTAGGAACCTAACAATGGGGCTGATGTTGATATTTTTTGTATATCAGATGTGCCTTTTAATTGTCTGCTGAGTTGAAATATCCTACTATTATTGACTCCTCATCTTCTTTTACAATAATGTATTGCACATATTACTTTCTTTTTGCTGCCAAACCTATTTTTAACATCGCGTTTGTCTTCTACTATTTCTTCTATTCCACAGCGTATCCAGAAAAGTTCTAGACATATGGGAATTTTCTTTACGTTTAGAGGGAAGTACCCTCAATTTTTATTTTGGGGCAAATTGTTATTAGAAGACTCTAATAAGGATTACAAAACATGGTCAGATACAATTTTTTGTTGAAATATTTTAATTTACAGGGTACCATCAAAAACACGTTGAGCATTCATCACCTCTTGTTGGAAACCAATTACGTAAAAAAATAATGCGAGATTATTTCATGTTCTAAAACCAACCTATCTACCTATCAGAAATATTAAAAACATTTAATTTCCTTAGAGGAAAAATAAATTGTGAATGTGAATAATAAACAATATTTTAGCAATTAGATGATAAAAGTGATATAAAAACAGATAGTTTAAAGTGAAATATTATGTCTCCACATGCCCCCCTTCTTTTTCCATGCAAACTATAGTTCGCCTTCTAATTTCTCTTACTGTCGCCCGTATCATATTGGAAGTGATTTCTTGGACACAGTTTGTTATTACTGCTTCAAGATGGTCAATATTCTGAAAAGGTCTATGCCCATACACCATTTCTTTTAATCGGCCCCATAAAAGGGGTGTGATGTCAGGCGACCTGGCTGGCCAAGGAATATTTGAACGATTGATTATCCAACGGTGCGGAAATACTTCATTTAAATACCCAGTTAATGTGTTAGTACTATGGCATGGGGCTCCATCATGTTGATACCAAATGGTACGTCTTATATTTAGTGGCAGTTCGTCAAGAAATTGAGACAACTGGTTCCTTAAACAGTCACTTCACCACCGACAATCTTGGGAGCATACCACGCCGTTGGAAGTAAACATGACTTCATCTGTAAATAATATTTTTCTTGCAAAAAAAGGATCAACTTCACACTCGCCTTGGAACCACGCGCAAAATAGGAAACGGGATTCAAAATCTCTAGGAAGAAACCTGTGAATCTATTTTGATTTATATGGATGAAATTTATTTATTTTCAAAATATTACTAGCAGTAGACTTTTTGACGCCAACTAAAATAGTTTTTGACAATCTTCTTAAAGAAATTTTCGGGTCTTCGATAACCGCTTGCATTACATTGAATTGCTTTTCTTCTGTTGTGGACCATTTGTTGTGTTGTTCCTTAAATATATTTTCGACGGAATCAGTAGCTTTAAATTTATTCATTACGTTTGCTATAGTGGCGCTACATACTATTTTGTCAGGGTGTCAAGTATTAAATAGGAGTGCGGCTTCCCTAATAGGTTTATAGTGATCTCCGACGATAAGTACAATTTCTATTTTCTCCTGCAGCGTTAACTTTACAACCACGACGAAACTAATGTAAAACTCTTGTTAATAAGTCGAAAAATAAAAAATTATTTTTGACTAACATGTCAATATTCGTTACTATAGTATTGCACATAGTTAATTCTGTGTTTCTATATTTTTTCGCCGCCCTGTACATGATATCTTAAGTTTTGGCATGTCATTATATTTACGCATCAAGCAGAGCTTTTTATAAACAATAACTTTTTTTCGTAAAATCAACAATAAAGAAAATTCCCATATGTCTAGAGGTTCTCTGGACACGCTGTATATCTATTGCATTAAATATTAATAAATAAATTTGCCATATGTAGCAAAAAGACTTAAGACTGGCAGACTTAACCAACCAGAGTAACAAGAAGCTGGCGTAATATGATCCGGACACCATAACTAAGTCTCAGGCATGCATTTTGAAGCTTTTGAAGGCTATTCTTGTCAACCTGAAGTAGAACGGGACAGTAGACTACGTCAAAGTAACTCGATACTATAGTATAAGGGAATTACATAACCTTAGTTTCGTATCTATATCGAAAATGTCTCTGTTCATATGCAATAATTTAATTAACTTGCGTTGGGCTACATAATTTAAGTTTGCCGTAAGTTTTTATAGTAAGTGTAAAACATGGGACGAAAATCTTAGTTCAGAGTCCAAAATTAAACCAAGATTCTTACAAGTCATGCAAGGTAGTAGTGTAGTGTAAAGCAGTGTCACCCAATCCAACGCATTTGAGTTTTGGATGCCAAACTTCATGATCTATAGTCTCAAAAGCTTTACTATGGTCCATAAGAATTAAGCATTGGTTCTTATCGCTGGCTTCATAGATATCATCAGTCACTTTTAGCAAAGCTGTTGTTGTACTATGTTTACAGCGGCAACCGGGATTGAGTAGTTGGTAAGATATTATTCAAGTTTATGAAGGATTTTAATTGGTCAGCTACTACTCTTTTTAGAATCTTGGAGAGGGTTGACAGTATACTAACTGGTCTAAAGTTGGAAAGCACAGAAGGATTGGACTTCTTTGGTATAAGCACCACATTAACATCTTTCTATGAGTTCGAAAACATACTCCTAGGGAGGCATTCATTAATTATAAAAGTCAAATGATTGTTTAAGAGTGGAAGTTTAATTTTTTCAACGGTTTCTGTGGAAATTTCAGAAAAATTAAATTTGTCGTATAGGCCAAATGATTTGCCGATTATTTATCATTAAAAAAGTGTAGTGTGTCCTGTAGCGAAATGTAATCCTCCTGTGGACTATAAAGACTTCAGACCCATTAGCCTGTTGCCAATTTTAAGTAAAATTTTAGAAAAAGTAGTACATATGCAACTTGCTGAATATATCAACTTCCATAACATAATGCCTAATAATCAATCAATATGGGAGCGACAGAGGAGAGAAAGGCAAATGTGCTTGTTTTGTTGGATCTGTCAAAAGCGTTTGATTCTGTGAATCATGAATTTTTGATCGCAAAGTTGAAATAATTTGGCCTGAATAATATTCCGCTGCAATTTTTTGACGCATACTTAAATAATCGATCTCAGAGTGTTAGGCTTGGTAATGGTATGTCAGGATTTCAGTTCGTCAGCTCCGGAGTTCCACAAGGCCTTGTATATCCAGGTTAGCAATGTATATATTCACTCATACACCTACGATACTCAGGTTTACTTTAGTTTTAAGCCTGATGATACCGACATTGCCAGTATTAACCTAAATCAAAGTTTGGACCGAATAAGTAAATTTTGTCAGTGTTACAATCTTATGCTTAAGTCACAGAAGACTGAATTAATGTTGTTTTGTCCTAAAAAAGATTATAACCCTCTCATCGCCGACCTCAACTCTTGATAATCAAAAATTAGTTTTTGTTAGAAACGCCGGAAATTTGGGGGTCGTGTTTGATAGCGAATTAAGGTTCAATGATCATGTTATTGGGTTGTTTAGAAGGGCATACTTAGCATTTAAAAAACTCTACACTAATAAATATATACTAAACTTTAAAACACGAAAAATGTGAGCATATTCTTTTGCCTTTATTTTATTGTGGCCTAATACTTTATTACCCAGGCTTGGACAAGGTTATGAAAAAAAGACTTCAAATTTTACAAAATAATTGTATCAGATTTATATACGGTCTTAGAAAGTATGATCACATTGGATTGTACTGTCGAAATTGAAAATGGCTTAACATGGAGAATACATTTAAATATCATCTTATTAGTTTTACCCCCAGGGTGCTTATATTGGATGCTCCTCTTTACTTGCGTCATAAATTGTCCTTTAGAATAGGACAGCAGCAGAGAACACTTCGTAATAGTAAGTTAACCCTGACTTTACACCGTCATGAAACTGCGTTTTTTCGAAAAAGCTTTTCTTACAATGCTGTACATTATTATAATTCTTTGGGCACTAATTTGAGGGAGTGTTGTGTGAAAGCTTTTAAAAAGTGAGCTAAACAGTAATTCGTTAATAATAATGTCAAAAGTAACTACGCCTATAATTATTTATTCCTATCTAGTATGTTTTCTTATTTTGTCATTGAACTTATATTATATTATTTTGTTATATATTATCTATATTTATTTATATATATATATATAAATATTCTATCGGTTTTTGGATCTTTCTAAATGTGTATTTGTGAAACGCCCTTTTCTCTACCGGCGCTAACCTGATTTCTCAAATTTTTATTAACGATCCATGAAGTTTCGGCTTTATTACACTTATATTTTGAAAATGCTTTATCCCTTAGTTTTATCTTAAACTGCAAGTTTGGCGTTAACCAAGGGGCGAGGGGTTTGGTAATTTTTGAAGTTTTATATGGAAAATGAATGTTAAATAGGTTCGAAATATTGTCGAGCTCTGTGTTCGGGGTGCGACTACGGGCGTAAACCTAGAATCGAAAAGAGAAACTACGATTTAAAAAACAGACAATAAATTTATTTAGTATATATGTGCTAAATCATGTGTCTTTTATTTTATAATAAATGTAATAATTCTTGAATCAAATTGAAACAGAATTTGTATCCATATAACATTAAAATAGTTTGTCAGATGCATATGTTTACAAATACTTATCGTGGGCTAAATAATAATTTTTACTTACAATAAAATAACTATCTTCTTGCCCTTCATAGCACACCATGTATCACAAAGAAAACTCTCGTTACCCCGGCGACCGAACTCGCCACTCCTCGACGTCGAATCCCCTTTTTCCCTTTTCGGAAAAACTGACTTGACTTCAAGCGTCGGTCAAGTGCCTTGATTTCCGCTGACCTGATGAGTCGGCATCAGTCGCATGTTTTTTAAATTATTGATTTCGCCTAGGTAAGATATAATACTACATAGATTCCATTTTCAAGTTTGTTTATTAAATCGACTACGGGATTTAATTTACAGGTTGAATGACTTTATTTTATTCAACAGGTGCAATGAACAATTTTACTTGAATATGGAAGTATGGAATACTATTACTTAATTATTGCTCTTGTGACAATATTTCTTTCCTGCAGCCACCTATGTCTTATTTAAACGATAATCCCTGAATTTTAGCTATATTTTTTTTTGTTTCGGCCCACTTTACATCCCACATACCATTAGAAGATTTTCCTGAAATTAAATATGCAACAAAATACCAAGGCATAATTTATAAACTGCCCAAAATGTAGAAAGTCTGCCTTTGGTAAATAAGTATCAGAATTTATGAGTTAAAGGACCATCTAAGCAATATTTATGACGACATATTTCACTGGTTAATAGCACATTACTCAGATAAGGTGCTCAGGCATTGGAAAGTTTTCTTGTTTCGAGGAGAAATCTTAACAGTTGTAAGAAAATCGAAAATTGTGTATAGCAAGGCATGAATCTAATTCAAATAAAATCACGCTGGTAGTTGAAAAATATGCGTCCCTTATTTCTTGTCCTTGACATTGAGAGTGCGGGGCGCACTTAAAATTACTTGTCTGGGGAGGTACAGTTTCGTACAGATATGCTAAAAGCATATTGTAACTTAATGAGCCAGCACCCAATATTAGAGTGTATTGACTAATCTACAAAGAAAAGGAATGATAATATAAATTGTTCTCCTAGAGATGTTTTAATTTAAAGTTTATCCATGGAAAATAATTAACTACATAAGCGAAACGAAAAACAAAAACTGCGAGACAAAAAAGATTCCTGAAAGTTTTCTTATACCGTCCGGATAAACTTTCCTTATCGATCAACGAAGTTTTTAAAAGTTTCGAGGCTGTTTCATAGCGCAAGGGGGATTTCTTGATAAGGCGGTAGCCCTTAAGGGTGTCTTAGTTTTAACATAATCTAATTTTTCATTACATTTCATTCATTTTCATTCCGCCAACGAGTATAATCTTTGAAGTGCTCGTTTGCTTCGCACAAGCACTGTTCGCAGAGCGCCATAGAGAAATCGTCTCGCAGTGCCTGTTGCGGAAGAAACGCAGTTAAAAAAATATTTGAAATTACGAAACTTTTTTTAAATCTGTATTGTTGGTTTCGTATACAGTGCGTCCATAAAGTCTTGCACAAACTGGTTTAAATTCAGAGATTTATTTTTTTTTAGACCTCGAACAAGTCAATAAGTATTTTTTAATTGATTTGTGATGGAATACACGCTTGGTGAAATGGATATTCCTTGGTAGAGGAAATAAAAGTCTTACTTGTTATATTTCACAATTAAATTCAGTTTCCTGACACGTGTTTGAACCCTTTCGGATCATTATCAAAGGAGTACAAGACAATACTAAATTCTACATCTAGTTACAAAGTTAATATACAAGGAATAGTAATGGTAAAGATGTCAACATGTCATTAAAATAAAATAAAATTAGGGAGATGAAGTAAATTGACAGACCATTGGCCAAAGGTACGACTAAGTTACGTGTGTAATTATAGAGGTATTTACATCTAAGTAATAAAATTAAGAAAATGATATTGTTTATATAAGTATGGGTTTTTTCGTTCATAATTATTGACAGTGTTTATTGTATATTTATCCTAAGTTATTAGACTATTAAGTATTAGATTGGCACCTGAAGGTATTTCAATTTGATTATTAACAACATTACATCGATTTTTTAAGGCTTTTTTGATTGCTAATGTTTCTAATAGGTTGAATTTTCTACCCTTGTGTTGAGTATATATTGGTTTTATTTTGTTGGATATTGAGTGGTTATTTATTATACAGTAGTCCGCTAGTCCTGTTGTATTTTGTTTTTTTAAAATGCATGTTTTATGTTCTTCAAGCCTAGTATTAAAGTTTCTAATTGTTTGACCTATATAGATTGCATCACATCACAGTCATCACATTGTATTTGGTAGACCCCGCTATGTGTTAATTTGTCTTTATTTTCAATTTTTGAATTAGCTATGTATTTAGCTAGGTTATTTTTATTGACTTGTATGGGGATAAGTTAATGGTTTTTGAGTTTTTTAGAGATTTTTTGACTTGTGTGACCTGTATATCTGATTGAACTGTATTTCGCGTTTGATGGAAGGGGACGTCCTCAGTAGAGTAGTTTTTGTGTTTTTTGTCTGAGTGTTTCTTTAGTATTTTGTTTATGAGTGTTGTTGGATAGCCGTTGTTTAAGGCTATAGTTTGTATTATGTCTGATTCTTTATTATATGAAGTTTCTGAAAGTGGGATGTTGACTGATCTATGGATTATGCTATTGAACGCAACTAGTTTGGTTTGTTGGGGATGTTTTGAGTCTGCTGGTATAACTATCAGTTGCCGTTGGTTTATAATATAACAAGTAAGACTTTAATTTCCTATACCATAAAGTATTTTTTAAGGTAAAGCGCTGGTAAACTCTACGCCAGCTAAGTATTTAATGGCGGCCGACGCCATATTTTAAACATATTTGCCAATGTGTCATTTGAAAGTTTTTCTTGGTTAAGAATATCTTAAATCAAGTTAACCGCAATATATTCTGTTTTGCACCAACTAGATCTCAACAAATAATACAATAAAAAAGACATAGCTTCAATGTCGTTCACCCTAAGAGAATAATATTTTAAATTACTATTGTGTTGTTCCCTTTTATTAATAATAATGCAAAATGTATGATAATACACGAAGGTTTTATAAGTATACCCATAGACATCGTAACTATTAGACCGAACAATAACAAATAAACGTGTTGTCATCATTGTATTCCAGTGTAAAGTAAATCAACATTCAAGCTGCTCCCTTCCACTCGGTTTGCCAGACTTACGCCACAGAAAACGTAGTTTTCTGTGCTTACTCTGTTAAAAGTATTAACTTCTATGATTTACTAGAATAACATGATGTGGGAAATATATAACATTACCTATAACCTTGTAAAAAGTCTTTTCGTGGTCAGCCGCATCGACCCGGCAATACTCGGCATAGCGGATGTTCCATTTCATTTGTAACAGCGTTTTTCTGTGGGTTTTCCTGGAGTTTTGTCAACCTAACCTTTACTGTTCTGTGGTTTTGTCGCATGCATATGTAAAGTCAGCGTAATCCCCACTCCCGACCCCACCTAGCTCCTCACAGCGTCTCGCCATCAAACGATTTTGGCATCACAATTTTATAGCATTTATGAATGGCGTGTCGGATCTATAGTTACGATGCCTATGAGTATACCTACCTATTGCATATAGCCTTCTTGGAGATCCTTTTTGAATTCATTCTGAAAACTCTGTCGTCGCTAAATGTCTCCTTCTTTCTCAAACATTAACCATTAGTAATACAGTTAGATTGAGGTTAGGAATAAGCTAAGAAAACTTTAAGGGCTCGAAAACGGCAACTTATATTGAAGAAATCTTTAGCGATGTTAAGTCTTTTTTAAATAATGGGGCAAGACAATTTCACTGCGATGCTGATTTTATTACAACCCATTGAAAATAAATCAGATGTCATTATTTTGTGTTATTGAAACGTTAAGGTTATTTTGTAAAATTATTAGCGATATTAATTACGGAGGGAGAGAGTGAATTACCATTTCAATGATTATTGGATATGGAGATCGATTTTGTACGCACGAAGAGGTTTATGATTTATTTAATGCTACTCATCAAGAGCATCAGATAGATTAGGCCAACAAAAAGCGTCACAATTACACAAATAGATAGAAGGATGACGTCGAAGCTGGGTCCATCATAAATGTACCATATGTCAAAGCAATCTTCGAAAATATTTGAAGATTAGGATAACAACAACATTTTAACAGTTTTTAGCTCCAAAGATTTCTTAAGAAGCCATCTTATGAAGACAAAGCCTACAAGTCAAAAGAACATGAACAATTATTGCGAATGCGGACAATTCTATGTTGGTTAGTTCAGGTTAGGAACATCGAAGTTCTATCTATATTTAGACAAACTGTGAGTTGCATTGATAAAAAGGATCAGTTAAAGGTAAACTGAGGAATGTAAGACCACGAATTAATGTAGAAGCTAAGACAATTAATGTATTATTTTCGGCCATATTTTACATATAAATGTACAAAGTATGACTGATTAATATAACATGGGAAAATCGACTGTCTTCAGTATTTTAAAAGTTGCAAAATACCATCCATATGAAGTCAAATTGGTCCATAAATTAGTTATAGATAATTTAGACCGCAGGACTGAGTTTTGTGAGAACACGATGGCAAAATGCTATGAAAATCTGAACTTCTTCAAAAATATCACTTTTTCAGATTATGTTTTAGTCTAGTTTTACCTTCATTTGAAATAAATCAGTATCGTTGCAAAAATTGATAATTGTTGCCATACCTTCAAATTTAATTTTCTATTTCGGAAAGCGCTATTTCTGGAGGTTTGGTTTGTTATACAAGAAGTTTTAAGTTTCTATTATAGAATTTAATTCCTAAATCCTAGGTGATGTCATACCTTTTACCTTAGGCATCCTATATGCCAACGTTTTACTTCTTAAAAATGCGCAACTAAAATTGAAATTGACGTGTTCGAGCGTTTAAAGAAAAACAACAAATCCCTGATTTTTAAATCAATTTGTGAAAGACTTCATAGACGCACTGTATATAATTATTATATTGCTCCAGAAAACTCTACAGATAGCCCTTAAAGTCGACTTCGGGTTTAAATGGTTTTAAAGTCAGCGGGCATTAAAGATTTTTTAAATAAGAGTTCGACAGCCAGTAGAAACTGTAACCCCATTTATTTTACCTACTTTCCATCAAATATTGATCGATAAAAAAAATCCAATTCATACTCAATGTTTCCATCGAACACGAAAGCACACAAAAAAATATCATAAGGGCGGAAACCATTGGTTTCACGCCCCTTTAATAAAAAAAATAAATAATCTTTCAGTGAAAAGCACTCTTACTATTCTTGCGAGAATTACATTTATTGAACACAATGTCGTCTTAATGGGATCTCATCAAGCTTGTAGCGGCAATTTACAAAAATGGCCTTTAACGGCTCAAAGACACGCAGCGGCTCTTTATTTTTCGAGGATTCCGAAACGGCGTCGTCTCTTCCCTTCGTCGGAAGGAGCAAACATTTTTCGTTTAATGGGCTCTTAATTAGGTTTTCCTCTGATTGAGTTTTTTTTTCTTAATTTCTGTTGGATTGTGGTTCCAAGCGGGGAGCAGAAACCTGCTGATAGGGGCATTGCAGCTCTTTTTTTGGGTTTTGGGTATGTTTCCTTCAAGTGCATAAGTCTTTTAGTACAGGTTTGTCAGGGCTCATTTTCTTCTACTCTGATGGCATCTATTGGGTTGTACCTATAAAAAGACTAATTGAGAGCTTTCATAACTTTTTATGAATAATGTACCAGTATCAAAGTATCTGGAACCAGTACAGTACCAGGTTGCTTTGCATAGGGTGTCAATATTAAGGTATTTTCCGAAAAAATAGCAGCCATTTCCTAGTAAATTTATTTGATGATAACACTATCTTGATATGTTTGTTTTTTACTCGACCCTTACCTCAAGCACTGCCAAAATAGCTTTGTCTCGAACATCGGAAGTAGTTGAGAGCATTATTTAAGCATTAAAACCCTTTACCCATCCGTAAGCGATACATAAGCCACTTTCGCGTCCTTATCAAGAAATACGAAGGCTTCCTACATGCGAAATTACCATAAACACGTTTGGATGTAAATAGGAAAGCAACAAGATTCCATAATTTAACAGCTAGAGTGAAGTAAATATAAATATTACATGTCGGGAATCAGGTGAAGTTTAGCTTCGCCTTTGGAACGATATTAATCTTAATATGTCCCAACGAAGTAAACTATCTACACTAGTGGAGGCTTCTCGACTACTCGTTTTCTTCTAGAAAAACTTGTTGTGTGTCTAAATAATTTCAGTATAATATAAAGATTAGAAATAATATTCTATAACTATTTCCATAAACCTTAAATATATATACAAAATAAGTCATAAAATAACAAGGAAAGTTAAAGCAGTTCAATAATGGAGGAAAAGGCAGGAAGAAAAACAAATATGGGAAAAATTATTAAATAGAAGAGTGGATGCTATAGACTCAGTAATATATCAATAACAAAAACATATCAAAAACTAATAACACACATACACGTACCACATAATAGCTGATACATGCTCCCAAGAGATTGGAACAACGTACCACGTCATTAATCTCTCTTATTAATTCTAAAAAATCTCTTATAGCAGATACTTCTTTCATTACATCTTAAACAACTAGGAGTAAGCGATACATTGCACGTGAATTTGTTGGTTCGATATTTTTAATTCGCGACTAAAGGCCTGTATGCACTCCACTAACATTAGCAGCTCCATCTGTACATATAACTCCACATATCTTGATATTAATCGAATTATCACAAAGCGTCATTTAAAATGTCAAGCAAATTTTCGGATGTTGTTGATGTCGTTTTATAAAGGCCGAAAAAGGTTTCATGTATATTTAGCTTTGAGTCCACGTAACGAAAGCAGAATGTGACTTGTTCATGATTGGAAATATCTGCAGTTTCATCAATGATAATTGAATAGGCCGCAGTTTCTACTAGCTTACTTTTATTTTGCGCCACACCTCTTGATGAAATTGAAGAGATGAACAATGAACAGCCCCAAATTCCTAAAATAACTTCAGCGATTGTCCAGAAATCAAGGAATGAAATATGAAAAAGTTTAAGCAAACCAAATAAATAAGAAAATCGATGCCACCTAGAGAATTAATAAAGCTCTCAAAATCCAACCCAACATATCAAGACAGCCCAATAGTCATACAGTTAGTAACAGAAATTAAGGGACACTGCGGTCATATTTGAGCTGTACAAGACACAAAATAAAATAATTTTATGAAGGACATAAGAAAGGATTTGAAGAAAGTTATAGTATAAGCTGTAGTATACCTGTCAGAAAATACATCTAATAAATAAAGACAACAACAGAGGAACTCATTAGTGAACAGAACAAGCTTAGAGAACCGTAGCAAAGAAAAATAAGTGGAAGAACTACCTAAAAAGAGGGGAACAAATATAAGGCTGTTATAAATGAAAATAAAAAATTAAAGAAGAGATAACGTCATAAGGAAAATAATGTACATAAACATAATCAAATCAGTTATTTTCCTGAAGAGTGCGGAAAATGTTTTGCGGTTATAAAGGTTATTATGACATTTCCAAGAGTGTCAAATTATAGTCATTATATGACAGTTGTATACAAAGTGGCAAAAAAGTCTCGCATAATGCCTGTAACTTTTGAGTTACCTCGTATACGAAAGAGTGACCTATATGAAAGTTGTCCAGTAAACTATTCCCCGCATTTCTACCTGCATGAATTTTTTCTGTCAGTTATGGTTTAGTTGCCATAGAGACTAACTTACTTTTCTTAAACAGAACACTCTGCATATTATTGCATATTTGGATTCTACTGGGAAAACTTTGAATTTTTTATATTTCAAATTTTCACCTGTATCATCTGTAAGCGTTTCCGAGATAATGACCGCTCAATAACGTAAAACTTCCTAATTATAATTATTCCTACCTAATACCCACCAGTTGAGTCGAGGTGTTTTCATGACAGCGACCTAAGAGGTGTCAAATTTGAGTTCCTGTTTAATTATCTGTTGTATGATTTCTAACTTATTTACACTATGGTTCATCTCAATGAGAACCAACGAGTTGAAATTTTAATAATGAGCGGTAATGAAATATGAAGAGATCGCAAGATCAGGTTTGTCAACTTTTCAATGAATTATATCCAAATAGGCCTCATATAAATCAGTCAATGGGGTGTCGAGTGGTAAAGAAATTTCGAGAAACAGGCAGTGTTAGGGAAGCCGCTAGATAAGATCGATCTAAAACAGCAACCGGGGGAGACAAAGCTTTTGATATCATGCTCTCAATACATGAAAATCCAATACAATTATCCAGGCCAATGGCAATGGATTTTAATGTGTCTCATCAGTCAGTGAAAAATTTATTTAAGCAGGAGAAGTTGCATCCCTACAAGATAAAGTTGGTGCACGAGTTAAACGAGGACGATTTTGATAGAAAAAGTTGAATTTTGTGAGCTGATGATGAAAAGATGCAATAACGATAATAACTTCGCAACAAATATCATCTTCTCGGATGAAGCTTCTTTCCATATAAATGGCATTGTTATAAGACACAATTATCGTTATTGGTCTGCTGAGAATACTTACTGGTTCCAGGAAGGTCATACTCAGAGGCCTGAGAAAGTTAATGTTTGGGCGGGTATAGTTGGTAGACATATTGTGGGACCTTTTTTCATAGATGGTAATTTAAATAGCAAAAAATGTCTGGACCTCCTCAGGAATCACATAATTCCTTCTTGCAGAATGATTTTGCCGGTTGTAAATAATGGCATAAACGAACAGGTATGGTTCCAGCATTATGCGGCAAATGTTAGACAATACGTAAGTGAACAATCTCCAGGACGTTGAATAGGCAGAAGAGGTGCTATTGACTGGCCGGCGCGATCCCCGGACATAACCCCACTCAACTTTTTTGTGGGGACACTTAAAGAAAAAAGTCTCCGTTAACCGTCCAAACTACTAAGAATCTTTAAAAATCAGAATTAGTGCTGAAATTCGGGCCATTCCAGAGGATTTCCTTTTAAACGTTGTAGACGGGTTCAGGGATCGACTGGCGCTCTGCTTAGCAGAAAATGGTGGTCATTTTAATCACCTGATCCACTGAAAACGTTTCACTTGCTTATTATTCCGATGTTGAGTTGTTCAATTTTAGGCTATTTATTTTGTTATTATTAAGCTTGAAATACAAAAAATTCATAGTTTTTCCAGTAGACTCCAAATATGCAATCATATGCAGGCTGTTTCATTTAAAAAAAGTAAGTTATTCTCTAGTCTAGTCTATAGCAACCAAACCAGAAATGACAGAAAAAATTCATGCAGGTAGAAATGTGGGGAATAATTTACTGAAGAACTTTCATAAAGGTCACTTTTTCGTACGAGGTATTTCAAAAGTTACAGGCATTATGCGCGACTTTCTTGCTCAGTATAGTACACTAACAGAACCAGCAGTTAAAACCATAAGAGAAATTGAAGACAGCTTTATGGACAAATACCGGAAGATTGGCAAATGGAGAAATAACACTACCAATAATGTAAAGCCATAGAGCAATATAACAAAACTATTTACGAGAATACTGGAATAAAGATTAACAACTAAACCAGGGCACATAGATCTCATCATTGTAGATGTTTCCGTACTGTAATCGCATTTATACTAATTATTATTGTATACCGCTTTTGCTTGACTCCTACGTAATAAATGATACGATTACTTATTTTGGACGTGAAGCTAATTAAGAAATAAGTTAATTGCGACTGAAAAAATAAACAGGTCGGCGTTTGCAGTATAGAGCGATTATGTAGTTTTAACGGGAATATTTGTGATGTGGCGCGATACAAAATGGTTTACTAATTACCTCGAGTGAACTAATTAAAGATAAACAAAGGGTGGGATTATATTATGACAAGCCGGCGGCGTAACGTAATTATGAAACGTTACTCGAAAACAATAACTACAGCATGTGAAAGTATTTAAAGTACTGGAATTGATTAGTGACGACAATTTTGCCAAGTAAAAGCCTGAGTTTCTCAGATTTTAAATAATTAAAGGTTCGCAAGTGGTGCAAATGCGCTGTTGTATCATCAAAGCGCTACGTTTGTTCGCTGTAAGAATATATTTTTTACCCAAATCCGATAAAAAAAACGAATATAGTAATTTTTTGGTACGTGCGTGTGTAACGATCGTTAAACCTCCTTGTGTCGGATTATTTACCCGGGAATTGAAGCAATTTGAATTTCTTGTCGGAAATACAAACCGTGTGTTGGACACCGAAAACGCTTTCTTAGAGTATACTTCCTACTTTTTCCGTTGAACATAAAAGACCATTATATTCTGCGATACATAGAAATGGCAGTGACAAATCAAACCCACCGAATTAAAACATACTACAGGTTCGCAAAAAAGTCGCGCATAATGCCTGTAACTTTTGAATTACCTTCTATACAAAAAAGTGACCTTTATAAAAGTTGTTCAGTAAACTATTCCCCACATTTCTACCTACATGAATTTTTTCTGATATTTCTGGTTTGGTTGCCATAGACACTAACTTACTGGAACACCCTGCATATGATTGCATATTTTGATTTTACTGGAAAAACTCTGAATTTCTCACGTAAAAGCCCTATGGGGCTCGTCTTAAAAGAAATTCACTGAATGAAGTTCAACTCGAAACTTAATAAACTTCATTTTACTTATATTTACTTAATTTGTGACTTACGATGTTGCATTTAAAGAACGTCCAAACTGAATTTTAAGCGAACCTTCGTTTGTGATTCGCGGGAAACTCGCAGGCAAAGGGTCTAAATTTGCATATCCCTACCAGATGCCGCTTGCAGAAGGGTTACTAGAGAGTCTGAGGGTATATTTGGACAATACATTAGCCGAGTATTATTAATTGTTGGTAATTAAAATGCAGACTGGGGTCAGTTCCAGTTCAGTGTCAAGCGAGTTAATTTTGGAAAAGATGCCAAGTTTTGCCATGTCTGAAAATGACGAAAGAAGATATTTTGCATATCATAAAGGCTACATGTTTTATTATATTCAGATTTTTGTCAAATATCAGAACCACAACAATTCCTTTTATATTTTAGGGATCCAATATGGGGAAAAAATACTTTCTGCAGGCGTGATGCTATCACGCGAATCAGATATTATTTAATATCCCGCTTCATATTGGAATATATTGATTCGTACACCGTGGACAATTTACTATGTCGAGTACAAAGAAGTGTGTCATAATGAAAAAAGTTGTGAGAAGCCTTTATATCCTTACTTACTGCAATTATTAAATTTGTTTTTGAAAACGTACAATTATAGTTGTTTATTATGTTTATTTATAAACATCAGTCCTCGTAAAACTTACCAAGCAGTACTTCTCTTCAAACCGATTAAGATATCAACAATTTTGTTAAATAATATTACAAGTTGATGAATTAGGGCGTGAAAAAAGGCTACAATTCTTTGTTCAACTTTGATTTATGGACTCTCGCCGTCGCGACGGCGGTTTCTAAAAAATCGTTTTATTTCGTGCTGATTATCGCGGCCATTTGTCGTGTTTATGCCTTAACGTATGTAAATACTTGCGCTTTTTGGGTTAGCCATTTTTAAGATGGATTTTTCTTGACTGGTCTCCTAATTTATTTCTTTACTGATATACAGTAAGAACGTAAATGTTGGAATAAATCTATTTAAAATTCATGCGTTTTTCTTTTTTAAAAAACGCTGGGACAAGTTCCGAAAGTGATATTTTACGGGATGAGTAGGAACTTTCCGCCTACGGCTCGTCCTGGAATCCTGCGAGTCCCGTAAAATCTCTTTTGGATCATGTTAAATACAATATTTTTCTGTAGCCGTTTTCTATGTTAAAAAGGATATCGATGGATGAACTTTATATAGACAATTACATATAACAGTCACTCTTATGAATACATTACTAATGAATATTAATTACACAATTATGACAGTTACTTATATTAATTTATTAGGGATATTTACAGAAGTGGCAGTCTTGAAATTAGGATTAGACACATCAGTAATTGTACTAGTTTTCGAGATATTAATTTCGTTACGGCCCTTTTCAATCTGTGAAGCTATGTAAATTTTGTTTCTTAAAGAATTTTCTGTGTATCGCTCTGCTTTATTGGTTGATTTCCATCCTCCGTGTCCCTTTAAGTTGGCTATACCACCACCACTTTTAGCGAGTAAATTGGCTGAGCTCCTGCGTAAACAGTGCCCGGTGTATTCTTTGGGATTCGGTAATTTAAGAAATTCAGCAATTGTGTAGGCGATTTTTCCAAAAGTGTGAATATAAATAGGTTGTATAGTACATTTTCCGTTTATATAATAAACAAATAATCTACGATGTTGTGTTTGCTTGACGTTATGACAAATATTTTCTGTATAAAGAAATATTATTTTCTCCAATGACGACAAAGGTTCTTTCCATATTCGTTTTAGAATTAGGAATTTTAATCACTAACATGGTTGTCTTTTATCTTCTATATCATCCAAATTCATTTTACAAGGCTCTTCACGACGACAAGCGCCTGCCAAACCAATTATTAATAAAACCTAAAGTTTAAAAAAAAATTAATCACAAGGAAGAAGAGGAATTAGATTTATTTATATTACCTTTGTCATTAGGTACATATTATCTCCAGCTTCTGATAAGAAGTGATTTATTTCTTCTTTATTCAATACTCTTGATTTTTTTGGTTTAAAGCCAATAGATTTTCTTTCAAGGAAAGCAATAACTTTGGGATAGCGGCTTATATCTATGTTATTTTTAATATTAATTGTGGACTTAAGCATCGAGTAATTGCTCCTAAGGCTTGATGGCTTTAAGATTTTAGATTTTTCCAATAAATATGCAAGAATCACTTGTTCATTTACAGTATGCACATTTTTATTATTGCTCCATTTTTGAAATAAATTGTAGACCAATTCATACCTCTTTCTTGACTTTACCGGCAATAATTCAAAAGTAGCCGCTTTAGCAGATTCAATAATCTCATGTGGAATCATTTCAGCCTCACTTTCACTACTGATTTCCATTTTTTCGATTTGAAAAGCGAGAAAACACACACCAATGTTACATGACAAGCGCTGTCATAATAAAATACAAAGTTCATGTTATTATCAAAGCCGCCTACATAGATACCCGAAAGTAACAAAAATCGCCCCGAAAGTAAAGAAGTCGTTTCTAAAGTAAAAAAAATCATCCCGAAAATAGCTACTTTCGGTACCATTTGTGTTAAGTGGTACTTTCGATTTAATAAATCATACCGAAAATTTTATTTTCGAGACTGCTGCAGAAAAAAGTTATTTTGAAAATCTAGTAATTTTATAGAATGGTACACTTAAGTGAAGGGAGTGAATAGAAACATTAATAATGATAAGTTATGAAGATAGATAGAGGTCCAATTAAATGGCCTGCCAGATTTCCAGATTTAATCCCTTTAGATTTGTTCTTGTGGGGTTATCTTAATTCTGAGGTATATGTAAACTGACCAAACATGCCTAAAGATTTAAGGAACAGAATACGAGGCGGAATAGAATTGATAGGACCTTACATCGTTAATAACTTTCTGCAAGGGTTTGAAGATCATCTATGGTACTGCCAGACTGTTGGTGGAGGTCATTTCTAACATTTGATAAAGTGACTTTTAGTTTCTTTTGAGTTTTCATTTCTTTTCGCTAATAAATAAGTTAAAACGCAGTTTTCTCGCAAACAGCTGAATTTAGGTATATGACACACATCATGAAATATGATTAGAACTTTATTCAGAATCCAAAGGAATATTAGAAAATAGGGGTATTTTTAAAAAAATTAATCAAACCGTCATAACGTTTTTTTTTGACAACCTGTATACATAAAATAGGATTCAAAAAATGCACAATAAAAATAAAAAATTGACGAGTCTGAACGTTTTTTCGAAACAAGAACACATGAATTTTAAATAAATTTGTTCCAACCTTTATGTTCTCACTGTATAAATATTTAAGGCATGAAAGCAGTTGATTCTTTCTGTACTGTTGGCTTCTTAAGTTAGCCTTTCTTGGCTTTTACTTCTATTTGCTGCTGAGTTTTCTTTTCGAATACTTTTTTGAAGCTTTTTTGTTTGTTCTTCTTTCATTGCTGTTTTCTTTTTTCATTCTTTCTTCTCTTGAGAGTCGTTGTTCTATTCCAGTTTTTTTATGTTAATTTTTTGATATTTTTCATGATAATTTAGCATTCAGGGTGGGAGCCAGTCTTTCGGCATTTTGTATGTGTCCTGTGGCTGTGATCTTATGTGTGAATTTGTTATTAGATTATTTGTTGATTCGTCTGTCCGTCTGTGGTAGTTCGTAATTGTCTTTGTTATGTATTGTTCAATCATTTCAATTTTCATTTCGTCATGTAGTATTCTAACTGGTACGTGTCTTTGTACGTTTAGTGCGATTCTAATTGTCCTGTTTTGTAGGATTTGTAGTTTTTTTAGTCTTGTCTTGTTTGCTGTACACCATGATGGTATTCCGTATGTTAGTACTGAGTACTGGTCTGATAATTGTCCTGGATATTGTCATTTTCGTTTTGTTTGTGATATTGCTGTTTTTACAAATTAACAGGTACACTGCACCCAATTGTCTCTGTGCCTTTGCGACTCTTTGGTCAACGTTCTCGTTCCAGGTAAGTTTCTTATCGAAGACAAGACCCAGATACTTTACTTTGTTTGACCATATAATTGGTTTATTATTAACTGTAACCCTTGTTTCAGGTAGTCAGTCTTAGCCTTGCATTCGAAAATAATATTGCCTGCGTTTTCTCCTCATTGAGCCTTAATCTCCAGGCTTCAAGCCATTTTTGCAGCACATGTACATGCTATTGCAAACTTTCGACCACTCTCCCGGGCACTCCTGAGGTAGCAGTTATTGCAGTATCGTCCGCAAACAGATATAGGTCTGTCTGATTGCTGTGCGGAATGTCTGCTGTGTAAATATTATAAAGAATCGCCGCTAGGGGTGAAAGCAGTTGATATTATTAATTGCAAATGTTTTTCTTCTCGCGGTAAATTTACGATACATTTTACTTATTCAAAAATTACTTTCTTGTACTTTATTACGTGGTAATTATACCAATGTCCAAGTCTCTTATAACAACCATAAAACTACGCCTTTTATTTCGAAATCCTTATTCAATTCGAGTTTCCCTTCAGGCACCAGCTCGGTGACCTCAAAACCCAAATTATATCTCTGACAAGTTTTGATTCCTTAATTGCTTCAGTTTAATAGTAATTTCCGAATTGATTGGAGCTTATTCAATGTTACATGGTCTTAATTTTACAATAATTATTGATTAGAAAATTGCTCTGAAAATCCTTAAAATGACAAAAGGGACCTAGAACATGGTACATAGAGGTCTTTTGTCAACATCTAAATTTGATAATAATTACATAGGGCTGCGTTTTTACAACTTATTGAATGTGAATTATTTTTCTTTATACTTCTTAAATAAAAACAATAATCAGCAAATGATTCGTGAAAAGTTCTAGACATATGGGAATTTTCTTTATTGTTGATCTTACGAAAAAAAGTAATTCTCTATAAAAAGCTCTGCTTGATGCGCAAATAATATTGACATATCAAAACTTAAGATATTATGTACAGGGCGGCAAACAAAAAATAAAAATATAGAAACACAGAATTACGTTAAGAGGGAAGTACCCTCAATTTTTATTTTAGAGCAAATTGTGATAAGAAAACTTTACTAAGGACTACAAAACGTGGTCAGATACAATTTTTCGTTGAAATATTTTAATTTACAGGGTACCATCAAAAAGCCTTTGGAAAATATTTTTTTTGTTTTATTTCTTTAACAGCTACCTGCCACAATTTTGAAACAACTATGTGCAATAATATAGTAACGAATATTGACATGTTAGTCAAAAATCATTTACTATTTTTCGACTTACTAACAAGAGTTTTTCGTTAGTTTTGTCATGGTTGTAAAGTTAACGCTTCAGGAGAAAACAGAAATTGTACTTATCGTCGGAGATCATTATAAACCTATTAGGGAAGCCGCACTCATATTTAATACTAGACACTCTGACAAAATGGTATGTAGCGCCACTATAGCAAACGTAATGAATAAATTTAAAGCTACTGGTTCCGTCGAAGATGTATTTAAGAAACAACACAACAAATGGTCCACAACAGAAGAAACGCAACTCAATATAATGCAAGCGGTTATCGAAGACCCGAAAATTTCTTTAAGAAAGTTGTCAAAAACTATTCCAGTTGACGTCAAAAAGTCTACTGCTCGTAGTATTTTAAAAATAAATAAATTGCATCCATATAAACCGAAATATATTCACACGCTTCTTCCTAGAGATTTTGAATTCCGTTACCTATTTTGCGCGTGGTTCCAAGGCGAGTGTGAAGTTGATCCTTTTTTGCAAGAAAAATATTATTCACAGATTAAGCCATGTTTACTTCCAACGGCGTGGTATGCTCCCAAAATTATCGGTGGTGGAGTGACAACAATCCAAATTTTATAATCGAATGCCGTAGTCAATATTAATTTAACCCAATGTTTGGTGTGGCATTTTTAATGATCGGATCGTTGGACCATACTTTTTTCGACAAAATATAAATGCTGCCATTTACCTGGACTTTTTAAGGAACCAGTTGTCTCAATTTCTTGACGAACTGCCACCAAATATAAGACGTACAATTTGGTATCAACATGATGGAGTCTCATGTCATAGTACTAATACAGTAACTGGGTATTTGAGTGAAGTATTTTCGCACCGTTGGATAGGCAGACGTTAAAATATTCCTTGGCCAGCCAGGTCGCCTGATATCACACCCCTGGACTTAACGGGGCCGATTAAAAGAAATGGTGTATGGGCATAGACCTTTTCAGGATATTGACCATCTTGAAGCAGTAATAACAAACTGTGTCCAAGAAATCACTCCCAATATGATACGGATGACAGTACACTGAAAAAATTAAGGGTGAAATTACACAATAAATTGTAAATTTGAAAAGCAATATTAAAGCATCTACCTTGGTAAAAATAAAATTAGTTCTTACTTTTACAAGATGTTTCTTTAGAAGTAGTTGGCTTGAATGTAGAATTTAAATCTATCCCTATGATGCGGTGGTAGATACACTTATTTTCAACACCCTGTACATTGTACAGTACTTAAATACTTAAATAATTTAAAATTGTAAATCCTAAATCTTGATAAAGAAGTAGATTTTAATTAATGAGTATAATTTCACAAAATGAAGTTCACCTTAAAAGATGTTCATTGGAATTATGAATTAACTAAACTAGTATAAGTATGAGATTAAGTTTAAATAGTTTAAGACTAAATAAGGTAAGGTACCTACCTTTTTTCATTTAAAAGAATACTTTTGCAACATGTTTTTTTATCGTCTTAATACAAATATGTTTTAGTTTATAATTTGTTTTATTTCTTCAACTTCACTTACCCACATAGATGTTTCACATTTTCGTTTCTATAAGTAGCAGTAATAAATTGTAAAATTGTCCGCTTAATTTAATAAGAGGACGCAGAGAAGCAATTAAAAGATTCGGTATCAGGAATCAATAAAAAGGAGATAAGTCAAGAAAGTAAACAGAGTGGAAGGAATTAGAAAAAAACACACCTTTCAATTCATTCCATACAATATATAATTAACAATAAAAAATTGCAAAACGCCGCACCGCACGACTTTTATGGGATTTTGACTCGCTGTCGAATTTAATAAAGTTTTTGTGTCATAGATGTCGACTTCTTCATAACAATTTTTCATAGGTTCAACTTAATCCTCTGACTAGTTAGAGAAACAGGGTGTAAAGTGTTGTCTTGCAAGTAAAGAAATCAATGGTAAAAAATAAAAATTAATCTAATTGCTCAAAATTAAAACATATAAAACAGTAGGTAAAAATAAACAACTTTTGCTAATACATTTTTATTTGAAGTCCTATATAGGGAGTTTCCCAAAATCTAGCATACACACTAAATTTTAAATAATAAAGAGTATCTTATAGGAACGAGTACATGCCGTTGCAACAATTGCTTATTTCAACCTAATCTTCAACATAGGCACTTTAATTTTTATATTTTAATACTGGCTTTAAAACTTCAATTTTTCGCAACTTATATATCTCTGAAACGAGTCATAGGACTCAGTTTAACCAATAAGCTTTTAAAATGTACAACCTATTAAAATGTCTTTAAATTCGACATCGAGCCAAAAATCCATAAGAGGTGTGTAGGGTCCTTTCTTTTTTAATTTCGCAACCTATTGTAAATTTCAATATTAATTTCTCAAAAGAATTGTAAATTTCAATATTAGTTTCGCAAAAGAATTGTAAATTTCAATACTAATTTCGCAAAAATAATGTAAAATTACCCTGCGCTTTTACAAAAATGAATGTAAATTGCTTCTAAAAACGCAGTGATATCTATTGTAAATATGTGAAACATTTGTTATATCAATGTGTAGAATTACAAATTCGTTGTCTCTTTTAAGATACAGATTTACAATACTTTTGTAATAATACTAAAAAAATGTGAAATTTGTTATTATAGATTCAGCAAATATAAACAACGATTACAAAAATACAATAATAATTTTACTCGTTTCTTATAAATTTTCAGTATTTTTATGTAATAATTACAATATTAATGCGATAATTTTACCAATTGTTTTGTGATTTTAAAGCAAAAAAGTAAATAATTTACATATTTTATAAAATAATTCAGGGTGTATTATTACAAAATTGTTAGTAAAATTATATAACGCTAATAAATTTACTTCGATAGTAATTGGCAAAAAATAACCCACGATAGTTATAGTAATGTTACAAATTAATTTTTAGAGTGTAAGAGAAATTACAGGGCGTGCTATAGCTTGCATGGAAAAAGAAGGGGGGCATGTGGAGACATAATTTTTCACTTTAAACTATCTGTTTTTAGATCACTTTTATCATGTAATTGCTAAAATATTGTTTATTATTCACATTCACAATTTATTTTTGCTCTAAGGAAATTAAATGTATTTAGTATTCCTGATAGGTAGATAGGTTGATTTTAGAACATGAAATAATCTCGCATTATTTTTTTACGTAATTGGTTTCCAACAAGAGGTAATGAATGCTCAACGCGTTTTTGATGGTACCCTGTAAATTAAAATATTTCAACGAAAAATTGTATCTGACCACGTTTTGTAGTCCTAGTAGTTTTCTTATAACAATTTGCTTTCTTGCCATATACAGGGCACATGATATCTTAAATTTTGATATGGCAATATCATTTGCTCATCAAGCAGAACTTTTTATATAGAATAACTTTTTTTCGTAAAATCAACAATAAAGAAAATTCACATATGTCTAGATTTTTTCTGGACACGCTGTATAACAGAGCTTCTATTAGCCTTATTTATGCTGCTTTATTACCATCATCAATACCAGTCCTGTTACCTTATTAGGATTTAATATAAAATTATCTTGTTTTCATGGGGAAGATATTAAAGTACAAGTGTCATAAAGCCTGGCTCACTGATTTTAATTTCCTGGTCGATCTGAATGACCTGAGATACCTTTCGAACTTATCAACTTATAAGAGGGGTGTCTGTCTAGAACTTTCGCTGTATAATAAAAAAATATGATAATTTTATAAGAAAAAAAACTATACATGATAGAAACAAACGACGATTAATTTGGTTATGAGTACATCAAAACTAACTTTGAAAAAAAAAAAAACAAAAATTGTTTAATCACAAATTACTCATAGGCCTGTATTATAGATTAGAAAATTGTACTGATAATTCACCTCACTTTTATTGAACCAATCAAAACGCTCATTTTCATAGCAACCACCTTGGTAACGGTCGTCTTACCCGATAAGACTACCGCTAGCTCGAAAAGACGCTTTCGAAAAGACGCTTGTAGCTTTTTTACTTAAATAAAAAATTAGTAACACCTCTAACTTGTATATTTACCTTTATCAGACGGCCTTCATTTTTATGTTCAGTAAATTATCCAATAAAATACACCTCTAGAGGCGGTTTATTATCTTCATACCTTTGTTTTTCACTCGAAACTCGATTTTCCAAGAAAATTTTCACTCAATGTAATTTTTACTTATAATCAAAGATAAGACCCTCGAGCTAAAGCTCTCGGGATCATATCAGATTATAAGTAAAAATTACATTTCGTAAAAATTTGTCAGAAAATCGATTTCTTGTTAAAAACGGTATATTACTGTTGATAAGACGCCTCCTCTATCGGTATATTACTGTTGAAAAGTCACAAGACAAACTTTTAAGGGACCTACAACACGATCCATAGAGATTTTTTAGTATTTAGGTTGATAAAATGGTTTCTATGGCAACGGTTAACATATACATGGTAGCTGTATAAATTTACAGTAATTAATGAAAGAAAATACCTAATAAAAGTAAGTAGCCTTACACCGCCATCGGCTATTCTGCAAGCAATATGAAACCGCAAAAGGTCATTATGAACAGTTTCGAACAACCGATCAATTCTATTTTATCGAAGTTTAAATCGTGTGGAATAAACTTATTTTACCTACACTGTGGTCGCAAACCCCTTGACAACTTCATGCTTCCTTATAATTCGATCACTCTTGTTGTTCTATAGGGAACCCTGAAGTTTAATAGACCAAGCAGGTAATCTAGTTGGTTTGTGAGAACTATAAGATCAAAAGAGAAGGTGAGTTTATCTCTGCGTTCTTCTAGTAATTCTGGACCTTAACGTATTTAATCGTTCATTATGTGTAAGCATCGCCTTATCAATCTGTAACATTCCAGGCGCCTTAGAAATCACAACACAAAAAATTATGGATTATATAAGTTCTAAGCGAATTAAAAAAAATGGTTACTACCATCTATGTTATCTCTTTAGCAACATGTTTGTTGGACTTAAAATGTTTGTTTATAGGTAAATTATAAAGTAAGTAAGTAAGTTTCCTTCTAGAGAATTCATAAAACGTATATGGATAATTTTTGGGCTTTGCGTCGGTTCAATTGTTACGCCTTAATTTGACTAAGATTAATTATAGAAACTTCGGGTTTATCCATCCATTAGTTAAATTCGGCTGACAAAATCCCGCAAGTAATTGGACGGCCATAGCGTCTAAAAACTTCTAATGGGTCACTTCATTTAAAAGGGTGAGAATTTTATACCCAGCAAGATTTATCGCTTAAGCCTGAAGATAAAGCTTAACCAGATAAAGAAAGAAACAATAAACGTACCGTAATAATACACATACAGTGTGTGTATAAAGTTTGGCAACGGCTTAATAACATCACAATTTATTGGCCGATTTAAACCAAATTTGGTACAATTGTGTAAGAGGATCTGACTCACCGAATAACGATATTGGCGTTGTTGCCAGCCTTTTGGTTTGTCTGGAATTTGAACGAATTTTATATTTTTAAATGTAACACCCTGTATATTTTTTCATTTATAGTTTTTACTTCAGTGTTCGAAATAACGAGGACAATTTAGAATATTAAATTTATATTAAATGTTCAAACCAATTTCCCTGTACAGCTTGACAGTGTGCTAATTGAAAATAAAATTTTTCAGTTGTGTTGTTAAATTATTTCTGGCGTTATTAATTCAAATTCGTTCAAAATTCGACGCTGCAAATCGGCAAAATCTTGCGGTTTTGTGTTATAAACTCTGTTCGTCAAGTATCCCCATAAAAAGTAGTCATTAGGCGACAAATCAGAGGTCCTAGGTGGCCACTCGACTGTACCCCCTCTACCGATCCATCTATTCGGAAAAGTGTTGTTCAAAAATTCGAACGTCATCCTCTGGAACGACCTCCCTGAGATCGTGTTCCCCAACGAGTATAATCTCCAAAGATTGAAGACTAACGTGAATCGTTTCCTGCGCACACGCACCACTCCTAGAGCGCCATAAAGGATTTATCCTGCAGTGCTGTGCCTTATCATAAAATAAAAAAAAAATTCGCGCACGTTTCGACTAAAATGGGGAGGAGCTCCGTCCTGTTGGAAGAATGTACTTGCATAATTTGGACCCATCACATTTCGTATAGTAGGCACTATTTGCGTTTCCAAGAGCTTAAGGTAAAGTTGTGATGTCAAATTTCCATCAATATAAAATGGACCGATCTTGTGGTTACCCAAAAGCCCAGCCCACACATTCAATTTTTCAGGGCGTTGTGTATGACCTTCTCTCATCCAGTGGAGATTTTCATTTGACCAAAACCTACAGTTGTGTCTATTGACTTTACCATTTAACATAAATGTTGTTTCGTCCGAAAATACTATAAACTTGAAAAACTGGTTATTTTGGTCAAACCTTGACATCATAATATCACAAAATTCAATTCTTTGCTCATAATCATCTTCTGATAACTCTTGAACTACATATATTTTGAAAGGGTGATATTTATGTTTTATTAAAACTTTATGGACGGATTTGAAACCGACGTCACTTATTTGAGAATATTTTCTTAATGAAGAAACAGGGGTTTCAACAACATGTTGTAAAATTTCTAAACTTTCTCTACAATTTCAGTTTCTTCGAACCGTCGGACAGTTGCTTTTGAAATTGGATTTCGGTTTGGATATGCGTTATTAAATAGATTTTTAACCTCTTCGTAAGGCCTCACCCTATCGCCTATGGTGTTTTATTTATTAATAAATAAAACAATTTGTTGATATTTTTAAAACACGTCGTTATTTCGAAAACTACTGATATTAGAAACAAAGTGTGTTGTACCAAAAGTGTAACAAATTTAAAATAAAAACTATAAGTGAAAAAAGATACAGGGTGTTACATTTAAAAATATAAAATTCCAGACAAACTAAAAAGCTGGCAACAACGTCAATATCGTCATTCGGTGCATCAGATCCTCTTACACAACTGTACCAAATTTGGTTTAAATCGGCCAATAAATTTTGATGTTATTAATCCGTTTCCAGACTTGATACACACACTGTATAAAAATAATGTAATAAATAATCATTTACTGTATAACCGTTTAAAATCAATATGGTAATAAACTGCCCCAAATTTAATCGAGAACGGTATATTATTTAATCAGTGGATATTTTACTTTTAGCAAATATCGTGAGAAAAGGTAATAACAATTATTGTGTTTTTATAGTTGTGTATAATATTTATCAGTAGTTTATTATACACAATTGTTTTACGTCCTACAATAATTCACAAATATTTGGGTTTAGTGAAAGAGCAAAAATGGTTATCAAATTCATGGGATACGCATAACAAGTTACTTTAGTGACGCAATGCGTGAGCTACGTTGATTCTTTTTTGTTACAAAGTTGAGAATAATATGAAATGAGATATTTGCAATAAAATTTTAAATAAATCAAGTCGAATAGCTAACGGCAGAAATGATTTTTCAATAAAAATTAAACAAGCCGCATTTTATTAATGTTTGTATAAAATATGCATTTTTGCACAAATAAAATATTAATTAAAGTCGTAAAATATCTCTATAGTAAGTAAAACATATGCTCGTATGAGCATACAATTTATATTATTTTAAATTATAGAAATATTGGATGAATAAATTGAACTTCTAACAAAATATTTATAAATCATTTGGTTATTTCGAATTATCAGTAATGAGAACTTTATCTTTGTATTATAAAACTAGTTTCAACTATGTATATCCTTAGCTTGGGTTTAAACTAATTTCAGCTAAATTATCAGCTTCGAAGAATTAACATACTTAAGCCTTTGTTATTATTCCCTTACGTTTTCCTCTATTATAACATTTTACGTTCAAAATCGTTCCATAATAATAGAGAGATTTTGTAGCATTTTCGTTATTTTACGATTATGATTAGCGTTATTTTGTTAATCTGCGATGATCAGGAGTAAAATGTACCAATGAAAAAAAAACTAAAAATAAATTTTAAAAGTTTTTATTTCTTCCATCGTCTTTTTTACTACGTCATTGTACACTTTTCAAATAATTAGGCAGTTTAATTGACTAAACTACTAATAATGTTATGTTATATCAAGTAATTATAATAAGCATTAATTGAAAAGTATTGAAATATCTCCAAGTTTACCAAAGTTATTAATTTCCTTGTATCCGTGCAAAATAAGATTAATACATTAATTAAATTAAGACGACTATGACCGCCAACTCTAGTTATGCGAAAAAATGCAAGAGCGAAGCAACCTGGTTCCATTTTTTTGTAGAAATGTTTTATTTGCCGATGAGGCGACCTTTTTTCTTCATGGTACTGTCAACCGACAAAACTGTAGATACTGTTTGGGCTGAAATATATTAAGACATGATTATAGGCCCGTATTTTTTCGACGTTAGCTTAAACGGCGAAATTTATCTTGACTTTTTGCAACTATAGTTGATTCCTGCCTTAACTCAACTGTAATGGTAATGAGCCCACCCGAAGTATGTGGTTTCAACAAGATGGTGTACCACCTCACTACGCGCTACTGTTCGTCAGTATCTCAATGAGATTATGAGATATTGGTAGATTTAGGTGGATAAGACGTCGTCGCCCCGTTGAATGGCCGGCCAGGTCTCCGGATGTGACTCCCCTAGGTTATTCTCTGTTGGAATATTTAGAAACCAAAGTTTATTTCAACATACCTCTTAATATCGATTGATGAAATTCGACAAATCCCACCTTCTTTCACTCGAAACGTGCAACAAGAGTTCATCGATTGGTTAGGATATTGCGAGGCATTCACCGACAACAGTTTCAGCATTACGTTGTTGGATAATAAAATTGTTATTAAAAATTCAGTAAACTATACTTGCAAGAGGTTTCCAACGCCAGCAGATGATTTCGTCTTTCTCTATTAAAAGTGATTTTCTGTTTGTATTTTTTAATAACAAACATTCATTTCCTTCAAAGTTTTTCATAGTTTCTTCTCACCTATGGGTGGAATAAAATCATCCTTTTTCATTTCAGACATTATTTTGTCCAAGATAGGTATTTGTTTTCTTAAGTAAAACGATTTTATGATTCTTCTGATGGTAGTCTCATCCTCATTTATTACAGTTTTTATTTCTTCCCGTACTTCTTTTTGGTGACCTGATGTGTTCACGTTTATCCTCATCCATCAGTCAGTATATTGTTGACTGTCCGACTCCAGTCATATTCGAACACATTTCAACCATCTTTGAAACTCCGAACGTTATATGAAATAATAATTGGACTACGCCTATGGAATACAGCGAAGACCACCAGGTTTTATAGTTCAATAATGCTTTATTACTCTCTCATTAAGAAATATACTATAGATTTGTAGAATCCCTCGATAAAGCTACAGAGTAGCGAAACGCATCGGGTGGTGTTAAATAGATTTATATGTGGAAATTAGATATAAACTCATCGACAAAGAAAACCGGCACCTAAATTTTTTTGATAATTTCAATACGGCATAACTTTTTTATTTTTGACTTTATTGCAATGATTTTTCGCTGGGCGATAGATCTATTCATTAAAATTACGCTGCAGTTTGTTCTGATGTAATTTTGGTTGCTTAAATGTTTATATACCAGGGTAAGTCAAAATGATGTTTTTAGTCGGAAGTTTAAAACGTTCTGTGGAAAAAACACGCCAGAGAACCTTATTTAAACATAATTTACGATAAAGCTGGATGTATTCCTTGAATCATCTTGTTTCTTGTACGAGCTACACATTTTTAATTGAAACGCTGCATTTTGTCAATGTCAATAAAAATAATCGGCGTAAAATAATCAAGTTAGCTAGTGGTAACTTTATTAGATTATTTTGTCAGTGACATTGTCAATATTAAAATCATAATTAAAATGGTGTTAACCACTGCAGACGTGGGTAAAATCATCGCTTTAATAGAAGATGGTCGAAATAAAAGTTATGTTGCCCGTACTTTACGAATTGCGCGATCTACGGTACAAGATGCTTGGAATAGGTATCTCGAGACGGGAAATCATACCAGAAGGCCAGGGTCTGGACGAAAAGAATCAACCACCTTAGCCGACAACCGTTTCATATTGCTAAAACCATTAAGTTGTTATTTGGTTTGTCTTTATTGCAGCTATTTGTAATTAATTTCCATTAAGTAGAAGCCAGCACTATTCGTACTGTAATATTTGTTTACAGATAATTTCTGTTGGCAAAAGTGACGCAAAACCTTAAATTCTTTTCCTGTCGTGTTGACTCGTGTTGCATAGTTTTTGGTCATGCACACTGGACGAAATATTGATAAAGTTTTTTTTTTTAATAATTCGCTATACTCGTATCCTAGTGTTAAAACCCGAGGTGCCAAGCTAGTAGCCTATTTTCAAACAAGTTTCAATTTTTTTAGGTGTTAGTTATCGGATTGTTTCGCGTGACGTCGTGGCGATGAGAGCGCCAAATCGCGGCAAAGTATCAAAGTCTAAAGCTCTAAAGCTCTAAAGCTCTGCAGCTGAGATATTTGTTAAGATATTTCATTATTATTTTATTGTTAACTTAAATTTCTAGTCCTGAGGAACATTTAAAAAAAAATCCAATAAGTTGTTATTTTAGAACACACCGTCCTAGATAAAGTAAACCATAACGTTGACGTACATTTTATGTGCTACAAAATCGCCCTAATTATTCGGAAGTAACTTGAACTCTATTTCTAACGTTTCATTTGCGAATCTTCTCGCCGAATTACGAATGTCATAACCTTAAAGTTGGCTGCACAACTTGAGAAATTTATCTAATTACTTTCATTTGTTTTAAGAGGGTTGATTACAGAAAATGGCGACGTTTTACCGTTACAGTTGGTAAATTAGATAAGGGAAAAGTAAAAGTTTTCTTTTCTTCTTCCTTTGTTATTTGATTCGTTCTTTGTAGAACAAGGGTATCGGATTTTGAGAAAATAAATCGGCTTAACCTTAAGGTATCTTCTCACTTGTAAATATTTATTATGAGTAACCTGCACTAACCTAAGTAATGCGGAAAAACAAAAAAAGCCTTCCAGGCGATCAAAAAAAGCGCTTGTTTCTCGGGTTTATAATAAAACACCAAAAACGTCAACGGAATTTTTTTGTTTTTTAACGATACAAACAAGACTAGCGACAAATCCCTTTTACACACACATATACATACGTTCCCAGCGTAGCGGTGGATTAACAATCCTCTCACCTCTGGACGAGAATTTATTTTCTTGCGTTTCCAAGTGAGATCCCACCTTTGGAACCGCAAAGCTGACAAGAGGCGCTACCATGTAATTTATTTTGCTTTCGAACAAAATCAGTTATTAAAATAATTGTACATGGCCTCCAGATTTCGATGGTTTTGTATAGCATCTTCCTTATTAGTAAAGGTAGAGAGATGCGGTTTTCGCGACACTGCACAACTTATTTAGTAACACTCAAATAAAAACAAAAAAAATTCAAAACTAACTATACCGGGTGTCAACGAAATTATTGTACAAAGCACCACAGAGTTATGTTAAAAGATATTTCAATCAAATTTGGGTAACTGCCAACCTGTATTTTTTATTGTTTAATCCAATTCTTCTCAAAATTACCCTTTCAATTGCATACAACAAAGTGACATTTACTTTCAAAATGGCGGCTTATTAATATTAACATTTCTAATTCTACAAAAAGCGTGTAAAATAATTTCAGTAGCGTTTATTATATCTTTACTAATAGGGGAGATACCTGCCGTACAAAAACATCGATATATTGACACCCTGTACAAAGCAAGATACCTGGTAGAATCAGTATTTTGCTTCTACAAAGGTTGTTTATTAGCCATTTCATGGATTTAAGCTAACCTAAATATATTAAGTTTGACTGAATTTTAAATTGTCTGTTCGAATATTGAGAGAAAAATTCCTTACATGGTGGCTCTCCCAATCCTCTGCGTTGATCTTTCGCAGCATCAGGATCTTTTTGTTTCTTTTTTTGTCCTAATTTCCGTAATGGATTTTTTGACGTGGCGTAAAAAGCTAATATGTCATTTTACCTTTCAGAGATAATCGGAAAACGCATTGTGAATAATTCATGGAATTTTGAGGAAAATTTTATAGAGAGGTACCTACTTAAGCCGTTTGTGGAATTGTTATTTCTAAAATTAGAGTTTTCATGGAATTTTGTTATTAGTTCTTGGCACATAATAAGAATAACATTATTGATATTGTCATTATATAATACAGAAGTTAAAATAAAACACATATACAGAGCATAAAGCTTAATACTTTGGTACTAATTATCCTATTACTAAAGTTCAAATACAGTATTGTAACATAACTGTTAAAAGTTTGTTACTTTTTATTCTGAGAAAGCAGAAATTGTACTTATTGTCGGAGATCACTATAAACCTATTAGAGAAGCCGCACTCATATTTAATACTAGACACCCTGACAAAATGGTATGTAGCGCCACTAAGCAAACGTAATGAATAAATTTAAAGCTACTGATTCCGTCGAAAATATATTTAAGAAACAACACAACAAATGGTCCACAACAGAAGAAAAGCAATCCAATGTAATGCAAGCGGTTATCGAAGACCCGAAAATTTCTTTAAGAAAATCGTCAAGAACTATTCCAGTTGACGTAAAAAAATCTACTGCTAGTAATATTTTAAAAATAAATAAATTGCATCCATATCAACCGAAATATATTCACACGCTTCTTCCTAGAGATTTTGATTTCCGTTTCCTATTTTGCGCGTGGTTCCAAGGCGAGTGTGAAGTTGTTCTTTCCTTTGCAAGTAAAATATTATTTACAGATGAATCCATGTTGACTTCCAACGACGTGGTATGCTCCCAAAGTTGTTGGTGTTGGAGTGACAACAATTCAAATTTTATAATCGAATGCCGTAGTTATATTCATTTAAAACCAATGTTTGGTGTGGCATTTTTAATGATCGGATCGTTGGACCATACTTTTTCCGACAAAACATAAATGCTGCCGTTTACCTGGACTTCTAAAGGAACCAGTTGTCTCAATTTCTTGACGAACTGCCACTAAACATAAGACGTACAATTTGGTATCAATATGATGGAGCCACATGCCATAGTACTAACACATTAACTGGGTATTTGAATGAAGTATTTCCGCACCGTTGGATAGACAGACGTTCAAATATTCCTTGGCCAGCCAGGTCGCCTGACGTCACACCCCTGGACTTCTTTTTATGGGACCGATTAAAAGAAATGGTTTATGGGCATAGAGCTTTTCAGGATATTGACCATCTTGAAGCAATAATAACAAACTGTGTCCAAGAAATCACTCCCAATATGACACGGGCGACAGTAAGAGAAATTACAAGGCGTACTATAGTTTGCATGGAAAAAGAAGGGGGGCATGTGGAGACATAATTTTTCACTTTAAACTATCTGTTTTTAGATCACTTTTATCATGTAATTGCTAAAATATTGTTTATTATTCACATTCACAATTTATTTTTGCTTTAAGGAAATTAAATGTTTTTAATATTCCTGATAGGTAGATAGGTTGATTTTAGAACATGAAATAATCTCTTATTATTTTTTTACGTAATTGGTTTCCAAGAAGAGGTAATGAATGCTCAACGTGTTTTTGATGGTACCCTGTAAATTAAAATATTTCAACGAAAAATTGTATCTGACCACGTTTTGTAGTCTTTAGTAAAGTTTTATTAAAACAACTTGCTCTAAAATAAAAATTGAGGGTACTTTCCTCTTAACGTAAAGAAAATTGCCATATGTCTAGAACTTTTCTGGACACGCTGTATATGTAAGTAACAAAATTTTGACAGGTATTCTACAGTACTGTATTTGGATTTTAGCAATAATAGAATAATTAGCACCAAATTATTAAGCTTTAAAAAGTACCCTGTAGAATAAAGAACCTGAAAATTATAAATATAAACGAAATGAGAGGCGTACATTCTCCATCCAAACATGTGCTGTTTCGTCTTTTTACAGGATTAAAAACATTGGTGAGCACTTGAAGGGATTGTTAATCTATTGCAATTTACTTGTACTACAAGAGGTTTTTAAAGAATCTACAACAACACTGTAATTACATATTATTTGAAATTCTTTAAACCCAAATTTGAACTACCTTAAGCAGCTGTTCAAAATGGGTTCTTTGTACTTCAATTCACTTTCTTATCCCCGACTTGTTCTTGTTGTACTTAAAAACATTCGGGGATCGTCTCGAATTTAATGGCAGTGATGAGTTACCCTTTCAAACAACTCTTCTCTTATATTTTCTGGCGTTGAATTAACAAGTCCTAACTTAACCCAAAAAAGAAATGTAATGGATTTAGGTCAGAAGAGCTTGGCGGCTATAAAACAGGTCCGCCTGGACCTATCCACGGATTCCCAAAATTGTTCTTATCGGATAAATAACAACGGACTTCATTGCTAAAATGTCTAAGGCCTAGTTTGCATAGGTCCATTTTCAAATACAGTATTTAAATTTGGTTGTAAGAATTTTATATGCAAAACACCATTTAATCATTATTCCAAAACGAATGAGGCAAAATCAAATGTCCCCACCCACACGTTACTCATAAATCTTTGATAGTATTTTTCTGTATTATTGCAGCTAAATTTTCTTTATGCCAGATATATAACTTTCAACATTTTCTTAGAAAACAGAAGAATTTAAATAACCGGAAAAGTAAAATCATGCCTTATCAGTAAAAATGTTTTTCAAAGACGTTTTTATTTTCATTATTCATCAAATATTTATACATTATTTTTTCTACGACCGTATATACAAGAAAGTATACCTACTTATTTTTTTCAAAAATTATTTTATTTTAACATATATACACAAAACTTTAACTAAAAAGCTACTAATTATTATGAATCTTAATATTAAAGATGACGTCGATGGGGATGGCATTGGTTGCAGGTCGCATAAAGATTACGATTACGGTGACGGCAACGGTTGTAAGTCGTTTGTAGATGAAAGAATTTTATTCGATATGTTTTTCTTCTGATTCTCGGAGTCCTCCAAATAGCCCTCAGCGACAGTAGTAGACTTAAAGCCACCGAGGCGTCTTATGTTGGTAATCCCTTCACCTGAGTCTCCTAGGAACGTTGACGAAGAACGTCTGAAACTGTGTCCTGTATGACGTTCTGGGTTAGGTAGGTGAAAATATGCAGCAATCTCTGCTGGCATCTTACCAAAAGTGTTTACGCCAACGCATTGAACTGAGCATTTTCCTTTCTTACAATTAATAAAAATGCGACGGTGCGGAGTGGTTCCATTATTTATTTCTTCAGATAAAACAAATTATCTTGACGAATGATTTTTGGAATCGGGAATTTTCACAACAAATAGATTGCTTTTATCTTGAATGTCGTCGACAGTGATATTTACAAGCTCCGCTCTGCGGAGGGCGCCAGCCAGAGCAAAAATTGTACTCACTTTAATCATCAGGTATACCTCATCAGGGGCTAGCATAACCTTGGATATATCTTCCTTGGTAAAAACCTGCGCTTTCTGTGCTCGAAAACCAACATTTTTTTGTTTGAGAAACGACGTTAACTTATGGAAGTTCCCTATATCCAAATTTGGTTTTATTTTTACTAGACTTTTTACCATCAAATAGCGGGACCATAATGTATTAGATTTCTAAACCTTACTTAGGTCTGAAGAATACGCCAGAAATACCTCTTCCTTATAGGGTTTCGCCCCTTTCTCCTTACTGGTGTAAAATGTTCGTATTGCTTTTCATACCTTAGTCTGGATTTGGCCGGTAACAGCTCGGAATTTACTTTATCTGCAGCCTTCAAAATGGCTTTGGGAAGTTTTTCGTCGGATAAATTCATTAAATTTTGCTTTAATTCGGTTTAATTTAGAAAAAAAATGTATACTGTCACTTTGAAGACGCTTTGAACAACTTTGACGTTTTAGTAACAATGACACGCCTTGGTTATCATAGCAAATTATATCAATTCACCCGCCACAGGTTGGTTTAATAGTTGTTTTGTGACATGACTTTAAAGAAATGTACAGGGTTATATAAAAATATCTTCATTATTTTATATTTTCAAAAAATTAAAAATACAACTAAAAAAATAGAGGTAGATTAATTTAGATGGACTATTTCGTAAATACTTATTTACCTATTGTAACAATAGTTATAACTTCCGAGGTAAAAAGCTATCTAATAAGGTCAAAATTTGCATAATTTTACTTTCCCGCGCTAGTGCGGGAAAGTGACACTTTCAAAACTAAAATGCGTGGGGAAAATGAGTTAAAACGCACGGTCGTAGAAAAAATGTATTTTCTTCGAACGAAAAAGTATGCCATATACTTACAGGACTGTATAGGTGTAACAAGGCTAGAAATATGACCCAGAGGATTTTCAATGAGTGATGCGAGCATCAAATGAATTTACACATAGGTAATTTGATTATCAGTATATCGTTTTAAAACGCATAATCAACATCGGCATGTTTTAATTTCATTACATTTTTATAACCCTTCATTTTCTAACAGAATAAACATGTCGCTCTTGATTGAGACAAACTGATCCGGCGCAAATTCCATTTGCCAAGGAAATAATCCGCAGGACGAGCTACATTTAATCCTGCAGGAAAATGAGAAGCGGTAGATTGTGTTCCTAAATTTTCAACTGCATATTGCATTGACCAAAGTTAATTTTTATTACGTAATCCATTTTGTTTTGCTATAATAGTTCGAGTTTGAGAGAAAAAAAATGATTTAAGAGCTCTGCAGCCTCTGTCGTCTATGAGAGTAGCTTATCTTGCAGTTGGAGCCCCACTGTACGGCTCCATTTTCTTTAGTGGCCCTGGACAGCTAAGTACTCCTCTAGTATTCTGTTATACAGTGTCTGTATAAAATCTGTAAAAGGATCTGATGCATCGAATGACGATATTGGCGTTGTTGCCAGCTTTTTTGTTTGTCTGGAATTCAAACGAATTTTATATTTTTAAATGTAACACCCAGTATATTTTTTCATTTATAGTTATTACTTTTAATTTGTTACACTTTTGGTATAACATACTTTGTTCCTAATATCAGTAGTTTTCGAAATAACGAGTACAATTTAGAAAAAATATATTTTTTATATTAAACGTTCAAACTGCTTTCCCTGTTCAGCTCGACAGTGTGCTAATTATTGAAAGTATTTCTGGCGTTATTAATTCAAATTCGTCCGAAATTCGACGCTGCAAATCGGCCAAATCTTAAGGTTCTGTGGTATAAACTCTGTTCTTCAAGTGTCCCCATAAAAAGTAGGACCTAGGTGTGTCGATTGTACCCCCTCTACCGATCCACCTATTCGGAAAACTGTTGCTCAAAAATTCGAGCACGTTTCGACCAAAATGGAGAGGAGCTCCGTCCTGTTGGAAGAATGTACTTGCATAATTTTGACCCATCACATTTCGTATAGTAGGCACTATTTGCGTTTCCAAGAGCTCAAGGTAAAGTTGTGATGTCAAATTTCCATCAATAAAAAATGGACCGACCTTGTGGTTACCCAGAAGCCCAACCCACAAATTTAATTTTCCAGGACGTTGTGTATGACCTTCTCTCATCCAGTGGAGATTTTCATTTGCCCAAAACCTACAGTTGTGCCTATTGACTTTACCATTTAACATAAATGTTGCTTCGTCCGAAAATACTATAAATTTGAAAAACTGGTTATTTTAGTCAAACCTTGACATCATAATATGACAAAATTCAATTCTTCGCTCATAATCATCTTCTGATAACTCATGAACTACATGTATTTTGAAAGGGTAATATTTATGTTTTATTAAAATATTATGGACGGATTTGAAGCAGACGTCACTTACTTGAGAAATTTTTCTTAATGAAGAACATGTTGTAAAATTTCTAAAATTTTCTCTTCATCTACTACTGCTGGTCGTCCTGATCGTCACCTATCTCTACAATTTCCAGTTTCTTCGAACCGTCGCGTCGGACAGTTTTTAGAAGAGTTGCTTGCGCTTACAGTGGAGATATTCAAATTTAGGGCAGCTGCTATACGCTAAAAATTAGTAAAGTAGAAATAAAATATCTAGACCTTAACATACTCTTTAAATTTACTTCTTTGTACTGCTGTCAAGGGTAACAATAGGTCACTCTTGTTAAGTTCTTCCCGAAAATAGCTTCTTAGAGAAGCTATTAGCTCTTTGCACGGACTATTTAAATGCTTCGGCATTTTTAACAACTAGTAAACAACGTAATCAACAGAGATATGCATGTGTACTTTTGTTTCTCTTATTAGAACAATTTTTTAATACTGTTTATGAGAAGATCTGGAGTTTTTGTAAAAAAATAGAGGCACAGCAACACGAAACCACAAACAATTAAGGTTAGTTTTGCATGAAACGTCAAACCAAGCCAACGAACGAGCTGGCGCCACCTCACCGTTTACAGTTGTGTGGCCAACTATCGGCCCATAAAATTTAAATTATTATATTAATTTTTGCAAGCTTAAAAATAAACAAAATATTTGCTACAAGTGGATTCGTATCAAAGAAGAATACTTTAAGTTTGTAGTAAATTCAATATCGCATAAAGTTTTAATAATTTTCGCCCAAATTTAATTTCCTCGTGTTTTCTTACGAATTTACAATTATTATCAGTTGATTGATGACTTGCATCGGTTTTTATTTTGCATCAACTGTATAAACTATAGGTTTTTGATCGGGATGTTAACGAATAGCATCTGCAGACCTCTCAAAACCGGGATAACATTATTTCATAGCAAAATAAACATTATTATAAGACCTTTCATTTTTCATCTAATTCCCAAGTAAATATTCCTAATATTTCCACTTTATTTGCTATGTTAGCGGCCATTGTTCTGCCTATGATATGCCTAAGGCACCATAATAAAATATTTTAGGGGGGAATATCTTCGTAATAATAATTCTAGAGGGTGGTTGGAAGCTGTTTATTAAATCTCGCGTTAAACGGGTCGAGGTCAAAGCAAATTACGTTTAATAATAGGTTGGTTGTTTGTTCTTGCTCGTCCCTTATGTCGTGGGTGGGGTGGGAATGTCTACCCCGCAATATGTATAATAATATATCAGTTTTAATACTAGAGGCAAGTTTGAGAAGGCTGAATACAAAAATAAGTTTAATGTCATAAATAATCCATTTTAGGTTATCTTTCAGTTTTAAAATGCACCCTTTTAAATGAACCCTCGTAACAATTACTATCCGCCAACATAAAAGGGTATAATGAGCCCATCGAAAAGTGGTAAGGCCTGTCCAGAGGTATAAGAAAGTTATACTTTGCCTTTGAATGGGATTATCCAGGGGTGGCCATAAACAAACAATGAATGAATGAAAAATGTCTTAAAGTAAACTGTAAATCCGGAAGACATAATTTCATTATTAAAGTAATAGTTTAGTGATTTTAAACCGATTTTTACCTGATTCAAAATAAGAGGTTTAATCCCATAAAACAAAGTATGTTCTAAAGACTGTATATATAGCCACTCTAGTAAGTTTTATAGTAATTATTCTTACGTGTGTAATACAGCGTTTGTGTGAGTCATGGAAAATATGTGCGAGCCCAATGTATCTCAGGAGATAACCCCGCCGAAAAGCAGAAAACACTTTTCTGTGGAAACTAAGGAAGTTATAAACAATGTTTATTCAACTCTCATGAAACGTGCGGTCAGCAAGCAAGCTGCGTTAGAAGAAACGGCCCCATTAACAAAAATTCCAACATCAACTGTATGGTAAATTGTGAGTAATACCATTTTAGCGAGAAAAAAAAGAATCGATATTGGCATTTTCTCGAAGGTAGATGGAAGTGATCAAGATATAATGCGGCGTAAAATTTACAAGTTATACGAGGAACAAAGCGTGCCTACATTAGATAATTTAAATAAGAGGCTTGAAAAAGATGAAACCGGCGATAAATGTGGCAGAACAACGTTATGGAAGTGTATCCAACACATGGGTTTTAGATTTAAAAAAATTAACAAAAGACAAGTTTTAATGAAAGCCAGTAGAATTCGGGAATGGCGATCCGAATATCAACAAAAAATTAGGATTTACAGAGATCAGCAAAGGTCGATTATTTACTTGGATAAAACCTGGTTCGACACGGAAAAGGGTTGGGTTGACTCAAACGGCAAGTGTAAAACAAGCACGCCTTCAAAAAGAGGTAAACGAATTACGATTTTGCATGCTGTATCTAAAGACAGATGGATTCCAAATGGACTTTCTCTGTCTGCAAAAAACATTAAAGATTCTTCTCTGGATTACCATGAGGACACCACTACCACCAAGCTAAATCCAAATATAGCTCCAAATAGCGTAATTGTAATGGACAATGCAAGCTACTATAGTAGGCAGTTGACCAAGACTCCCTCCACAAATGACACAAAAGCAACAATCCAAAACTACATGTATGATAATGACATTTATTTTCAGGAAGATTACACCAAAAGGTAATTAATTGAGGTTTTACAAAGTTTAAAACTACAAAAGGAATACTTCTGTAATAATTATGCAAAAAATCTAGGGCATACAGTTTTAAGGCTTCCACCATACCATTGTATATTTAATCCCATCGAACATGTTTGGCACCAACTGAAATCTGTCATTCGTCGTAACAATATTTGCACTACTATTATCTCCAGTGTACTTAACCTTAAGTTTTTAACATAATAATTAAAGCAGATGATGATAGCGATAGTGATATTAAGTGAATAATTAGTATAAGTGCCGAATAATTATTATATATATATATATTATTTTATGTCTTACTTATTTTTATTACAAACCATGATTAAATTCTAAGCAAGTTACGGATCTATTTGGCCGTATTTCAATTTTATAGCTGGCCTGGGTCTTTCCTAATAGGGATCAGTTAGTCACTTTCTTATATCTCTGAACAGACTTTACCTATTAGGGCTTTAGGAATATTTTTACTATTATCAGAAAGTTATGAGCGTTGTGAAATCGTGTCGGCCAGTATAATTGATTAAATAACGTAATAAAGAATTAATTTAAACACATAAAAACACTAAGATTCCTAAACTTTGCTCTCGAAATTATATGGCGTCTTAATGGTGCATCTAGAAAATGCATAATTGAATAAAGGTCGACGTCGAATAAATCGTAACAGCGAAGTCGCGTCGACCTAGATTTATTTTTTAATTTAGCAGCAACAGCTTCTACGCTTCGAGTATGCATTCGAAATAAATGAGAGCCTTTCATAAAAATGCTGAAACCGAGTCTTCATTAATTTCTACATATTTTATGTTATTATTACATTTGTTTCAATCAGGGGTTGAGGGTTCTTCTTCCTACAGGATCGCTTAAATAAAGGTAAAGTGCTAGTCGAATCCCATTTTTGTTTTACATAATATCCAATTCCAACGACTGAACTATCAAAGTTTAAATTTAGTTTAAACGAGTTCCCGTAGGAGATAAAATACGGGGTTACTGCAATCTGAGAAATAACCCCAATATGTTTTCGTTAAATCGATTTACGGGGATTCTGGAGTTGTCCTGAGCTTGCAAGGCGAAAAACTAACTTCAATTTTCTTGTATGTTATTAACCGGCACTGGATTGAGGTCTGGATCACTTCGGTGAAAAATTGTTTGAGATAAATCATCCCTATAAATTTAGCTGCTACATGTGGCCGCAAAAAGGTTTAACAACGGAAAAGGGCCCAAAACCGGAAATTGGATTATTGTGGGGTTTTTTTTAGGGCTAGATAGAAGTTTTTTAGGGGCAGTTAAAAAGTTTTTTCTTGCTTAATCGTCTTCCATTAATCATAAACTTACAAAGTAAATACTCATATACAGCGAGAACATTAAGGTTAGACCAAATTCATTTAAAATTGATTCTCCTATTTTATAATATTTTTTTGAGTTCTGCTTAAAATTCTAAACATATTTCATGAAATATTTTTGCGTTTGGGAGAAACTCGATATTCGGATTTTAACAGCTGATTTTTTTTATTATTACTTATAATCATTAAAGCTGGATTTATAAACTCAAAAAGTTGGTGAGGTTGAAGTTATGGTCAAGTTGTGAGGTTAAATATTCCGAATTCCGAGCATAAAAATTGATTATCTCGAACTACCCGGGAAGTTTTTGAACCTTACATGAGCTTTACATGAACAACATGAACAAGTGTATAAATAGAACTTAGTGTTCCCTTTAGTTTAAATTGAACTCCTATTTCCAACACCAACTGAACCTCAACCTCGCCAACTTTTCAAGTTTATAAATCCAGCTTAAAGCTGGATTTATAAACTCGAAAAGTTGGTGAGGTTGAAGTTATGATCAAGTTTGTGAGGTTAGATATTCCGAACTTCGAGCATAAAAATTGGTTATCTCGAACTACCCGGGAAGTTTTCGAACCTTACATGAGCTTTACATTAACAACATGAACGAGTGTATAAATGGAACTGAGTGTTCCCTTTAGTTTAAATTGAACTCCTATTTCCAACACCAACTGAACCTCAACCTCGCCAACTTTTCGAGTTTATAAATCCAGCTTTACACTGTTGTAGATTGAGCCTTTGGTTGTTAAGTTGTCACACTGACAGTGACTGTTGTCCCCTGATTTGAGTAGTTTTGCCTCAAGTCAAAGTGTCTGGCAAAAGTTTTTTGATAATCTTGTAATTTTAGAAATAGAACGTTTAAGTGAAAGAGAGCGAATATATATACATATACAGGGTATTCATTTGAAAACTTCCCACCACGGATTTATCGAAAACCACTGATTAAAAGAAAAAACGCCGAGACACGTGACACGTCAAAAGATTTGCCAAAGGGGACAACTTTTTAACCGAAAATTACTTCACCCCCTTTTACCCTCTGCCCCCCGGGGTCATCCCCTTAAAAATTTTAAATGACAAGGGGTATTAAAGGCGAGTTCGGTTAATCCTCTGTGAGGGCTCCGATCCGTCGGATTGTCAAAATGTCGTTCGTTTAATCGTTTCAGAGCTGACGGCCGACAAAGAACTGCGTTCGTTGAAAGCGGGGCAGATGACTCGGAGCGTCATCTTTTTCATCGGAGGTTTTTGAGCGAGGAAGCTGAGGATACAATCAGCTGATTGACAAATGCTACACATTCTCGAACTGATTTATTTGTTCGGCATCATGATCTTTCATAATCATATCGTAGTCGATCTGAACCATAGGGATTCATAATTTAGTGTAAATTTTTATTTACGAAAAGAAAAAGTCAAAAATTGAGGTTATCGTGGCTGTCAAATACGGGAGACCGTTCTTTAAATACCGGCACCTCGGAGTAATTTGCGGATCAGCTGTTTTAAATTTGCCGTCTATTTCATCTCATCTGCGAGGATTAACCGAACTCGACTTAAGTAACAGCTTGTTTGAAAGGTCTTTCAAAGTGCTTTATTTTGACGTTTGATTTTTTAAAATCGGTTAATTCGTTTTCGAGAAAATTAGAAAAATCTTTATTTATCCTAATTTGTTCAGATAGAAAAAAAAACACACGAAAATATCACTTTTTATTTCAATAATTGTTCAAAAACCAACATAAACAGCAATTCGGAAGATTAGACGTGGCTGCAACCAAATAACAACCCGACTTTTTTTCAGCCATCTATTTATAAACACAGATAACATGGGCGAACTGTATTTATTCTTATACCTGTTTAGTTTTTTATAGTTGCCAAGGAAAAGAAAGAATTTAATTTTCTGTCAGTTACCTCTGTGACAATCTTGGGATAGTGAAAATTAATTTATTGATTCAGATTTTACTTCCAAAATGGTTTACACACTAGCCGAAAGAGTGGAAATGATTCTAATTTATGGTGCCCAAAATCAATGTGCTCGGCAAACTGCCGTCACATTTAACGCCAGACATCCGGAAGAGATAACTTCGCATAGGTATGTTTTGGACCTTGTTACTAAATTGACTTAAACTGGATCTGTTGCAAATAAAAAACGTAATCATCGTAGAGTTTTGGATGAAGCCGCTCAAGTTGAAGCTTTGGGTCATTTTGGCATAAATCCTAAAACCTTATTACGCAAAATTGTTGATGCGACCGGTATTTCATTAGGCTCTGTACACACAGTTACTAAATTACATAAATTTCATCCATTCAAAATGAAAATATATCAAGAGTTAACCGAAAATGATTTCGATAGGCGAGTTGAGTTTTGTGAACAAATGACTGCAGCGATTAATGATAATACCATTCATGTAAAGAATATCTGCTTCAGTGATGAATGCACATTTTATCTAAATGGATTTGTTAATAAGCATAACTGCAGGTATTGGAGCAATTAAAATCCTCATGCTTTTGTAGAAGGGCATACTCAGTACTCCCAAAAAGTTAATGTATGGGCAGGCATTTTAGGAAACAAAGTGATTGGGCCATTGTTTATTAATGGGAATTTAAATGGAGGCATTTATTTAGATATGTTGTAAAATACCATCAATCCGCTTATCACTGAAACCATTGAAAACCAAATCGAAGACGATGGCAACCCTATACTTCCGGTTCGGCAATGGCTAGACGACGAGTTTCCAGATAAATGGATAGGGCGAAGAGGGCCTATAGAATGGCCTGCTAGGTCTCCTGACTTGACGACATTAGACTTTTTCTATGGGGCCATTTGAAATCTATTGTGTTCACTCCCCAATCTGAAAGTTTGGATGAACTTCGTCAACGCATTATCGAAAGCTGCCATGATCTCCCACAACATGTTTTTGAAAATGTCCGTCAGGAATTTGAACATCGCCTATATCATTGTTTGGCCAATAACGGGCAACATTTTGAACACTTATTGAAATAAAAAGTGATATTTTCGTGTGTTTTTTTTTCTATCTGAACAAATTAAGATAAATAAAGATTTTTCTAATTTTCTCAAAAACGAATTGACCGATTTTAAAAAATCAAACGTCAAAATAAAGCACTTTGAAAGACCTTTCAAACAAGCTATTACTTGATACCCCTTGTCATTTAAAATTTTTAAGCGGATGACCCAGGGGGGCAGAGGGTAAAAGGGGGTGAAGTAGTTTTTGGTTAAAAAGTTGTCCCCTTTGGCAAATCTTTTGACGTGTCTCGGCGTTTTTTCTTTTAATCAGTGGTTTTCGATAAATCCGTGGTGGGAAGTTTTCAAATGAACACCCTGTATAAAACGAATCATTGAAAATAAATCATAGTTAATAAAAAAACACTATTGAAATTATCTTTTATTCTTTTTTTTTATGCTTTCACATAAAGCACAGATGCCACAGAATTTTTATTGGATCGGACGACGCAAAGTTATATGAGAAATCTTGAAAATAACCAGTTTATATTATTATGGTCTTAAAATATCCATATTTCTTATGGAGTTAAGACTTTTATCAGTTAAATAATGTACAGGCTTGGTAAAAAATCGCTGCAATTTATTGTCTTAAAGTGACAGGGCCTCTTCTTTTTGGTGCTTGTACCGGATGCCCCATTAAGGGAGGATGCCGGTTGTATCTCAGAATGCGCTAGACGCGAAGCTTTTAATTATTTTTTTTTTATAAATGTAGCCATGGGAAATTGCTGGAAATAATCTTCAAGTTTATTGTCTGGCCGCTAATGATGCTTTTCCTATATTCGCCTAGTTTACGTAAATTTTAAACACTTGCAATGAATTCTCTTTTTTTTCTTCTCTAAAAATATTGAGGGGAGGGTCAACATTTATTTTAAACGCTATTGGTTACTACAGTTTGGTTTAATAACATTAAGCAAGTTTGGTCTCGTTGTTAAGAGCTTCATATTTATATTATAATTCACGTCGTTTTAGTTTTTACCATGGATGCTAGAGAGCGCTACATAAATTGAGTTTTCTTAGAAACGAAGCAAGATAAGAAAAAAATTATAAAAATATAAAAGTTGAAGTTTTAGTCGCCTAATGCGAAAAAAATAAAAAAATTGCATTTTTTTTTTTTTAATCTTAGTTAAGGGGCCTTCCGGGACGCCACTGGACCTACAACTTTTAATCTAGTTAGAGCCAAATTAGCTTCTTCTTACCCTATACAGGGTCTTTCCTGACTACGGTACGAAACTTTATAAGGTGATACGTAAGGTCGTTTTAAGAAAAAAGTTCCTATGAACATATGTCCGGAGTTGTTCGTTTCTGAGATAGAGGGCGTTGAACTTAAAAAAAAAAAACGGTCATAAATATCCTTAAACCGATTTGGTTGAAATTTGGTTCAGTTATTTAAAGTAATAAGGCGCTTATTTAGCCCTAACTAGATTGAAATTATTAGGTCCAATGGCGTCGCAGTGGACACCACAGCCAATTATTATTGAGAAGAAAAAGTACGCCACTGCCTTTTATTAAGTTTTTCTATTTGTTCAGATTAAGCAACTATACCTTCGGCTTAAGGATTATTAGGATATTTACAAAAAAACGATTTTTTTAAAAAAATTTGATACCCTATATCTTAAAAACGAAACATTTTGTCTTAGAATCACTCAAAGACACACCCTATCACCCCCTATACCGGGTAAGTGATAGGCTGGTTATTCACTTAAGGGTCAACGTCACTTGTCTTAATTTAAAATGACTGGTGACGTTTGATCTGTTATTTGTTCTGTCATAATATATGGACTACCTTTTAGAGAAAATGCCAGTTTAATCTGTGGATTAGCCATTAAACAATGTCCATTCCACCGATTAAACTATAAATTAGAGTTAACCGTAACCTATACAACTTATAGAGTATAACATTTTGAATCGTTTCTCCACACATATAATATAACCACATTTATTTTTCCAGACATCAGACTAGACTGCCGACGGCCATGGAGTCGAAAAGAACGTCGTCAGCACAAACAAGTTTAATAGCACGGCCCTAGCGACAGTGCAATAGTGTCGCGTGGTTACGGACATCTATCGCGGCCTCTAAAAGTCCGGCGGTCCAATTATACGCGCCCCGATAATTATGCGTATGGAAATTACGACCTACTTAGTGTCACGTGGCGGTCGCCTAGACAGGCCATTGAAATTTTAGCATGCGTATGAAGATAGTTGTGGGCGCGGACGGGAGGGAAAGATGTTTTTTTCCCACATCGTCGGCGACGGGCTTCAGAGCCACAAACGTCACGTAGTTGTCGCAAGAGCTGCGAGAAGAGAGAAAGAATGTCGGTCAGCAACGAATCTATACGTCCGTGCATATCGCTGTAAGTTGTGGTTAGTGTGGAGTGACTAAGGAAATGGAAGGGGTATAGAAGTCGCTTCTCCAGCAGCATCGTTCTTGAAAATACGAATTCCACCGCGGTCTATACGATTTCTATAACCCCTTACATTTTTCTGGTTTTTTTTTATCTCATAGTCTCCACTCTAACAACAATCTTATTTCTAGTACGTGTGCCTCACCCCTTAACATATCATGAGAGATTCTATTCCCCGTTAAACATGTAGTGCAATCGCCATCAGTGATCCTTAAAAATGAGTGATAGACATATTACGAACGGCTCCGATAGCATGGCTCCGGCAATTCCCTATCAGGATGGTAACGTCGATCATGTCATCAACGAGTACATGGAGCGACTCGGAACTCGCCTTAACATCTTGGAAACCGAGCTGAAATACGCCTGGCGGGCACTGGATCTGCTCAGTCAGGAGTACATCAAGATGTGGGAGCGATTAGAGAAGCTGGAGGGATTGCTGTTCGAACAGCAAAGTGTTATATCGCAGCTGTTGGATTTCTATACGTCCGGAGGGGGGCCTAGGCCGATGCCAACTGTTTCAATGCTAGAAGGCAGATTAGGTAGGTAATCGATTATGAGTGGCCGCGCGCCCTTTGAATCAAGTGAATCACCGATTCACCTAAAACCTTAGCCGAAATTGGGCGTACTCTTTGCCACAGGAAGGTGATTCACTTATTCCGAAAGCCACCAGTCGCCACTCAATTCCTTATTGCTTTTTCACTGATTATTAATAAAATAATTTGGTTTGTAGGTGAATTGGAAGTAATCCGTGAAATTCTTGGTAATGGTACCGTTGAAGATGGACTAGAGGAAGGTTTGGACGTCAGCAGGTCCCACGGAGCACAAATCCAAGAGATCGACGAACTGCATATTCCAGACGAAGCGTTCTACCGAAGCCTTAATCAAGCTTACGAGGAGGAGCTGGTGAGCTGTGATCCAGTTATTCAACCCAGCCAGCTGGATATGATCTGGGAGGAACGGGAGGATTCAGACGACATCGATAAAAACCAGAGTCCCGTAGAAGAGGAAGAAATCTATAGCGCGCTGGACTACAAGGATTACAGGGGCAACTCTTCCTGTGTCAGCGAGCAGGATCTCGCCGAATTGACGCGTATCGATTCCATAGATCACATGGCCATAGAAAAGCTCAACGAGTTAGATAGATTAAGTAGCAAGCTTCAGCAGGACAGTGCAAACATTAAACATTTACAAAGAAAACTTTTGGAATCGCCGATTTCCCTTTCGGGAATCGTCGAAGAACCGTCTAGTGTAAATCAAGTTGAAGACGAGAACTGGACATTTTCAAGTGATGTGCGCGATCAAGACGATCTGATTTTGCTCGCCAAAACCGAACTTTCGAGTAATTTATCGAGCGCATCGTATTCAACTCGGCCGAATTCGAGACTATCGGTTTCGGATCCTGATAAGGAAGTTGCGGATACTTTAGCGGGTGGTATTCGGACACCAACGTCTCCAAGAAGACGTCAGGTGGAGTCGGCGTGTAGTGAACCTTTTTCAACGGTCGACGGCAGGTTGGCATATAGTGCGGCAGTACAACACGTGGAATCGGCTGAAGCAGCGGCCGCCGCTGCCATAAGGAACTCTAAAAATCCTTTTTACTGTAGCAGTCTGGACCTAGACGTACTTATGTCAGCTTCCTATGACACTGTAGCTAGCTCTACTTCAAATATTTTTAATATTATCTCAGATAAACCTCCTTCACCGACGCTGTCGATTTGTAGTATTCGTACCAGACAAGATGGCTACCTCGATCCAGAGAAGCCTACGCGTCAGTCGCCCAGTCCCCCACCGCCTGCTCCTGGTGAAGACTTCTTACATAACGCTCCTAATATGGTACAGAACAGTGTCTTCCTTGGGCCTAACGATTGCATGCCATCCTCGTCAATTACTAATCATGAACACCTTAGTCCCAAGCACCACTCCCCTCGATCTCCTAAAACTTCTCCTAAAAGAAGCAAGTCTCACTCTTCCAACATCGTCGCAGCGAAATCGGACTCGGGATTGTCGTCCATGTCAGGTTGGTCAAGTTTGGAGAAATCACCTGGATCACCAAAAAACGGTTCTGTAAAGCCTTATAACTACTTTAATAATAGAGCTGTTTCGCCTGGACCGGGTGGTTCTCCTGCTAAAGGAAGAGGTTACGCTGAGTCTTCGGTCGATTCAAAAGTTTCTGATGCTGGTCGCCTTTCTTCAAACGAAATATTACCTGGAGGGCACCACCTGTCCGCTTTCACCAACGTAAAATCGCCCGGCAATATTCAGATGGACGGCTATGGAACTTTTGTGCCGGCTCCTGCGCCGGCTTCAGACATTAACGTTAGTCCGAACAGAAATAAAATTGCAGATCAAAGTCCGAGTAACAGTCAGAACGCGGTGGTGTCCCCTTGCTTATATCCCAATAACCAGCCTGCTATATACTCCGTGGCAGGCAGTAACAACAAAGACTCGTACACCAGCGTGTATACGAGCAATAGTGCTGACTATATCAATCAGACCATCCATTACCCGGACTTAGTCGAACCGTACGAGAACAACGAACATTTAACTGCTCAACAAAGACAATATTACAATTCCCTATACTCGGGGCAAAGTTCGGAGCCAAGTCCGAGCAGAAGAAGATCTCTGACCAGATCGTACTCTATCACTAAACCACCCGATGGTCTCGCTAATCACGAAGGTTACAAAACAGCGATGTACAGAACTATGTTTCCTACTGGAAACATTACGGATGCTTTGAGTTATTATCCTACATCAACTCGCTATGACTCGACGATGAGTAATCTACCTCAAGGAAACTATAACGATCCTTCTACATGGTTGAATTGTCCCCCGGAAGCCCAATTTCAAGATAATGCTAGTACAACGTCCAGTAGTATGAAGTCCGTCGAAACATGCGATACTGGTTATACTCAAAGTCCATATATGGATAGGAGACATCAACAGAATATCCAAAACCAGCCTATCTATGAAAATCAACAACAAATCGAGCAACACCAGAGAAATTGGAACCAGAGACACGATGCCTCGAGGTTGGATTTGGACTTGAGGAACCGCAACGTTCCTGAATATATCGTGCATCAGCAGGAAAGCGGAAATGCTTACTATGAAGCGAGCGGTGTAATCATGACCCAATCTGGTTATATTACTATAAATAACCATGAGACTCAGCCCAAAGAAGAGAAAAAGAAATTAAAGAGAGGAAATACACTGAAGTCAGCCATGAATTCAGTTAGTAATTGGTTACCTGACTTGCATCTTCCCAAGCGACACAGGTCTTATTCTTTACCTGGGGGCATAAAAAAGGAGGACATGGATAAAAGCCGAAGCTCCGCAAGCAAGAGCCATGCTACAAAAAAGAAGAAAAGGAACCCCATAGTTTCTACAGTATCGGGGATTCTTCAGAAAGCCAAAAGAAAGGCGCATGGCTCTCACCAATCCTTATCAGATCCTGAACAGTCTGAAAATGAGTGGGTGATCAAACGAGCAAGCTCAGTAGTTTCGGAAGATGATCGAAGCGAAGATAGCACAAGCATTTCTGAAAATCTCTTTGAAAAAGATCTATTCCAGAAAATAAGTCCTAAACCTAAAAGCAGAAAGAGTAGTAGATCCGAGGAAGAACATCAACCTTCGTTTCAACCAAACTTTGATCCCATTAGAATTTCGCCTAAGGAAGCTTTAGATAATAATGAGGCACAACATTATGAGGAAGATTACTCAGGAAAAAGCACCGGCAGTGGGTCAAGTAATATATTTCCTACAATTGGCGAGGCAAAGAAAAGCAGTGGTTCATCAGAAAAGAGTGACGATACCGTTATAACAGAAAACAAAATGGTTGTTATGGTCGGTGGAGCGTCTATGGAATTTGCTGTATCTAGAGCCCTAGGAAAATATCGACAAAAACAATCAAACTCCTTTACTGACGACCAATTATTTGAGAGCGGCGACTCAGGGGTTAAAATTGAGGAAATATACGAAGAAGAAGAAAAGCGCGGAAGCATAGAAAGTACCACAGACTCGACCCCAAAAATGACGGAGCAAAAATCAACTGAAAGTACCAGCAGTGTTGAGAACAGTAGATGTGAAGAACCAAATACTGCTGAAGGAAGCCCGATTTTACGAGCCAATATGGGTCGATTTTTTCCCCGGCATCAGCAAAGCCTGGAAATTCCCAGTCACAGAGGCGATGATGAAGACAGTCGAAGCACTCACTCCTGGAGGAGCACTTCGAGGGTTTCCTCAAGAAGGCAGAGCACTGAAGACAGCATTGACAGTGAGGACGAGTGGTACTGTTACGAGTTAAGGAAGCTTGAAGAAATGGAGAGGCAGAAAGAGCTAGAATTTGACATGGGAGCTACTCTCCTCGAGGTTTCTGAGCATGAAGAGGAAGAAACGTATGAACCCGAAGAAGAAGTTAAGGAAAAAATGTCTTTTGTTCTAAGAGAGCTGAGAATGAAAGCTAGAATAGTCGATGGTGTTCTTGATCAAAAAGATAATAACTTGCAAGTAATCAATTCTGCAAAGCGACGCGAGGAACATAGAGGTTCGTTTCACCTAGACGAGGCGGCAGCTCTGTTTGAGAAAATCAAGGTATACCATCACGAATCCCTGGAATGGGAACGACAAGAAGAAATGGCTACTGAAAAAGCACGAGAAGCCGAGCTGGAACTAAATAAGGATGTTCATAGAGATGTTAGCACAGATCAAAAGAAAGACCTTAATACAGATTACAACAAAGACTTTAAAAAAGATCTTGACTATCTAGAGGAGCCTGCACATGACGACGAGGACCGATCTTCTGGAGCTACATCAGGACCTGACAGTCCTCACCATAGTACCGACGAGTACGATGAAATAGAAATGAAAATTAACGATGAGTTCGCGCGATGTCACATATCCAATGAAGCACAAGAAGATATTTTAAATCGCGAAGCAACTTCAAATCAACAACAACGGGGTTCTGTTGGAGCTCCAGATCAGCCGATTCCACAAATTGAAGTGGCATCGGCTACGCCTAGTAAGGAAGAAGCTCCGAAAGACACACCAGGCAGTAAATGGAAACTGTTAAAGACCCTAAAAGAAAAGAAGGCCGAAGAGAAAAATAGTCAAGTTAAACCTACGGTGGTCGAGCCCACGCCACCCCCGAAGGAAGAAAAAGTGAGTATGTTGGGAATGATGAAAAGCTTTTACGAAATTCATGTTAAGACCTAAATAAGGAGTCGCCGTGTGTTTTTAGGTGTGATTAGTCCCTTGCTTTGACGCCTTTGTGTGTTATGATAATGTAGCTTTAATAAATTACAATATAACGACGCTTATGTGGATAATAACTAAATATTATAGCTCCTTTTATAGGTCACCTCACTGTCATTCTAAATCACGTCATATCATTGAAACCTCGTCTTCTGGGTCACCTCATTAAATCATATCATTAGGTGTGATTAAGTCAATTTTTACACCCCCAAAAACTGTTATTATGCTTAGGACATATTTTATAAAATACAAGTCAATACTTCGTTAATATACACATGCTGTATGATATGTCATTGTAGAATCGTTATCGAGTACGCTATATTTAGGAAATGTGCACTATTGGTATAAAAATGTTTTAATTTCTTTTATATTCTTCTTTTTCTTTCGGTCTGTGTTAGTAAAAGGAGGCCGTTAGCTTGCTTGTTATAGCTTGACGGGCATACTGTTCCACATTTGTTTGATATAATTTAGATATTTTTATGTTTTTCAAGATCAATTTTTAAAATTTAATGCATTTCCATCAATAAGATCAGTCGTAAGTTAACTATTGTGTTCTGTATGAATTTTAAAAAACTTTAGATAATATTATATTAGATGGTAATTTGATTAGTTTGGTCTGGGCAATTTTTCCGTCCATCAAGTAGAATTTCATATAAAACAACGTTCGCTTACATTATTTTTCAAAAAGTGTTAGCTCAAGAAGGATGCTCACCCTGCCCTTCATTGGCATCACCTTCATCGCCAAGGTTTGCAGGAAAACAGTTCAAATGTGCATGTAAAAAGTACTTTTTTATGCTCATATTGGAACCTAATTCCTTAAATTTGTCAAGCATGTTCTCCACACTGTCCACCACATAATTTGGGTCTTTATTATTTCCCAAAAATTTATTTACAACATCCTTAACAGCCTTCCATCAGTTATCATTGGCGTTCCTATTTGTGGACCAACAAAAATACGCTGTAATCTTTGCTTCTGATAGACAGGGAAATTTTTCAGTCAAGAATTGGAAACATCGACCTACTTTGTCCAACTTTAACAAATTGCTTTATTAAACCAAGTTTAATATGGAGTAATGCTCTATAAAGCCCAAATTCGACCATCACTGGAGTACTGTTCGCATATTTGTGGCTCTGCTCCTAAACATACCCTGAGATTGCTAGATTCCATTCAAAGAAGAGCCATTCGCTTGATCGGTGACCATAGTCTGACAAACAACCTGGAAAGCCTTGAACATCGAAGGCAGGTTGGCGACTTGAGTCTATTTTACAAATATTTTCATGGCAAGTGTTCAACCGAGGTTGCCCGCTTAATACCACCCAGAGCGGTGCATGGTAGAAATACTAGCACTGCAGCCCACCAGTACGTGGTTCAGCTTAGTGTCCCTCGAACGACACTGTTTCAAAATTCTTTCATCTTTCATCTTTCATCTTTCAGGTAATATTACACTTTCAGGATCAACTAGACTTTCATGAAGAACATTCCTATTGGCAGGGGTTAAATGCTCTCTTCTTTTCTAATTTCTCTTTATCCAGTGTAGGTCTCTAACTCCTCTATCCCACTCACATAAGAAAACATGGATATTTCGTAAATTCAGGAATTCCTCGTCACAAGTCTGCTACTTCTCCGTCTGGTTTATGGATTGTTCCGAATATAGGGATTTCCCCTCAGTATTTCACTTATTAATACTGTAGCATTAGCGGTGCTTCCTAAATAATAACAATAATCAGCAAATTATTCTTTTATATAAAAAAAATTTGACAATTTTATAGAAAATAAAAATTGTACGTGATAAAAACAAACGACAATTGATTTAGTTACCAGCACGCCAAAACTAACTTTAAAAAAATAAAATTGTCTATTCACAAAATCTTCGCAGGCCTGTGTATCATTCTGAAACGTAACGAGTGATTTTTAATTGTTTTGCTCAAGGGAGGCCATGCATTTTAAAAGCATCATGGCCGTACTGCGTAGATAAGATGACATGATTGTTTTATGACATTTACGTCTTATTTGAATTTGTGTATTTGTAAAGTTTAAAAATTGGAGAAATTTTGTAATTTTTGCAGTTATTTGAAGGTAGGTTACTATTGCTTTAACTAATGTTTCTCCGGGGAGTCGTCTTTTGACTATTATAAAGTGCTATTTGCAGGATATGATTTAATTTTTTATTTTTTTTTTTATTTTTCAGCGTATCAAGTTTTGGTGAAGCTTTGTTGCCGGATTGAAAGTTCTACAGTAAAAATGTTTAGTGAAGCACAAAAAATTTTTATTGTTGAAAGTTTTTTTAGAAATGGAAACAAAATAGGCGGTGTGTGGAATTACTCTATGCATGACTGCTTTGATGAATTTCGAACCGAGTTTCCTGATGTTGCGGTGACCTTTCATAATTTTCGTACTGGGTCACAATACCTAATTGATAAATTTCGTCAGACTGGTTCTGTTCAACATAAAAAAGGGGCTGGAAGACCAACGAAACGATCGAATGAGGTTATTGAAGAAGCGCGACAAATTATGGAAAATAATCCTTCAACTTCTATTAGGCATTTATCTCAACAAATTCAGCAAACGGATTTATGCTACAGTACATGCCAAACACTTTTGAAAAAGGATCTGCATCTATACCCTTATCGTGTTACGGCTATTCATGAACTCCTTCCCAATGACGTTCCCCAAAGACTTAATTTTTGTGAATGGTTTTTAAACAATTTTCAAGAAGAAAATAATGGTGCTTTTGAAAAAACATTTTTTACCGATGAGGCTTATTTTTATTTATCATGTTAATTCACAAAATATGCGAATGTGGAATACGCAAAATCCGCATGTTTTTGTAGAAAGACCTCTTCATCCTCAAAAAGTTGGTGTGTGGGCAGCAATTAGTTCTAGAAGAATAGTAGGCCCAATTTACTTTGATGGCACAATTACAGCTGAGAGATATCGGATCGAAATTCTGACAACATTTATTAATGAGCTTCACGATGATGAATTGCGGGAAGGTTACTTCCAACAAGATGGCGCTACACCTCATGTAACCAGAGAAAATTTAAATTTTTTAAGTGAATTTTTTGAAAACAGAGTTATAAGCCGAAATACGCAACAAATATGGCCACCTCGTTCCTGCGATTTAACACCCTGCGATTTCTTCTTGTGGCCTTTTATAAAAAACTCCATTTATCGAACAGCAATTGAGGATATAAATGATCTTAAACGAAGGATTTCAGAAAAAATTGCCGAAATTAATAATTCTCCAAGCGTATTGGTTAATGTGTCTCTGAGGGTAAGAAGAAACATCAGAAGGTGTCTAGAAGTAGGAGGCGGCCATATAAAGTAGGCTTTCAAAGTAGGATAGCTCAGGATTTTATATTACATACCGTCAAAAAACATTATTTTAGGTTTTCAACGTGACAACGCTGCTTTCTTGCAAATTCGCCCTATGATTTAATCTACGCGCTACTGCTACACTATGTATACTGGGTCACAGCCACCCTTGAGCAAAATAATTAATAATCACTCGTTATTGACATAACGAAATTAAAACATTCTTATTTTTTGAATCTGACAGTGCACCGACTACCAAAGAACCATTTTAAACGTACTCATTGCTTTAACATAAATAAGAACACTAACGCAAAGTATGTAGGTACCACCATAGTCACATATATAGTAAAATATGTATTTTGGTAAAGTGTTATTATATAAATATATTGTATACCTTACCCCATTATATTATACCGCCTATAGAGACTGAGTTGTAGACTGCAATATCCCCGTATCTAATGGACAATCTTGCTTTTATTACTCCATTTATTGTCAAAGTCACATGTGTTTCTTATTACATGATCATTTAAGTATAAATGGAAATTTCATACACAGGAAAGTGTATATCATATTGTATCAAGTTGTGGAATTCAAAATTTTAATTTTAACAGAGTCTTAGCTGGGAAGATAGACTTTAAGGGTAATTCCATTTACATTTAAAATGTATCAATAACTGGGTTGTTTAAGTGTCGAGGCCTATTTGCGTCAATTTTAGTACAAACTTCAATTTAGTATAAAAGCACTTTATTATGAATTTTCGTACCCGATTGTAATTATTAAGGTAGGCTGCTTTTGTAGACTTCTATGTAGTGTTTATTAGAGGTATGAAATCGCTAATAACATTTAGGGTCGCTTGTCAAGTTAAGTGAACTATAATGTTTAAATGACGAGGGACGAAATGAGTTCAAGACAGTCGACATACACGCAGATTAAAATTGGGTTTTGACGTTAAGTGCTGGTTGCAATAAAGAGCTCGAAGATGGCGCTACCAAGCTGGGGTAACAATTTTAAGAGCTGGGTGATATAAATGTTTTATTTCATCGATTGCGTCGACATGTATGACTAATTTTATTGTAGTTTACTTAACTTGCGCTGGGTTCATGACAGTACATGATAGATGCTTGATAAATTTTTCCGAAACGCTTAACTACAGGGTAAGTCTACAGCAAGGATGCACAGACTTATAGGGAACAGGGGCCACTCGGGAAAAATATAAGCAAAGGACGGGCCACTACAAACAATAACTTATTAACACAAAAATTTTTATTTTCAAATAGTATGAAATACAATGTTAAAAATAAAAGAACCTTCAAAAATGTTTGTTCTAATTATGTAATCGTAAGGAAAACTAATCATTACAATATAATATTTCATGTTTTTTTTTATTTTGATGCATGACATTGCATTGAACTAACAAGTTTTTTATATTTGGCTCCACATTACTTGTCGCGTAAAATTGCTTCCAAATTTTTATTTGCCAGGACGGTTTCGGTTTTTCGTTTTGTTTAGTTTCATCACTGAAAACGTTTGTTCACAAATATACGTCGATCCAAATAAGCTTGCGCATTTCAATGCATTGATTCGCAACTCTTTATAAGCGTTTGTATCAACGCAACGGTAGAAGTTGAGTAAATTAATATAATTTCAGCTGCATTGATTCCGGCGCATTTTTGGGAGAAATTTTGAAAGGATTGTTGAAAATGTCCAATAGAGGTTTAACTTTTTTGAAGTCTACAAAACGATTTTAAAAAGCTTATATCAAAATATCAATTTTTTCAACATAATCGAAATTGAGGTCAGTTTTATTAACTTTCCCCATAATTTTTCTGTAGTTCGGAAAATGGCTGTAATTGGCTGAATTGATTTGTGTCCTAAAAATACTCAATTTGCATTGAAAGGACGAAACATGAGAGTATAACTGCGAAATCAATTGATATTTGCCGTGTAGTCGCGTATTTAAGACATTCAAGTGATTTGTGATGTCTACAAGAAACGCTAAGTCACACAACCAATCAGGGTTGTCGACTTCGGGGACGTCGTTTTTCTTTTCCGCCAGAAATAATTAGATTTCTTCAATCAAGTTAAGAAACCGGTGTAGTGTCAACCCACGACTTAGCCACCTTACTTCAGTGTAAAACAGGAGATCACCATATTCGCTTTCAATATCCTCGAGAAATTGTTTGAATTATCGGTGATTGAGACCTCGTGATTTTATAGTTTACATAGGTACTACAACTTTCATCACATTTTCAAATCCCAATAATTTTTAACAGAGGGCCTCTTGATGTATAATGCAATGAAACTGCATTAATTCCTTGGTATTTATGTTTTTAGTTTGTAAATATTTTTTTAACATAGTTACTGTCCCAGATGTACTTCCAACCATTGAAGGTGCTCCGTCAGTCGTAATTCCAGATATTTTTGTTAAATCCTAATCCATTATAGAACATTTTTCCAGAAGAGCTTTGAGCATGTCACTCCCCTTGGTTTGACTTGTCAAAGAACTCATACCAATCAGTTCTTTACTTACTTCGAAATTTTGCGTTACACCTTATAAAAATATTAAGAGTTGAGCAGTGGAACTTATATCTGTAGATTCGTCGAGTGCTATAGAAAAATACTTAAAATTTCTCGATTTCGTAGCTAATTGCTCTCCTATATTAGCTGCTAATGCGGTAATTCTTCTTTGAACAGTCATCCGATTTAACTGAATTTTTTCAAACTTCTTTACATTTTCCGGACAAATTTTTTTTGCGGCGATATCTAAACATTGCTTAACAAACTCACCATCTTTAAAAGGCCGACAAGTTTTCGCTATTATTCGAGATATTTTAAAGCTAAATTCAGTAGATGTTTCAGCATCTTGAATTGGTTTTGTAAACATAGCTTGCTGGCCTATTAGTTCCCGTTGTAAAGTAAAAATTCTTTGCGTTCGATTTTCGCCAGTTAATTTGGTAAAAGTAGAATGCTGGGTTTCATAGTGCCTTTTCACATTATATCCCTTTGGAATAGAAACACTACTCGTGCATATTAAACAGACAATTTTGTTATGCGATGAAATAAAAAAGTATTTTTCGGTCCAAATATCTTGAAACTGTCGATTTTCATTTTCAACCTTACGACTACGTTTCTTACTGGGGCCTGGTTTATCCATATCAAAATTGATATTATATTGTTACATAGGTAGAAGCCAAGTTCGAACGACGAATATGGAAAATTTATCAAGAAATATCTGTCATGTTCTCTAAAGACATGTTAATCTACTGTAGAAGTATTATTTCGGCACTAAAGGATAAATATATACGCTTAAAAATAATAATATATAAGGTATCGTAGAATATTGCTTAGTAGGGCCGAGAAAAAATATCAAAATATCGAGTTTATCGACATATTTTTAATTTTTCGATGTCGCTCAGCCCTAGCTCGTAGTATTGAAAAATTGTGCTAATATATATACGAAACATGTACACAATTATATTTTTTTATAATTTGATGTGATGTTGTTTGATGTTAATTGTAACTTTTGTTGTTTTTGAAAATAAAGTTGTTAATTTTTCACCACATACCGTGCCCCCTCGGGGCGCGTTTTGTTATTGGTTTATTTATGATTTTTTTGTTTTTAGAATGGCTCCATTGGAGGCGATGCCGGAGGAAGGGGTAATGGGTAAGTACCTTAACATTTAGATCCGCAAAAATTAAAAATCGTATTAATTTTAAAATTGTTTGATAAATGTGTGTCAAATCTAAATCAAAGCCAGACATAAAATCCTATTCCTTTACAACGTAAAGTATTCTACTAAATTAAAGAAATCATTGACAGCATTTTATATACAAAGTATTCCAATTAGGACTAAACGATTATTGAAAATTTAATCAAATTAATTAAAACCGAAACAATTATCTACATTTTGAAAAAAGGAAGATTAAAATCGGACTATGGAAGGAAAAGTGATCGTATATTAAATTTGATCTAAATTTTGGTTGTCCCGAATTTTCTGTCGATGAGTGTATACAGTTGCAAATTGCCAAAACCAACAAAGAAAATCACCATTTACAATCCTGTTTTTAGAGTATTCTTCGCTTAAAACCCACCAAAAATATGGCAACGGTTTTAGCAGATTTTTTAAAATCGGTATATTTTACTAAACAATCCAAGAATAATAAGTTCAGTTCAAGAAATAGTTTATTTCTTGAGCCAGATACAATATTCGAAAATAGATCTATTTATAGTTCAACTCTCTCGACGGGCTCCACGGGACGATCTGTTCTCAAAACACAAAAGTGTGATGTTTTCTCCGCTCTGTAATAAGTGATGTTTCCCTTTTGCCAAGGAGGGGCAAAATTTGTATGTGTATAACGCAGTTATGGAGAAATATAGGACAAAATGTTACCTGACCTTCGGACCCTATCATGACCTGATCTACTCAATCCCTAATTTTTGACCATACCCTTTAGGATACCCTGTATTAACGAACCAGCCTTATATTATGGCTTATACAGTAACAATGTACGGCAGATAAGAATAAACTCTGCTCCGTTCAAAATTAACTCCTTAGAATTGCATTCGAAAACGTTTATTATTTTTTGGAATAAAGTTTGCGATTAAAATAATTTCTTTCGCTATTCCCGCATAAGAAATAAATTATTCCGAAGTTCCACAGCAGTAAATTCCTGAAAAGTCCTGTAAAACCAACAACAGGCTGCTTGCATTTCCAATGCAAATTCATGGCCTCTTTTCAGTCAGGCATTCATTTAGCGACGTCGACGCCAGCGTCGGCCGCGAATACTAAAATACGCAAAAAGTAACAAATAAAGAAATATCAGAAGTTGATTGCACATTTACACTCAAAACTTAGTATTAAAAGGTATCAAGAGAGCAAATACATTATAAGTCGACGGAGTCAAATTATAAAAGGTCCCTTTACACCGTACAATAAACTGTAGCATTAAAACACGCCCAACCAGTGAAATTTGATCGCTTGTCCAAACCGAAGGTAATAAAAATTAATCTCGTACTGACCATAAAACGCTTTAAACGAGGTAACATAGTAACATTACAGGGTAAATGATTTGATCCTCCTTGGCAAGATAATTTTTAATTTGGGATCAATGCAACAAGTCCTGCTATGAGAAAATGTATTTGAGGTGTGAGGAAATGTGTTTTGCAAGTTACGGATTACCTTAGGGTGGCTTTTTCATTATTACGGAGAATACTTTGGAAGAAAAATCCATTAGCATATGTGGGTAGTAACTGCAGTGCGCTTTCGGCCTAAGGCCATCATCACTGCTTCTTTGTCAGGGAACAGGAACAGTTCATTGATAAAAATTTTTTTAAAGTATGATATGAACACCACGATGTAAAAGACGAATCACTTTTTGAAAACTTTATCTATTAATTATCATTTTTCTTCTGTTCGCTCATTTTTGTGTGCAAAATAATCGGTCCATCCAAATTTTCGATGAATTTAAATCGCAAATAACTTTATAATTTAATGTCGGATTCAAACGAATTTCAAAGAATATTGTAGATAAATCAATGGAGATTCGCCCACATTTTAAAAATTTACTAAAAAATAGACGTAAGTAGCTAGAAACGGACAGTTCTGGACCAGGTGGTGCTGGTGGTGCTGGTGGTGCAACTAACCCGGGTGGTTCGGTGGTGCGTTTTATGAACTAACCCGGGTGGTTCGGTGGTGCGTTTTATGATCTAACCCGGGTGGTTCGGTGGTGCGTTTTATGACCTAACCCGGGTGGTTCGGTGGTGCTGTTTACAAAATAACCCGAAATTAAACCCGACTTTTTACGACCTAACCCGGATGCTTTCATGAGGCGGCTTCTCATCTAACCCTAACTTGATCCTTAATATTTATGAACTGACCCGAGATAAAACCCGACTTTTTACGACCTAACCCGGATGCTTTCGTGAGGCGGCTTCTCATCTAACCCTAATTTGAACCTGAATATTTATGATCTGACCCGAGATAAAACCCGACTTTTTATGATTTAACCTTAGTGCAAACGCCGCTGTTAAAGCGATATAGTAAAAAAAACTCGATTAAAATTTTATCTTGTTCGCTAGACCAATTAATTTCCAAATATTATAATTAAAACATACAATCACTACACTGGCGCACCGTCAAAAATCGTGCTTGCACTATCCCAACGTACAGAGCGTCCGCTTCAGAAAATACGGTGCCGTATTTTTTGCGCCGAACGCTCTGGAGGAACACACTCCGATTTGCAAGTACATACACGCTTTGTCGCGGCAAAGCTCGCCGTCAAATTACGGCCACTCTTTTGCGGTACCGCTTTGTAGGAAACCAAAGCTTTAGTGAAACGCCGCTGCCCCAGAACTCTGTCCATATTCCTCTACTGTGTTAATTTATGCGGGTAATAAAACCGACAAGCGTCGGATCGGCCTGCATACTTATAGAGGTAAAAAACCGCTTTAGAATGTTTTTGGTATATCTTTTTTTAGATAATTTTGGGGGAAATAATTTGCCTGAGATGCCAATTAAAAAAGCCTACATTTAATTGTATTTTAGATTCTTGAATTTTGTACATGGATTAAAAATCTACTATTTCTTGAAATTGTATACATTATGTTAGATAATTATTAATATAAAGTTATTAAGACTTTGTAAATATCTGTAAAAACTGTTCTAAATCGTGTCATTTCTGAAAATTGTATACTGAGTGATTAGAATTTAGTAAAAAATTAAAAAAATGTTTTAATGTTATTAAGACCTGTGAAAATTTGTAAAACTGTACAGAATTGTATTATTTTCTGAAAATGATATACTGAGTGTTTAGAATTTAGTAAAAATTAAAAAAAATGTTTTAAATTTGTTAAATCATGTGAAATCTTGTATAAAATGACTAGAACCGTTCTTAATCATGTCATTTCTGAAAATTGTATACTGAGTGTTTAGAATTTAGTAAAAAATTAAAAAAAAATGTTTTAACGTTATTAAGCCCTGTGAAACTTTGTAAAAAATAACTAAAACAGTCGCAAATCGTCCTATTTTCTTAAAAGTGTATACTGAGTGTTTAGAATTTAGTAAAAATTAAAAAAAATGTTTTAAATTTGTTAAATCATGCGAAATCTTGTATAAAATGACTAGAACCGTTCTTAATCATGGCATTTCTGAAAATTGTATACTGAGTGTTTAGAATTTAGTAAAAAATTAAAAAAAATGTTTTAACGTTATTAAGCCCTGTGAAACTTTGTAAAAAATGACTAAAACAGTCGCAAATCGTCCTATTTTCTTAAAAGTGTATACTGAGTGTTTAGAATTTAGTAAAAATTAAAAAAAATGTTTTAAATTTGTTAAATCATGTGAAATCTTGTATAAAATGACCAGAACCGTTCTTAATCATGGCATTTCTGAAAATTGTATACTGAGTGTTTAGAATTTAGTAAAAAATTAAAAAAAAATGTTTTAACGTTATTAAGCCCTGTGAAACTTTGTAAAAAATGACTAAAACAGTCGCAAATCGTCCTATTTTCTTAAAAGTGTATACTGAGTGTTTAGAATTTAGTAAAAATTAAAAAAAATGTTTTAAATTTGTTAAATCATGTGAAATCTTGTATAAAATGACTAGAACCGTTCTTAATCATGACATTTCTGAAAATTGTATACTGAGTGTTAAGTATTTAGTGAAATGGTGGCTATTTAGTTAATTCGTGACTTGTTTTGTACAGATTCTTTAGCATTTCTTAAGAACCGAAAAAGAAAACAGAAAAGAAAAAATAAAAGAAAAAAACAACTCCAAGTGTCTTTGCGAACAATCGGCAATAAAATAGAGTATTTCAGTTTTTAATTTTTCGTAAATAAAAGTTGGTTAGATTAATAGTCTCTGTGTATATAATAACATAAACAAAGTGATATGCCGTAAATTTAGGAGTACAGTATAAATTATGCCTCTATTAAAATATACCGCAATAACTAACTACCAAAGGATTTTTGATATTTTGAATATATTTGATGCTCATAGCATTATCACATTTCCAAAGGCTCTAAATTTTAGAAAAATGTTCTAATAGAATATGTCTATCAATATAAAGTAAAGGTATTGTTAGGTTTTTTTAAAAAATACGACCTACAACAGTCTCTGCTACAGCATGGCTGACTCTGTAGAAACTTCTGTGAAACCATAATAATTATATCAATAATCGAGTTGTCGTTATGATAATATTTTCTTCCAATATCCGACTCCACTATCCATAAAAGTTATGTTAGAAAATTCATAATTGAGCGCATTGTAATTTTTTAAAAAGAAATTCACTTCACACACAAAGATGTAGCCATTCAATCCATGAAAATAATGCAAGTCAGTATGCGTATGTTATGGCTAACTGTTTAAATGTCTATTCCTTCCACGTTTATCGGAAGAAATACTTTTTTATACTAGTATTTTAGTTGAAAATAAGATCATAAATCATCTATACAAAACAAGCGTCCCTTATGGATTTGAACGAAAATCATAGATTCGACTATTTTCATGAAAAATAAATCTAAGTACGGAATAATGCAGGAAGATTATCTATTTTCTTGGTTTAGAAAGTGATGTAGTTAAGATTTATAACTTAGGAATAAATAAATTATTATTAATCTTTTCGACCTATTTCTCTTGCATATTTAATTTCTTTGATAGTAAGAACTAATCTTTTTATTTTACAAAGTAAAAAAAAGCTAAAGATCGGCGTTGTCAGTCAGGTATAAGAACTGATTTAACACGATGGTTTTTGTACAAACGTTCACATAAAATTGTATGCTTTTTAACCGATTGTGTCGGAAAAAATGACGATTTATAGATTAGATATTTAGACGAAGAGCTAACCTTCTCAATAAAGTATTGATTATTGCCCTGCTAGCTAGACAACACTTTTTATGTTAGTCAAAAAAAAATTTTTTTTTTCGGACGCTATTACAGATTTCATCGTTAACTAACAAACATTAAGACCAAAAAATTAGCGTGCAAGATGAAATGTATAGGTTCACTTCATTTCTACATTATTTTACAACTCTCAATCGCATTAAAAACAAGATCGAATAAAAAATAACTTATGACATATGGACGAAAAATGTTTTTCGGGCTATTTAGGTTAGCGACCACATTACGTCTGAAATACTACATTTTTCGAGCTTATAACATAATTTACTATTTTAACGTTAAAATAGGGGAAATGATGTATCAAAATGGATACTTTTTTTTTTGTCGGTCACGAGATTATAGTTTCTTTTAAAATGAACTCTAATATTTACAACACAAAATATCCTTTAAACCACATTAGTTTAAAACTCGTCTGTCGCTTTCCCTCTATTGTGAGTTTGATTAAAGTATAGCGTAGTATATATTTAGATGAATTTCGCAAATGTTGAATACTTTCAAAACTGAAAAAGCCGCCCTTTGCAATAAATATCTCCATAGAGTTAGCTACCCTGCAGATTAAGGGTATTTCAGCGGATAATCATATACAAATTCAAAGATTTTGTCTATTTTAATGGATTAACAAACAATATCTATAGGATGACTTTACTGATAAAAAAAAAAATAACAAAATTCCATAAAGAGCAGCTGCATAGCCTTATCACATCAAACTATATTTTTATTTCGTTCTATTGTCAAAAGTCTGTGTTTAGGAGATTATCGTTCATTTTAAAATGAACTCTAATATGTACATCACCATAAACTACCTCTTAAGCCGTCGTAAAAATACACTTTTCGATTTACCTCTATATTGATTTTCTAATATTAAATATCTACAATAGTCGAAATTCGCTCGCTAATACCTATGTATGCAAGGTTTCTTCAAAAAATGACAATTTTGTTGTTTAATGGCTTGAAAAAATGGAAAAAGGAGGTTTTTGCATCCATTTATTTCCAGATGAGTGTTAAAAATACTTATAAAACTCGGTATACCGAAGATCAAGCATTAATGAGAGGGTTGAGTCCTGTTTGCCAAATCCTGATTTTTAATTTGACGTTGGCAACGGTACAATTTTTTAACATTTATCATAAGAGGCGTATATTTTTGGGGCTTAGATCTACCAGTTTATCCACGCCCCATTTATTGTTAGTGCTTTAGTAATTTTACTTTCCAATTATTTTTTACCAAAACGCGTAGTTGAAACAGTGTCTATATCAGACGATATAATAAATTTTAAGGATTAATTTGCTTACAAATACACTTCAATTTATTTAGGCTAAAGCAGCCAGACATATACTGGAACTACGAAAACCCTATTACAATTTGGTTGCCTAGAGAAAATTTTGTAAAAAACATAGCTTTCTACACAAATGCTTGCACATTATGTACCTATCATTTTAAGATACCTGGCGACATCAATGTAAGCATTGACATAATGACGCAAGATATAGGTAGGTACTAGAATATTCAAGATTTCTATTAACGATACACTTCAGCATACATGCGAGATGTCATTAATGTCTACGGAAGGCAACAGACATACCAGCTATTTTTACATGGGATTCCATAGACTTGGACGCTTCATGTTTAGAAATATTTGATGTCATCTTGAGGAGTTCCGTATTGAAGCATCAAACCTACCTGCCAAATAATTGACGAAATATGGGATATCATAAAATATGCCCCCCCCCCCCCCCATCGAACTAAATGATCCTATAAACCAGCTTCACAGACCGTAATTTGTGATGCTAACACGATTAATACGCAATAGAACAAGATTAAGAAACAAAATTTAAAGTAGCTCTTTATCACACGAAAATAATTAAATAATTTACGGTTACAGAACAATAATTATTTTAAAAAGCTGTATAACTAAATATATTATGTTATTAGGAATATTCTGTCTAAAGTAACAGCTGATCTTAGTCGAAAATGAGATCGTATTATTGATTGTGGAATTCGTTAGGTATGAAATAAAATTAGAGATTTCGTCTATTTTTTCACGATTAAAAAAGAATACCTCTATTTAGCTAAAAATGAAACGATTACAGTGGTAGATTAATTCACTTTACCAAGCATGTAAACTACTAATTTTGCAATAAATATCTTCTATATTTCTAGGTAGGTTTACTCGAAAATGTTGGGCTATTTTCATCAAAAATCCCGATACGAAATTGAAAAATTTGCCTATTTTTGTCGGTTTACAAAGTGATAGTGGAATATTGGTTTGATCAAAGAACAATAATTATTTTAAAAATGTCGTATAATTAACTAAATGTCGGTGTTATCAGGCAGGCAAGAAGTTATTTATCTGAATCTTATTTGTACCATTAGCGTTTATATACAAATGTTAGTGGTTTTCAAAAATTGATATCTCGGAAATTATTAGGTTTAGACTTATAATACGCTCATTAAAAAATAATGACTACTTTATGCAAAATTCAAAAATATTATAAGATGTAGGGTATCCCAGTAACTTAACCAAAGATTTTCGGTCTTCGTAAAGCTTTATACGTTTCTTCAGCGTACCAAACATTCACTTTTTTTAAATATTGACATCGGGTTAGGATTCTGAACATAGGATTAACATCACTCCAATAGTGAACATCTTGCGTTGTCACAGTTCCATTCGTCGAAAAGTAAACAAAACCGTTTGAGCTACGTGGGGTATAAATAAAGTCGGCTTGTTGAAAAATTTTAATATTTATTAAGGTAAAAGACTATAAATATATTGATACAACACTTTGGCATTTCTAATACTACAAACATGAATATCTAAAATGTGATATTTACAACCATCAACTCTCTCTCCCTTCTCTAATTCTGGTACACCAATGCTGTCTTCTAAGTTTATAATATATGGCGTCCTGCAGTTTAATTCCGAAAATGTTTTAACTAAAAATTCCTCTTTAACACGTCCTTTAACGTAAATAATGTCTGCGTCTATCAGATTGTTGGATATGATATTATGTAGTTCCTTGTAATCGGTATCACCATAATTATAAAGGATACCATGATGATTTCCAAATAGATATTTGACTTGTTTCTTGCAAGCCTTACTTAAGGTGTCGAATGGTTTAACTGGTTTAAAAAAGTAACTTTTCATACTATTCCCACCATAAATAGCCAATTCTTTCGCGTAAAATTCAGGTATGTTAAATCCTTGAATATCGACTACAACGAACTTTATTGTCTGAAGACTCAAATCAAACAAGTATATTTTCATGTTTTTATCGCTCTTAAATCCGATTTCAAAAGCACACCCCCACTTTTCGATAATTTCACAGTCTTAGCACATAGATCTTATATTTTTATTTACGATCAATTCATCTTTATTCGCCAATCGTCTCAAACGAGTCCGCTTTTGAAAGTAATATAGCCTTAGTATTCAGAAAATATTAATGATATCGGAGCCTAAAACATCCTTGACACTAAAAAATCATTGTGTTTCCTAACAAAACCCATCATCTTGTCTATTTAACTTGATTTCATATTGTTTAGCAGGTTAAATAAAATTATTATTTCGCTCTTTTTGTATGTACTGAATCGTTAGGGGAATACGTTTCTAGGTCTATAAGAGAGACAGTTAAAATTTATGTAAGCAATCAAAAATCCTACACTATGAGCTACTTAGTTAAAATTTCATATTTCCTTCCTGGATCAGACAAAATTTGTGATGTGTCGGACAAAATTTATAAAAATACGAAAAAAATGCTGGATGCATTTTTAGCGTGACTTTCTATTTAATACCATCTTATTTCAAGCTATAATTCGGTTGTCAAAATGAGAATAAAATAATTTTCCCATGGTTTATGTCATCTTAAAAAAGTCAAAAGGTTATATTCTGTAGAGGGTCAGATACATTCAAATTTAAATATTTTCTCCAAGAAGAATTTTAAGATAGTATTATAGTAAATAAAAATTCTATACCTCCAATATTTCTTGGAAACATATTGTGTTCTAGCGACATAACCCAAAAGTACCTCTATTCAGAAACGCATCATACTTTTCTTGTCAATAATTGTCTCATTGTCCCATCCATTACATTATTATAATCTTAAAGCACCTGTTACCAGCATTATCTGTTTTTATGGTTTTCATAAAACATAGCGATTACCGATGAAAATTAAACGAAAACTTAATAAATAACTTTTTTTTCAACTGAAATAGACTGATTTTCGATGGAAAAATGTTACTTATAACTAAAAATGAATATAAGACATATACGCAATGATATTTAGAATAAATCAATGTTTTCTAAAATTACTATGAAATATTCACAAAATCGTTTCGTTATAACCAAAGTAGCAAGGCTTGCAGATTTCGTATAGAGTTCAAACGCGATACTGAGATGATCTTTTTTTTTTTATATTTTTGTAGGATAATGCACCACTACGTTGTAAGTACTTGAGAGAGGACTTTCTTGAAAAATCCTCAAATTTCTCTGCAATTTTGTTCCTTCTAGAGTTAAATTCACACAGAAAACCCCGTATTCTTATCTTTCAGGTTGGTATATTAAAAAGGGCTTATTAGTATGGTTTAGAAAACAAGTAATATTAATTAACGGATGTTTTTTCGTCGTATGAAGAGTTGAAAAAATTTTTTTTTTCCACTCCAATGGTTGCGATGCAGAGAGTCGGGTTTCATCATAATCTGTCAGGGTAGCTCAGGTTTGATTACATGTACTAAGGTTAGTGCTCCTTGCAATCGGTTTCAGGTTTGACGCGCCCCCCTCAGGTTTGTTCAGGTTTCTCAAACGTTTGAGAAACCTGAACAAACCTGAGGGGGGGCGCGTCAGATTATGATGAAACCCGACTCTCTACATGCAATCAAACCTGAGCTACCCTGAAAGATTATGATGAAACCCGACTCTCTGCATCGCAACCATTGGAGTGGAAAAAAAAAATTTTTTCAACTCTTCATACGACGAAAAAACATCCGTTAATTAATATTACTTGTTTTCTAAACCATACTAATAAGCCCTTTTTAATATACCAACCTGAAAGATAAGAATACGGGGTTTTCTGTGTGAATTTAACTCTAGAAGGAACAAAATTGCAGAGAAATTTGAGGATTTTTCAAGAAAGTCCTCTCTCAAGTACTTACAACGTAGTGGTGCATTATCCTACAAAAATATAAAAAAAAAAAGATCATCTCAGTATCGCGTTTGAACTCTATACGAAATCTGCAAGCCTTGCTACTTTGGTTATAACGAAACGATTTTGTGAATATTTCATAGTAATTTTAGAAAACATTGATTTATTCTAAATATCATTGCGTATATGTCTTATATTCATTTTTAGTTATAAGTAACATTTTTCCATCGAAAATCAGTCTATTTCAGTTGAAAAAAAAGTTATTTATTAAGTTTTCGTTTAATTTTCATCGGTAATCGCTATGTTTTATGAAAACCATAAAAACAGATAATGCTGGTAACAGGTGCTTTAAGATTATAATAATGTAATGGATGGGACAATGAGACAATTATTGACAAGAAAAGTATGATGCGTTTCTGAATAGAGGTACTTTTGGGTTATGTCGCTAGAACACAATATGTTTCCAAGAAATATTGGAGGTATAGAATTTTTATTTACTATAATACTATCTTAAAATTCTTCTTGGAGAAAATATTTAAATTTGAATGTATCTGACCCTCTACAGAATATAACCTTTTGACTTTTTTAAGATGACATAAACCATGGGAAAATTATTTTATTCTCATTTTGACAACCGAATTATAGCTTGAAATAAGATGGTATTAAATAGAAAGTCACGCTAAAAATGCATCCAGCATTTTTTTCGTATTTTTATAAATTTTGTCCGACACATCACAAATTTTGTCTGATCCAGGAAGGAAATATGAAATTTTAACTAAGTAGCTCATAGTGTAGGATTTTTGATTGCTTACATAAATTTTAACTGTCTCTCTTATAGACCTAGAAACGTATTCCCCTAACGATTCAGTACATACAAAAAGAGCGAAATAATAATTTTATTTAACCTGCTAAACAATATGAAATCAAGTTAAATAGACAAGATGATGGGTTTTGTTAGGAAACACAATGATTTTTTAGTGTCAAGGATGTTTTAGGCTCCGATATCATTAATATTTTCTGAATACTAAGGCTATATTACTTTCAAAAGCGGACTCGTTTGAGACGATTGGCGAATAAAGATGAATTGATCGTAAATAAAAATATAAGATCTATGTGCTAAGACTGTGAAATTATCGAAAAGTGGGGGTGTGCTTTTGAAATCGGATTTAAGAGCGATAAAAACATGAAAATATACTTGTTTGATTTGAGTCTTCAGACAATAAAGTTCGTTGTAGTCGATATTCAAGGATTTAACATACCTGAATTTTACGCGAAAGAATTGGCTATTTATGGTGGGAATAGTATGAAAAGTTACTTTTTTAAACCAGTTAAACCATTCGACACCTTAAGTAAGGCTTGCAAGAAACAAGTCAAATATCTATTTGGAAATCATCATGGTATCCTTTATAATTATGGTGATACCGATTACAAGGAACTACATAATATCATATCCAACAATCTGATAGACGCAGACATTATTTACGTTAAAGGACGTGTTAAAGAGGAATTTTTAGTTAAAACATTTTCGGAATTAAACTGCAGGACGCCATATATTATAAACTTAGAAGACAGCATTGGTGTACCAGAATTAGAGAAGGGAGAGAGAGTTGATGGTTGTAAATATCACATTTTAGATATTCATGTTTGTAGTATTAGAAATGCCAAAGTGTTGTATCAATATATTTATAGTCTTTTACCTTAATAAATATTAAAATTTTTCAACAAGCCGACTTTATTTATACCCCACGTAGCTCAAACGGTTTTGTTTACTTTTCGACGAATGGAACTGTGACAACGCAAGATGTTCACTATTGGAGTGATGTTAATCCTATGTTCAGAATCCTAACCCGATGTCAATATTTAAAAAAAGTGAATGTTTGGTACGCTGAAGAAACGTATAAAGCTTTACGAAGACCGAAAATCTTTGGTTAAGTTACTGGGATACCCTACATCTTATAATATTTTTGAATTTTGCATAAAGTAGTCATTATTTTTTAATGAGCGTATTATAAGTCTAAACCTAATAATTTCCGAGATATCAATTTTTGAAAACCACTAACATTTGTATATAAACGCTAATGGTACAAATAAGATTCAGATAAATAACTTCTTGCCTGCCTGATAACACCGACATTTAGTTAATTATACGACATTTTTAAAATAATTATTGTTCTTTGATCAAACCAATATTCCACTATCACTTTGTAAACCGACAAAAATAGGCAAATTTTTCAATTTCGTATCGGGATTTTTGATGAAAATAGCCCAACATTTTCGAGTAAACCTACCTAGAAATATAGAAGATATTTATTGCAAAATTAGTAGTTTACATGCTTGGTAAAGTGAATTAATCTACCACTGTAATCGTTTCATTTTTAGCTAAATAGAGGTATTCTTTTTTAATCGTGAAAAAATAGACGAAATCTCTAATTTTATTTCATACCTAACGAATTCCACAATCAATAATACGATCTCATTTTCGACTAAGATCAGCTGTTACTTTAGACAGAATATTCCTAATAACATAATATATTTAGTTATACAGCTTTTTAAAATAATTATTGTTCTGTAACCGTAAATTATTTAATTATTTTCGTGTGATAAAGAGCTACTTTAAATTTTGTTTCTTAATCTTGTTCTATTGCGTATTAATCGTGTTAGCATCACAAATTACGGTCTGTGAAGCTGGTTTATAGGATCATTTAGTTCGATGGGGGGGGGGGGGCATATTTTATGATATCCCATATTTCGTCAATTATTTGGCAGGTAGGTTTGATGCTTCAATACGGAACTCCTCAAGATGACATCAAATATTTCTAAACATGAAGCGTCCAAGTCTATGGAATCCCATGTAAAAATAGCTGGTATGTCTGTTGCCTTCCGTAGACATTAATGACATCTCGCATGTATGCTGAAGTGTATCGTTAATAGAAATCTTGAATATTCTAGTACCTACCTATATCTTGCGTCATTATGTCAATGCTTACATTGATGTCGCCAGGTATCTTAAAATGATAGGTACATAATGTGCAAGCATTTGTGTAGAAAGCTATGTTTTTTACAAAATTTTCTCTAGGCAACCAAATTGTAATAGGGTTTTCGTAGTTCCAGTATATGTCTGGCTGCTTTAGCCTAAATAAATTGAAGTGTATTTGTAAGCAAATTAATCCTTAAAATTTATTATATCGTCTGATATAGACACTGTTTCAACTACGCGTTTTGGTAAAAAATAATTGGAAAGTAAAATTACTAAAGCACTAACAATAAATGGGGCGTGGATAAACTGGTAGATCTAAGCCCCAAAAATATACGCCTCTTATGATAAATGTTAAAAAATTGTACCGTTGCCAACGTCAAATTAAAAATCAGGATTTGGCAAACAGGACTCAACCCTCTCATTAATGCTTGATCTTCGGTATACCGAGTTTTATAAGTATTTTTAACACTCATCTGGAAATAAATGGATGCAAAAACCTCCTTTTTCCATTTTTTCAAGCCATTAAACAACAAAATTGTCATTTTTTGAAGAAACCTTGCATACATAGGTATTAGCGAGCGAATTTCGACTATTGTAGATATTTAATATTAGAAAATCAATATAGAGGTAAATCGAAAAGTGTATTTTTACGACGGCTTAAGAGGTAGTTTATGGTGATGTACATATTAGAGTTCATTTTAAAATGAACGATAATCTCCTAAACACAGACTTTTGACAATAGAACGAAATAAAAATATAGTTTGATGTGATAAGGCTATGCAGCTGCTCTTTATGGAATTTTGTTATTTTTTTTTATCAGTAAAGTCATCCTATAGATATTGTTTGTTAATCCATTAAAATAGACAAAATCTTTGAATTTGTATATGATTATCCGCTGAAATACCCTTAATCTGCAGGGTAGCTAACTCTATGGAGATATTTATTGCAAAGGGCGGCTTTTTCAGTTTTGAAAGTATTCAACATTTGCGAAATTCATCTAAATATATACTACGCTATACTTTAATCAAACTCACAATAGAGGGAAAGCGACAGACGAGTTTTAAACTAATGTGGTTTAAAGGATATTTTGTGTTGTAAATATTAGAGTTCATTTTAAAAGAAACTATAATCTCGTGACCGACAAAAAAAAAAGTATCCATTTTGATACATCATTTCCCCTATTTTAACGTTAAAATAGTAAATTATGTTATAAGCTCGAAAAATGTAGTATTTCAGACGTAATGTGGTCGCTAACCTAAATAGCCCGAAAAACATTTTTCGTCCATATGTCATAAGTTATTTTTTATTCGATCTTGTTTTTAATGCGATTGAGAGTTGTAAAATAATGTAGAAATGAAGTGAACCTATACATTTCATCTTGCACGCTAATTTTTTGGTCTTAATGTTTGTTAGTTAACGATGAAATCTGTAATAGCGTCCGAAAAAAAAAATTTTTTTTTGACTAACATAAAAAGTGTTGTCTAGCTAGCAGGGCAATAATCAATACTTTATTGAGAAGGTTAGCTCTTCGTCTAAATATCTAATCTATAAATCGTCATTTTTTCCGACACAATCGGTTAAAAAGCATACAATTGTATGTGAACGTTTGTACAAAAACCATCGTGTTAAATCAGTTCTTATACCTGACTGACAACGCCGATCTTTAGCTTTTTTTTACTTTGTAAAATAAAAAGATTAGTTCTTACTATCAAAGAAATTAAATATGCAAGAGAAATAGGTCGAAAAGATTAATAATAATTTATTTATTCCTAAGTTATAAATCTTAACTACATCACTTTCTAAACCAAGAAAATAGATAATCTTCCTGCATTATTCCGTACTTAGATTTATTTTTCATGAAAATAGTCGAATCTATGATTTTCGTTCAAATCCATAAGGGACGCTTGTTTTGTATAGATGATTTATGATCTTATTTTCAACTAAAATACTAGTATAAAAAAGTATTTCTTCCGATAAACGTGGAAGGAATAGACATTTAAACAGTTAGCCATAACATACGCATACTGACTTGCATTATTTTCATGGATTGAATGGCTACATCTTTGTGTGTGAAGTGAATTTCTTTTTAAAAAATTACAATGCGCTCAATTATGAATTTTCTAACATAACTTTTATGGATAGTGGAGTCGGATATTGGAAGAAAATATTATCATAACGACAACTCGATTATTGATATAATTATTATGGTTTCACAGAAGTTTCTACAGAGTCAGCCATGCTGTAGCAGAGACTGTTGTAGGTCGTATTTTTTAAAAAAACCTAACAATACCTTTACTTTATATTGATAGACATATTCTATTAGAACATTTTTCTAAAATTTAGAGCCTTTGGAAATGTGATAATGCTATGAGCATCAAATATATTCAAAATATCAAAAATCCTTTGGTAGTTAGTTATTGCGGTATATTTTAATAGAGGCATAATTTATACTGTACTCCTAAATTTACGGCATATCACTTTGTTTATGTTATTATATACACAGAGACTATTAATCTAACCAACTTTTATTTACGAAAAATTAAAAACTGAAATACTCTATTTTATTGCCGATTGTTCGCAAAGACACTTGGAGTTGTTTTTTTCTTTTATTTTTTCTTTTCTGTTTTCTTTTTCGGTTCTTAAGAAATGCTAAAGAATCTGTACAAAACAAGTCACGAATTAACTAAATAGCCACCATTTCACTAAATACTTAACACTCAGTATACAATTTTCAGAAATGTCATGATTAAGAACGGTTCTAGTCATTTTATACAAGATTTCACATGATTTAACAAATTTAAAACATTTTTTTTAATTTTTACTAAATTCTAAACACTCAGTATACACTTTTAAGAAAATAGGACGATTTGCGACTGTTTTAGTCATTTTTTACAAAGTTTCACAGGGCTTAATAACGTTAAAACATTTTTTTTTAATTTTTTACTAAATTCTAAACACTCAGTATACAATTTTCAGAAATGCCATGATTAAGAACGGTTCTGGTCATTTTATACAAGATTTCACATGATTTAACAAATTTAAAACATTTTTTTTAATTTTTACTAAATTCTAAACACTCAGTATACACTTTTAAGAAAATAGGACGATTTGCGACTGTTTTAGTCATTTTTTACAAAGTTTCACAGGGCTTAATAACGTTAAAACATTTTTTTTTAATTTTTTACTAAATTCTAAACACTCAGTATACAATTTTCAGAAATGCCATGATTAAGAACGGTTCTGGTCATTTTATACAAGATTTCACATGATTTAACAAATTTAAAACATTTTTTTTAATTTTTACTAAATTCTAAACACTCAGTATACACTTTTAAGAAAATAGGACGATTTGCGACTGTTTTAGTCATTTTTTACAAAGTTTCACAGGGCTTAATAACGTTAAAACATTTTTTTTAATTTTTTACTAAATTCTAAACACTCAGTATACAATTTTCAGAAATGCCATGATTAAGAACGGTTCTAGTCATTTTATACAAGATTTCGCATGATTTAACAAATTTAAAACATTTTTTTTAATTTTTACTAAATTCTAAACACTCAGTATACACTTTTAAGAAAATAGGACGATTTGCGACTGTTTTAGTTATTTTTTACAAAGTTTCACAGGGCTTAATAACGTTAAAACATTTTTTTTTAATTTTTTACTAAATTCTAAACACTCAGTATACAATTTTCAGAAATGACATGATTAAGAACGGTTCTAGTCATTTTATACAAGATTTCACATGATTTAACAAATTTAAAACATTTTTTTTAATTTTTACTAAATTCTAAACACTCAGTATATCATTTTCAGAAAATAATACAATTCTGTACAGTTTTACAAATTTTCACAGGTCTTAATAACATTAAAACATTTTTTTAATTTTTTACTAAATTCTAATCACTCAGTATACAATTTTCAGAAATGACACGATTTAGAACAGTTTTTACAGATATTTACAAAGTCTTAATAACTTTATATTAATAATTATCTAACATAATGTATACAATTTCAAGAAATAGTAGATTTTTAATCCATGTACAAAATTCAAGAATCTAAAATACAATTAAATGTAGGCTTTTTTAATTGGCATCTCAGGCAAATTATTTCCCCCAAAATTATCTAAAAAAAGATATACCAAAAACATTCTAAAGCGGTTTTTTACCTCTATAAGTATGCAGGCCGATCCGACGCTTGTCGGTTTTATTACCCGCATAAATTAACACAGTAGAGGAATATGGACAGAGTTCTGGGGCAGCGGCGTTTCACTAAAGCTTTGGTTTCCTACAAAGCGGTACCGCAAAAGAGTGGCCGTAATTTGACGGCGAGCTTTGCCGCGACAAAGCGTGTATGTACTTGCAAATCGGAGTGTGTTCCTCCAGAGCGTTCGGCGCAAAAAATACGGCACCGTATTTTCTGAAGCGGACGCTCTGTACGTTGGGATAGTGCAAGCACGATTTTTGACGGTGCGCCAGTGTAGTGATTGTATGTTTTAATTATAATATTTGGAAATTAATTGGTCTAGCGAACAAGATAAAATTTTAATCGAGTTTTTTTTACTATATCGCTTTAACAGCGGCGTTTGCACTAAGGTTAAATCATAAAAAGTCGGGTTTTATCTCGGGTCAGATCATAAATATTCAGGTTCAAATTAGGGTTAGATGAGAAGCCGCCTCACGAAAGCATCCGGGTTAGGTCGTAAAAAGTCGGGTTTTATCTCGGGTCAGTTCATAAATATTAAGGATCAAGTTAGGGTTAGATGAGAAGCCGCCTCATGAAAGCATCCGGGTTAGGTCGTAAAAAGTCGGGTTTAATTTCGGGTTATTTTGTAAACAGCACCACCGAACCACCCGGGTTAGGTCATAAAACGCACCACCGAACCACCCGGGTTAGATCATAAAACGCACCACCGAACCACCCGGGTTAGTTCATAAAACGCACCACCGAACCACCCGGGTTAGTTGCACCACCAGCACCACCAGCACCACCTGGTCCAGAACTGTCCGTTTCTAGCTACTGACGTACGTTTATAATATACAGGTTCAAACAAAAAGATGTTGTAGCAAAAAGTTTTCAGGCATTCTATGATGTGGCGAAACAGTATATTGTTCCAAATTAAGTTTTAATCATCAAGTCGCATCTATTCTTAACATTTTTGTTTTCAGTTCACCTTGATATCTTTATTTTTGTGAAATTTTTTTTAAAAAAACATTGCAATTTTTAATAATTTTTCTGTACGAAGAACTAAGGTTGCTATGGAGGTTTTACGTGACCGAAGGGTAACTTCTGTAGAGGCAAAAAACAGAGTGGAGGACCTACGGCAGGTCCAAGTAAGCGAGAGGACGATAAGAAGGAGGTTATCTGATATTGGATTACACGCAAGGAGAGCTGCAACCGCTCCCGAATTGATAGGAGACCACAGGGTTGAACGCGATGAATCTGGGTTTTGTATAAAATCACCAGATGGTCGTCAAAGAATCTGTAGAAGAACAGAAGACGCTTTGAGCAAAACCATTTTTCGACTAGGGTAAGCTATGGCGGAGGCTCCGTTATGATGTAGGGTGGCATGCAGCTCGACAGCAGAATGAACTTATTAATAGTCTATGGGAGGGGGGGGGGGGGGGCAATGACAGCGGATACATATATTTATCGGGTTTTAGAATCACATATTGTTCTCTTTGCTCCATTTCTGGGAGACGATTTCATGCTAATGCATGCGGCCGCATGTTGCGAGAGTAGTTAGTGAATATTTAGATAAGGTACAAATCCCAAGAATGAATTGGCCTCCCCGCAGCCCCGGCTTAAACCCGATCGAACATGTCTGGGACACATCGGGCAGAAAAGTACGGTCGGGGGTACCTGGTCCAGCCAGTTTACGGGAGCTTAGTGAAGTACTCATTGAAAAATAGCAACAAATTGATCTCAAGATCATTGTATAAGGAACCTTATTGAAGCCATTGCCAAGGCGTATGGAAGCTGTCATTCGAGCACGTGGAGAAAACACTCGTTACTGAGTTATTTGTTACTGTTACTGCTGTTGTTTATTGTTATTGTTATTTTTTAAGTGTGTTTATATTTAATTCGCGCATGCCATTTTTGTGCTTTCAGTTTAAATTTCTATAATTTTATCTTTTAATAAATTCGTATTTGTGGCAGAAATAACAACTGTGACCTTTATCCTCCATAGCAACCTTCTTAGTTCTCCGTACAGAAAAATTATTGGAAATTGCAATGATTTTTTAAAAACTCCATGTTTTCCACAAAAATAAAGATTTCGAGGTGAACCAAAAACAAAAATGTCAGAAATGGATGTGACTTGATCATAAAAATTCAACTTAGAACAATATACTGTTTGGCCACTCCACAAAGTGTCTTAAACCTATGGTACAAAACATCGTTTTGTTGAAACCTGTATATTATGAATGTACGTCTATTTTTAGGTAAATTTTTAAAATGTGAGCGATTCTTCATTAATTTGTCTACAATATTCTTTGAAATTCGTTTAAATCCGACGTCAAATAAAAAAGTTATTTGTGACTTAATTTCATCGAAGCTCAAGCTCGACATAATAAGAATAAAACAATGCAGCCTTCCTCCACAGTTTCATAGTTGTATTACAATTCTAAGTTTTCGACATGTTTCGAGTACTTAAGTACTCATCTCCAGGGGACACTAAAAGGACAGTACAAATTTAAGAATAAAAATAAATATAAATTAAAGATTAAGAAAGACTTACCCAACATCGAGTTTAACATAAAAGTGAGTTGTCTTAAATTAATGAGTACAACTCGAAGGTTGAAGACGTGGTGTATGAAATGGTTGTATGTATTTTAATATAGGTAAAGTTTAGATTAAGTTTTCAAATTTAGAATAGTAGAAGACATTTTAGAGAAGATTATAAGTTTATTATAACATCTGGAGGAGAAAAGTTTTCTTTTATTTTAATTAGAGCTGTTGAAGCTTAATTCTTATTGATTGAAAAAGAGGATTAAAAGAAAATATTAGAAAAGTATTAATAAGCTGTAAGGTTAGCTTATATGATGATATGGGGCTATTTTTTAGAAAAATTGTAGAAATATATCATTTTTAAATTATTTTGTTATAAGAGGAAAATAAAAATTAAAGAAAATCTTTGTTGAGAAAATTATTTGAATTGGTTATAGAGGGAAATCCAATATAACCTATGTGCAGACACAACCGCGGTACTCCCCACAACGTGGAAATGGAAGTGAGGTTAAATATGAGAGAAAAATGACAACCAAGACATACAACAAGGTACCACCAAAATTAAAAATGATTGTTGAAATCAGAAGCGAAAATTTGAACTAGCTCGATATTAGGTTTACAAAATCCATACAGAATTGATCAATCTCAGTTGTTGTCATCACTGGAAGTATAAAGTACTTGAGAATTGACAGAAACAGATATCTGTCAATGAATGACTAAAATGTATGGTTATGTTTAAAGGGGGTAGTAAATGTTTATCGGAGGAAGATAAAGCGCTGAACTAAAAATTATACTTGCGAGGGTTGGTGAAGACAATACACTATCTGACACCGTAAATCTAGTAGATATAGATATTTTTTATATGTTGAAAATTGATGAAAACATATAAAACTATAAACAATGATTGGATACAATAGAATTATACGAGGTTTGCTAAAGAGTAATGAGCAGAGATAGGAAGAGGTATATATTATGCAGAGGAGACTGTAAATCTATACTACCCAGATTCCGAGCATTAAAAAAATTAGTACTGCTATGAATGATTTGATCGTTAACACAATCTATGTTTGGATTTTTAATTATTTTGTTTATTTCTGATATTTCAAAGAGGTCTAATTTATTACTTTTGTTACAAAAATGCAAACATTTTGTGTTTGTATCTGGCTTAAAATTATGTTTATTTGTAGATACATGTCTAGAAATATTGGACTTGATTTTAGAAGGGGATAAGTTAAGATTTGAAGCTCTTACTATCTCTTTACAATGTTCATTGATGCAAATTTTAAATTTTCTCCCTGTTTGTCCAACGTTGGGTATGTCCTTCTTAAATTTTAATTTATATTCATTTTTATTCTTAAATTTGTACTGTCCTTTTAGTATCCCCTGAAGATGAGTACTTAAGTACTGAATTGTATTACAACTATTAAACTGTGGAGGAAGACTGCATTGTTTTAGTCATATTACATTGACTCCACTGAAAGTATGGACTATTTTTTCAACTTCAACATAATAGGTTTACAGACGGTTCCAAAAACTGGTGCTAGTAAACCTATGCACTTACAAAAATAAAGAGCTCAATACTCGATAAAGTCAGTAACCCACTGGTAATGAATGAGCCATGAAAATTGTGATTGTAGGTATAAACGCGGCAATAAATTAATAAAATACCTTTAGGTAATTCGGTCTTACCCTTTCCGTCGTCTACCTAAGTATTTATCCCGACCAAATTAGACAATTTGTCACCGAGTCCTCTTTATTTAACTACTGAGAAGTAAAACCTGAAATTGCCTCAAACTCAAATAAAGTTACTTTATATTCTCAAGGTAATTGGTGCGATCTTTGCGGAGATTATTCCTTGATGCGGCAACATTGCAACAAGTTGAAGAAACGGAAAACGTGCTAGTAGTAACATTTCGAGGGTATCCGGTTAAAATGGGCTAGGAAAAAGAATCGCGAGTGAAACTGGTGACATGCACACGCAGGGTCGTAACTTATAAATTCCTGTGTTGTTAAAAAAGTTGTGTAATAATACTCAGGGATCAGATTTAGGTGTTCTTTTGGGTAATATACTTCACGAGGAACAGGATTCAGAATTCCTATCTATAGACGACTCAGATAATGAACCACTAATGTCCTAACGGATCAAGATTGTTTTGGTCGGTAGCTAAGGCCCTCAGTCAGAAGTTTACAAAGTCAGCCATTCCACCTCTAATAGCTCTAATGGCGCTATTGCGACCAAAGCACAGGAAATAGCAAACTTTCTGGCGGAACTATTCTCTTGTGTTTGTTTGAAGGTTTGAGACAATGATGTATCGTAAATGATAAATGAGTTGGACTTTAATTGTCATTGTTTATTTATATCACAACGTTTCAATCGGTGAGTATCTCCGGTCGTCTTTAGGTGGCTTGGTGTTTGTATCATTTTATGTACCATGTCCATTTGTGTTATATTATGTCCGCACAATAAACTATTTGAATTTGAATTTGAATTTGAATAATGAACAAGCTACGAAACTACGAGGGTATTTTTTATACTACCTCATGGTTAGCAGCGCATGACCGAGATTGGTCGTAAACTAAGCTTACATCTACTTAACAAGGGTTTCCAAATATTTCTTATGCCTAAAGAGGGTTTACTACAGCAGTCTGAATTTTGGGTTATGACAGCCGCTTCTTTGAATTTCCTCTTTCGCCATTGTTCTTCCTTGAGTATTATTTTTGCCTCTGACCATTGCAAGTGGTGGCCGTGTGTCCAAACATGTTCTGCCGCACCTGATCTGTTTGTTTCTCCCTTCTTCGGTGTTCCTTGATTCTTGTTTCAAGGGAGCGTAGGGTTTCACCAACATAGGATTGTCCGCACTCGCAAGGTATTCTTTATACGCCGTTCTTCGTGTCCCTTTGGCTGGTTGGCTTCGTCTTCGTCAGGTGGCTTCTTAAGGAATCTTTGGAGCTGAATACTGTTTAAATTTTGTATTGCTGTCCTAATCTTCCAATTTTTTCGGAGATTCCTTTGCCATATGGTACCTTTTTGGTGGGTGCAGTTTCGACGTCATCTTTCTGTCTATTCATGTGATTCTGACGCTTCTTTATCAATCTTCTGGTCTACTAGTCTCGTGGGGTAGCCATTTGTGTTGAGTTTTCTTTTGATGGTGTTGAGTTCTTCGGAAAGAGCTTCCTCGGAGTTACGAGTAAATGCTCTGTCAACCAGTGTTTTGACTATCCCATGTTTTGTGGTATTTGAGTGGTTTGAGGCGTAATTAAGGTATTGACCAGTGTGTGTTTTCTTTCTGTATACCGATGTTTGGATGGTGTCCCTGTTCTTCTGTACTATGACGTCTAGAAACGGTAGTTTATTGTTTTCCTCCCTCTTCATGGTAGACTTGATTGTTGGTGCCAAGTTATTCATGTGATGTAGAAAAGCTTGAAGTTCGTTATCGCTTCTGTTCCAAATGATGAATGTGTCGTCAACGTAATGAAGCCAGAGTTTCGGTTTTATTTTTGCCTTTTTAATTACCTGGTTTTCAAACCATTCCATGTATATGTTTGCGATTACTGAAGAGATGGATGATCCCATCGGTATTCCATCTAGTTGACTGTAGAATCTATCCTTTTCTTGGAATTGAGAATTATTTAGACAACATTCTAATAGGTCCATGATGGCGTTGTTCGTTCCTCGAGAGTTTGGTCTTCTCCAAGTTTCCTTCTGATGACCTGAAGCGTATCCTTCACTGGGACATTTGTATAAGGACTCTCGATATCGAAGCTGACTAATCGATCCTCTGGTTGTATTTTCTTTCCACTTATTATTTCAACGATGTGTTGAGAATTTTTTACAAAAGATGTGTTATGTCCTTGGAGCGTCTTTAGTATTGGAAGCAGAAATCTGGAGAGGTCGTATGTTGGAGTGTTTCTGGAGCTTGTAATAGGTTGTAAAGGTATGTTGGGCGTGTTTATTTTTGTTAAACCGTATAGATGTGGGGGTTTAGGTGTTAAACGTGTACGTGTTCTGTCTGGAATGTATCGTTCATGCTTCTTGATTGTCCGGTATATTCTCCCTTTAATGTAGAGCAAAGTTTCAAGAAAATTAAAGAGTTCACTTTGGAAGAAAACCATGGACCTATTTTTCAAAAAATTGACAACACACTCGCTGATGACGGCACCCTTGTTTCATCTTTGAATGCTCGTACCTCGACTGCCAGCGCACATCTCTGTAGGCAGCAAGAGGTCTCACATTTCAACAAAGACCTGGAAGAAATTCTGTCTTGGGGTGACAGTAAGCAAGTAGAATTTAACGCTAAAAAACCCAGGCGACAGTTTTTTTCTAAAAAAGTTAATGTTAAAGAACGGGATATAGTGATGGCGGGACACACGATTCCTTTGGCTTCCATTCATTTATTGCGGTCCTTGCTAAGGCAGCCTCGCAGAAGCTTGGAATACTTTTCCGAATTGAGAGCCCCTATACACCCCAACCACTTTTAATGTTCTATAAAGCCCAAATTCGACCATCGCTGAGGAGAACTGTTCGCATATTTGGGGCTCTGCTCCTAAATATACCCTGAGATTACTAGATTTCATTCAAAGATGCTTGATCGGTGACGATGATCTGACAATCAACCTGGAAAGCCTTGAACATCGAAGGCAGGTTGGCGACTTGAGCCTATTTTACAAACATTTTCATGGCAAGTACTCAACTGAGGTTGCCCGCTTGATTTCACCCAGAGCGGTACATGGTAGAAATACACGACGAACCACGCACGGGTGGTTCAGCAGAAATCTTTGGTAATCAGAAGCACCTTTCCTGCAATGACTTCTGGCTTAAAGAACTTAAACCATCTTATACGGTCCTGTCTCTCTTAATCATGCAAAATGCTTTTGCTGGTCGTACAATGGAAACCACCCCTAAGGCGTGCTTTAAATAATACACTTTTTGTTATACGACCGAAATGAACTGTATGAGGTAGCCTTTTCAAGATCAACTTCAGAAGGGTTACGGAAATGAAAAATGTTGGGCCATGTTAAGCATATTTTAGCCTTGCTCATAATTCCTCCAAGTATCGTATTTTTCCTCATAAACTAGAGTGAAAGTTAGTTATTTAGTTTATCTTTTAAATTATTTAAATTTTTCTTAGGATAGGTATTCAGAGATATTATGATATGGTTTGTTAAGTGTATTAGGGACTAAATTTTGATTTCCATATTCTAGGGGACCTGGCGACAATACGTTTTACAGTAACATTGATATCAAACCCGACATCAGACCAATCAGAAGAGGAAAACCTAATCTCCTGGTTTCCGATTTAGTGAGTACAATTTTCATGATATTTAGTTTAGTTATAGTACTATAGAGGTAGGTCTAAGAAAACGGTTATTATCTTTGGTTAGTATATAGAGATATTACCGTAGCGGTAATAAAAATACTCATCTCTGCTTTACAGCACAGGAATATACTAACTTAAATAATAACCAGATCCCCTGCAAGGTTCTTATACATTCATAAGGTATTTGTTTGCAAAACCTAAGCTTTGGATTAGGGCGAGCATTGTCTACCATGACTAACGACTTTGCGGCGTCCGTTCTACGTTTTAATTAAAGTAATAAATACTTTAGAAAGGGTCAGTTTTATTTAGTCGTCTTTACATAAAATTTATATCGTTTATCCCAAACTAAGCATATTTAAGGGTAATTGACCTATTGGGCACTAACAAGGCTTTATAGGATTTGTTCCTTGGAATATGACATGTACAGTTATTGATGTGAATTCGACTTGCAGCTAAATAATACAGGGTGGTTGATCGTGGATGGCGTATTAGAGATTCATGGCAAACCACACTGAAACTTTGCACAAATTTTGGGTTTTGAATAAAAGGGCATGCAATAATCTCGACAATGCGTTCTTGCAACTTCCAGTAGAAATAAGTAGCAACTTCGATATTTTAAATCGAACACCATACTGGGTGGCCATTTGGAAACGAAACAAAGCCTTTTTTAGCATTTTCGCCCCCTGAAAGTCAAACCCCTAGCAGGGGCGGCAACTACCCCTAAAATTTTAAATAGAGTGGGGGTCGAGTGATACTTAATTTAAAAAGTATTTTTATGCAGAGTATAACCCCAGAGCTTAACATCGCTACTATTTACCTAGCCTGTACAGTGGCTCACCAAAAGTACAAAAACTGGTTGTTTTTACCTTTTCTATTACAAGAAAAATTCTTACAAGTCAGTCCAGTAGATGCTGGAAGTGCTGCCCCTGGGCCTTCATGCAATAGTACAGATTTTGTTCACAACGCTCTCATACATTTTGAAGCATCTGTGGGATGATTTGCCGACATTCATTAATTATCCGTTGTTGTACGTGATCCAAAGATGTTGGCTGGGTTTTAAGTGGCCCCATAAAAAAACATTTAACGGGCTTAGATCCGGAAAACGTGGGGGCCACTCAATACTTTCTCTCCTTCCAATCCATTGTTCTGGAAACGTTTGGTCGAAATAGTGACGAACAGTGAGTGCAAAGTGGGGTGACGCACCGTCTTGCTGGAATATTAAATGGTTTTCCACGTACTGATCGTCATTCTCAATCATTTCTACTAACGCTGAATAAATGGCGTTTTGTAATAACTTCAGATACATTTCGCCTGTTAAATTGGCAGGTAACGGGTACGGTTATCGAAAATGCCACACCAAATATATTCAGTTTTCCGGATGTTGCGTACGCACATCACGAAATATTCTGGGATTTGAATCAGACCAATAAAGACACTTGTGACGATTCACCGTACCGTTTAGGAAAAAAGGGTATTCGTCAGAGAAACATACGCTGAAAAGAAAGTTTTGATCCTTTATTGCTCATTCACTTATAATTTTACAAATTGCAATGGCCTATCAAAATCTTCTTCGTTAAGTTCTTGTACCAAATATATTTTGTAAGGATGAAACTTGTGTTTTTTTTTAATATCGTTTGAATGCTGCGTCTTTTAAGATCAGATGCTGTCTCCAGCTTTCTTGTGTGGGATCTTGAACAACATGCCCTGAAATCGCCACCTCTGTAGGTTCATTTACTACTGGATTTTTTACTTTACGTTTTTTGTTAGCTACGGACCCCGTCTCCCGAGATTTTTGCACCAATTCCAAAATGTACTTTGATGGACGATTTTGATGTTGATGGTTAAACAGTTGGGTAGTTCTATTACCACATTCGTTGTTCGCAAAGAAGAATTTAATGATTTGCACCCTTTTAGCAATTGAGTAAACCATTGTCACTTTTATGCCGATTCTGAAACGCAATTAACTAAACCTTACTAGTTTACCGCGACCGAAGGATATGATCTGCAACATTAATTGAAGGCCACAGGAATAAAACAAGAATTGTCAAAAAAGCAAAGTTTTACGCCAGCAAACGCTATTTATCGTTGTCATTTTTGGTACTGGAAAAGGTAAAAACAACCTGTTTTTGTACCTTTGGTGAGCCACTGTACAGGCTAGGTAGATGATAGCGATGTTAAACTCTGGGGTTATACTCTACATAAAAATACTTTCAAAATAAAGTTTCACTCGACCCCCCATTACATTTACAGTTTTGGGGGTAGTTGTCGCCCCTGCTAGGGGTTTGACTTTCAGGGGGTGAAAATGCCAAAAAAATGTGTCCCCCTATAATCAGAAATTGACGGGTCTGAGCGTTTTTTTTTAATAACCTGGGGTGCCCAAAATTGGCTTTGTTTCGTTTTCAAATGGCCACCCTGTATTCAGTGTGTCTTCTGATGAAGCTCACAAGAGGGAAATAACCTTTATTATTTATTTTACGATCAGAAGTCATTGTTTATAAAAAGTTCTGCTTGTTGAGAAAATGAATTCTTAATGTAGACATTTTAGATTAGATATACAGAGTGTTAGTAAATTAGGAAACATGAAAATTCATCAGTTTTCGATAACAAGTTGGTTTTAAACTAGCCTAAAGTCTAAATACAAATTTTGAAATAAAAATTCCAATATTTGAAATTAGAATAATGATAGTGGTTTCATGTAATTATTTGCATTTAACAAAATAATCAAGATAGTCGATTTTCTAAACGTCCAGGTTAAATCAGCAACTTATTTTCATGTGTCAGTTTTCTTTAAGGAAGCGTGCTCAAACAATTCATTCAAGCAAAAGTGAATAACAAACAATTTTTATTGAACCCAAAATTATACCTTTTAAGCCTAAACTGTGGCATATACTTGAACTTGGAGAAGAAGAGAGACGTTTAGAGTTTTGTTCATAACTAGGTGAAAACTACCTTGAAAACCAAAAATTTCACACATACTTTTTTTTATTAATGATTCTACATTTTGCATAAACAGGCACGTATCTTCTTAAAATAGTCGTCATTGGGTTTTCGAGAATAATATTTATGTAATTAACAAACGAAGTTAATGTTACAAAAAAGTTTATGTATGATGTGGCATTTTTTTTTTTTTTTTTGATCGGATTATATATTTTATAGAGGGAACTTTAAACATGTTTTGGCAGTAAGACGGCTATCTTGCTCGTTCCACGTCCTTGGTCAGACAATGGTTACATAATAGTTTCGGCGCAAGGTGGGTAGAGAGGTTTGGCCCAATCCATTATCCAGCTAGGTCGCTTGACCTTTCATTACTAGACCTCTTTTTGTGGTGTGCCTTAAAGCAAAAGGTTTATTCACGAAATCGTCCACATAATAGGGAAATATTGAAAGGCGCATACAAGAAGCAATACATGGACTGAATATGCCACGAATCATTCCTAAAATGTACGGTAAATTTATTAAGTTAGCGGAAAGTGTGTCTAGGTAGCTATGGAAAATGATTTTTTCTACAAACGTTCCTTAGTTCTGCTGTTCTTCTCGGTTGAGGAGGATTGAACAGAAACAGCAGCATGTCCAGTTGAGGTTGAAGCATCATCGGCCGATGTCGTTTGTACTATAAGCAATTTTCGAGCAATAGAATTTTTATTTTCGAAGAAGTCCACGATGTACCCTTCCGCCACGGTTGAGGATTTCCATCCACCATGCCGCTTAATTGTCGTCAAATTTGCTCCAGCATCGGCAAGTAAGCTCGCGGAGGAACGACGAAAGCAATGCTTCGTATAGAGTATTGAATTTGGAAGTTGCAGAAATCTTGCTATAGCAGCAGGAAATTTTCCGAACGTATTAATTCCGACCGGATTTCTGGTACATTTACCTTTTGCATATTTTAAGAAGAGCCGCCGATGTACGACATCTGCTGGACGAAGATCAGTATATTTTCGATAAAAATACAAATAAAATTTTTCAACGATAATGAAATTTCGTGGTACCTTGGTTTTGGTATCTGATATTTTATTAACCAATGAAGTCTCCATATCTTCCACGTTGTCAAGAGTCAACTGACAAAGCTTGTCCCTGCGGCAGGCACCAAATACTCCTACAATCGTAGCTACTTTCATCAGAAGGTACTCATCATCCGGTGCGCACTTCGAAAACTGTTCAATTTGGTATCTAGTAAAAATGTTTGATTTTTTGGCCTGCTAACCCTCTCCTTGACGCTTCAAGTAGTCAATCAGTTTAAAATGTTTGCTGATATCTACGTCGTTATTTACACGTAGCATAGCTTTGATCATTGAATAATGGGACCAAAGAGAAGATGACTTCCATACCTTTGCCTTTTCCTCAAAATAGGACAGGAATATGTTTTCGGAATACTTTTCAGAAACGCCTTTGTTTTCACACCATTTTATAAATTTATTATGAGCAATCTCATATTGAATTCTTGATTTTGGTGGCAGTAAATCCAAGGTAGCTTTCTTGGCAGCTTCTTCTATGTCTTTAAGTGGATCGATTTCTTGTATTTCTTAAATTTTTGGCAAATCACAACAGCCACCGCTAGCGTTTTAATAAAACTGACAGGACCTTTCAAATTTTCAATTTTTCTGTAAACAATGATGGTTGCTAGGTTTTATTGACAAATGTGAACTAATTTAATATAAATATACGATGCTATTATAAACTACCTGGATGTAAGAGATTCTAAACATTTAATTTTCAATTATTGTATGCTTTTATTGCCGTTTGTAGAAAAATATTGTATGATATTTGTATTACAAGTATTTTTAAGGTACTCTTGTGGTTTGCAGAACTCGCTTTGCTTGTTCTGCAAATTTCACATCGTACGTCTTATATAAAACTTCTATATTGTCATTCATCAACAAGCAGAACTCTTTATAAATAATGACAGGTTGTTTGGTAAGTATAGGACAATATTTCGCCAGCGTACAGTAGAGGTCAAAACGATACCAGTAGTTAATATAATTATTTGTCCTAGTGTCCATCGGGCTTCTATGGAGATTTACATTTTTGATTATAGCTTTTATTACTAGTATTATGTTCATCTCCCCTGTACACTGGCAAATTAATGCCCTAAACTTACCGGGTATGAATAGGAAAATATAAGGAAAGTTGATACGAAACTGCAAAAAAGGATGTTCAGTTTAAAATATCAAATGTACGCCCTTTTATGTAAAAAAACAAATTTGTGTATGGTCATATTGACGGGTTCAACATAATAAACGTCTAATACGCCATTTACTATGAATCATCCTATATATCTGACCCTTTACATTAGTTTTTTTTATTAATTATCGATGATAACTTGTAATTCCCAATACATCATGTTCCTGTCTGGATTTGCTCCAGTCGTTATTCATTATATGTTTCCCGATGCTTCCCGTATTAAATGTCCTAACGAACATTTATCTGACGTATATGCGGCTTATGTTCTTGTTTAAATTAATAAGTCAGTTCGCCAGAAGCGTGGCTATTGACTTTTTTAATTGGAACTGTAAATCTGTACTCTATATTTTCTGCAAATGACGATTTTCGTTGTGTAGTATTTTATTATTTTTACGATACTATAACTGTCGTTAATTAAAAAAAAGTATGTAATAAAGTAACTAGCTGAACATAAGTTCGACTTAAAAGTTAATTATATATTTATTTTCTAAATCCTTCTAAATCTTAAAGACGATTATTTGTAGTTGAGTAAATGGCAAATAGAAAGTCCGATAAAGTTCAACGTAAAGAAAATGTTCTTTTGGGCAAGGATATAGTCATCCTAACGTCAGAGTAGATTTTATTAGATAAATGACAATTATTTGAGAGACTATTTCAATGCCTCTATCAATTTGTACTTTCCTTATTAACAACGCGTATTGTTGCCTTGAAAAAATATCGTTTGGACATTTTTTACGATATTGAATATCAATATATCCTTATTACTGTTATATACAGGGTGTCCTTTACGATATGCTATTATTTCAGGGTGTGATTTTTAGGACTATTTTAAGAACAATACTTTAAATGAAGGTATGGCCTAAGCCTCTTAACCTTTGAACTACAGTAATTTTAGTTTAATTATTAAATAGATCGTCTTTGGGCTTGCGCAATATTTCTCGAATTTAAAGTAACATGCTAGACAGACACGAAAGTATTTAGCAGAGTTGTCAATTGATTGCACAGTGATCGTTCTGATCTGTAAACCTTAATGTGTTTTTAAACGTTTTTGTGCCTTGAAATTCAGCTTAATCCTAAAAACTACTCGTTTCAGAGCTAATTTCATCATACTTTCGTATTGGCAATGAATATTTGTATATTCTTTACTAATATATTCAAGCCATTGATTAGATTCATATGGTTTTAGTCACGTGCAAGTATTGACGCAGCGGCAAAATCCACCGTCCCGACTTTACCAGTTACTATAGGTATCAGATATTAACGATAAGGCCTTGTAGAAAAATTATTTCTATTATTTTACACGAAAACTGTGCGTCCAACAAAAGAAAGTAAAGACTTCAAAAATGAAAACGTTTTAAAAAATATACAGAGTGGCAAAAAAGTCGCGCATAATGCCTGTAACTTTTGAAGTATCTCGTATACGAAAAAGTAACATTAATGAAAGTTGTTCAGTAAATTATTTCCCATATTTCTACCTGCATGAATTTTTAAATTGATCATCCTGCACATGATTGCATATTTGGATTCTACTGGAAAAACTCTGAATTTTTTGTATTTCAAATTTTCACCTATCCGCAAGCGTTTCCGAGATAATGACAGCTCAAATATGAAAAACTTCCTAATTGTAATTATTCCTACCTAATATCCACCAGTTGAGTTAAGGTGTTTTCATGAGAGTGACCTAAGAGGTGTCAATTTTAAGCTCCTGTTTAATTTTCTGTTGTCTCATTTTCAATTTGTTTACACTATGGTTCATCTGAATGAGAAACAACGCGCTAAAATTTTTATAATGAGCGGTCACGGAAATATGCAGAGATCGTCTTAATGATGATATTGATGATCCTAGACGGAGTCGGCCAAGCAAGGACGTTCGTTTACTTTAGAGCTGCCTCTTCAGCCAGCTACTGCAGTGATCACTCAGGTTGTCAAGAATACGAAGACCAAGTATGTTATAGAAGTAGAGAATATCATTAAGGTATTTGGAGTTCCTAAACGCAGAGGTAAAGCATTTATTTCCCAAAAGTTTTAAAGAGTTTTGTCCTCAAAGGCAAGTTGGATTACACCTCAGTGCTGTGGGAATGCCCCAAGGAAGTCAAGTTGAACGTTATAAGCGAGCGGTACTAGAGTGTTTAACAACTATAGGTGCAAACCGAAAAGATAATAAATGAGATAAGAATATAGGGCAACTACTCCTGGGATATTGTTTAGGTCCACAAATTGCTGGATTCTTGGAATCAAAGTAAGATGTAGATTTTTTTTTATGGAAATAGTCCATCTCACAGTGGAGTGAAATTTTATTTATGGAATGAAACTCAAAGTCTGCTCCACTAATTTAATAAAATAAAATTATATGCCCATACATGTTTCGAAGGCATAAACCTTCATCCTCAGTGGGTTAATATTAAGATGTAAGAATATTATGAAGAGACCAATGACATTGTTAAATTATCAAAACTTATGTTGCAGAAAACATTTTTTTATATTAATTTTTATAAGAATTCATATGTATACGTGAACTACATTATGACTAATAAAAAGAAGGGGTTTTTTTTGTGTTTAATTAAACATGTATGGTCATATAATTTTATTTTATTAAATTAGTGGAGCAGACTTTGAGTTTTATTCCATAAATAAGATGTAGATGTTCTTAATCTTCGTAAGAATATTAGTGCTCTAATAGATGTCAGTCAGCATCGACAAAAAGTAAACTTTGATGCCCATCGAGCAAATCCAAAGGTTCACACTGAAAGTGAAGGCCTCCAATAAATCAGTCAACGGTGTGTCGAGCGGCAAAGAAATTTCAAGAAACACGCAATGTTAGGGAAGCCGCTAGATCAGGTCGACCTAAAACAGCAACCGGGGGAGACAAAGCTTTGGATATCATGCTCTCAATACATGAAAATCCAACACAATTATCCAGGCCAATAGCAATGGATTTTAATGTGTCTCATCAGTCAGTGAAAAATTTGTTTAAGCAGGAGAAGTTGCATCCCTACAAAATAAAGTTGGTGCACGAGTTAAACGAGGACGATTTTGATAGAAGAGCTGAATTTTGTGAGTTGATGATGGAGAAGAGGCAATAACGATAATAACTTTGCAACAAATATCATTTTATCGGATGAAGCTACTTTCCATTTAAATGGCATTGTTAATAAACACAATTATCGTTATTGGTCTGCTGAGATAACTCACTGGTTCCAGGAAGATCATACTCAGAGACCCGAAAAAGTTAATGTTTGGGCGGGCAAAGTAAACATATTGTGGGACCTTTTTTCATCGATGGTAATTTGAATGGCGAAAAACATCTGGACCTTCTCAGGAATCACATAATTCTTTCTTGCAGAATGGTTTTACTGGGTGTAGATAAGGTCATAAACGAATAGGTATGGTTCCAGCAAGATGGAGCACCTGCGCATTATGCGGCAAATATTAGACAATACATAAGCGAACAATTTTCAGGACGTCGGATAGGCAGAAGAGGTGCTATTGACTGGCCAGCGCGATCTTCAGACTTAACCCCGCTCGACTTCTTTTTGTGGGAACACTTAAAGAACAAAGTCTACGTTAACGGTCCAAATGACTAAGAATCTTTAAAAGTCAGAATTAGTGCTGAAATTCGAGCCATTCCTGAGGACTTCCTTTTAAACGTTGTAGACGACTTCAGGGATCGACTGGCGGCTCTGCTTAGCAGAAAATGGTATTTTGAACACTTGATCCACTGAAAAGGATTTACTTGTTTATTATTCCGATGTTAAGCTGTTCAATTTTCTAGGCCATTTATTTGGTTTTTGTAAAGTTTGTTACAATTTTAAATAAATAAGAATTTGAAATACAAAAAATTCAGAGTTTTGCCAGTAGAATCCAAATATGCACTCATATGCGACGTGTTCCATTTAAAAAAAGTAAATTGGTCTCTATTGCAACCAACCAAAAAAAAATCATGCAGGTAGAAATGTGGGGAATAATTTACTGAACAACTTTCATGAAAGCAATTTTTTTGTACACAAGGTAATTCAAAAGTTACTTGCATTATGTGCGACTTTCTTGCCACTCTGTATATTTTTAGAAAGGACAGTGGCATGCCATATTTTCTTTAAAAGTATTGGTAAAGGCATAAAGAAGTTAGGCACCAAATTTCACAAACATATCTGAAGCCTTAAAGGCATTATAAATAAGTATTATTTTCTTAAATACACCCTGTAGTTCAAAAGTTAAGAGGCTTATAAGATACGTTTCAATGAAGTCCTTTTCTTAAAATGATTCCGCTGATTGTACCCTGAAATATAAACATATCATATCCTAGAAAGCCGATTACAGGGTGACCAAAAAAACTTGCGACCCGAAATTTCTCGAAAGGTTTGTGGAATTCTTGCGTTATTTTATCGAAGTGGTTGCAATATTTTTTTGTTGCCCTATATGTCATATTTATTCAGCCCATATATCATCTGATTGTGTTATTGTCGAATCATTTTTGGTTCCAGAAGTTCTGTATAGACGGATCTTTGCCTTAACCAGTATTGATTATTGTCCTCAAAACACAGAATATTTTTTACAGAATCATTTTTAACTCATACTACAACTTCCCGGAAGTACCCAATACTTTAATAATGAAAACGTATTCGTTATTTTTATAAAATATTCTGGGTTTTTTTCTATCAATGTACTCCTTCGAAATGCACTGAGGATCATTACCCTAAAAGATTCCTCTGCCAAGAAAAATTTAATGTTCCCATAAATATTTAAAATATGTGAAAAAAGGTCCTTAGTATCATCTCAATCATAAAAAGATTTTTATATTTCCTCTAATTTATAATATAAACCCTTACAAGATACGGAAAAAATATCTTGGCAATATCTTGGAGATAAAACCCATTTCTCTCGATTTACGAGCGTATGGTTCAGCCCCTAAAAATGTGTTTGTTGAGAAGCAAAAAAATACATTGAAGCTCTTCTTGTACAACTACCAAACTGCTATAAAGATCGTTATTATATAATTGATTAATAGAGTCTTTTATGGGTTGTTTATTTTTAATATATTGATGTCTTGTATCAATATAAAAACTTTAGGGAAATCACAAAAATTATAAAGATTAATGCAAATTTATAGCGAGATATCAAAAATCAGTCAACTCAAAAGCGGTCATGCAATGTAAAACGAATAATTTGGCCTTTGAAATAATTCTATCGAGTTCACGTTGAATTGTCAATATTTGTCACAAGCAGTGCTGGTGAAGTTTTCTTGCTATTGTAATCTTAAGCTGGTTTTGAATTATGGGGTTTACATCTGACACAAGATTTACATGATTGAAGGCTGTTTTTGAACTGCTGTGCTAGTTAATAGCATTTGGGAATATGTTTCGATGATTTTCGGGAGTGCAGTTGTATTCATAAAAACGGCGTACAAGAATTGGAACGAAAACGACCTTCGTCAGGTTTGCGTAAAACCAGTTGGTGTCCGTTGGAGGTTATCAGATGTTATAGGTTATCAAAAATGTTATGCATTGGTGTGGGGTCAATAAAATAAAAAAAAAAATTTAATAAAAAAAGATATTTCAAAATTCATTAGAGTAGTTCAGGTAGATAGCATTAATGAAAACGTCTAAAAGATATTGGGTCATATGACCCTGTTTTATAACTTTAATCAATCTATTCACATTGACTGAATCACATTGGATATTATATTGGCACCAAGTTCCTCCCAGCATTCTTGAATTTTTTCTCATAATTCATTTGAATTTTGTGGCCCAAAATTTTGTTTATACAGTTATGTCCCAAATATTTTTGATTGGATTCATTGCAGCACTTCTACATTATCAGCTTGAAGGCAATTCTTTACAAAGCTGGCGGAGTGAAAAGGTCAATAAAATTATCTTGTTGAATTATAAAGTTATTGTGAGGATAAGCTTGTTCAGTGGAAGGGAGCATTATACTTTCCAAAATGTTAATATTGATTTCGGCGTTAAATCTTCCTGCTATTCTCCAGCAAGCATCAGGTCCATATACACTTTTCCAGCCCCATACGTTGATAGAAAAACGCCTTGATCTAAAAGCAAGGGAGCTGCTGTGGCTTTTAGCAAACCTGGTATTGTCTGGACAATAAACATAAATTTGGCCATTATAAGTCAACAATTTTTTTTTTTAAATGAAAACCCTGTTTTTTTTTAAAGAACTACTAAAGTTGTATGTTGTTGTATATTAGTGCCATGTTTAATTTTTCCAACTTTAACCGTTATCTTTAATAAAATGTATTACACTTAGTTTAAATTATGTTAAAAGTGTCGTCCGAAATTAGATGTACTCCTTAACAACTAGAGAGAATCCATTCATTGCCAGAAGACAGCTAGTAAGAGAGAATGATAATTTTTGATATCTCGGTATAATGAGCTGTTTTTAGTTATTTCTTAAATAACCTTGTTTTTACTTATTTAAAGCCTACTACAAACAGAAAGCCTCGAACTTTGCGTTAGTTGCTTTCCATTGTATTTTTCTCTTTGTTTAGTATTCATTTTCACGACGACTCCTCTTAAAAATACTGATTGCCTAGTTAAAACATCCTGCATTAAATTTCAGTTCCATAATGAGGCATATTTTTTCTCTGTTACTGCAAAAACAATGAAATTGATTTAAGAAGGTTAATAAAATAAATCGTCCTCAAAGTCAGCATTCCTTGAAATATTATGGACACTCCCCTGCGAATGGTCCCCAGAGAAAAAACTAAAAGGTCGAAAGATTTATTTGTCTATTTAAATTAGGCATCATTGTTTATTCTCCTGTGTACGTGAGATAAAAAAAAAAGGTCTGGCTGGTTGGATGGAATTTCACACACTGCCAATTTTTGGGCTTATTTGTTAAGAGAAAAAGAAAACATTTTTATTAAGGTCTATCGTCAGCGGTATGCTGCAAATGATAAATAAAACCCGATAGAGATAGTGTTCAGCGTATATGAATTGTACTTTCTACCAAGCGCTTTCGACCTTATGCTAGATCATCATCAGAGCTAAGGCTTTGCAAGGGAGTAATCTAACTAAAGAGATGGAAGGGCATATAAATGATAAGATGACTATTCTCTGCTTTTGCACTAACACAAATTACACTAGCTCAAAAGGTTTTATCCTCTTGAGTCTTCTGATCTGGTTCGCGTTTTTGGAGAGCTGACTAGCTTCGATATTGACGTGTTGGGGAAGTCGCTGTTCATGACTCTTGGCAAATTTACTAATGATTTGGCTAACCGTGTCCATTTCCATATCCAGGGGGAATTAGCAATGCTCCTTAATACATTGTTTTAGAATCGCTGGATTTTTTCTGAATTACTTTTCCTGGCACAACCCCACCATAAACTTTGTGTATACCGTTAAGCTGCCAATACATTTTCTTAAATTTGATTTCTAGTTCTTGTTTGCAGATTTAGTGCCGCTTCTTCGTAATCTTTGCCTACAGCCATTCTAGCAGTGTCGTCAGCAAAGGTAATAAAGGACTGGCCCTAATACACTGCATGGTGGTACTCCTGCCTTAACTTTTTAAGGTTCGAGTAAGCGGCTTTCTGCTTAATTCGAAAAGCTCGATCTGGTATATAGGACTTCAATATTTGTGACAACTGTTTAGACAAGAACTTGCCTAATTTACAGTGAAGTCCTTCGTGTCATACTTTATCAAAAGCAGGTGTTACATCAAGAAAGATTGTTAAAGAAACTTTTCTTTCCTCCAACGAGTTTTTAATTATATCTGTGATCCTGTTGACCTGATCTATAGTTGAGTTGGTCTGGAACTTTCTTTTTGTTGAAAAAATAGTCCAGTGTGTTTAATAACTAATGATTTGAGTATTTTACGAAGTAGTAGATCAGTTTTGAAATTACAGGGGGTAAGGAGATTGGCCAGTAAGACGAAACTTTGTTTGGTGGTTTTATAGGTTTAGGAATCGTTATCATTTCTGCTATTTTCTAAATCTTGGATAAATATTTTAATCTTAATGATGCATTAATAAGATCTTTGATTTTTTTGAATCCCTCTTTTGAGGTTGTTATGTTGTATAATTTAATATAGTTTAATCTGCTGGTTATATAGTTTGATGCCAGATTCTTCTGAGTCTCCTTTTTTCAGAAGTAAGGGTTCTGATTTCTTTTTAGCTTTGGTATGGTCCCATGCACAGCTTTAACGAATGATTCCGCTTCATTATCTAGTTGTTCTTTATTTCTTAGAGGCACGAACAAATTGATGTTTTCTTCAAATTGTAATCCATAGCTTTTCCAATCCATCAGTTTATTTACCAATCTAGGAGCGAATTCATTTTTTTATAATAATGCTCTGGCTGAACGTGAGTAAAATGGGATAGTAATCAGAGTTTATATCCCAAGCTTCTTTAACATTCATATAGTTTACTGATACATTTCGAGTTATGAAGAAATCAATTATATCTGGGATTTTATTGGGGTCTGTAGGCCAATATCTTGGCTTGCCAGTTGATAACGTTTCGCACTTTAGTTAAATGACTGCTTGAAGAAGTTCTTTTCCTTTTGTATTTGTTAACCTAGATCCCCATTGAAATCGCCACCTATGATGAATTTATATCCTTGATCATTTAGAAAGTCAGCATATCGTTATCTTTTAAGAGTTTTTGATAATAATTGATTCCTTAATTACGATAGCAGTGCCATCTTTAGCTGCGTTTTTGGGATGTGTAGATCGATATACTTTGTATCCCTTGAATTATATAAATGATTCGTTAGTAAAGTGTGTCTCACAAATGGTACATGTCAATGTTTTCTATATTTGGACTACTTGCAGTTCTTGTTAGTGTTGCCAGAATCCATTGGTATTCCATTCCATAATCCTACTTCAACGTTATATTCAAGTCTGCTGATACGTTCATCCATTTTTTTCCATAATTTCTCCATTATTTGTGGAAGAGTATTTTCAATGCAAACATTTTGGTCTTGTTGTTGAGTTTGATTTTGATTAATAATTAATTTAGGCTTACTAGTAACTACTTGACTGTAGGCTTTTTGTCCTGCACTTATATTATCCATTAGTACTTGCTGGTTATTCCTAAGTGGCTTCTTAGGAGGGTCTGGTTTGTTGTTACGTTTATCTTTTAATTTTTGCAGTTCTTTTGCTACCATTTATCCTCCGTAGTTGGCTGGATGCCCTTCACCACAATGAACACATTTTGGTTTAGTAGTTTTTGGGTTTTCACATCTTATGCTCCTATACTATATAGTTTTATAGTTCTACATTTATACTAAGTAAATGTGTCGTTTAATCATATATATTATAACAGATATTTGTCTGTAAATGACTTTATCTATTATAATACCTGGGTAGTACTCAGTGAAGATTATCAGGATTAGATAAACGACTGAGATGAACAATTATTTTCTTTATTTAATGTTAATATTTTATAACGTCATTGATACTGGTTCAAACTTTCTTTTCCTTTTTCCCTTGTACAGATTGATCTCATCTTAAAACTTCTGTCAACCTCAAATTAGATTAACCTCTTCGGGTGACTTTACCAACTCCTGTCAACTTCAAATAGGATTAACCTCTTCTGGTGATTTTGTCAACTTCAAATACAAGTCTAGCCGATGATTTTGAATATAATATACCAACAAGAAACAAAATTCTCTATGATCCTACTATCCAGGAGAACTATACTCGTGTCAGATCACCGCGTATAATTTCTCTATAGCTATGTTTATAGAAAATGGGGTTCCGCTGTTTTGGGGCACTACTCTCGTGTCAGTTCGCCGCGAGTAGACTCAATAGCAGGAACGGGGACAAATTTTAGATATTTATCACCCTTAACCTTAAAGATCTCACCTATCAGGTTTCCGAGTTCTTACTTCCTTCGAAGCTGGATCTTGAATGAATCAATCCGACCGATGTATTGGTGGGCTTCAAGTTAGCTCTCGCTTTGACTCCTTTCGTTTTTCGATATATCTTTTCGATGACATTTTGGATTTTTTTTGTTTTTTTTACATTGTTCTTGATTTGTTTTACATTTATCATTTTGAGCTTGTTGTTTATTTTATTTTACTTTCCTTTTTTTTTAAGTTCTGTTAGGGTGGAAGTCAGTCTTTTGGGTATTTGTGTGTGTGATGTTGTTGTGATCTTACGTGTGAATTTTGTATTAATATATTGTCTGATATGTCTGTTCTGGCGTAGTATTTTATTATTAGTTTCGTGTGGAATACGTCTAGCTTGTCGGTTTGTAGTTCTGTGTGAAGGGTGTCTGTCGGGAACCTTATTGGTGCGTTTGCTATTATGCGTAATGTTTTGTTTTGTATAGTCTTTGTAATTTTGTCAGTTTTGTATTGTTGACGGTACATCATGTTGGTACACCGTATGTTAGTATAGGTCTTATTTTTGTCTTGTATATTACTGTTTTTGTCCGTAGGTCAATTTTACTGTTGTAGCATAGAAGTGGGTAAAATGCCCCTAATTGTTTTTGTGTTTTCATGATTCTTTCATCGGCATTTAACCTCCAAGTCAATTTCTTGTCGAAGGTGAGCCCCAGATACTTAATTTTACTGCTCCAATGTATAGGCTTTTTATTTACTTTGACTCTGGTCTCAGGTAATTTTAGCCTGGCCTTTGAGAAGAAAATGGCTTGGGTTTTATCCTCATTCAGTCTGAGTTTTCAAGTGTCTAGCCATTTTTGGATTATTTCAACATGGTGTTGCAGACGTGACGGTACTCCTGAGGTGGCACTTATCGCGGTATCATCAGCAAAAAGATATAGTTAGGTTTGGTTATGCTTTGGTATGTCTGCTGTGAAGATGTTGTAGAGGATTGCTGCTAGGGGTGAACCTTGTGGTACTCCAGCTTTGATTCTGTTAGTAGATGAGATTGTGTTTTCTGATGATGCCGCGAATGATCTGTTCTCAAGGAATGAAATTATGAGCCTGATTAAGCAATCAGGCATACCTATCCTTATCAATTTTAGTATAAGGCCGTCGTGCCAGACCTTATCGAATGCTTTAGAGACATCAAAGAAAATTGCTCCCGTTGACATGTGACGATTAAATCCTCTTAGTATGTTAGTCGACAGCCTTGTCGTCTGGTGCACCGTGCAATGCCGTCAAAACCGGGCGCTCTTTTTGCGTTGATAGATTGTAGTATGGATTGAACTTCTTGTGTTTTGACTTGTTGTACGTTTTGTTCAATGATTTGCATATTTTTGAAAATTTGAACAGTTCTGGCGACCCGCGCATCTTTTGTTGGATTTGTGGGAATCAATCCGGGAATTTCGCGCGCTTTTATAGTCGTCGGTAACTAAGCGAGTTGTTTGTTATACGAAGGGATCAAAAATATGAGTCTGTCAATAATGACCTCATGTCAAATAAAAGGTTAAAATACTAAATACGAGGGAAATAAGATTTCAAATAATATTATCTCCTACATAGTTGGATTATTCTCTTGCAGAGCCTTAGCTCTGATGATGATATAACATAAGATCGAAAGCGCAAGGCTAAAAGTATGAATTATATATTGAATATTGTTAATCTGGTTTTATTTTTATTAACGTTGTTTTTGTAATATACCATAATGGTTTATAGGTGCGTAATCCTCAGTTACATTTATAGTTATTTTTAGTGTGTCCAAATTAACAGGTGCACACTCTGCAGTAGTGTGTAGCTTGCAGTAAAGCTAACCGAGTTGTTAATATTTAGTTGAAATTTAATAAACTGCAATATTAGCTAATTAGAATCGAGCAAAAACCCCTAAATGAAGCAGATTGTCGATAAAATGAATATTTACCCAAAGGAAGAGACAACAAAACCTCGAAACCAATTATTGTCAGCATCAAAAACGTTCTAATACAAGACGTTAATATCTCAGCCATGCTTTTCGTCCATTCTAAGGACAAACACGTTGTTAACTTCATAGTAAGGGAGAAAACGTTATAAATATCAAAGAATTTAACTTACGAATGTAAACAGAACATTTGTTTACATCAGTGTTCTGCTTTAGGGGCTGAATCTAATTTACATGTCTAAATGTTAAATGTAACGTTGTGAACTTTTTGTATACTTTCCTATCAGAGGCGTAAAAAGATATTTTACTGTAATATGTTCAAATTGTTGTTTTACTCGGTGAACACCTCGGAATCAATTTACTTTATATTTCAATATTGTTTAAAATAATCTTTATACGCCACTGCCTTCCTCGCAAAACCACTTACTAACGTGTCTGTGTTGTTTGTTCTCTCTATTTGATGGTTTGTGCCCTCCTCGACGCTTCCAAAAACTCCAGGTGCTCAAGGTATTAGAATTGTTTGTTTTCTACTTTCATATTTTTTCGCTTTTTTGTTTTGGGCGCAGCATGCAAAGTGTTCCCTCTTACTCTCGCACCAAACAATTTACCACACTGAAAAATGAAATGGGCAATTTAAAGTTTCACGTCCCAATTCATTAAGACATAATAATATAGTCCATTCACGTTAATATTGCAGTAGTGTTACTTGCGTATTATTGTATTTCTGCAGTCTTAACAACAAGAGAGTATTTTTTTTTATTTTTAATTGCTATGGAATTTTTTTTTATACATCTGGTAAGTACATCTTCCAGCGACTAACCTTTACCGTAGATGTTTAACATCATCAGGGAAGTCAGAAACGGACTGGCCACTGTACTTGTTGAGTCAAAGTTTTGACAGGTCTCATTTTACAGAGCGGAAAACAGAATTTTTAAATACTCTGGTCATTCCTCTCTGAAAATATACCTACTCTACATTTATGTCGATAAAATTAGCGGTTCTAAAAAGTTATAAACTTTTTATATTAATAGAAAGATATTAAGTGTAACGTAAAAGCAAAAGTAATAATTTACATTTTTATGCGCGAAAACCGCAATCCTTTTTGTGTTTCGTAAAACCAATTCATCCAGTAACTATGAAAATTAAATTTAAGTCAAAATCAGGTGTAGTGTATCCCGATAACCGAAAGATCTAATAAATATATTATAGGTTTGTTCGTGCACGATGGGGCCTTGGCTCACTTTAACCTTGTTTTTCGTCAGTGTCTCTAACTACATATTATGCTAATCACTGTATTAGACGTGCAGGACTCTAAGCTAGGTCAGCAGGAGTTCCGTTAGGGATCCTTTACATTTGTATTTATGCGACGTCACCTAAAGTTTATTAACATAAGTTATTCAACCACAATTACTAATCGAATAACAACATAACCAATAATTCATATTAAGATAATAAAATTTGGCATTATTGCATCCTATTAATGCTTACGTGCATCTGACTTATGGACAAGCATTCGGCAATTGTGCGAATGCAAAAAGAATTTTTCTGATACATTTCCAAATGGAAGTGTACCATTGAAAGAGTTATAAACATACATTAAATACATAATAGATAGTAATATAAATAAATTCTGTTCAGAGATATACGAAAGTGACTAGCTGATCCCTATTAGGAAAGATCCGGGCCAGCTATAAAATTGAAATATGGCCGAACAGGTCCGGATTTTTTTACTTTTTCAACATGTGTAACAGAATTTGCCCAACTTTGTGAAGGGATGTTAAAACCTTTAGTTTCTATAAGCTCAAGTACACTGGAGTTAATAGTAAGGCAAATATTGTTACGACGAATGGCAGATTTCAGTTGGTGCCAAACATGTTAAGACTGTATGCCCTAGATTTTTTGCATAATTATCACAGAAGTCTTCCTTTTATAGTTTTAAACATTGTAAAACCTCAATTAATTGCCTTTTGGTGTAATCTTCCTGAAAATAAATGTCATTATCATACATGTCAGTGGCGTAGCTACCGCTGTATCAGCTGTATCAATGATACAGGGTCCACACTGGTCTGGAGGCCCACCAAGGCACTAAGCAGCAAAAATATTTTTGGTGTTTATCAGATATCAGATATTTAGTTTGGCTACTACTTTAAATAATTTTTTATGTAGGAGTACGGGCACGGGCGACTTTTATGCATCATAAAGTACAAATAGATAATTTAGATAATACGGGCTTTTGTTTACAGTGACAAGTCATAACGCCGACAACGCAATGCTGCTATTATTCTGTAAACTTTGCTATTATCTTTTTATCTTTCGGATTTAAAAATCGGCTGGCTGCCGGCTAGTATTCAAAGGGCTACCATCTTGCAAGATACCGCAAAGAAGCTTTTCAAAATTAAAATTAATAAAAGCTATTTACGCAATTCAATGTCACAAAATAGGTTGACAGATTTAGCAATAATGTCCATAGAAAAGAATGAATTGCAAAACCTTAAATCATCCCCAAAAATGGACAAAATAATTAATGTTTTTGCCGAAAAAAAAGCTAGAAGGAGATCTTTATAATAGGAAGTGTTATTATAATTGTTATTATTTTATTATTCGAATTTATTGTTATGTTTTTATGTTGTTATTTGTATTTTTGTTAAAAATCATGTTTATTTTATGCATATTTTATTTGTGTAAGTTTATACCTCTATTTTATGATTACCTTTCATTAAAAATTATTATAAGCTATTCTGTTCAGTTTGTTTTAATTCTATTTTAACCGCTTCCCTCTCTAGCCGAGGGACCCACCGCCTGGCTCTTGATACAGGACCTATTCAATGCTAGCTACGCCACTGATACATGTAGTTTTGAATTGTTGCTTTTGTGTCATTTGAGGAGGGAGTCTTGGTCAACTGCCCACTATGGTAGCTTGCATTGTCCATTACAATTACGCTATTCGCAGGTATATTTGGAATTAGCTTGTTTTTAAACCAATCTTCAAATAAATCAGCAGTGGTGTCCTCATGGTAACCCAGAAAAGAATCTTTAATGTCTTTTGCAGACAGAGAAAGTCCATTTGCAGTCCATCCGTCTTTAGATCCAGCATGCAAAATCGTAATTCGTTTACCTCTTTTTGATGGCGCGCTTGTTTTACACCTGCCGCTTGAGTCAACCCAACCCTTTATCATCGGTATCATATTATGTGTCGAACCAGGTTTTATCCAAGTAAATATTCGGCCTTTGCTGATCTCTGTAAATACTAATTTTTTGTAGATATTCGGATAGCCATTCCCGAATTCTACTGTATTCCATTAAAACTTGTCTTTTGTTAATTTTTTAAATGTAAAACCCATGTGTTGGATACACTTCCATAACGTTGTTCTGCCACATTTAACGCCGGTTTAATCTTTTTCAAGCCTCTTAATTAAATTATCTAATGTAGGCACGTCTTGTTCCTCGTATAACTTACTCCTATATTTTACACCGTATTATATCTTGATCACTTTCATCTACCTTCAAGAAAATGCCAGTATCGGTTCTTTTTTTCCTCGCTAAAATGGGATTATTCACAATTTTCCATACAGTTGATGTTGGAATTTTTGTTAATGTGGCCGTTTCTTCTAACGCTGCTTGCTTGCTGACCGCACGTTCAATGAAAGTTGAATAAACATTGTTTATAACTTCCTTAGTTTCTACAGAAAAGTCTTCTGCTTTTCGACGGGGTCTCCTAAGATACATTGGGCTCGCACATATTTTCCATGACTCACGCACGATTAAACAAACGCCGTATTACACACGAAGTAAGAATAATTACTAAGCTTAAAACTAACTAGAGTGGCTATATATACAGTCTTTAGAACATAATTTGTTTTATGGGATTAACCCTCTCATTTTGAATCAGAAAAAATCGGTTTGAAATCATTTTAATAATGAAATTACGTCTTCCGGATTTGCAGTTTACTTTAAGACATTTTTAAGTACGGACCATAATTTACCTGCATTTATTCATTCATTCATTCTTTGTTTATGGCCACCCTTGAATAATCCCATTCAAAGGCAAAGTGTAACTTTCTTATATCTCTGGACAGGCTTTACCTGTGTTAAAGAGGAATAACCAGAGTACATAAAAAATCAACTTTGAGCTCTTTAAAATGACACCTGTCAAGATTTTGAACGAGTGAGTTCCTGACTCCCTGACGATGAAAAACATCTACTGTGGTGTGGTTATATGAGTCTTTATGGCCTATATGAAATATTAAAATTAATAATTAAATTATACACATCGATTATATATTATATATATTTATATTATATATTATTATATAGTATAGTATATTCGGAGGTACATTTGGTATATATATAGGGTTATATTGACCTCTTCTATACTCTCTCGAGAATATGCCATGTACTTATCGGACACCTCGTGTAATATTTTTTACGCTGGTAAAAATTCTTTTATTACTAATACATTTTTACAACATAAAAGACTGGAACGCCTCTATTCACAGGCAGGCTGCTGCCAGCTTAGCTGGAAAATAGTTGATAAATTGTTTGGAAGCAGAATTAACGATGTTTTGTGTACAACATTCTTTAGTAAACTTCGATATTATAGGTTGTTAGTGCTAAAGACGTATATTGCCCTCCTAGTTAAGGTAAAAGATAGGAATAAACTGAGAGTTTACCAAAAGAAGCCAATAGAGAAGTGACGTAAAGGGAGATTGACAGTTTCTCATTCCTTTGATTGATAATGACGGGTTTAAGTTTACTAGAACCTATAATACCGAGGCTTAAGCAAAACTTTTTGACATGGATTGTTGTACGGCCTTTACCCTGTTAGTATTGTGTTCTGTGTACCGCTTTCGCTTATCAAGACAAACACAAACTTTGTGACGAAGCAACATGATTTACTTTAGGAGAAACACGTTTGTTTGCTTGGTTTACTGTGTAGTTTGTTACTGTTTTTTTAAAGCTTGTTTTAAAATAGCAGTGGAGAAATAGTAACAGTATCAACGCCAATATAAAAATTACCCACGCAAGACAGCAGTAGAAGGGATTTACTATTGCTATTACTATTACTACTACTATTACTAGTTCTACTACCACTATGACTAGAAAGATTTGTGTTTGTTTAGAAATTTCAAGAGAAATGCCCTATTATGCTTCGCTTTTGTTTAATTTTAACTGTACATATTTAGTGATAGATATTTGTTATGTATAATTTGAATAATTATTTGCTTACCAATTTCCCCAGTTAATATTACCCCAACCGCCTTTCCCTTGTATCCCAAGCGTTTGACCCCTGTTCATACTTTTATCAACACGATGCATGTCCTGTACTTTTTTTTGTGTTTCACACGTATATCATTAAAAACCTTGTATTCCGTATTTTCCGTTAATTATCTACGATAGAACAAGTGACTGTCACGAAACAATTATCACTGAAGTATTTTTGTTTAAAGTTTTAAATTGTATGTAATTTTTGAGCTGATTCGAATGGATTTTTATTAAAGAGCACGATATTTACGTTTGTTTGACTTTTTTACTTAATAGTTATTTAATTTTGATATTTTGAACATGCTACTGTTCATAGTCTAAACGCAGAACAAGTAAGTATCATAAGGCGTTTTGGTTTAGACTGTGAATTACTGTAAAAAATGCACCTGTACAGTGATCAACAAATTCTAATCATTTGGGGATTCTATCGTTCTAAAATATGCTTTCTACGAGCGTGGAGAAAGTGACTCCTTTACTAACTAAAGTTGCGTTGTTCCTCACTAGTGCTGAACGTGAATAAACAAAGATTTCTCGATATATGTGTACTTTCACTTTGATAACACCAAAACTAGATAAATTTGTTCCCGCTCGTAGAAGAAACATTGTACCTACTTAACACGTGCCAAAAGTATTTTCCGCACTCGAGTGCAATTGCAATATCTTGCGGAAAAGTATCACTTTCAGCAGTTGTTAAGTAAACAGTTATTTTGGTTTCAAAAAGCTACTTACGGAAACAAATTGAATCCTGAAGTAGGTGGTTAAAAGACAGTAGTTTTTCACTGTACAAAGTGATGAAGAATTTCATGCTTATATTTAACAATTTTAGTTTAATACTGTAAATGAGTGTGTTTCAATTTAAGAGATAACTTTCAAAAAAATACTCAATATGTAAATTGCACTGATCTACACCACGATTTTGTTTTTATTTAGCACAAAATTTCGATACCGAACTTTTACCATGCTTACAGAAAGCTTTGGCTTAAATGCTTACGTTTTTAAAACAATTTCGATTTTAGAGTTTTTGAATTTAACTAGTTGAAAGTAGTTTTCGCTTTGAACTTATATTAAACAAGACGAATAAATGTTACTTTAAAATGCTTTTCCTTAAATATCCACAGACTATGGCCGCTACGAAACGAAATGCTGGACTTACCTCAGCAGTACCCAGGGCCACTCTTAATGATGAGGAACTGGTAAGTTAAAACTGATTTTTTTTTAATGGAAATATGACTTATAGGTAAGCGACAAACTTTTAATGTACTTTTGTGCTGCCATATCCCAGCGTTAATTAAACCTTTTCAAGTGCGCGAGATTTTTGTTTCGCAATTATTAAATACATAACAACGAACAATTACGAAATTCTAGGAACAACTAAATATACAGCGATTGTAAAACTCTTAACGAAGTTAATGTCATTGTTGAAACCCGCAGAGTTTTAATCTCTTTTGAAAATTAAAATATACAACCTGCTGAATAATTGTTCTGCAATATTACGAAAATTGTTTACGGCGGATGTTCTTTTGAGTTTGACTTCTATTCAGCAATTGAGTATTTGTCGCTACGCTATAAATATACAGGATGTACACTACGTCCTAAAATAATCCTATTTATTTAATTTATTTATACAGAGTCTCAGAAGTGATGTCTAAATTCATTTAAAATTTGTTTATTTGATGGTAAGTTCATATATACAGGTTAGCCCAAAAATAGATTACGACCATCAGCTTTTTATATACTTATACGTACTACTTTCGGTGCCAGGACAAAAAAAACAGGAATACTCATAGGAAATTTTTATTGTATTTATTCAAGCGAATTTTGAAAAAAAAACCTAATAAAAAAATGCTTATATTTATTAAAAAAGCAAGTGGTATAATAACAATATAATAAAACCTAAATAATAATTATTTATTGCCAGTAAGGTTAATAGTGAAATTTGAACGGCTGGAAAAATAAATTGATGGAATATTATTCAATTCAATAGCTTCGCCGCTTCGTATTAGAGTCTCGTTATTATCCTGCACTCGGACCATATTACAACTCGTTCTATTTGTCACTCTCACGTCGTTAGATGGAATAAAAGTAGGAGCTCCATTTAAGATCTTTTTGGAAATTTCGATTTTATTAGTACACGAATCACCAATTTATATCCCTCCACAACGGACGAAGACCTCCAACCGCCATGTCTTTTCAAATCCAAAATGTCGACACCTGGAGCATTTGCGAGAAACGTAGCTGATGTTTTACTAAACGAGTGACCAGTGTATTCATTTATGTCTTGGAGTTTCGAAAATTTGGCAATTTCTTTGGGAACATTCGAAATAGTGTGTTTTCCAATCACCTGATTCACACACCTACCTCATTCATAGCGATAGAACAAGCGTTCGTCTTGTGCATTATTTGGCCGAAGTTTAATGTAATCTTGTAGTAACCTCACAAAAGAAACTGGACCTCCATCATCGGTGATCACAAAACTTCTTTGAACCTTGTTTTTGCTCTGGAGGATTTTACCTATAGCTACATCATCCTTGCTTTCGACGTCTTTCAACCTAATTTTATGGATCTCATCGGTGCGGCATACTCCAGCTATTTCCATTACTGCTATCACTTTCATAGATAAATAGCTATGATTAGAAGCGTCAAGTAAAAACTTTATTATTTTTTCTTTTCTGAAAATTTTAGATTTTTTAGCTTCGTAAACATCGTTTTTTCATTTAATAAATGCGAAATATCTATATTTTTGTTCACAGAAATAGTCAATTTGAGCATGGAATATTGTTTCCATAGGGACGGAGGTGATAAGGATTCAGGTTTCTCTAAGAAGTACGCTAACATCACATTTTCGTCAATTTGAGAAACGTTTTTATCCGCGAACCATTACAGAAACAGGTTATACGTTTGATAGTATCTATCTTTCGACTTCTCAGGTAACAGTGTGGCACATGCCAACTCGGCCGCCTTCTGAATAGCAACGTTGTAGTCTTGGGAGGACATTTTAGACTAGGGGAATTAAAAAATGTGAACTGACAGACTCTGACAGTACTCAAATAATTAGTTGTCATGGATTATTTTAGAGGTGGAAAAACCTTATTTTATCATTATAATTTGAATAAAGTCAAAGTTCATTACTTAATAATATATTGATCAGAGAACAGTAGTAAAAAAAATTTAATACATCACACAATGCGAAAGCCTTTTTTAAAATTAACTTTCGCATCTAGTAATGTAAATAGCTATACTTGCAGTAAGATTGCCATACAGTTTCTATGAGACTAAACGGTGACAAGTCAACATTCAGAAATACCAGAATTGAACAAAAAAAACAAAATAAACACGCAATGGAATGTTTTGCTCGATTTACAAATAGACCACAGAACTACGGTCTTACTTATTGACATGACCAATCGTAATTTCTTCGATAACTGTTTAGTTTAGGTATAGGACATGATACATGAAAGATACTTAGAATTTAATGTAAAATTCGTCGTAACTTATTTTTTGCTACCCTGTATACATGACATTACCAAAAAAAAACAATTTAAGAAATAAATATCGACGGGACGAAGCGTTTTCGCAATTTCAAATGAATTTTATTACCGTCACTCAAATTTCGGCTCAATGATCGTTATAAAGTGCACAGGTGAATAATTCTGGAACAATCGAGATAAGTCACGTATGGCATTGAGCTATAAGCAATATAAGCCGTCCCGTCGACGATATAAAGCAATAACACTAAAGTTAACCGCACTTTAAAACTCCCGAGTAGCTTCTTAAGAACTACTTTCAGTAGTTTACGGTGTTTAGCTGCGAAAAGCATTATTTTACTAAACAGATTTGGTTTGGCCGTGGTTTCAGCTATAAAATTGTCGAATTTAGATTTCACTTTATCTGTGGCAATTAAATTATTATTTATGGAATAAACTCCATAAAATTAAATTATTGTTCATTTATATTTTAAAGTTTAGTTGAATACGGTTTTAAGAGTTATTACTCTCATTGAATATGGGGAACTCCATCGATAGAATAGGATATACATTGGACCACAAAATTAACCGGAAAGAAAAAAATTTGCTTGGATTCAATCTTAAATACTTTTTTCTACACACGTGTTAAAAATGGAACTTTCAACACTGTCTACTAGCCTTAAAAATGTTACTTTAAGGCGCTAGTGTTGAAAGTAAAATGTCAATTTTCAAAAAAACGTCAAAAAACATTTCTATTTTATTTATTTACACTTATAATAATAGTACAATCTGAAAAATTTGAAGAATGAATTTCTTCTACAGTTCTACTGTTCTTCGCGGTTGAGGAGGATTGAACAGAAACAGCAGCATGTCCAGTTGATGTTAAAGCATCATCGGCTGATGTCGTTTGTACTGTAAGCAATTCTCGAGCAATAGAATTTTTATTTTTCAAGGAATCCACGATGTACCCCACCGCAACGGTTGAGGATTTCCATCCCCCATGCCGCTTAATTGTCGTCAAATTTGCTCCAGCATCGGCAAGTAAGCTCGAAGAGGAACGGCGAAAGCAATGCTCCGTATAGAGTGTTGAATTTGGAAGTTGCAGAAATCTTGCTATAGCAGCAGGAAATTTTCCGAACGTATTAATTCCGACCGGATTTCTGGTACATTTACCTTTTACATATTTTAAGAAGAGCCGCCGATGTACGACATCTGATGGACGAAGATCAGTATATTTTTTATGAAAATCCAAATAAAGTTTTTCAACGATAGTGAAATTTCGTGGTATCTTGGTTTTGGTATCTGATATTTTAATAACTAGTGAAGTAACCATATCTTCCACGTTGTCAAGAGTCAATTGACAATGCTCCTTTCTGCGGCAGGCACCAAATACTCCTACGATCGTAGCTACTTTTATCTGAAGGTACTCATTATCTGGTGCGCACTTCAGAAACTGTTCAATTTGGTCTCTAGTAAAAATGTTTGATATTTTGGCCTGGTAACCCTCTCCTTGACGCTTCCAGTAGGCAATCAATTTAAAATGCTTGCTGATATCTTCGTCGTTATTTACACGTAGCATAGCTCTGATCATTGAATAATGGGACCAAAGAGAAGATGACTTCCATACCTTTGCCTTTTCCTTAAAATAGGCCAGGAATATGTTTTCGGAATACTTTCCAGAAACGCCTTTGTTTTCACACTATTTTATAAATTTATTATGAGCAATCTCATATTGAATTCTTGATTTTCGTGGCAGTAAATCCAAGGTAGCTCTGTTAGTAGCTTCTTCTATACCTTTAAGTGGATCGATTTCTTGTATTTCTTGCATTTCTGGCAAATCACAACAGCTAGCGCTAGCGTTTTAATAAAACTGACAGGACCTTTCAAATTTTCAATTTTTCTGTAAACAAATCAGCCAACAATGATGGTTGCTAGGTTTTATTGACAAATGTGAACTAATTTAATATAAATATACGATGCTATTAGAAACTACCTGGATGTAAGAGATTCTAAACATTTAATTTTCATTTATTGTATGCTTTTTATTGCCGTTTGTAGAAAAAAAGTTGTATGATATTTGTGCTAAAAGTATTTTTAAGGCACTCTTGTGGTTTGCAATTGCAAATTTCCACATGCGTGCCTTAAAAATGTACTTTTAACACTTGTATCATAAATAACTATTAAGTTCTTTCACCAAGTTCGATACTTTTTTGACATTTTGCGGATGCTGTCGTCTTCATCGTGTTCTGATATCGTTTTTACGAACAAAGTAAATGGATATGTTGACATACAGGGTAGCACAAAAAATCGCATTTTACACCTAATTTCTGAACATCCTGTGGAAAAATTTAAGAACTGATTGATGCTTCTTTGCACGACATTTTTAAGTCGCATCTTTTCTCAACAACTTGTTTTCTTATTCATACCGATATCTGGGTTATTAAAGGAAAAACACTGGGTTAAAGGAAATAATACAATAATCCTTTATTAGCAACAAAAAATGAAAAAATAACATGGGCAATAGTGGTACTAAGATTACTGTATTAAAATCCTCCACGAGCCTGAATAACAGCTCTTATCCTTTCAGGCATATAGATTCAATTAAAGCAGCAACCGCGTCTTGGGGTATTTGAGGCCACTCGTTTGTCAGTGCCTGTGCTAACGTAACCAAAGTTTGAAACTCGCCGTAGTTCTGCCTAACTCTCCTTTCTAGTGTATCCCACATATGCTCAATAGGGTTCAGATCCGGACTTCTTGAGGGCCAGTCCAATACTTGAACGTCAACATCGTTCAAATATTGTCTCGTTATTTGTGCGGTGTGCGATCGAGCATTGTCTTGCATTAAATTAAAATTTTCTCCTATAAAATGCGAATATGCTACCACATGTTCTTCTAAGCACTGTCTAATGTATTTATTAGCGTTAATACCCCCCTGAAGTGTATTGAGGTCTGTACGGGCTTCCAAGGAAATGCCGCCCTACACCATCACTCCTCCGCCACCAAATTGCACTCTAGGGGAGAAACAGCATTAAGAGTATCATTCTGTGGACCTTCTTCATACTCTATGACGTCCATTAGGTAAATATCACGTAAAACGAGACTCGTCTGTAAAGAGAACGTTTTGCCAGTCGTTCGTGTCCCAATTTGCATGAGCTCGAGCAAATTCAAGGCGTTGCCTTCGATGACCTGCATCTAATAGAGGTCCTAATGCAGGTACGTGAGATGTTAGATTCTGTTCTCTCAACCTTCTGCGTACGGTTTCAGATGAAACTAAGGTCCCATGAACATCTGCCAATCTTATAGCTAAAACAGGCTGTTCGCTCTCGAAGAACCTGAAAACGAAGACATCGATCTTCTCGAGTAAGGACCAGTTTGTCTAAATCTTTGTATCGTATCGGATATCGTACTGCGAGGATGGCCAAGCCTTTCTGCGATATACAGAATCGGACGACCATCATCTTGTAAAGCAACGGCTTGTGCCACTTCTTCTGGTTTTATCTTTAATTTACATAAATACACTTATCGTTTACGGAACAGCTTCAACACACAAAATAACCAACAACTTACTTAACAAACGCTAAAAGTACAGCAATTAATAAATCTGTAATTTGTTGACAAAAATTTTCTTGACAAGCCATATGGTGCCATGAAAAGACAATGCCAACTTTACAAATTAATTTTTTAATTTTTTGTTGCTAATAAAAGATTATTGCATTATTTCCTTTAAACCTGTGTTTTTCCTTTAATAATCCAGATATCAGTATGAATCAAAAAACAAGTTGTTGAGAATAGATGAGACTTAAAAATGTCGTACAAAAAAACATCAACCAGTTACTAAATTTTTCCACAGGATGTTCAGAAAATGCAATTTTTTGTGCTGCCCTGTATGTCAACATATCTATTTACACTGTTTATGAAAACGATGTCAGAACATGATGAAGACGACAGCACCCGCAACATGTCAAAAAATTATCGAACTTGGTAAATAAACTTAAAAGTTATTTAAGATTGAATTGAAGCAAATTTTTTTCCGTCCGGTTAATTTTGTGCTCCACTGTATAAACACAGATTATGTGTATGAAAGTATTTAAGACAAATGACCCTCATTGACATTAGTATGCTACCAGATTTTCAGATTTTTCCTAACTATAGTTGTTCCAGAATCGATCGATGGACTTACCTTGTAAAATGTGTGTAATAAATTTGGTAGTAGATTTAATTTATACAATGAACACCCTTCTTAGTAGGCAATCCAGTTGTACCTAATTCCTAGGTCAAAGTAAATAAAAGAAACACATTTAACATTTATTTAAACATAAATAATAACTATACCATTTCCCCCAGAAAATGCATGTCTACAAAAAAACCCTTCAGGCCCTCATCTATCCAATCAGCTGCACTACACCTCACAACTTTGTGCCATGGACGGCCACCTCACCCACTTACTGCTACGAGTGTGAGGGACTACTGTGGGGCATCGCCAGACAAGGAGTAAGGTGCACAGAGTGCGGAGTCAAATGCCATGAGAAATGCAAGGATCTGCTGAACGCCGACTGTTTGCAAAGTAAGTATTTTGAATTTTATGTAGATTATGTAGAGTTATCTCATATAAAGTGTATTCACAAATATAAGAAACTGACCAAATGACTTTTATTTATTTCTTCCTAAATAGGGGTATTGACACAATGCCGACTGAGCTAGAACCGTCTTAGAAAATACATAGTATTGAAATATTTAATTTAGCAGCAAATAAATATGAAACTGTTGTTTATTTAAGTTTATTAAATTCAAAATATAAAAATAGAATTATTGTCTTCCACTTACACTTATAATGCTAAATTATTATATTAATTAATAAATTACCCAATTAAATCTACTTCACTATCGCTATCATCATTTAAAGTAATAATAAACCTTTCTGTTTCATTCCTAATGTAAATGTAACTTTCTTTTACTTTCTTTACATGTTGTACGCAGTTTTCTCAGTTCACCTTAGCAATTTTTTTAGTTTCATCGTGAATTAGAGTTAATACACTAGAATTAAGTGTGGGTGAAATATTATTCCGACGAATTCCAGCTTTAAGTTGGTGCCATATTTGTTCAATAGGGTTAAATATATAGTGGTAAGGCGGTAGCCGCAATTCTATGTGCCCCATGCTTTTCGCAAGTTCATCGCAGTAATATTCTTTTTGAATAGACATACTTCTAAGCACTTCTAATAAGTCTTTCTTTCTATAGTTTTCATGAAAATATATATCATTATCAAACATATATTCTTGAATTTTGGTTTTAGTGTCTTTTAAAGAGGAAGCTTTGTTTAATTGTCTACTATGATAACTAGCGTTATTCATAACAATGGCACTATTTGATGGAATGTTCTGCAATAATTTAGCTTCAAACCAATTTTCAAGTAACTCCGCTGTTGTGTTTTCATGATAGTCAACACATGATTAACTAATATTTTTTGCCGAGAGAGGTAGACCATTCGGCACCCACCCATCTTCAGAACCAGCCTGTAAGATTGTTATTCTTTTTCCACGGTTTGACGGGGCACGTGTCACACATTTGCCGCTGTAATCGACCCAACGACTTAACGGGGTGTCGTGGGTGTCAAACCACGTTTCATCTAAATAAATGATCGGCGTACCTTCAGTTCTGTATTCATTTACTTTTGTCAGATATTCCCACCGCCATTCTTGAAGACGCTTGGACTCCATCAAAACCTGCTTTTTATTAATCCTTTTGAATTTAAAGCCCATGTGTTGAATGCGCTTCCACAATGTCGTTCTTGAGCATTAAATTTCTGTTTCATCTGTTGTCAGCCTTTTCATTAAATTGTCCAACGTTCGTACACTTTGCTCTTCATACATTTTATACATTTTTCGTCGTATAAGTTCCTCGTCCCCTTGGTCAAACGTTCTTGATTTCCAACGCCCTTCTGTACTTTTTCAAACTGTGGAATATTATTTTTTTGTAAGTAAAGCCGCTTCCTTTGCAACTTCTTTAGGGCACAAATTTCTGCGCGACATTAATGGCAAAAACACATTCTTTATAATCTGTTTGGCATCTGTTGATAAATGCACTCTGTTATTTACTTCAATTTCATTGCTTTCACACATCTCACTAGAACACCAAGGACGAAACATTTTCAAAAAACAAACTAAACTCAACAGTGTACAATGACAGACTAAAATCAAAAAGGACCCTCGTTTATCCGCATTTTTATTTACCTGAGTACAGTACTTAAAATTTATTACGCCCATATCATTTCACAGAACTGGTTTATTATTGTTTATTATATTTTGAATACCCTAATAATAGCAGTTATTTAGGTCGGTTTTTTATATTTGTGAACACACTTTTTACAGACCAACAAATACAAAATTGCTTCTAAGCGTATTTATAATATTATTCTGGCGGACGTAATAAGTCCAAGATACAACCACCATTCATACAAACAAATGTTAAAGTCCAGCTTCGCTGGATACGTCCGCAATGTTTTGTTTTCGCCGTCATCTTCGAACAATTGAATCCTTATCACTTTTAAACCGACAACTCACCGCAACCGCCCATTTGTCGCCTTTGTTCATTTATCAATCGCGATCGTTCCGGACTCATCTCGAATTGATTTAATTTCTGTCTCTAAAATGTTATCGTCTAAAATCTGTCGCTGTCGCCGGATTGATGGGCCCTAAGTTTAACGTGACTAAAATATTATTGGGCCGTTAGTATGGTTAAAATGTTCGAGCGTGAATGTGACATGAAACCGATGTTTTATGGACGTGAGTCGATGTCGAACACACAAAAACTAGGTCCTAATGTGAAGTTTTATGGATTTTTCTCTTGTTTAACACAGTTCATTTTTTTACCTTTAGGTTAGTTATTCAACGAAATTACGTTTCCTTCTGTTATAAGAGCAAAATTCCTCGAATATTTTATTGTCAAAGGTTTAACCAATGATCTAATAACCATAGATAGTACAAGTCATTCATAAATGCTATATAGTGACAGTGTTGTCAGCTTGTAACCAAAAATTCGAGTGAGGGAATTACACAGTTATTTTTTTATAAGAACAAGATAAATATACAAAAATTTTCCATAGTTTATATGTTTGTTTACTGCAAAATACCTTTGACCATCAACTTTAGTAGATCTAACACTTCTTTTATTTTCATTTTGCCAAGATCAACCAAGAAAATAAATTGGTACAAGAATGCTTCTTTTTCTTTAATATATTCTCTCAAAAATACCAGTCGTTTTAAAGCTACATGGAAAAGTTCCATAAGCCCTCGCTTCAGTTCATCTTTTTATCATTCGAAACCTAATTTCTTGATGAGGCTTCTTAAACAGTTAAGACAACCATCAACCAGTTGTCTGTTCTTTAATTTCTTACTTAAAGTTGTAAAAGTTACATGATGTTCTAAAAAAAGTTACAGCTTATGAATAACCAATGTAAAATATTATAATTTTTAAATAATACAACTTACTTGTTTCGTACATTCCATAAATAGTGTCACGGATAGAACTTGTATCCAATCTTCACATATTTACAACTCTCTTTGAATTAGAACGTTTGTTTTAAGGTAATTCTAATAATTTATATTCCTTAACTGTTGTTGGAAAATATCTAGACCTTAACATACTCTTTAAATTTACTTCTCTGTACTGCTGTCAAGGGTAACAATAGGCCATTGTTGTTAAGTTTTTCCTGAAAAAAGCTTCTTAGAGAAGCTATTAGCTGTTTGTACCGACTATTTAAATTCTTCGGCATTTTTCACAAATAGTAAACAACATAATCGACAGAGATAATATGTATGTGCGCTTTTGTTTCTCTTAATAGAACAGTTTTTTATTGCTATTTATGAAAAGATCTGGAGTTTTTGTTGAGAAATAGACGCACAGCAACACGGAACCACGAACAATTAAGGTTAGTTTTGCATGAAACGTCAAAGCAAGTCAACGAACGAGCTGGTGCTGGAAAGTTGGGTTCGTATCAAAGAAAAATACTTTAAGTTTGTAGTAAATTCAATATCGCATAAAGTTTTAATACTTTTTGCCCAAATTTAATTTCCTCGTGTTTTCTTACGGATTGAGAATGTGACAGTGCTAAACCTAACCTATAACCCAAGTGTCTGTTTACTAACTCACTTAATTAGTCCCCAAATGAAAAAATCACAAAATACTAAAAGCACAACAATAATTTCATGAAATCGGTAAATACTCGCGAAAACCAACAGAAAAGCGCTGTCAAAAATGAATGGAACATCGTCATACCGAGTATTGCCGAGTAGATGCGAAAGACCACGAAAATGATGTATCTGGGCGGATCCCTTACTGCTGCGTTGCCATATTGTAAATGTTTTACAAGGATTTAGACGATGTTATAAATTTCCCACATCATGTTATTCATGTTAATACTTTTAACAGCGTAAGTTTGGCAAACCAAGTGGAGAGGCGCAGTTTGCATCACTTGCATGTTGATTTGCTTTAGACTGGGATACCTGTCGATGCCTTTATTTGTTATTATTGTATATATAGTTATTAGATCATTGGGTTTAACTATACGGTGAATTTTTGAAGTAAAGATATTCTGTTCATGGATGGTCCAAAGATATCCAAAGGTCATGCAAATTTACAGAACTGAAAGTATTGAAATAGATTTACACTCTATAGAAAAATAAATAAATCTTATTTGTCTTAAAATCAAGAGATATTTATTGTGGTTTATTTTGAAATTTCTCCTCTATTTCAAATGACCGCAATTTTAGGTCAGAACTCTCCTAAATTCGCCAAACAAAGCGGACATTATTCACTATCTGCAGTAGTAAACGTCCGCAAACTAATTACTCGACATTAATTAGGACTCGCTCCATATCCTCAATCGCGTATTTCATCTTTACCTCTTTCCACTTTCCTATTGAAAGTGATATGAAAAGAAGAGTTTTAAAAAGCGGGTATCGGCTTTCGGTCGGAAAACGCCGGAAAAGTTCAAATATTTGGAGAATTTCATTATTTAACCGCGCGATATCGGGGTCGCCAAGACGCAATTTCGCAACCGGATATTGACATCGATACTTTTCGGATTCGCGTTACGAAAGCCTGAAAGTCGTTTTTCTTGTGCGTTTATATCCACTGATTTATATTTGTGCATTGTGCCACGAAATTGAATAGTGGGGAATTAGGTAATTTTTAGAAGTAATAATAATAATAGCTCTCTTTATTTCAAAGTTGTCACATGACATACAGGGCGAGTCGGGAGGAATGGGCCTAACTCTAAGGGTGTAATCTTTGCACCAAAATAATAAGAAAAAACTGAAATGTTGTTATCCAATATTCATTTGTTTTCAAGTTAAAGCGTTAAATAAAATAATAATATTGTTAAACCAAAACATCCAACATTAACATTGTTTTAAATAAATCATTGGTTTAGAAAATTTTCAAAAATACCGCCATTGACTTCCAAACATTTCCTGCTTCGTATACGAAGGGCGCGCGTGGATCTTCTAATTGATTCGTGCCTTTCTTTAATATTGAGTACAGCATTTCTAATGCGTCTAATTAATCCAACGGCCTGATGTCTGGCGATCTAGGAGGCCAACTAATAGGACTACCGCGACCTGGAAACCTTTTGTCTAAATATTGCTTGACCCGACGATCAAAATGGGCAGGCGCTCCGTCGTGTTGAAAATACATTTCAATTCTGATGTTTAAAGGAATCTCCTCCAGTAGTCCTTGCCATTAATTTTGTAAAAAACTTAATAGTGATCCCCTGTAAGGCGATTTTCCAAAAGAAAAGGGCCAATTAAATTATTATCGATCATGCCGCACCACACGTTTACTGAAAACCTGTGTTGAAAATTACTTTCGACTAATGCGTGAGGATTTTCGTCCGACCATACATGGGAGTTTCGATTATTATTGATGCCGTCACGGGTGAATGTAGCTTCGTCAGTAAAAAGTATGTGCGGTAAAAGATGACGATTACTAATTATCCACTCACAATATTGCATACGCTTGGCGTAGTCTCCAGGTTGAAGATTCTGTACATGCTGTACATGGTACGGGTATAAGCCTTGCTCGTGAAGTGTATTGATCACTCTTTTTTGGGGAATCCCCAAGATGTGAATAAATGTGTGGCATTTTATAAAATTAAAATGATACAAAGCCGAAAGTTAACGGTCATGGTTGATGATATAAATTCAGATCCTCGATCAGTATCAACTTCTTGCGGAATACCGTACCTTAAGAAAAAATTTTCCACAAGACATTTTGCAACTGATACTGCGTCTGTATTGCGAAGAGGGTATGCCTCGACAAATTTAGTAAATTCACATTCACATCACAGCGTGAGAATATAAGAAAAGTCGTTAATATTTTTTGGCAGTGGTCCGACTATATCTAAATTTACCTTTTGAAATGAAGAAGAAGCTGTTGAAGTAATGACCATGGGTTCTTTAATATATTTGTTGCAATGTTTTTGTTTTTGACAAATGTTCGAACATCGTTATCGATACCTGTCCAAAAATAATATTTTTTAATATCATTTACCATCCGATTAGTACCTGCATGTCCGCTCGTGGGAAGTAAATGAAAATCATTTAAAATTACTCTTTTTGTGTCGTTATCCATTACTTTTTTAACTTCTTTTATTATACATATACGAAGACCAGTCCAATTGGAGTTATTTTTTAGTTCTTTAGCTAGTATTGTAATAAATTCCTTATTACTATAATTTTTTTAAAATAACTAATTCGTTTATATTTATTTTCTTACTTATATCAATTAAATCTCTCAACATTTCGTCTCGCGTTAATGTCGATCGACTATTTTGATTGAAATATAAAGTAGAATGTAATGGAACATAATTAAAGCTTCCCGATTTCACACTAATGTCTTTATTCAATTGTTTTATTTCTTTTAATGATATCAAAAATAATTCAGTGCTGCTTTTAGGTTGATCAGGCCAAACATGTGTAGGATTCTCACTTTCTAATTCAGTTTCTGGATTTTCGATTCGCTTGTATGGCGATCGTGTGTGGTGTCCTCGTACCATATTACACTGTACATATATATACTTTACATCTGAAGATTTAATCTTTATAATCGGCGCCCTGACATTACTTGGACGAAGGGCGATGCTTTGTATGTATGCTTTTTTTAACGAATTATAGCTTTCAATTCCATTGTGTATTTCGAAGCCGTTTGTTCCGTGTGAAATAAATTGCATGTTCTTTGAGCTGTGCTACAACTGGCAAACGAACAAAGTATGGAGGAAACAATAATTCGAAACTGGGCGAAACAGTAATTCGAACAATGTGCAATGAAAGCAAAGGATGAATTGGCTGCATAGCGTAGGCCGAGAAATGTTTGTTTCAAGTGAGCTCTAGCAACTACTTCTTATAGTCGCGATATTACGCGCTACTACTTTGTGGCGCATATTTTTATACCTACGGTGCGGCAACGTAAAAAACGCGTTAAATATGAGGTATAACACAAAAACAATGCACACAGCATAAATTACGGGGACGACGTAAAATCGATAAAAGCCAGGCCCCGGTCGGATAATGGATCTCTATTATTTAAATATATATTAGGATAAAGTGCGCGAGTCAAGATGTCAATATAGTCGGCAAGTCGATGAATTATTCAGCTGCAATCAAGCAAATTGGGCTAGGCAATATAGAAAAATTCAATTCGGAAAAATATGTGAAGGTAACAGAAAACGTAATATATTTGTATTTTAAGCTGATTGACTTGGATATAGTTTCTGGTGTAGGCGCCCCGTCTATATTTCTTCTGATTATATAATTTACCCATTGTTCGGTCCTGTAGTCCTTCTACCTAACCTGTCTTTGCCTTCGGATATTTCTACAAGAGACCACTTTTTGCCTTTTTTCCGTATCTTAAGTTCATCATTAAGGTGACCTCTGTGTGGTTATGCCACAGAACGGTACAGGTTCTTTGCGTTCTCCTTTGCAAGTCTCATTTCATTGCCTTCTACTCACACCCATAATAGGGTAGTAGTAGTAGTAATAGGTATGAGAAATAGGTGAGAAGAGGCAGACAAACCTGGCAAGTAGACCAAGGGCGATTATTTTTACTAACCCCTTAGTCTTCCTCCGTCCACTCAACCACCTAGGCCCTCGTTAAACCTGCCAGACTTTTTCATGAAGGTCTGGATGTGGTTCCGGTTAAATTACCACCGTCCCAAGGGCTTGAAGTCTTAGTCTTCAAGGGCTCACTGGAAGTTCAGCGGTGTTTCTTCATCCCCCAGCATCCATGTCCTCCACGCTCATCGTAGTCAGGTGCTTCTTCAACTTACAGTGCTGAGTCTGGGCACATCCCACAGGTAACCTTATTGGTTCATAGATTGTCCGCATTTTCAGAGATCGTAGAAAATTAGAGCTCTCAATGATCCCTGGTACACTGGGTTATGTTTTTGTTTTTTGGAATATTCAGTGGCACATGTGTATATTGCATATATTTCCGCTGGGAAAATGAATGCAGCCGTCCATACACACTGAAACATGCCGCAATGCATGCACAGACTCCGGGAATCATAAAACTAGACATCAGCATCGGTCTGTCTACACGCGGGGAAGCACGCATCGATTCCCAAGAATAAAGACTCTTGAAATAATCTGCAGTTCATGTAGATGCTTCTTTTTAACAAGGCTTTCTTTTCTGAACAACTGAAATTCGTGTTGCGTACGGTTGTAACGATATCATTGGTAGGATTTATTAGAGGGGAAATTGAAGTTCACACTCTCACTATGCAGCATGAGTCTTCAAACGATGCATCAACGTATGTTGCAGTGCGCCTTTACCCAGAGACATGGAGTCTCCAACTCGATTCATAGATTCCAGCGCCGGCATATTCCACTTTTTAATCCGAATGTGCATCCCAGTTTACACCTTCATTTCTGTCACTTAACGTCGTTACTTTCTGTATGCATAAGTGCAGCGGGAGAATACTTAACATTGTTGCCAGAGTTGCTGATGGGCATGTTTTCATTGCTCTTGTGATTCCCATCCCCAGATAATATGCAAGATTCTGTACTGCATTGTGATGTATTTTTCTGTTCTTGCCCACCACATTAGTAAATTATATGAGAACTTCAAGGCATACCACAGTAGTAAACAATATTGGGTTTTACTTCTCATTTTACTAATCAACTTTTAGCTTATTGTTTAGGAGCCCTTGATTGGTAGACAGACTGTGCATAAAAGACTCGTCACACACCTTATGGAAACTAGTTTCCGGTGAATTTAGATGAACATTTAAGAAATTATGGTTTATAATGGTATAATATCTAACCTTCCCGGTCTCTAGCTGTTTAACCAGTCCCAGAATCAGGCTAGGACCATGAGAACTGTTCATCACCGGGAGCCAATTTCCATAATCTTTCTGCGCAGTCTTTTGTCCATAAGGTTATTTTTATTGACTTGTATATATATATAATAAAGAATTAGACATAATACAAACTATAGCCTTAAACAACGGCTATCCAACAACACTCATACACAAAATACTAAAGAAAAAACTCAGACAAAAACACAAAAACTACTCTACCGAGGACGTCCCCTTCCATCAAACGCGAAATACAGTTCAATCAGATATACAAGTCACACAAGTCAAAAAACCTCCAAAAAACTCAAAAACCATAAACTTATCCCCATACAAGTCAATAAAAATAACCTAGGTAAATACATAGCTAATTCAAAAATCGAAAATATAGACAAATTAACACATAGCGGGTTCTACCAAATACAATGTGATAATTGTGATGCAATCTATATAGGTAAAACAGGTAGAAACTTTAATACTAGGCTTAAAGAACATAAAACGTTCATTTTAAAAAAACAAAATAAAACAGGAATAGCGGACCACTTATAATAAATAACAACTCAATATCCAACAATATAAAACCGATATATACTCAACACAAGGGTAGAAAACTGTAGAAAACACAACCTATTAGAAACATTAGCAATCAAAAAAACCTTAAAAAATCGATGTAATGTTGTTAATAATCAAATTGAAATACCTTCAGGTGCCAATCTAATACTTAATAGTCTAATAACTTAAGATAAATATGCAATAAACACTATTAATAATTACGAATTAGACATGTAGAATATTAGAAATTACTGCGAACAAATTTTAGTTTTTGAAATTATTGTTTGGAATAGTGTATCCACACATCTATTGTGTGTACGAAGATTTTGAAAGTTAAATTAAGTAGAGTAAAGCAACAAATATGGAAACCTTTTTTTAGAATGGCAAACTAATCAAGTTATTTTTATTTTTTTAACACAAAAGCAATACAAATAATGAGAAAACATGCATATTTTTACAACTTGAACTTGGTTTTGTGAAAATCAGAATATTTTAAATAATATGACAAAAAAATTAAAATAATATTATTTGCTCCGTTTTAAAATAGGGTCACAAACATGGAGTATGAAGCAAAGTAAAAAAATATAAATTTTTATCAGAGATATACAGGGTATTCCATACTTGATGGTACGTTAGAAGTATCTGGAGAACGAAAAGAAAAATAATTTTGAAACTTTCACTACGGCTATAGGAGGCTGCGCTAACCCATAATTATAATATACACAATATAATTTTCTTAATTTTATTACTTTGATGTAAATACCTCTATAATCACACCTATAATTTAGTTGTACCTTTGGCCAATACCTGTATTTATTCCTTTGATAATGATCAGCAAGGGTCGAAACACGTGTCAGGCAACTGAATTAAAATTGTGAAATATAACAAGTAAGACTTTAATTTCTAGTCAAAAATGCTTTTTTTTCAATTTTTTACTTACATCCTTTTTAATTAATTTTTTATAGGGGCCGCAGAGAAAAGTTCAAAGCACGGGGCCGAAGACAAGGCCAACAGCATCATCACGGCGATGAAGGAACGCATGAAACAGAGAGAGAGAGAGAAACCGGAAATATTTGAACTCATTAGGTATGTGGGCTTGTGACAAAAAATGTGCTTTTTACCTATATATTTGCAAATTTCTTTTGATTTTCGTGTTGATGATGCAGTTTTTAATAAAGACAACTGACAAGAACGTCAGCTGTAGGTTTTTCCCATTTTCATTCTATCGGTTCGTTCACTGCATCACTGCTAGAGAGTTTTCCAATATTAAAAAGTCACGCCATGTAACGTATAATAATAGTTAAGGTTTATATGGCAAAACTCCCCGGCGGCGGTGTTGTTAATACCTCTGTTTTCAAAGAGCCAAACTTAAAGGAAGTTAAGCCCTGTGTAATTCAATGAAAACTGGCGAAGCGATCTTTGAACGTAACATCGTGTGTTTTTAGTGTTTCTGATAGAAATTAGGGCACTAAATGCGAATTAATTCGCATTTAGTGCCCTGTTCAAAGCAAAGTTAGAGTTTTTCCTCCTTTGATTAGGGGACAATGATGATTAAAGGAAGGTAAATTTGGAAAACTCCTTTTGATTTATTTATTATTAATAGCAAATCAAAAAGAGATTGTCCACCTATTATAGGGGTAATTTTATTACGTCGTTGAAGCTAAGAAGTAAATAAAAAGGAACGCTGTTTTCGCCCTCAATATAATAATTACATCCTAAAAATGCCGACTCGGTCTACACTCGTGCATCCAGCTTTGCAGCTTTAAGGGTACCATGGAGCTTAACTAAAGGTGAAAGGTTAAAAACCTTTTAAAGGCCCATTCAAGGTCCTTTGGGAGTGAAACTTTTAAAATTTATTATGTGTGCGAAACTGCCATTTAATAGGGAACAGGTGCTGATGTGGATTACTGCGGTTTTACTTAGGATAAGGTTAAAAAAAATTAAGCACCCATAAATGCTAGCTAGTAAACATTTTCATTTATCTTAAGTAAAGCCGGTGTAAATTTTTGTCTATTTTTAACATTTTTTTCGAAAACTTTATAAACTCTCTAGGGACGTTTTTGGAGTAGAAGAAAAGAGCCACTCTGGACATATGAAGGCCGTTAAACAATCCGTTCTGGACGGTACTTCGAAATGGTCTGCTAAAATAGCCATTACAGGTTTGTGGGAAATAGTACCCCTAAGGCTGTATTCAGACGTATACATAGTGTATTTTGTGGGTAGCCTAACATTTATCACAGTCGTCTCGTTAAAAAAAATATTTTTAACTTTAAAATTTCGTGACAGTAATTTATTTTGAAATTAGTCAAATGCATTTAAAAATTTAAAGTTAAGAATAATTTCATAAAAACACATATTTCTGTTGGTAACCTGTATAAACTATATATTTTCGTGCCATTTTATATATTTTTTGTTTAGCTGTCCATTTCTTAGTGAGCGAAAGTGTGTGTATGGTTGACATCCAGTAGATATACTAACGGGGTTCTTAGTCCACTGGGACTTGGGAGAAATATGATCTAATAAAATTGACAGAAAGTCCTTTATTTTTTATCAAAATACGATTTTATGTTGGGTCTCGTATTTCCTTTATTTCATTTATTATTATTTTAGTGCATATCCCAGTGGGTAAACGCACTTTTAATTTGAGCTAAGACAAAAACAAAGTAATTTAAATGGTCGAATGTAAGAGTAAGCTTCCGCTATACATATCTGTATTCCCTTGTATATTTTCCTTCGCTTTAAGCCAACTAAATAGACCTGTATTGCGTCTGGCGCTAACTAGAGGCAGCTTTAAAATGAAGGTCATACCTTAATCATACCTTGATGGTTTTAATAAAGAAATAATTAGATATACCGGATGTCCTAGGTAAAAGGTATCTCGTTAATCATCGAACATACGGAGATGTTTAAATTAGAGAAAAGTTGCGTATTAATGAACTCTAAAACATCATGTTTTTAATTTTTAAAAGTTCCGAATATTTCCGAAGATATTAAGGAAAATACGAATTTTTGCAATACCGTTCTTATTGTTTTCTGGTTATATTTAAAGAGATAATAATATGTCAAAATAAATTTTATATTCTCATTGCCACTTTTTACAACAAGGTTTAATGTAATTTTCAATACGACGTTTCGTTTTTTCACACTCATCATCAACATTGTTTTTTTAAATAGTCTCCAGTCTGTTTTGATTTAAATGCTAGTAAGCCGCTATCGACAAAGCCATTCTTGCTACCAGTGCAGTGTGAGTAATTATTAATCTTTTACCTTTTTCCGAGGGTGCTTTTATTCCAGTGGACCATCTTTCCATGGAAGCTTGCCTCGCGCTTTTTATATGTTTATCCTGCCATATTTTGTCAACGGTATCCCCTTCATTTAACCAAGTTTCGTCCATATAATAAATATTCCTGTTTTCCCTTCAAAACTGTCTAACTGTCCTTAAATATCGTCGTCGCCAGTTGATGACTTCGCCTTTCTTTATTAAAAGTGATTTTCTCTCACATTAAGCAACAGACTATAATAGCAAACCCTTAAAAACGTATAAACAATTTAGAAATTGGAAAAGTTTTTCAAAAAAATCCAATAAGTATTAAATAATTTCTTTTAACATTTTAATAACTGAATAAATAAAAGAATTTCTTCCATAACGTTATTTAGTTTTTCTGGAGGTATTCTTCCTATGGCAGCTCGAACTCATCATTCTTTCGAAAAGTCTACCGGTAAACTTCATTACCAAGGAAGCCTCCAAAAGAAAAAAGTCCATCGGTGTAATATCTGGGAACCGCGGGGCAACAAATTCGAATAAAATGCGTTTTTTGAAAATAATTTATTTAATAAAAACGTTAAATTTTTAAGAGGTTTTAGTCAGGTTTTCCCGAATATCTTCGGAAATATTCGGAATTTTTCATTATGTTTATATGGCCGATGGTTTACAAGATCCCTGTAGAATGCAATCTTATCTAAGATACCCTGTGTACCTATCACCGTGAGTCTATGAGGTCTTTACAGGTGCTTTACAAAATATAGTTAATTTTTACTAATACTTTTAAAAAAAGGCTAATTTTCTTTTATGCCTATTTTAATAAATATTATTCGTCGAATTCTTTCATAACCACAACGGTTTGGTGTGAAGTGTTACGAACGGGTCAGAAATTGACTGAACTCTATGCAAAATTCCAGTAAAACTTACGCGATTAGACACGCCAATCATAAATTGATCTAATTTTCTTTGGCAAGAAGTTTTTCGAGGTCAGACCACTTTCTCCCGAGAAACTCTATGTTAAACAATGGTTGGGTTGTTCGAAAATTGATATTAGGGTATTATTCGTTTCAGCGAAGAAATTTGGGGTTAATTGGGCATTTAAAGCTTTATCGAGGCATAAATAGGTCAATTTTTGGACTTTAAACATTGAATGGCAGACCTTGTTGGTGAAATGTATTGAACTTTTTGGACCACTTTGTATACGTAAATTCAAACAGCTCCACACCCGTTGAAATAAGCGGCACTTAGAATGTTGTTAGCACGCGGAAATATTGCTTTTAGAAAGGCTGTAGATTTTTGATCTCGATAATAAACACGCGTGAGGTTATGGATTTTTTAGAACCCACTTATATGGCGTTTGATTTAACGATGATCAATGAACTTATTTTTTAATAATAAGCGTTGCTGGATTCCTCGTGTTATTTGGACAACATGCCTTTTATTGTTGTTTCGTTGTTTTTATTGTGATTAATTAGAAAAGTTACCAAGATTTTTTTTGGGGTAAATATTTTGAATTTATATCCCAAAAATCTATTGACAAAAATATTTATGGCATCTAGCACACGCTAAAAAAACATATGCAGTGTATAATGTTTGGAAACGGCTTAGTAACATCACAATTTATTGGCCGATTTAAACCAAATTTCGTACAGTTCCATAAGAGGATCTGACTCACCGAATGACGATATTGGCGTTGTTGCCAGCTTTTTAGTTTGTCTGGAATTCGAACGAATTTTATATTTTTAAATGTAACACCCTGTATATTTTTCCATTCGTAGTTTTTACTTTAAATTTGTTACACTTTTGGTATAACATACTTTGTTCCTAATATCAGTAGTTTTCGAAATAACGGCGTGTTTTGAAAATATCAACAAGTTGGGTTTTATTTATTAATAAATAAAACACCAGTTCAGTTTTGATGTAAAGTCATAAAAGCTGTCATTTTTACATGCAAAAATGTCTTTAACTGAAAGAATTAATTCTTATGATGAGAGGATATGGCGATAGGGTCAGGTCTTACGAAGAGGTTAAAAATCTATTTAATGACGCATTTCCAAACCGAAATCCAATTTAGAAAGCAACTGGTTTAAAAACTGTCCGACGGTTCGAAGAAACTGGAGATTGTAGAGATAGGCAACGATCAGAACGACCAGCAGTAGTAGCTGAAGAGAAAAGTTTAGACATTTTACAACATGTTGTATCATCTTCATTAAGAAAAATTTCTCAAGTAAGTGACGTCTGCTTCAAATCCGTCCATAATGTTTTAATAAAACATAAATATCACCCTTTCAAAATATGTGTAGTTCAAGAGTTATCAGAAGATGATTATGAGCGAAGAATTGAATTTTGTGATATTATGATGTCAAGGTTTGACCAAGATAACCAGTTTGTCAAATTTATAGTATTTCCGAACGAAGCAACATTTTTGTTAAATGGTAAAGTCAATAGACACAACTGTAGGTTTTGAGCAAATGAAAATCCCCACTGGATTAGAGAAGGTCATACACAACGCCCTGGAAAATTGAATGTGTGGGCTGGGCTTTTGGGTAACCACAAGATCGGTCCATTTTTTATTGATGGAAATTTGACATCACAACTTTGTCTTGAGCTCTTGGAAACGCAAATAGTGCCTACTATATGAAATGATGGGTCCAAATTATGCAAGTACATTCTTCCAACAGGACGGAGCTCCTCCCCATTTTGGTCGAAACGTGCGCGAATTTTTGAACAACACTTTTCCGAATAGATGGATCGGTAGAGGGGGTACAATCGAGTGGCCACCTAGGTCCCCTGATTTGTCGCATAACGACTACTTTTTATGGGGACACTTAAAGAACAGAGTTTATACCACAAAACCTCAAGAGTTTGCCGATTTGCAGCGTCCAATTTTTGACGAATTTAAATTACTAACGCCTGAAGTGATTTACAACACAATTGAAAAATTTTATTTTCAATTAGCACACTGTCAAGCTGTACAGGGAAAACAGTTTGAACATTTAATATAAAAAATATATTTTTTCTAAATTGTACTCGTTATTTCGAAAACTACTGATATTAGGATCAAAATATGTTGTAACAAAAGTGTAACAAATTTAAAGTAAAAACTATAAATGAAGGGAGATACATGGTGTTACATTTAAAAATATAGAATTCGTTCGAATTCCAGACAAACTAAAAAGCTGGCAACAACGCCAGTATCTTGCATTATTAAATAATTTATTTTAAAATTTACCTAAACAAAAAAATATAAAATCAGTAAATAATCTTACTATTGTATAAATCACTGGAGCTTTAAATTAATATTATTGCCTTAATCCCTTTAAAATTTTGGCATGCAAAATTAGAGATTAACATCTATGAATTTTGTAAATTTTATTAAAATTGAATGAAACTTGTTGATGTTACAACACTTTTAATTTTTGAACGTACAATCTTAGCTGAAAATCGATTTTGGTGTCATTTTAATTAATCTTCTCATAGACAATGTGCATCTTATATAATTCCTTAGGCGTGTATATCTTCTACAAAATTGTATGTCAACCACTAAACTCTATACTAAATATTGGTTGGGGCACGTAGGAATGTGCCATTAATCTTTATTTTTTTAATAAGACTGCAAAATTCAACTAAAAATAACATTTTTATTAAAGAGCAGTACTTTTACAATGTAACAACAACATAAAACAAGACGAGACTATTTTAACAATAAACAAAACTCCTTGGATTTAAAAAAAAAATGTTTTTATTATCAGATAGCTTATTGGCCTTATCTTTTAGTTGCTACAGCGCATTGTTTTAAAAAATACCAAGGAAGTTCAAAAAGAAGACTCGCATTGAATTTAGTATCAGTGAGTTTGCTTAGTATGCGTTCGGATGATGGTTCATGTTGTCTCACATGCCACAACTCCAAATAATCAGAAGAATCCACATCTTCTATATATTCTCAATTATTTACAACTCAATTAAATCATAAGTTCGACAATAAAGAGTTTAAACAAGTGCGCGTCGTAAAACTAAGTGTGGTGAAAAGCTTTAACCACAAACACTATCTGCCAATAGCAGAACGCATTGGCAGAGGTAAGAGTGCGCAATCATAAATATTGATTGACTTAATGTAGCTGTCACAGGTCTAAATAATTTAAGCATTTCTGGCCACAAAGATTTACACTTTGTCAATCTTATCCAGCATTATAAGGGTTATTGTAATATTCCTTAGATGTAGAGCAATCAGCATCATCATCATCAGCATCAACATCCCAGATTATAATTAACGATTATAAAAAAAATGTATAATTCCTATTACTTACCGGTATTTGTATACTACCAATCTAAATACTCTATCACACATTTGGGGACTTTTAAGTAATTAAAAAAACACAAAGGAAATAAGCATAGCATTGTTGTAATGTTTATTTATAATATTACTACAGTAACAATACTTACGATGTCATGAAATATTATTGATATTTTATAATTAAATTGTTTCTCTCTTTCTATACGACATATTTCTTCTGTTTTGAATGAAAACAACCTAAGGGAACGATCTCAATTTTAGCTCTACTTTACGAGAAAATAACACGAATTTATATTTGTAAATCAGATGAAAACATATATATATAATGATCAAAACAAGTATTTTGCAATAACATCTCCTTATTTTTTAACTTGAGCATAAAATAAATTGGATTAGTGTCGAATTTTGTAGTAGTTATAAAAGAAAGTAAATGGTCCGTAATACATAAGTAGCGCATTACGCAAACGGGCATTAAAGGCTTTTGAAGACTATACAAACATTAGTTTTTAGTCTCGCAAGCATTTTGTCTGTTGACACACTGAAAATGGCTTTCAAACAAAAACAAAACGAAAACTGAGGCCCTCTGATCGCTTTTTAATTTTTCATCGTCGGAGTGGATAATGGAATAGTCTTTTTATGTCTCTTTTAACACACTTTTAGGCTAAGTAAATCCTTGAAAAGTCAGTTTAAGTAGGACTCTAAAAAGCACAACATTATTTTTTTCCAAATCGGGTTTTTGACTTTAGAGAAAGAAATAAAACCAAAACGAATAATTTAATTTAAAATAGGGCTACAAGCTGAGGTGAACCCCCATTGCTAGTTTGGCTTGTTTAATAATTGTTTTAGGCTCTTTGGCCAGTATCCAATAAAAAGCTCAACAGATTATCTACCGCCTAAATAATTGCCAAAATGAAAACGAACTTCCATAACAAGTGAAAATAAACGACCCGGAAATGTTTGAAATTGCGCCAAAAGTTAACATACGCCATACGTCATACCTGTTGTGGTGTGAACATGGGAATCTCTGCCAGATTTTAAATCCGGTTGGCTTAAAGCGATATCTATCGATGTTTATTTATTATATAAATGTATGTGTTTCTTTATGTTGGCAGCCTTTATGTTTGATTTATTTTTCTACTTTTACTCTACCTCTCTCTCTACTCTAACCTACTTTTTACCCCTAACCCCATAACACTATAATATTAGCTACATAGGTGAGGCTACTGCGTACCATCTGGAGGGATGTGTTTCAAATTACGTGGTTTTTGCGCCCAATTTACATTCGTATTTTTTTAGGTAGAAAAATTACAGGATTCACAAAAATATGGCATAACAAAAGAAATTGGCAAATGTTAAAACTTGAGGAAGGTTTGAATATAATATCGAAACGTTTGCAATTAAATGGTTTCTCTTATCATCCAATTCAGGACATGAAAAAATAAGATGACAGGTCCCTATAAATTTTTGCCTTACAAAGTACTTAATATAATTTAATAAAAATTTGATGTGATGGACACTAGTAAGGACTTCTTAAAATTGTGTCCTTGAAATATATTCAGCTTTTTTAGTGTACCGGGGGCGGACTAAGCTTTACAACTAAATGCTTAAATTTTTAACAACCTGCATATAAATCTGAGAGCTCAAGGTCGGGCATCGTCATGGGTGAGATTGGACACAGAACGCATTTTTAAAAAAGTATACTATGCTTTAAGAAAAAAACGGGGGTTATATTCATTTAAAACGCCTTTAAAAACAATTTGTTATAGAAATTCATTCTTTTTTAAAGTTATGACATAAAAATACAAAACAAAACACTTTGTTCTTATAGTTAGGTAGAAAATATCACAACCTTCCACACAACCATGTTTCATAAAACTAAATAACATCTAATGAACAAGTAGAACTAAACTTAAAATAGTGTTTTATTGAACAGAAAACGGCCTCTTCTAAGCATTTTGGGGGGATTTAAAATACAAATGATTTGGTCCCTGGTAATATCTAGGATGTCCCTAACGTTAGGATAAACAAAAATATCATTTTTTGTACTGTGAGGTCTTAAAAAATTGGTCTTATTTGTTATTATTATTAATCTCAATGATTTTGCCAACACATTTTAAATCATTTTTCTTTCCAGTGGAAAACTTTGTTAACACATAATTCTGAATGCAATTTCTTTGTTTACAGTGATAATATTACTGCCTGATACCTCATCTTCTGAAAACTCTTTTGCATTCTCTGACGCCTCAGGCTCACTTTCAGATTCTTCGTAACCATTCTTGGGCCCGTCTACGCTAGTGCTTGACTTATAACGCTCATCCTCTCCTGTCACTTCATTTTCATCGCTTTCCACTTCTGTTATCTCATTTTCAACGCTGCGACCAGGCTTTACTTTAAGTTTTTGTTAGATGGAAATCTCGTTTATTTTAAAATTTCAACAAAGCTGTCTGTCTAGTTCGCTGACACATTTGTGTTTGGTTGTGTAAGCATATGCAACTTCTGTACCTTATTGACCAAGGTAGTTTTGGGGATTGCGTATTGGTCCGAAGCACCTTGAATAATCATTCGTTTCCTTTTCACAGCTTCTATGGCTAATTTGAGATACTTTTTGTCGTAGTTGGAATATGGACGGGCTCCAAGTCGTTTTTTATAGTTCCTGGGCATGGCCAATCTCACCCCTGCAAGTGTCATCAGTTTATTTCAAAAACTATTTAAAAAAAAACAAACATAAAACTCACCATAAAAATATAGGAACACGAAAGTTATTGGAACAAAAACTAAAGTATAAAGTTTACAGGGTAAATAAAAAAGGACAAAAATGCACGTTACTTTTCATGTTTTTCTCAAAAATACTTATAGTTTCATCCTCGACAAAATCAAAATATTATAACGCGCAGTTTTTTCGATGAAATTTGGCAAAAAGCAACGTAGCCAGTAGCATAACCTAAAAGTTACTAAATTAAAAGTGCGGCAAGTTCAATTTGTCCAATCACGCCCGACGCGACGGTCCAAAGTTACCCCGTTTGACAGAACTTCATGTGCTATTGTTTTTGATGCATTAAACTGTGCTGATAAGTGCTTGTTGATGAAGTGTCATTACCTTATTAATTGGAATTAACCATTCTCTTCTACACGTTGGTCAACTCGTTGAAATGTCTACTGGTTTGGCGTAGTACGATTAGGAAATCTTTCGTGGTATAACCTTCTGGCTTCTAAAGCATTACAAGACGCAGGACCATACGTGTATTCCATAGTTCGAATTAATTTTCAATTAAATTTACCACGAAATCCAAAAATCAGTAAATTAATATCGAAGTAACAGACCAGTGTGTCAGCGATGTGAAAGATGATAAGTTCTAAAATGCAGGATATTGTATTTATTTCGATTTTTGGTGCCGATAAATACATAAAACGCATACTTTTTGCGAACGTAGGTCTTCTACAACTATTCGTTTATTATTATTTTTCTCGAAAACGGTCCATTTTATCGACAATAAACAAGAGTATATTTTTTTAGTCTAAAGCGCAAGCTATCGAGATTTATTTTTTTTAAGTCTTTATCATACAGGGTGTTAAAAATTTAAGCATTAAGTTATAAAGCTTAGTCCGCCCCTGGTAAACTAAAAAAGCTAAATATATTTCTACTAGTGTCCATCACATTAAATTTTTATTAAATTATATTAACTACTTTGAACGTTATTCAAGAAAAACTGATTTCTTTTAATTAATGATATTATCTCCATCTTCAGGATAGACACTTCAATTTACCGGAAAAAAACATATTTGTGTCAAATTCTTGAGTTATGCGATATTTTTATTCATATTTCGTAACATAAGATTTTAGAACAATAATCTTATGTTACTAGACTTTGTTTTTAGAGGGCAAACAAGGCCGATGTCCGCCATTTTGTGCGCGGTAGCCATTTCTGTATTGTCTATTTGTTGTTTCCGGTGGCGGCAATCAGAACGACATTCGGGGTGGATCCCGACACACACATTGACTCAATCGAGCAAGCCAAACAAATGACTATCGAAGGAACGAGCAAGTGGTCTTGCAAGATCGCAATTACAGGTACTGCCACAGCTGCATTCTAACGGGGGAAAATATTGCTCTGATGTGTGAACTAACCTCTAAATTTTTAATTTTTTTTTTCATTGAACTGACTGAGAAAGCTATCTGATATCAGTGTTGGGCGTAAAGGACAACAAATATTTGGGTTATGTTGCCGGACAGTATTTTTGTTAGCGATGCTATGTTGCTCTGAAAAAGTCAATTGTTGTCATATAGATACATATATAGTAGAAAAGCTCATATGAACATGTGTCCTAAAAAGTTTGGTTCTCAAATACAGACAGTCAAAGTTTAAAAAAAAAATCGGGTTTTTACTATTATCTCAGATTCTTCTGCCGATTTTAGTGAGTTCCAGTGGCGTCCGGGGAGCAGTCCTACCACAAGTATTAAAAAAAAAAATGTAGGCCTCTGACTTGTTTAAAAATTTCATATTGTTTTTGGGTTAAGCAGCTAAAAATACAACTTTCTTGTCTGTTGATATTTTTTCGTATCTTACTTCGTTTTCGAGAAAAAAAATAAAAGCATTGCATGTCGAAACATTTTTTTCCTCAAAAACGACGTAATATACGAAAAAAAAAATCTAAAGACAGAAAAGTTGTATTTTTGCTCAATCCAAAAACGATACGAAATTTTTAAGCAAGTCAGTGGCGTACATTTTTCTTGTCAAGATTATTCGAGACTGCCCCCGGGACGTCACTGGAACTGATAATTATTTTTGCGAATGTCGCTTTGTTATCGAAATACAGGGTGCTAAAAAAATTGTATTCATTTTTACTTTTTATTAACATTTAATGATGAACGATATTCGAATAATATTTGTCACACATAATAAGGGGCTTGAGCACTTTATTTTGTGTTCATGTTGAACTTCTCAATTAGTTCAGTAATAGAGATTCGGGTAACGACTTCTACAGTTTCGTAAAAATCAATAATACAGGCATGTTATGCAAAGTTCTTATCTTATATTATTAAAAAGTTAATTTTAAGCAAATTAAGTTTCGTGCATTTTCTTCGTATCTCTTACAGTTTCCGAGTAAACAATAGTTTTATTGTTGAAGCCACAAGAACTTCCTAAAAAAATTATAACACCCAAAATCTCTGAATAATAAATAATCGATTCAACATGCTCATTGTCTCTTACGCAGTTGAAGTCCTTTAACAAGTATAGACAAATTGTTTAAAGTTACCTCAGAAATAAAAGTCCAAATGATTAAGGTCTGGCGAACCTGGTGGACATGGTTGAGGTTCAACTCTACCTATGCAATGATCAGGACATTGTTGATCCAAATAATGTCTAATAACTACTATACGTAGAGGCACTTCTTTCATCAGTCCTGACAATTCCTCTCTAAGGAAATTGTAGTAGACGCATCGGAAAAAAATTCTGTTCAACTGAGATACCTGCAATAATTCCTGCCCAAACATTAACTGAAAATCTATGATGGTGACGTTCATCGATGATAGCATAAGGGTTATTTTCAGCCCTAATATATTTATTATGAAAATTTATAATGCTGTCTCGCGAGAAATTTGCTTCATCTATAAATAAGATTTTTTTCGAAAAATTTTGGAGTCCTAAACCAATTACAAAAACTAACTCTAGTTGAAGAAAATCTTGCACTCCTTGTATGTAATTAGGATAATGAGAATAGTCATTTAAGACACCCATGCTCACGTTCAACTCGTTTCCTATTTTCCTCGTACTTGTGCCTGGAGATTCTTCACTCATATTTACAATGTCTTCCTCAAGTTCCGGGGTTCTTAACTGTCGACCGCCTAATTTGTTTTCTGCAAAACTAGCTGTTTCCTCTAATCTGAGATACAATGTTATAAATGTTTTTAAACATAGTATTCGTCTTTTAGAAAATCGTTCTGCATACAAAGGCCTTGCCTCCAATTTGAGCCACTTCTTGATTGGTAAACTCAGCCATAAAGAAAAGTATATAAATTTAAAATTTAGTTGAATTAAAAAATAACTCGCAAGGAGACTTGACTTAGAAGAAAATAAATGTACTCGTTTATTTAAACAACAAAATGATGAGACTTTTGTGGCGTGAATTAAAAATTAATTATTAATATTAATTTGTTAAATTATTTTTTACTCGAGAGCTGCAAGAGAAAAACAGAAGAAACTTAATTTACTTAAAATGAATTTCTTAATAAAATTAAATAGGAGAAAGAAATTTCAGTGTTTACCATTCCCCTATTATTTATTTTTGCGAAATTCTACTAGTCGTTACCCGGATCTCTGTCACTGAACTAATTGAGAAGTTCAACATGAACAGAAAATAAAGTGCTCAAGCCCCTTATTATATGTGACAAATATTATTTAAATATTGATTTCCTATAAATGTATATAAAAAGAAAACATGAATAAGATTTTTTTAATATATCGTACGTAAGTGTATATTCTGTATATATACAGGGCTGCCCAGAAGACCGGAATAAAATTATTATAGCCTTAACCTGTAACTGTTGGGGAAAATGCTCGGACACGTCGATTTAGTTATATATATGCTCACATTTTGACGTTATTCGTTTGTTTTTTTATAGACATTTGTCAAAGATATGACATCGATCTTTTTTTTAAATGTAAACTGCAGCTTGTGATACATCATTTGAAAGCTAATATCTCGTACAGTATTCTCATAAATTTTGGCGCGATTCTGTCAAGCTATTTTAAAATGGCGACTGTTAAAAGTTTTAAAAAAATCCCTATTTAAATAAGCGGAAATGATAAATCATTGATGTTTTTTTACATTTCAAGGTAAGAAATCTTCATTGTTTCACGTTCTGACATTTTGTGACATTGTGAACTTGTAAAATTAATTTAGGTATTTCCGAAGTATTATTTTACAATTTTCTAAACAAATATATAAATACATAAATAGGGATTTTTTTTTAAACTTTTAACAGCCGCCATTTTGAAATAGCTTGACAGAATCGCGCCAAATTTATAAGCATACTGTACGAGATATTAGCTTTTAAATGATGTATCACAAGCTGTATGTTTCCATTTTAAAAAAAATCGATGTCGTCATGTCTTTGACAAATGTCTATAAAAAAAACAAGCGAATAAGGTCAAAATGTGAGCATATATAAAACTGAATTGACGTGTCCGAGCATTTGCCCCAAAAGTTACAGGATAAGGCTATATTAATTTTATTCCGGACTTCTGTATTTGAAAACATTCAAGAAAATTGTATACCACATCTTCATCTTACAATTACGTAAAAATCCACCAGTTTCATTCTTTCATCGAGGTTAAGAAACATCCTGTGTACCTACTGAAATGTTATATAATATATCTTTTTACTGCTGCGTTTCAGTTTTTAACTCTGGACTTATTTCGTGTTACACGATAAAGCCACCACGAAAAGAATAAGTACGTAAAAAAATTGTGCGTAAAATAACAGATAAAGTGACTGAAATAATAGGTTGGCAGCCATCTGGCTTCGGTAATAATAATAAAATATTATTGACTGAACAAAAGTTTACACCTTTTTATCCTATGGGGATTATCCAGGAGATAAATCATTTTTCTGGCTCTGGAAAGCTGTTTACATTTTTAATACGAGAGCGGACACCAAAGATTATTAAAAAAACTGGTTTACTATTTATCGGGGGCGTGCGAGAGCTTTCATAAGAAAAAACAAATTCATAATACCTATTTATTTCTTATATATAACGAAATCCGGCCCTGCATGTCTCCCTGCCCTCTGATTTGTCGGGCGAAGTAATCTTTTTAGTGATATATGCGTAATCTATCGAGTTTCAAGAATGTCATCGGTCTGCAGCGCTGGGTTTCGCGTCCGGTCGGCTAACGACCCCATCGCGCGCCTTCTAACTTAATGAATAATTAAACCGAGGAAATATCTAGTTTATCCTCCATGGATTCGGGTGTCGATCGCGGTTTTTCGGTAGATGAAACACAAGGGTTTATTGTTTTTGCGTTAGTAAATTTGGTAAGGGTTTGTTTACTTTTGCACTCTTGTGATGGAATGAAGCAACAGAATACTTTGTGCAAATTTAGCACATAATTAAGAACCGAGTTTCCGTTCAAAGACAAATAAACGGTACAGGGTGTTCCAACGAGGACTAAACCCAACAAGCTCCGTGTCTCAGTAGGTTAACTAGGCTTTTGGTGTGAAACTTAGCATCCAACGAAGACAACTAACATAACCTCCCTAGTAGATCAGCTATCATAGCTAGATCATCTTTGCTGAAATAAGTTAATTGGCAAATTAAAACCCAGTAAGTTTAACCCAAATATCTGGTGTTTTTCGCCTCGCAGCGTTCTTCTCTAACGGCCTCTCGCACGGTTAGAAACAAAATTTTCTAACTTTTCTTGATAGTTAGGCATTTTCTCTCTTTTTCCTGGCAGTTTGGCTAATATGTACTTCTTGCACCGCGCTTTATACCAAAATAATACTAACAAAAATTGAATAAAATACAGAACCTTCAGATCCATGCAAACCATCCTAAACAAACTGATTATAAAAACAAGTTTAACATGGAAACATACTATTAGTAAATATCATATTGCGCCTAACAAATAGCATTTTGATAGGTGGGTAACTCTGTTTCGAAATTTTATTTTTTTTATGACGTCTTGTTTAGAATATTGATATACCAGGTGATGCATTGCTTAGTTGAGCTAAGAAATCCCACGTTAGTTATGAGGTGGCTAAATTTTGGCTCCCTTGTACATTTTAGAGAAAGACTGTATTATAATTTTTTGAAGAGGCCGATATAGTAAACCGATGTGTCAAATTTTAACAAGCCAATCCTAACTTATTTAATTAAATGTGATGGCTATTACGAAATTTTCATAGTATAGGTATTACAGCAAACACCAGCAAAGAATATCTCTGACGCTATTGACGTGAAGCAGGACACCCACTGCACGAGCGGCGTAACGTTTACTACGCCCATCGTTAACTAAAGTAACTAATGCTGCTACTTGTTCTGAACTTATTTGAGGCATTTTATGTAATTTTAGCCACTAAATCTGTTATAATGACATTGACTTTTTTAATGACACAACGACAAAGGGTCAAATATGGAGTAATTGCCATGGCAAGGGCAATTGTTTTTTTAAAGGCGATGTGCCCCTACAATAAATTACATTTGTGGGATAAACGTAAGGTTTCAGCAAAAAAAGCTGTAATTCGGACAATTTTAGAGATAAATTAATGAACAAAAAATCAAAATGCTCGAAAAAGAAGCGACTTTCATATAGAGTGTAAGCGCTTTCTATGCATTTACTTGATTAACGCACAAGGTGTGTCGAAAATTAAGAAAATAACATGGCTTGAGTTTTTCCATTATCATCCAGGGGGCTTTGAAAAAATGTCTACCAGTTTATTTTTTTCTTAAAGGTAACGGAATTATCTATCAACAAATGGAAAGATAATGAAAATCGGTCTATTCGTTCAGAAATGACAAAGCCTCAAAGTTGCAACAAAAATTAGGTGCGTCACTTTTTTTGGAACTGAGTGTATTTCCGTTACAAAAATATTTTGCAAGTATTCCCTAACCATGAGAGAATTATGGGCAGGACAATCATCCATTTGGTACCAGATCTCCTGATATTCGCGTACAACTTTTTCTAGTGCGGGTTCAATTCGATTTTGTAGTAAGTCCAAATAGGTTCCTGCTGTAAAGTTGAGTATGAACAAGCCGATGTTCATTTTCTTGACTCCAATACCGGCAATTGCAATATTTGGTTCGTTGTTGAGGGTGAATGTGCATTCATCGGTAAAACAAATATATCTCAAAAATCCCTATTATTATTTGCTCTTTCTATTACCTCAAAACACAATACCATTCTCCATTTTTCATCACCTTGCCGTAGCTCTTGATGTTTTTCATACTTGTAAGGAAAATAGTTATGTTCTTTTAAAGTGCGCAATACTGTGGTTTGATGCTGTCCTACGGTTTGCCCAAGAATGCTCCTGCTAATCATTTTATTTTTCTCCACGTGCAGTTAAATATCAAGATTTTCAGCTCTATTGACATTCAAAGACATTAAAAGTTATTTAATATAGTGCCTTTGGACTCAACTTTACTAATGATAAGTTTAATTAATGAAATGGAAGGGATGGGTTTATCAGGAAATTAAACTGAAAACATTACAGACACTGCCCTTAAACTGTTTCCTGTATAATACCACTTAATCATAGTCACTTTTTCCTTAATGGAATAGCTCATATTTGGCTACAATTAAAGCGTCTTCAATGAAAATGTTGTCACTGACGCTACTTTTCGTTCTGTCAATGCCAAACAATAATTTGCTGGTGTTTGCTGAATTACCCAAACTATGAAAATTTCGTTATTTTCCCATCACATTTAATTGAATAAGTTAGGATTGGCTTGTTAAAGTTTATTGAAACTTGGCAAAAGCTTTTCAAAAAATTATAATTCAATGTACAGGGGAGCCAATATTAAGCTACCTCAAAATGTAAATGGGATTTCCTATGTTCAACTGAGCCATGTACCGCCCGGTATTATTTAAGGATCCTGCAAAATTAATTACTTCTAAACAACGAATAATTATATTTGGTAGGTAACAACGAATTCTTGCAGAATGTTGCCCATAATCTGCTAATTAGTAATAGTTTATAGCAGCTGAAAAGACTCCAAATCCAGATGTTGTTGGGGAACTATTCTAAAAAACTATTCTTTAGTTATTTACATTATTTATATTGATACGTTTTTTCAATATAGTAACAAATGCAAGTTCTACAAAAATTACAAAACAAATCATTCATGATAAGTCATCTCATAGATAAGATCGTTATTTATCCCGAATCACACGTTTTTCCTTTTCAACTCTGACCCCATACTTTATATCTAACAAGGGAATCTTAATGCTGAATAAAAAGAAATAGGCTAATCGGCTGTATAGACCTTTTACCATTTGGACTTTATGGGAAAATAAAATTCAGATGAAGCGTATTTAATATCCTTCGGGTTAGTCAGGGAGCACACGACAAAAATAATGATCAACTTGATTCCTATATTTTTCATTACAGGGGTTTTAAACGTTACACATACTCTGCTTGTCACATAATTTAAAGCTTCTTATTCTTCTGCGACACTAAACTATGCTACCTTGGTTTTTCACATTGTCAACTAGTCTTTTTCAATTAGACCCACACCTTCCAAGCAATCTTTCAATCCAAAGTGTTGTGGCTTACCCCTAATAACTTTTTAGACATTTATTTTTATCTTTAACAACAATTTTCCTTAGACGCTCGGACTAAATATTAAATCTTGCGTATCTAATCCCAAAAACGTCACATTATGTCCAGTCGGCAACCTTCTTCTAATATTCCTGTCACGCGGCAGGAGGGATAAAGCGAAATTCTCGTGAGGCATGTTTTTTATTAAGGATGATCGGGCATTGACTAGACACCTTCTTAAGCGTCTTTTGTCTTTTCTTTCTACCAGGTCCATTGATTATTTGTCTTTAATAAAAGAGAGTGTTCACGTAATAACTTGAAGATGTGTAACAATGTTTTAAAAGAAGATGCGTATCGTACATCAATAAGTATTGATGAAAGCCCAGAGTTTGGAAGAGGAAAAACTTTTATAAAAACGTCTACATGTTTTGAAAACTACAATTTAGAATACCAGATTTGCGATTACTATACAGGGTACATGAAAAATAACATAATTATACACTTGGGCCTAAGTAGCTTGTTTCATAGCTTAAATAATAATTGATTTTACTTCTAACTCCTGGATTAACCTTCACTTTTGAGTTAATCCCAACCTACACAATTGGGCAATAGTAGTACTTAGACAATTCCATGGACTGGTAGTATTTTGAACAAAAAAAGGGAAAATTATAATGAAGATGATGCTGTAACTGTAGTGACAATGGATTCGGCTAGAAACTTCCCTAAGTTGTCTTTATGAAGTAAATCTTATCAAATTGATACATAAATCTCTAGTACAAAAAATATTAAAGATCGATAAAATTCATCCGTATAAATCTGGCGTCGAATATATAATATACAAGCTTCTTAAAATATCCCCATAAAAAGAAATCAAATGGAGTTATGTCGGGCGACCTCGGTGGCCATTAAATAGGCCCACCTCGACCTGTATTTGATAAGTACTAAAGAACTAAGTGGCACCGTCGTGCATATATCACATATCATTTCTAATTTGTAAGGGACATTTTTTAGTAAACCGTTAGGGTATTGTTGAAAGAATTGCAAATACATGACACCATTTAATCTGCTTTCAGTAAAGAACGATTCAATCAGATGATTCCCAATAATCCCCGCCCATATGTTTACCATTAACCTTTGTTAATGCTTTGTCTGTACCGTTGCATGAAAATTTTCTTCATGCCAGATATGCAAGTTATTTCAATTTATTACTCCGTCTCGGGTAAAATCCGCTTCGCTAACCTGAACAAAACAATTCCAGTAAAATTATGATTATGAGTTGTAAAAAAACAGTTTGCGTAGTTGACTCTTGCAGAATATTCAGCGAAACATGACAATTGTTTAAGCTTTTTAAGATCGATGATGTGTTAAGACAGGTCAGTGTCATTGGATGGGACTGACAGTTTTGTGGATTTTTATGACCACGTCTGATTAATTGAGGCGTATTTTTGCGGTTGAGTTGGTTGACGTAGGTTGCCTTAATTTTCTTATAGTTTTAAAGGGGTCATAGTTTTCATGGATTGGTATGACTAATTTATCGAAGACTTTTGCACGTAATTAGGATATAGCAGTTGTTTCTCTTAAGCTACGATCAACCCTTTTAAAAGTTCTTCTGTGCGGTAAACATCGATTTTTGTATCAGAATAAATTAGGGTATGTTGACCTCCTCTATAAAATGGTCCCAAGAGTATACAATGTACTTACCGAAGACCCTGGATTGTAGTCGCAAATCTGATTCTCGAACTTGTAGTTTCAACACAAGCAGACGTTTTCTTTATAAAAAATGACTTTTTCTTTCAAACTCCATCCGTAGACATACGTACAGTAAAGTTACGTTAAGGCTGGACATTTCTGTGCAAAGAAGTAGACATCTAACTATAAACTGGAACTAAAATTGCCACTCTACTGGAAACACTTTAATGTTATTCTCATTTAATTGGTTATTGGTATGCCTAGATTTGACTATTATCCTCTTCGTTTTCCCCTGTATTTACCTGTAACCTTCAAATATTTTAAGATTGTATTCGATTCATGTGAATGAGCATTGTTATGTTTTCCTCGGTCATTCATCGATTAGCCTTTAATAAAATTGAGTGTTTAAGTATGCTCCCTAAGCATTATATTGATTTGGGAAAATAGGTTATGGTAGCCTTAAGAAATACTCTTTGTAAAAGCTTTCTCTGGATTGGCTATTTATTAAGCTATCGATCAAAATATTTTGCCTTCTGCGGTTTGGATATTTTTTGAGATATAAGGCTGTAAGTCCCGATATTCCAATAATTTGCCTAAAAAATGCATCAATATTGCCTCTCATCCGCATCGTACGAAATCCCTTATCAATTTCATAAAAATGGCATAGTTACATAAATATATTGTTATCCGATGCCATAGCCATAAACCCTGATTTTTATTGGGACAATAAAAATGCACGGATATTGAGCGATACGGTCTTTATATTCAAACACAGGGGCTTGTGGATATTGGTAAATTATTAGGTTAGTGAAACAATATACGCTGCGTTATATAAGCCTTGTGATATAAAGGCCGCAGAAGAATATTCGAGAAACGATATTTTGCGGAAATAAACCTGCGCTTTTTTCCAGGGGCACAAAACTAAGATTTAATAATTTCATCGAATCCACCTATTATCAATTAGACTCGAAATAATTCCAAAAAGTATTTAGGAGAAACTTTACCTCATTTTTAGTAAGATTTGGCGAAGTTAATCACACTTTTTCGCCAAATTATTTACTGGACAATTACAATTCTATATTAATTTAACTTCGTTATTGTTTCGACGAAATGCATAGGAAATTGTTTATTCCAGTTACGTTTCATCTGTAATTGACGTTTGGTCTCGTCAAATATTTGCCCTGTGTGTTTAATTGATTAGGGTCACTGTAATTTGGTACTAATTTTGTACATAACGACAGCCCTATTTGTGAGATTGCAACATCATAAAAGATTTTTGTAATTTATTATAAATTACGTATTTTCTATTTTAGACTTTATGAAAAATTTGTGTTATAAAATGCCCTGCAATAGAAGAAACTTCTTTCTTTAACGACCATTGAACTCCATTAGCAAATTCCTTTTTAAATACTTAAGAATGCAACCGAATGATCTTTATTTTTTCCATTATCGAACTATTCCTTTAGCGACTGAGATTTCCTTTCTCGAAAATCTGTCATAAAACGAGAAATGTGTAGTTTAGTACGAGATTATTTACTGATGCAGCTTGTTTCTTCCATAGTAAGCGAACACTTGAAAAAGCACCTTTTTAACATTAAAAATTAATTGGTATGTCAAAGTTCTTTTCTAAGTGTTTGAACCATTAACAACTTATGATATCTTTTTTAAAAAGCTTGCCCAATAGAATGTAGCTATCGGTTTGATGCCTGAAAGTATCACTTTTTGGCTCTCTGAGTTATTCTGAAACAGTAAAAGGGTAATAAAACTGTATAATATATATTTTTAATTTTTATCAATAAAAAAGTCAATTAAACCAAAAAAAACTAAAAATTGACACCATGGCAGTGCACTTTTTTACTTGACACTTGCTTTACACCACAGACTTAATCCACTAAAGATAAATCATATTTTAAATATTTAACAGCTCAGAATGTATTAATCATATTTCTATTTAGTGCAACAAAAATTTACTTCTTTTGTACAAGTTTTGTTCAGCATTTTCCACGCACCTGCCCACTGTAATCGGGGGTGTTACATTTTGTACTGTTCCACGTACAGGGTGTTCCAACGAGGACAGAAAAGGGAATTATTTTTGACTTACCCTGTACTTTTGGAAAAACCCAAAAAAGCAAATCGATGTATATTCTTGGTGAGATTTTTCAATTCTACCAAAAAAAAACATCGATTGGTTATTTTGGGTTTTTTCAAAAATACAGGGTAAGTCAAAAATAAGCCCCTGTTCAGTCCTGTTTAAAGGAAATACAGCGTGTATCAGCCAAATGGAATAAATTCGATAATAAATACATGGGGGCGTGTCCGAAAAAACGCTGGGACACGTCGATTGGTATTTCTAGTTGCGCATTTTTTTCAATAAAAACTTTTTATACAGGGTGTGTCATGTAACAGTAGCCAATACTAAACTTTCCTATTTTAAATGCAACCCCCTGTATATTATTCAATTTTTGGATTCTTCAGAAAGTTTTAGACATATTTTATGTACAATATCCTATACTTATCTTCAACTGTTTCGGAAATATTAAGTGTTTTTAGATTTATTGCAGAAATTAACAACACAATAAAAAACTAATAAATAATACTATTTGAATATATATTTATATTATACTACTTATTTCTTGATGATGTAAAAAACAAAAAAAAAACATTAATGTAGGAGATGTTGAATATGCTCGCCGCGAACGTCTTGGCAACATCCTAATCTTAAATAGAAATTTCCTCTAACGTTACTGAACATCTGAGACGTGACCGATCTAATCGCAAGCGTTATTCGTCTTCTTAAGTCAGCTAAGTCGAGGGGTTTATTTTTGTATACAATATTTTTGACATAACCCCATAAGAAGTCTAGTGGCGTCAGATCAGGGGATCGTGCTGGCCATTCCATCGATCCACGCCTCCCTATCCACCGATTTGGAAATACTCGGTTGAGGTACTGCCGGACATTGATTTGATAATGGGGCGGTGCTCCATCTTGCTGAAACCATATCATATTCGCTGAGAGTTGTGGGTTTGCTGGATCAGGATATAAGTTTGTCAAAGTTGGCAAGACATTATTTTGGAGCAGTGCTAAATAATTATTGCCATTTAAATTGCCATTAATGAAGAAGGGACCTATGATATGATCTCCAACAATTCCTGCCCAAACATTAGCCTTTTCAGGATATTGCGTATGTTCTTCTCTCATCCAGTGAGGATTTTCCCTAGACCAATAGCGGCAATTCTGACGATCAGCATGACCGTGAAGTGTAAAGGTGCACTCATCAGAAAACAAAACATGTTCTAATTGGATCACATTGTTATCTAACATTGCCATCATTTGTTCACAAAAATACGTTCTCCAATCAAAATCGTCTTCCATGAGCTCATGAGTAGGTATCATTTTATAGGGATACATTTTATTTTCTTGTAATGTTCGAATAATCGATGAATAACAAACATCGAACATTGGGGCTGTTTATCGGCTAGAAGTATATGGGTTTTTCTGAAACTCAAGCATAATATCTTATTTGGTATCATCACTTATTGCATTGGCAGCTACATTTTTTTATCTGCTTTACATGTCCAAGCTGACGAAACTGCTTTTCTATTTTACTAATTGTCCCTTGAGTTATAGACGGCAAATTTGTAAATTTTTCATGAAATAAGCGAGCAACTTCCATTTGTGTCCATGTTTTATCTCCATAACCAATCATCTGTAGAATTGTTATTTTATGCATTTCTGTTAGATAAACCATTTTTCTGATATGCAGTTAACGAAATTTAAACGACTATAACACTGACAACTACTGTCATGCAGACAGACAACAATTTGCTAAGGTCAGGCATTTTAAACAAAAGTAAACAAAACTATTTATACCTTTTTTTTATTTCATATCAGTAAAAACATTTTAACATCAATTTTCAACATCTCCTACATTAATGTTTTTTTTTGTTTTATACGTTATCAAGAAATAAACTGTATTACTTATTAGTGTTTTAGTGTGTTGTTAATTTTTGCAATAAATCTGAGAACACCCAATATTTACGAAACAGTTGAAGATAGGTATAAGATATTGTACTTGAAATATGTCTAAATTTTCCTGAAAAATCCAAAAATTGATAATATACAGGGTATTGCATTTAAAATAAGAAAGTTAGGTTAGGCCACTGTTACATGACACACCCTGTATAAAAAAATTTTATTGAAAAAAATGGGCAACTAGAAATACCATTCGACGTGTCCCAGCGTTTTTTCGGACACGCCCCCATGTATTTATTATCGAATTTATTCCATTTGGCTGATACACACTTTATGGAAAATAGTAATTTTACTACAACCAGTACCTATATTCTGCACCATGCATTCTGTTTATTTTTTAAATATTATGGTACAACTGTCGTCAATAACCACCCTAAACTTGTGACATATTCTAAGTACACCAATGAGTTGTGTTTAATTGGAATGTGTCATAAAATAGCACCCCTTGGGTTCATGGTAGATCCCTTAGGTTGGTAACTAGTATTTAGTGCGTTTCAGTGCTTAGAATGATACCAGTCTTAGTGTATTTACTACTCAAGTCTGTACATTCCTAAAATACAATGTATATAGATAGTTTGCACATGAGACACATGTCTTGCTCACACTCTTTCTTCCCCTCACCAATTATTTCACTTACTCCTTTCTTGTCACCTATTCACAACCGAAATAAACAAACTTTTTCCACACACACATAGAAACACAAATTTATTATTGTAAATAATTTTTGCTTTTGGTGTGTCCCTCTAACTATGTCTATACCTGTCTCACTTTTCCTTGTAGCATGGTCGTATCGCTTTCTTTGTCTAATTGGTTGTGCCGACGCATGTAAGTCTGTCTGTAACTATACTCGGTGTGTATTTCGTATTTACTATCAAACGTTTATGTCATGTGCGTGTCCTTAAAAATTTTTTTGTGGTGGTATATAAAGGACAAAAAAGTCATACAGGTAATAACATACTGTTACTGTGTCATTTAAACTGCACTAAACTCTGAATGATTTTTTTGTCCTAAGTTAGCAATCATAATTAAAAAGGTAAAGTACCTAAAATGTGTGTAGAATATTCTCTTTAATATGAGAAAAATTTGTTTTTAAGAAATTTGTATTTTTTAGTAAAATCCGCGCAAGGTTTAATAGCGAAAGATAAGAGTGGCACTTCGGACCCTTACGTGACAGTTCAAGTGGGGAAAGTTAAAAAACGTACGAAAACGATGCCTCAAGAGTTGAATCCAGTTTGGGACGAAGAGTTTTATTTGTATGTATATTTCTCTGTTAACAAAATATGCGGTTTACGTGTGAAAGATAAGTTAACTTTCCTTTATAAAAAATATTTTAAATCCATTCCGGGTGAGCCTACACTTTTTGATGACACATGTTTCTTTACGGTCATCGCTTAATAATTTTCTCATTTCCAGTGAATGCCACAACTCCTCCGATAGAATAAAAGTCCGAGTGTGGGATGAAGACAACGATTTGAAGAGCAAGTTGCGGCAAAAGCTGACGAGGGAGTCCGATGATTTCTTAGGACAAACAATAATTGAAGTAAGTAAATTCCCAACTAACAACAGAGCTTTTATTTCAAAACGAACCACTCTAGATATGTCTTGATTTTAAGAGAAATACGATTTGACATAAAACCCATCAATTTTAAATCGAAGAGGAAGTTTATTTACGCATTTCATAGAATTCTACTATTGGTCCATATTTAAAATGGAGTTTAAAGTATAAGAGGAAAGAAATCTTAAAAGTATTCCTTCGCAGGCTTAATCAAATTAAGTGTCGATCATTTAAAATTATTATGTTCAGGAAACATAGAACAAAAAATTATGTTGCTATTGGTGTTAGCAAAAGAGAAACTCGCTTGTGTGGTAAGGACTTTAATAGAACTTTGGAAAAAGCGAAATGCTTAATCAATTGAAGGGAAATATTTATATGAACTATGGATGTTAGTATATTGAGAATATGTATATTTGTTTGACGGAATTAATCATAGTTAACGGAATAAGAAAATATGAGTAGGATAAAATTTAGTCGAGTAAGAGGTCTAATAGACTTTGTGGAACATCTCCCTTCTATTATTTAAATATTTAACTTTTCCCAAAGCTCTATTAAGGTTCCTTAACACCTAAGCGATTTTCTCTTTTGCTAACACCAACAACAACCTAAGTTTTTGTTCCTCTGTCCTGAAGATGAACGCTTCTGCGTTCGAAATATGTGTACTGAATATAAATTAATTTTAAATGATCAACATTTAATTCACTTAAACTTTTGGACTTGCTTTTTCCTTCACTTTGAAATGTTAGCTAGTACCACTACCTATCGAGAGGTGGAAAAATGTAATAGTAATGAAACTAATCCAATTAATTTGAACACATTATTTTATTAAGTGTTCAAAATGCGCGCCGTTATTGTCAAGACAATAACGAAGTCAATTTTGAAATTCCTCCTGTACTTTAAGGAATGGTAGTGCGCCTACATTCCAGTGTTATTCTATGTTTGAGGTCTTTAATACTTTTAAGCTGAGTTTTGAGTTTCCAAGACGTGGCCCCAAAGGAAAAAATGAAGAGGAGTGAAGTCAGGAGATCTTGCAGGCCACTCTATTGCACTTCGTGAAACCGTTGGTTAAGCCACTCTCCAACTAACTAACTAACGCAAACTGATTACACATTTTAAATTAAATTGGTCTGGAGGTGTGGAGGTCAATAATGAAATTATATTAATTGTGTAATTAAGTTTTTTATCAATTCTTATTTCCCTCTAAATCAAGAATTATGGTGGTTCGTTTCGAAATGTATGTATTTCCTTTGTACTAACGCTACTGTAATAAAGGTCAGAACACTGTCGGGCGAGATGGATGTTTGGTACAACTTGGAGAAACGAACAGATAAATCGGCAGTCTCTGGAGCCATCCGACTACACATCTCCGTGGAGATCAAGGGGGAGGAGAAGGTGGCGCCGTACCACGTACAGTACACGTGCTTGCACGAGAACTTGTTCCATTACTTGTGCGAGATGTGCAACGGCATCGTCACGCTACCCCTGGCGAAGGGTGACGACGCCTGGAAAGTGTACTTTGACGAGGCGCCCGAAGAGATAGTGGACGAGTTCGCTATGCGATATGGGATCGAGTTTATTTATCAAGCTATGACGTAAGTGATTTGACCTAGTACACCATTTGCTTATCTACTAGACGTTATAAAATAACAATACAACACTAAAGTTTATGCCTGCTAAGTCTCTAATGGCGGCCAACGCCATATGAAGAGAAAGAAGTATTCTTGTACCAATTCGTTTTCTTGGATGAAACATGGATTTTTCAGAATGGTACTGTGTAATTCCCTCACTAGGATATTTGAGTTAAAAGCTGGCAATACTGTCGATAACTGACGTCGCACGAAGGGTATGTCGTGCATCGGTTCTTGTTTTGCAATGAGTATAGGTAAAGTGCATATTGTATGTATTATCATAAATTTTGCAATATTGTAAATAAAAGGTTGGTTATAAGTACGTCAATACTAACCTAAAAAAAAATATGCATTATTCGTTGGTGCAAAACAGGATATTTTATATATTTATATTCTTAACTACAGTAAATTTTAGTGCAAGTGGCTCTGAAATCAACGCAGCAGGTTGGCAAATATGTTTAAAACATGGCGTCGACCGTCATTAAAGACTTGGCTGGCGTAGAGTTTATATACATTTTGTCCGACACTTTCATTAATTTTTTATTATTATTAAAATTTGAAAAGTTTTTACTTGATGTGGAGATAAAATGTCCCAGTGTGCATTAAAAAGTTAAATTCAATTTAATTAAATTAATTATGCAAGTGGTTACTCCGACACGAGAATATACTTTGCATAAAACAGCAATATATAACGCGGAGCTTCATGGAGGCAATGTAACGTAACAAATGATTTATGAAGTGTGTATATCTTAACTAAGTTTATATAACGTAACATAAAGTTTCATAAGGTGAGTGACTGTACACAACATTTTGTATATTATACTTTCAAACTATAGTTATTAAGAGAGCAACAAGAGACGTAGGAATTACAAGGAGAAGTATGTTTATGGAAGTGATAGAAGCTTCGATTCTCCTTCTGCTTTCATAAGTAAACAAATTCTTGCCATCTGATTTGCCGGGCGAAATAATCTTTTTACTTTCCATGGAGTTGGAAGTCGAGAGATAAGATAATTTATTGATGTCAATGCTTACATAGGTCAGTGATAAAGTAATAAAAAAGCAATGCTCAAGTCAAAATAATAATTGATAGAACACAAAAGTTTAAGCACATGTAAATTTAAAGGACGCAAATACACATCTAAATACAAATAGTATAAAATGTTAAGTGTAAAAATGCCTATAAACAATTTCTTCTTCTTCTTCTTCTACTTGTTTGAGATCAAACGATCTGTTAATTCCGGGCTTGCCGTTGCAATAGTTCTTGTGATGTGGACTGCCAACTGTCTCTCCATCTCTTTGGTGGTCTACCGGGCGGTCGGTTTCCTGCTGGTGTTCCCTCGAGTGCTATGCGGGGTAATCTATCTTCTGCCACCTCTTGACGTGGTTATACCATTCTCTTCTTCTCTGCCTTCCCCATCTTACTATGTCCTGTACTCCGCATTGCTCTCTTATTTCTATGTTTCTTACGTGGTCTCCTGGTTTTGCCGGCTATCGTTCTCAGCACCCTCATCTCGGCTACGCGCAGCATGTTTTTGGTTTTGTGCGTGTCTTCTCTTGCTTCTATTGCGTACGTCATGATGGGTCTTACGCATGCTTTGTAGATTTTAATCTTGCTGTCCTTTCGCATGTAGCGGTTGGCCCATACAATCTCTCTTAGGCAGCCTGATGTTGCTGATGCTTTATTAACTTGGTCTCTTAGATCTTTTGTTGGGTCGTGGGGGACATATTCATGCCGAGGTACTTAAACTGCATCATCTATAAACAATTTAAAATGTAAAATTTAAAAATTCTTTCACACTATAGAACGCGTCAGAGATTTGAAGGTATTAAGTGGTAGTTGTTTTATATTATTAGGCGACTTGTTGAAAATTTGGATAGCAATAAAATCTGGTCCACTTTGACACTTCCTCAGTCTGCAATATATTGGAAGCAAAGCATCTCTGCCCCTTGTTTCATACTCATGCACGTCTCTATGTGTTGTAAGGAATTATTCGTTCTTTTTGACATGTAATAGGCTTTCTAATATGTACTGAGATGAAAAAGTAAGAATTTTTAGCTGTTTGCAGTCTTCCCTCCAGCCTAATCCTGCAATCATTCGGACTGCTCCTCACTGCAGAACAAAAATGGCTTCCACGTCTCCATTGCATAGGATATTACTGAGTGGAAGATGACAAAGTATACCATCCTCGTTTTAACCTCCGACACACACCCATAGAGACTCCCCAAAACAAACACACTCCCTCGAAGCCTGCCAACTATGTTGTCTATGTGGTGGTCCCATTTTAATTTGCAGTCTAGTTGGACACCCAGGAAATGGGCCCCTTGCAAATTGTCCTCAGCGTTGATACCCTCCCAAAGTGCAAAGATCATTCTATTTGCTTTGTCCTGTTTGAATAGAAGTCCACTAGCACCAAACCAGACAGATGATGAAACGGAGCAACAAAGTACTTTGTCAAAATTGAACACATGATGACAAACCGAGTTTCCGTTTAAAGAAAGGTAAACTATACATAGAATGTATGTTTTTTGTATCAGTTTCTATTATGAAAGTTTAATCGGTGGGATCTTCCCTTCACCAGCTAGTCAGCAGGGTGGAGAAGGCTATAGTAAAGTTCTACTGGGAGAATTTCTGGGCATAGAAGGAGAATTTGACAACACATCCTTCGCATCAATCACTAGAGCCATCAGGGCTATCGGACTGGAGGAAACTTGCTGCAGGTGGATAGAAAGTATGCCTCAAGGCAGAATTGTAAATACGGATCTGCTTGGTGAGACTTTGGCTGTTGAGACTGACAGTAATGTAGGGGATACTCTCTCCTCTGTTCTAGAACCTTGGGAGAGAATTCAAAGGGCTCTCAATAGGTAGGGCAGGAAGGATTTAACATCAGTCCTCAAAAGACTGTCATAACCTCCTTTATAAAATGCAGAGAAAAGGACCCCTAACCCTACAAGGTGTAAACATTTTACTGTCGGCAATAACTTTGAACTCCAGACTAACCTAGAATGAGCACGTGCAGAAAATCATCCGGAAGTCGGAAGTAACCTTGGCAGTTACTAAATGGATGTATAGAAATATATGGGGACTCACCTAAGCTGGTGCATTGGTTGCCCACCAAGGTAACGAGATCTACAATTACGTATACAGTACTGGTCTGGTGGCCAAAGACACAGCAGAAAACCACAATATTAAAACTAGGAAGCCTACAAAGACTGGGCTGCCTGAGCATCACAAAAGCCATGAAATTGACCCCCACATCCGCAATGGAAAACATCTTAGACCTTCGTCCACTTCATATGGTGATTGAAGAAGAGGCAATAATGGGACTATACGGAGTTCAACAACCCAATGCGATACCATAAGGGAACTTGAGTTAGAAATTGATCAGACCACATAAACTCTACATATCGCTATGACATACCATTCAGGATGTAATCGATGAACGGAATGCGTGGAACAATTGATCACCAGATGCTTCTGGGGCAATAATCTGGTACATAGACGGCACACATCCGACAGCCAAGCAGCCCTTAGAGGACTAACATGCAACAAGGTAACATCAAGACTAGTATGGGAACGAAGTGATATTACAATGGTTACCAGGACATACAAGTATTACAGGAAAGGGGTCAGAAAAAACGTTCATAGGTCCAGAACCGGCACTCGTCCCAAGGTGTAAAGTACGAGATGTCGTAAAGCGATTGACAAAGGGTCAACACAAAATCTACTGGAATAACAGACAGGGATTAATCCATAGGAATTTTTCATTGGGGAATCAACTGTCGATTTTCTGTTCCCTTTCTCTTCATAGTTTGTGGTGCTAGCCTCGTGTGACGGCTATAATCTAAAGAGAAATTTTTCGAGCATCTATTTAGCTCTAAAAGATCTACATTTTCACTCTTAAACAATTTTCTACTCGAAGAAATGCCTTCTTAAGTAATTTTCTATTCGAAAAATCCGTTGTCAAAGGCATAGATCCTTTAATCAATAATATGTGTAACATATTTCGAAAAATAAAATAATTGTTTGCTGGAGAGTACCGTTATAATTTCATATACCTATCATATAAAAGGGTTTCAAATGTGCTTCTGTGAAACATATTATTTCTGAGTTTAATCGCACCCGACTGGAAAAGTCCATCTGATAATCCTGTTGCCATTCAACTGAGAATGCCGCCAGATCTATCTCCGGAATTTGTGTCAGTGGAGCACGGTTTTATCCTAGAGGGAAATAAAGAATTTTACAGAAAATAAAATAAAAGTTAAGTACGCGATCAAAGAGTTGATTTCCAGAGATATCCTTGACATTATCGCTCTAAGCTTTAATGAAAATAACTCGTTCATTTGATGAATTCTATGGACAATGTAATTTCGCGAGCTTTTATGGACTTTAAAGGATATAACAGCCAACCGAGGTTGCCAAATTAGGCCTCGACTTACTGAGCTAGCACTCTGAAATTGTTTTCTATTTTTAGGCACTTCCACTGTCTTTCCACGAAGTATCTCTGTCCAGGAGTACCAGCGGTGATGAGCATGCTTCTGGCCAACATAAATGCTTACTACGCACACACCACAGCGTCCACGGCTGTGTCGGCAAGCGATAGGTTTGCCGCCTCCAATTTCGGGGTAAGTATAATTTTATACGGGGGTGGGACGATCCTCTGACTATAAACGGTGCTTTTTTAAAGCCAGGGTTGATATTTCTTTGAATTGCCGGAAACAATATTATTAGGCGAAAACCCAGAAAGCTGTAAAATTTCGTTTGATTTAAATCTAGAAACGTTTCATGCTAAATTTATTCTCTGAAGTCAAGGAAAGTAATACAATTTATGTGCGTTTACGAAAAAAGATTGAAAAGAATTGGCAAGAAATTCGGGAGGAAACAAGTACAAATAATGGCTTATTTTGGAGGGGGATTGATTGCGCTTTTTTAGGGTAATTTCTAAATGATAAACAGGATTTTCTTCTTAGAGATGTTGATATGTCGAGGGCTGAGAACCAAAGGGCTTCTAAGTCACAAAAATAAAATTTTCAAGAGAACGAAATTAAAGGTTTAAAATTTATCAAATAAATTATTTTCTTTTATTTTTTACAGTTTTTATTAAAGTATGTAGTAGGTACAGATATGCCCGAAATAAACAGTACTGAAACTAAGTTGGCGGTGTTTTTATGCGTGCGCTGTCACACTCAAGTTAGCTAGTATAGACCTGTCAAGTAAACCTCAAAGAAGTAATTAGTAGGGCCTAATTGTTAAAAATGGTGTTAAGTACAGAGGAGAAAGTGTTTCTGGTAGAGCATTATTTTCGCTCATACGGAATGGGCCGACATAATGGTGCAAGTTTGCTATACGTGTCTGATCAATTCACACAACGGTTTAATAAACGTTCTCCAAGTAATGCTGTAATTTTGAAGGTTATTGAAAAGTTCAGAAATACGGGTAGTGTATTGTGCCAACGAAAAGGAAACTCGGGGCGTCCCAGGACAGTTAACAACAACAATAACCATGAACGTGTTTTTGAGCAAATCTTACAAAATCCGAAAGCCAGCCAGGCAAGGACAGCGTTACAACTTGATGTAAAAAGAACTTCCTTTCAAAGAATCCTGAAGGAGCTGGGTGCATTGGCTAAAAATGCCGTTTTCAAACGGGCACCACAAACCATCGATGAATTAAAGGATGCCGATAGAGTCTTCTTCGCAGCTCTGAGACAACCCTTATTCAATAACATGACCAGAAACTTAGAACATCGTTATGAAGTCTGTCTTGAACGAGGAGGTGCACACTTAGAACATATAATAAAGTGTCAATAATATGTATTTTTTAAATATATAATACGATTACAAGTTCAGTACTGTTTTTTTCGGGCAATACTGTATTTATAATACAACATCCAAAAAGAATTTTAAATTATTTTTGGAGCTTGCTTTCAAATATGCCACATATAAAAAAATATACCCTGTGCTATTGGTCGCTGGGAGAAAAATACTGATGTCATTATGAAAATGGTTATTAACAAAGTCAAAACTTTCTGTTTTTTGCCATTGTTTTTGAAGCTTTAATCGTTTTCATATACAAATAACTACTTTTAGAGACGAGGAAAACTGAAAATCTTATGTTACGTAAGGAAAAACAAAAACATTTTGTTTGTTAGTGACACACATTTTATATTTTTTTTTCTTATTCCTACCGATTTTTGCAAGAAAACAAAACAGCAATGAATGAATTACGATCATACCCTAGTTTTCGCATGATGTTATCATGGCGTTATTAAATTCTTGGCTTTCTCTGGGAATCCAACGCAAATTTTACATGTTCAATCTTTCTGCTGGTGACAGTTTTGTTTTTGGACACAGGTGCGGATGTTATACAAACTATTAAATTTTAATTGCTTTTGATTCGTTTTGTCCTACCAGCATCTACGAAAGCAGTGGTATGATGATCGGTTTTGTAGCCCATTTCAAAGAGTTTACCTTGCAAAAATTAAAACAAACAAACAGTAATGAACCCTCAACCACCGAAATTATATCTTTTGATCAAATTACACAAAGAAAATTATCCTATTAGACCTGTTGTATCTTTTGTTTCTGCTCCTTCCACTAAAATATAAAATAAGCTAATTGGTATTCTAAATAAGTATTGTAATTTTTTTCCTAAGTATAGTGTTAAGAACTCATATGATCTGATTTCTAAGATAAAGAACATCAATATTCCAAATAATGCCAAACTTATCTCTTTCGATGTCAATAACGTATTTCCTAGTATACCACCTAATGAGACAATCGATTTGGTTGAATGTTTATTAAAAAAGAGTCTGATTAATCAAACTGTTATAGATGAAATAATTAATTTATTACAAGTATGCCTTAAACAAAACTATTTTCAATTTAATGGTTCCTTATATACTTCTATCGACGGTTTAATTATGGGTAACCCACTAAGCCCCTTATTGGCCGAAATATTTATGGATAATATTGAAGATATCATACATGACCACCCGTTAGCTAAAAATTGCCAATTTTGGTTTAGATACGTGGATGATATTTTAGTATCCTTCCCACCCTTTTCTTACTCTACATTAACGATCTTTTGGAAAAAACTAAAAATCCTATATAAAGCTTCGCTGATGACAGCACACTTGTTTCATCTTTAACTTTGGATGCTCGGACATCGGCTGCTAATGCACATCTCTATAGGCAGCAAGAGGTCTCACAGCTCAACAAAGACCTGGAAGAAATTCTGTCTTGGGGTGACTGTAACCAAAAAGAATTTAACGCTAAAAAGACCCAGGCGGCAGTTTTTTCTAAAGAAGTTAATGTTGAAGAACCGGATATAGTTATGGCGGGACACTCGATTCCCTTGGCTTCATCAATTCATTTATTGGGCGTTAATTTGGATAGTCATATGTCTTGGCATAGTCACGTTGCGGCCATTGCTAAGGCAGCCTCGCAGAAGCTTGGAGTACTTTTCCAAACAAAGAACCTCTATACACCCTAACAACTTTTGATGCTCTATGAAGCCCAAATTCTACCATCGCTGGAGTACTGTTCGCATATTTGGGGCTCTGCTTCTAAACATACCCTGAGATTGCTAGATTCCATTCAAAGAAGAGCCATTCGCTTGATCGGTGACCGAAGTCTGACAAACAACCTGGAAAGCCTTGAACATCGAAGGCAGGTTGGCGACTTGAGTCTATTTTACAAATATTTTCATGGCCAGTGTTCAACTGAGGTTGCCCGCTTGATACCACCCAGAGCGGTGCATGGTAGAAATACACGACGAGCCACTGCAGCCCACCAGTACGTGGTTTAGCTTAGTGTCCCTCGAACGACACTGCTTCAAAATTCTTTCATCTGGAGAACGTCATCACTCTGGAACGAACTCCCTGAGATCGTGTTCCCCAACGACTATAATCTTCAAAGATTCAAGACCAACGTGAATCGTTTCCTGCGCACACGCACCGTTCCCAGAGCGCCATAAAGGATTTATCCTGCAGTGCTGTGCCTTATCATAAAAAAAAATCATTCACTGGGTCAGACAGACAAATAAACTCATTTTTTAACTTCATTAATTCCATACACCCAAAAATTGAATTTACCTATGAGAAGGAAATCAATAATTCCATTAATTTTCTAGATCTAACTATAAAACGTCTACATAATAAATTAGATTTTTCCTTATTTCACAAACCATCACACACTGATATAACTATTCATAACAAATTACATCGCCCAATGCAACATAAAATGGCAGCTTATAATAGTATGATTTCTCGATTAATTAATATTCTTATGTCTGTGGAAAATTATAATAAATAACTAAACTTAATCAAACAAATCGCGGTCAATAATGGTTACTCAACACAAATTATAAATAATATTCTTACTAAAATGAATTATAAAAAAGTAATTAAAGATGTCTACCCGTTAAAAAAAAACAATATTATATATCACTCCATTACTTATTAGGCAAACAAAGTGATAATATCAAAAAACTTTTGAACCAACACGATATTAAGATTGCTTATGAAACTAAAGGTTGTTTAGGGTCTATCATAAAAAACAACAAAGACAAAATTAAAAAAATTAATAAAAATTGAGTATATAAATTAAATTGTGGATCTTGCCCCAAGTATTATAAAGGCCAAACTGATCGTTTATTTCATACTAGAATTAAAGATCATTACGATTCCTTCTCTAAAAATAATAAACATTCAACTTACGCGGAACATCTAAAAAACGAAAATCATATATTTGATAAAAGTTTCCAAATCTTACACATTGAGAACAAAGGCAACAAATTGGATTTATTGGAGTTTTTATCTATTAATAAGGGTAGAAAATCCCAAAATATCCTAAATAGCCAGCTAGACAATAACAACTCACCTTTGTTAAACTTGTATTGAACCTTAAAAATTCCCCACAACTATTATTAATTATTTCATTAATGCAGGTACCTTAATTTTAAGTTCCTTATTTAATAATTTGTTATACCTTCTTTACATCTGAAGAAGCCACTGTGATGGCGAAACATATGTCATGTTGACAATATACCGGGTGTTGCATCTTTGAACGGGACATAGGAAATCCCATGTAATTTTAAATGGGGTCAATTATTGGCTTCCCTAATTATTTTAGAGAAAATTTCTATTTAGGTTTATTAAAGAGCACTAAAACCCACATTCAAAAGAATAACTTTAGATATTTTTGATGAGCCCGTTTACGGGTTATCGCCGATTTATTTTTAACTATTTCTCCTTTTTATGGCCCCGTATTTGCGGGCACCAGTCAAGGTAAAAGATGACTGTCAAATAAAGTTGTCATTTTGAGGAATATTTAAACATCTTCTTAAATCCTAAAGTTCTAACAATTTAATAGTACCTACCTATTAATTAGTAAAATATTGAAACATGTAAAATGTCATAATTAACCTTGTAATTGGATACTTTATTTTAGTTTTATTCAGATTAATTTGTACTCATAAATACACCTTTAATATTTTCGATGTACGAGTTTTTATAACAATAAAGCACACATTTCAAAATGACAACTTTATTTGACAGTCATCTTTTACCTTGACTGGTGCCCGCAAATACGGGGCCATAAAAAGGAGAAATAGTTAAAAAGAAATCGGCGATAACCCGTAAACGGGCTCATCAAAAATATCTAAAGTTATTCTTTTGAATGTGGGTTTTAGTGCTCTTTAATAAACCTAAATATAATTTTTCTCTAAAATAATTAGGGAAGCCAATAATTGACCCCATTTAAAATTACATGGGATTTCCTATGTCCCGCTCGACGATGCAACACCCGGTATAGTAAAAATAACAACACACACGTGTTTCATTCCAAAAGTTTTTTAAAATGGATTTTTATCACGTAAAGGCTAGTACGATAAAAAAAAATAACTGATATAATTTCTGAGAAAAGATTTTGCTGTATCATTTTTGACATTGCAGTGCTTTGATATACCTCTATACTTAATTGAAGTAAACACAATTTTCAGAAAGAGAAATTTGTCAAACTGCTCGATCAACTGCACAACTCCCTCAGGATAGACCTCTCCATGTACCGCAATAACTTCCCCGCCTCCAGTCCCGACAAGCTGATGGACCTCAAGTCCACCGTGGACCTGTTGACCAGCATCACCTTCTTCCGAATGAAAGTCCAAGAGCTTTCTAGCCCGCCCAGGGCCAGTACTGTTGTAAAAGACTGTGTTAAGGCCTGTTTAAGGTAGGTTTAGTTTAGGTTCAGACTATCCTGGGGACCCTAGGGGGTTAAGGCTGAGGTTACGGGAGAGTGTATATTTTATTATGGCTTGTTTTTTTTTATATCACGATAGGGTAAATTTATTCCTTGTTTGTATTGCAGCAATGTACTTTGCTAGTTGGCTCAATTATAAGTTAGCTGCACTTCTTAAAACGAATTTGTCCAATTTAGTGTCTTCATTAGTCCTTACAGTTGTCGGATGGCAAACAACTCCGAGTCGAACTTAATTGACTTGAGGCACGGCAAATAAACGGCGATGTTTAGCTGCAGCTGCAGGCTGAAAGCTAACTAGTTCTTATTTACAACTAACCAACCATTACGACATTACTACTGATGCGACTTTATATAAGACAATAGAGAGTTTTTGCTTAAGGAATTATCGGGATTTATTAACGTTAAAACATGGGAATTTACACTGATTTTACCATAGTAGGTAGTAATGAGGATTTACCTGTTCTAGCTGGGGTAGCTTATGTTATTATAATAATAGTAATCATAATAATAATAATAATATTTATAAAAGTATTTTTATTCATATTGAAAAGATTTACAATAACTATGTTTCCAAATGATAGGAGAAAAAGAAGAAAAGACAAAAGGTAACAATAGCAGAGTAAAGTATTAATATTTTATTACAAACAGAGAAAAGAACATATTATAGGAAGAATAAAGTTGGAAGGAAACTGGGCTTCTCCTTTGGATAAAATGCCTCTCAAAGTGAACCCAGAAATTGTCACCACATGAGCAAGATTTAGACTGAAACCCCACGTTTCCGACGTGGGACGAAACCTAAAGGATCTGGCTTCCCAAACTCTAGTGACGCACTTTTTGCACATGCGGAGGTACATGTGATATCGATTTCGATTCTCGTCTAATCCCAACTCTTTGACCAAGCTATGGAACGCATCGAATTTTGACCGTTGTTTATTTATTTCGTGAACCCAAAATCGTCTTTTTGGTTTACTTGCTATTATTACTACACGTTCCTCCATCCAAAGAAAATTATAGCTATCATTTTCTTTGCTCCATCTCATCCCATTCGTCAGACGAGCTCTCACACATTGTACTATCACTCGTGCAGTTCAACAAAAACTGGCGTAGAGTATGCTTAGTGGATTTGCGGCCTTAATCTCTGCCGGCAGGTATTGTATTTTTTAACAACTAATTATACGTAAAGCTACGCTGAAAGGGTGTCTGAAATAGCTTATTATATCGCGTAACCCTGTTATGGATGTATCGACCTTTAGGACGTTTTCGTAAAGATATAGAGGCACTTCAAGTTTGCTAACCTTATATACCAAAATGTTACGCAAGGGATGATAGAGTTACATGACCAAACTTACGCAGGTCACAAAAGAACCGCTATTCCTAAAAGCTACAGTCAGTGCCGGCCAGTAGAGAGAGAGATATATGAGATAATTAAACTATCACCCTGTCTAAGTCTAATATCTCTAGCCGACATATCCCTATATATAACGTTTTTATTTGCAATTTTTGCACAAGATATGAAATATGTTCTTAACATTGCAATTTATCATCCAAAAGGATGCCCACATTTTTACATACAGGCGAAGGGTTTATTAAAAGCCAGTCAACGTAATGCCCAGGGTGTTAGCAATGACTTTTTTACCCCGTCCAAATGCCATCATTTGAGTATTATTAACATTTAGACTAAGATCGTGGGCTGCCGTTAATTTGGAAATAATCGCTAGGTCACGATCAAAATCCAGAAAATCCTACTCTGCCCACAAGTGGTTCCTTCTCTTTTGCTTGGGATGAACGCATCCGACGACGAATAGTTTCTTTGATGAATATCATTACTCGCAAAATGTATATTGCAAAATTTAATATTGGCAGCTGAAGCAGAGAAATCTTGGCATTCTGAATCAAGACCCAGACTTAAAACCAATACCACTATATTAAAAATAAATTATTTACTTTTGTAAGTTGCCTTTCTTTCCTAATTTCAACTCACCGGCACATATCTCAAACGTCCTCGTTTTACAATTTTATTTTAAAACCTTGTCTTTCAAAACAGTTTTTAAAAACGGGCCATGCTTTTAAGAACAGGCCTCCCTACTAAGAAACGGAACCTGTTTAAATGAAACATAGGAGACAGCCAGTTTTAAGAACCAGGCTCTGTTCCAAAAACATACCTGGTTTCAAGGAACAGACTAGGTTCTAAGAGATTAGATCTTTTTGGGAAATAATGTAAAATACTATTAACATACTTTTCTCCAATATTTATTAATATGATTTTATATTAATGTGACATGTTTCGCTACATTGTAGCTTTATCAAACAAATGTAAATCAATCCATCCATGTAACATTAGTAAAAAGTACCAAGCAGCAAACTTAATTTAAAAGCAATTCCTTAAAAAATCCTGCCCAGGCCAAGAAATTAATACTATAAAATCTATTAAGGATAAGACTAAGAAAAATGACATTATCTTTACTAAAGCAGATAAAGGCAATACTGTTATCGCTATAGACAAAAAAGACTATATAGAAAAAACAACAGAATTCTTGACTCCATCTAAATATAAAATATTAAAAATCTGATCCTACTAATAACTACCAAAAAAATGTTAAGACTATTATAAAAGATTGTAAAGGTTTGTTTACTGATAAGGACTTAGGCAAACTTACTATCATGAATCCTCAACCACCGAAAATTATATTATTTCGTAAAGTTGCATAAATGAGGATTACCTATTATACATGTTGCTTTTTTGTTTCGGCTCCATCATATAAAATATCAAAAAGACTCGTAGATTTAATCAAAGAACACACTGGATTCTCTGCTAAATACATGATCAAAAGTTCACATGATTTAGTCAAAAAAATAGAAATTATTAAATTTACCTTAAAATGCTAAATTAATTTCGTTAGATGTCGATAATTTATTTCCTAGCACACCTATTAAAGACACCATAATATTAGTTGAAAAACTCCTTTCTGTAAAACATGTAAATATTGTGATAAAAATGAAATTATCGACTTACTTACAATATGCCTGGAACAAAATTATTTTGAATTCAATAACAATATTTACACAAGTAGCGAAGGTTTAATCATGGCAACCCCCTTAGCCCGTTACTAGCTGAAATCTTTATGAATTCGTTAGAGCATCAAATTTCAAATCATCCAGTTTTTAGTTAATTTATTTAATGATATAGATATGTGAATGATATCCTAGCTTGTTTTACAGGAACTGACAAACAACTAAACAATTTCTATACTACATAAACAGTTTACATAATAACATTAAATTCACTATTGAGAAAAAAATCAATAATAGTATTAATTTTCTTGATTTAACTATAAAAAAAGAAAACAGTAAACACATTACTTCAGTCTTACATAAACTATCACACACTGATACAACGATACATTAAAGTTTATGCCGTCCCTTACAACATAAACTAGCAGCATTCCATAGTATGTTACATAGATTAATAACACTACCATTAAAAATTTTGAAACTGAATTAAATATCATAAAACAAATAGCAATAAACAATGGGTCAAGATATGTGTGACCATCAAAGTGACAAATAGCAAAAAAAACATATAAAAAAGCAATTGCAATGGTTTGTCCAATTATTAAAGATAAAACAAAAAATTACAAATTAATCTCGTACATTGGTGACGCTAGTGATAAAATATGTACTTTTTTAAATAACTTAGATTTCAATGTAGCGTACAAAACAAACAATTTTTTGGGTAAATTAATAAGAAATAATAAAACAAAATCGGAAAAAAATTAAAAATCAGGAGTGTAAAAACTCATTTGCAAAGATTGCCCTAATTCATACATTTTACAAACAGGTAGAAATTTTGGTAAAAGTATAAAAGAACACCGGTGCAGCTTTCTTAACGGAAACCCCGATTCAAAGTATGCCAACCATTTAATAGAATATTATCACCAATTTAATGAAAATTTCAAAGTGTTACATACAGAAAAGAAAGGTTTAAAATTAAATTTGCTTGAGTCTTTAGAAATAAACAAACTTAAAAATTCCCGACATTTACTTAATGATCAGATAGACCTTAATAGCTCACCCTTATTAAATATGTTTTCAATATTTATACCCACAGTAAACCTCATCATTATTTGATATAATAACACATTATCAAATTAAGACCATAATCTGTATACTGTATATATTTAGGGAAACCCATTAATGTAAGATAGTGTTAAGATTCTGCATATAAAACGGTCCACAAGCCTCTATTGATTTACATTTGTTTGATAAAGCTACAATGTAGCGAAACATGTCACATTAATATAAAATCATATTAATAAATACTGGAGACAAGTATGTAAATAGTATTTTACATTATTCCCTAAAAACATCCTATTGTTATGGATCTCCAGCAAGTATCGGCTAATTCAATAAAATTAGATCTTGTTTAAATAAAACACCTTGTTTTGTGAAATATAATCAATTTTACAACCAGATCCCGTTTTACGAGGCAGAACATGTTAAAGAACCACACTTTCTTTCAAAAAACAGACCCTGTCCCAAGAACAAGCATCTGTTCTTTGCTTCAAGAAACAGACTCGACTTCAAAAAGCAGATCAGTGAATGCACAACCAGCCAATTCCTATTAATCTCTTTATTCCTATTAGGTCTACCTATCAATTCCTTTTCGAAAACACCTACGAGCTGTACAATAGAGAATTCCAGGCGGATCCCAATGAACCCAAGCGCGACCCGGAAGATCACGGACCTCGCCTGGACAGCGTCGACTTCTGGCACAAACTTATCGCACTCATCGTCTCAGTGATAGAAGAGGATAAGAACAGTTACGGACCGGTACTAAACCAGTTCCCACAAGAACTGAATATAGGACAGGTAAATTAACACAACAACATCTCTATTAGCAGTAAATATATATATTTGCTTACAGTTATCTGCTGCCACCATGTGGTCGCAATTCGCCGTGGACATGAAGTACGCCCTAGAAGAGCACGAAGCGCACAGGCTGTGCAAGTCATCCGCATATATGAACCTGCACTTCAAAGTCAAATGGCTGTACTCGAATTATGTTAAGGACGTGCCACCATATAAGGGAGCGGTGCCTGAGTACCCCGCGTGGTTCGAACCCTTCGTGATGCAATGGCTCAACGAGAACGACGACGTATCTCTGGAGTACCTCAATGGGGCATTTACGCGAGACAAAAAAGATCAGGTAAGTGCCGTGAATAGATGTCTATATAATTCAGTAATGACAGTAAAACTTAACTACTACTGACGTCTTAAAATGTATAACATCTGCAGTTCCGCATGGGGGGGTCCTCCTGCTGTGCAACATCATAACCTGAACTATCTCAGTGATTCTTAACGTTTGCAATTAAATTTTTAAAGTTTTTTCTCCATTTCATCATTTTTAAACCAGATATTATATTCCTTGTTTTAGTTTCAAAAAAGCAGTGAACATGCGTTATTCTCCAACTCCGTGGTGGACGTTTTCACCCAGCTCACTCAGTGTTTCGACGTTGTCTCCAAGCTGGAGTGTCCCGATCCCGAAATCTGGAAGAGGTACATGAAGAGATTCGCCAAGACTATAGTCAAAGTGCTGATAGCATATGCCGATATAGTCAAGAGGGAGTTTCCCGAACACCTGAAGGAAGAAAGAATAGTAAGTTGCTATCAGCAAATATTGCACGTTTGCAATGGTAACCATTGTTTTTAGGCGTGCATATTAATGAACAACATTCAACAACTAAGGGTGCAACTGGAAAAAATGTTCGAGTCCATGGGCGGTGAGAAGCTGGAAGAGGATGCTGCCAATATTTTAAAAGAACTGCAGCAAACCTTGAACGGGTGCTTGGACGAACTGGCCCTTATGTTCGCTTGCAGGTACGATTTATATGATCATGCAGAAACTTAACTGCAAATAGATAAAATATTATCAATATTAATAATTAATTTTCTCGGTGACAGCCTTGAACCTCGGATAACTCAAAGCGTGAAGGAACTGGGCGACCTTCTCTTAGCCATCAAGGGAGGAGGTCAGCCTGGCACCCTTAACCAGCCCGCCCAGCGGCAACAGGTGGCCGTGGAAGCGGACGAAGTCCTCAGACCTCTGATGGACCTCTTGGACGGATCGCTATCGCTTTACGCACAATCCTGCGAAAAAACCGTACTCAAAAGACTGTTGAAGGAGCTGTGGAGGATCGTAATGCGAATACTTGAGAAGACTGTTGTGTTGCCTCCCATGACTGATAAAACGGTAAAATTCATGTAGCTGGTATGACGTAGTTTATCAATAATTGCTGGTAATTTTTTTTAGATGGTGTTTAAGAGTATAACGGACAACGCCAAGAACTTGGCAGCCAACACGAAAATAGAAGACATGTCCAGGCTGTTTAAAAATCACATGACTGGAAAGCAGGACGTGAAGAACGCACTGAGCGGCGTCATGGACATCAGCAAAGAAGTGGAGAAGAATTTGTCGCCGAAGCAGTGTGCCGTTATAGATGTGGCCTTGGATACAATCAAGCAATACTTCCATGCAGGTACGAATAGTTAGTGGTAGATGCATGAGTTTTAGAGGAGGAGAGGTGGGAAGGGAAAGGGGTTCAATCGGAAATTTGAAAACTTCAGTAGTTGTTGTACCTACAGGTAATGATTCTTCGCTTAAAGGTAATTAGGTGTTTCAATTTTTTAAACAGGTGGAAATGGACTAAAGAAAGCCTTCCTCGACAAAAGCTCAGAGTTGCAGAGTTTGAGATACGCCTTGTCGCTGTACACCCAGACAACCGATACGCTCATCAAGACGTTCGTGACGACACAACTCAATGAAGGTAAACGCTTATAATATACAACATACTGCTCTTATCTACTTGGTTTGTGACTACCCCCCTCTATGCACTCTATGTACTTTTGAAACTACTCTGTGTTTGGTAATTTGTTTTAAAAAAACAAGAGGTTTCACTATCGAGGTTGGTATGCTTTAACGAAAGTCAACGAAAGAATACAAAAGAAAAACAATTGAAAAATACTTCTTCTTGCACAAGTGAAAACTAGAAGAAAAAATATTTGCATCCAAATTTCATATGAATTTTTGTTTATTGAGACCCTTCTTGCTTGGTTAGTGGCAAAACGAAGCAACATTGCATATTGGTTTTTGTGGTTAAACGTTGTACAATAATATTAAGGACACCCTGTATAAAATGTAACTAATAATAATTATATTGTATTAGGCCCCGACTGAATAATTTTTTTTATTAAAACTAGAGGGATAATTTCATAAAGATTTATTTTTAACATTTCGTCGCTGTTTCAATTGGCTTTTGATAAAGCAGAAGTACCCTTAACTAGTTTGCTATTAATAAAAACAAATTACCAACCAACCACTACCAAACTAACCCCCCTCTCACATACACACATTCCACAATCTATACCTACACCACTTCTTCTTGTTCTTTCAAAAGTGCCGCTAAACAATAAAGAGACCATGCTGCAACGGCAAATTTCGTACGATCACGACGAGCCCGAGGCGGGGCTGGAAGCCTTGGAGGAGCCCCTCAAGGCGAAGAAACCGAGGGACAAGTGGCCAGGTAGATGACGCACCTACAAGGTCGCGCTAGTGACAGCAAGCTGCATAATACAATCAGATTTTTTGCTAGTTATTTTTTTCGAGCATTTTTTATATACGAAGGAATGTTGTTTTGCGTTGCACAAATAGTTTTTCTTCGAGAAAAAAATGACATTCCTCCGTGGTATTTCAGCACATCGTACCACCAGCCGAATATAAATATGCCATTTACATTTTAGATACCACCTTTTTACCACTTAGTGTACCTAGGGTTAATTGTATATCGTTTACACTATAGATAAGCTATTTTAGTTTGCGGTGACCTTTTTCCTTTCGTCAGATTCTGTCGTTACGGGTTTAAGGACGGAGCTGCCGAAAGGCATAGAAGGAACCTCAGTATTTACCATTGACTTTCCATTAGAAGTTTTATTAGGGGAATATCACAAAAGTATTGCTATACCATCGAGAGAAAAAGAAATACCTAAATCGTATATACAGTATAAGCCTCATTTTTACTCCTAATGGCGAAGCTAATATGATATATCTTTACATAATTAGTAATAAAAAAAATATTTCTTTATAGAAATATGATAGCAACGATTTTCTTGTGTTACGACAAAATAAAATTCCAAATAAGTAATCCTTTATAATTTATAGTCTCCAAATTGTTCTGCATCTTCTTTTCACGGAATATATTCTAGTACGGTTCATGTTAAAACACTTGGTAGTTAACAGTCAATGTTCAGAACAATGAAAACTTACATAACACATAGTAGACACGACGAAGAGGTGAGCTCACCTTGAAGGAATGTTTGTGAATGAGGTGTTGTGACTACATCTATAGGAGTTGGAGCCTGGGGCGTTTGTGTCGATGCGATGTTCGTCCATAAACCCTTGTACATCCATAACAACTCTTGAACACATCTTAATTGATTTTTAAAACAGTAAATTTTTTAAACATTGAGGACTTTTTAGAATATTCTTCAATAACCTTTTCAAGAATGCTTAACTTGTATATAAAATTGTGTACTCGTTGAGAATACTCTTCTTCTAGTGGCATGTTCACAACTGCAAGGATTTATAAGAATGTTCATTAAACATATTATTACGTGTTACTAAGCATGGTGTTGTTTTACTATTCTTGTTGGTGGATCGTAGCTAAATATTTTATCATGAGTAATGAGACAATCGGCAGCTCTTTTAGCGGTCATTTTTCTTTTGCTTCAAATTCTATCCTCATAGTTACTGGATCAGTTTGTAACGGATCTCTTAGTAAGTAAAGTAGTTGGAGGCTTGGGTGATTGGAGGTCAGAATTTTGGTGCCTCTTTCCTGGAGGTATTATGATAGGGGAGTGTGTTTGATATCGCGATGGAGATTTACGTTACGGATGAACCATGGGATGTGCATGGCATTCGGATATAACGATTTACGAGAGGTTGAAGATGGTTCAGGCTAGATGGGGCTACGTAGCCCCATGCTGCAGAACCATAGGTTAGTGTGGGACGGATGATGGTTTGAATGAGTAGAAATTTGTTTTTGTGGCTAGGGGAGCTGTGGCGGGGGTATAGTTGGCTATAGAATAGCCTGGCTTTGTTGAGGGTGTTTTGGAAGTGGGGTGGCCAGTGAAGGGTCGTTTCATCTCTCTTTTATACTCGCAGCGCACAGTGGTTTACGGCTCCAACCAGCTGGCTTTCTTGGCTTTGGATTTATCTTGAAAGCGTGCCCGATTTCAGTACTGCTTTATCACACTTATGAATAATTTGGCTTTATCAGAAAAACATTGAATTATTTCACTTCTTTTGAATTATTTAATTTATTGACCAAACCGGGATCTCGGCCACAAAAACGGACAAATCTATGAACTTATAGAAACAAAAGACTACCATATTCTTGCGTTGGGTCATTTTATATCTGATTCCACCACCACCTTAAAGCGTTGAACTCATACGTAACATAAATTAAGTCGTGGAATTCGTTTTAGAGATATTTATTATCAAAAGCCTTTAAGTGAGCGGAAATAACTTATTCCTCTTTCGGACCTCTCATCTATGACTCAGTGAATAGAAGAGTAGTGTAACACATATATCTTTAATGAGGGATAAATAACATTGGGAAAGTCCTATCACCTTTTTATTTAAAAAAATTAATTCCTACGCGTTTCGATCAATTGATCATCCTCAGGGCGAGTGGTAGGTTAGAACAAAAAATTATCAACATTAATTGATTGAATTAAAATTGCGAAAACAAAACACATAACTACCACAAAACAAATTAAAACTATTGATCAGAGGTAAACTATTTTTCACTTTACATATCTCTTTGCCTTAAAATTATTTAAACGTCATGAAAGAATCTCCTATAAGTGCACTTAACCAATTTTGATCAAAAGTTGACATACACTTTTATGTCCGCGTACAAAAGATATTCACTTAACATACCGGTTGTTCTATCAGTAAATGGCCAACACGCAACACAGGCATTTTTCGGTTAATAAACCTAGGTATAGCAATGCATTCGGATATAGTGGGTGCGGATTTACGTTCAAAAAAGTCGCTAAAGTGTATACACAATCTACTAGGCAGCAGTGGCGTAACATCAGACGAAATGAAGAGGCCTTCGATAATAAATATTCGGGTGCACGACTGTTACTATAAGGGAGAAACATGAGGCAGGCGAAACTCTGCCAGTGAAAGTGAGCGATTCTATAATTATTATGTGTTGGTACAGGTTTGGAAGTTACGCCACTGCCACTCAGACATGTTTTTGACTGTCTAGTTAATGTTAGAATGTGCTTGCCTTGGCGATTTTTTTGTTCGCCTTTGTACCTTTTTTTTAGAGTTAATTGGTAGGAATTTAGCAAAAATTTAGAGCATGCCGTTCAGAACATAGTGTAAATTTTTCTTTAGAGTTTTTGCAGGAAAATTCTTAAAGACTTAAGCATAAAAAATGTTTTTTTAACATGGAACATTAATAACTTGACTATAAAAAGGGCGATCCACCTGCATTAGAAATGTTTTCTTATAAAATACATGTTTTTAGGGGCCAGAATATCCATTCAATAACTGTGTCCTTTTTGTCACTTTGAATGTCCAACCTAACTGGATGTCAATTCGATTTAAAGCCCAAGCATTTTCTGACATTTTATAAGAAATATTTCTTATTAGGAAACAAGAATGACCTATAGTTTCATTGCAATAAATAATTGCGCTTATTTTTACTTAAATTTTTGCATCACAAGTTCTACTAAGATACATTATTCACATCTTAACATATATTTATAACAAGTTGTATTTAATAAGCGATATTTTTCAGACTCAGTGGACGGTCAAGAGGGCAGCGTCGGAGAGGTTTCGATTCAGGTCGACCTGTTCACTCATCCCGGAACCGGAGAACATAAAGTTACAGTAAAAGGTAAACGAAAGCAAGAGCGAGAGTTCTGAATTGTTTTAAAACCCCTTTCGTTTTCAGTTGTAGCCGCCAATGACCTCAAATGGAACCTGGTCTCGGGAATGTTCAGGCCCTTCGTGGAAGTGAACTTAATCGGTCCACACCTCTCCGATAAGAAAAGGAAGCACGCCACTAAGTCCAAGTCCAACAACTGGTCACCGAAATACAATGAAACCTTCAACTTGTAAGTTTGTATGCAGTAAAAATATTTTTATGTGGAATCCGGACAACATTATCATTCCTGCATCCACATGACCTAAAATATTTTTTTCTTTGTAGCATTATCGGCAACGAGGAACAACTGGATTACTACGAGCTTCATATTTGTGTTAAAGACTACTGTTTTGCAAGAGATGATAGACTGGTCGGTGTGGCTGTTATGCAGCTAAAGGACATTGTAGATAAGGTAAGAAATTCATGGGAGGAAGTGAAAGAGTCTGTTGTGATGAGGCACTAAGCAAGAACTAATTTACTGGAAGCAAGCAGCTCCTGTAGTTCTGCTCAAAGTTCAATAGACGCGATCGCTTCTTACCCTATCAGAACTAAAGTTCTTTTCACGAAAAATGGTTCTGATTTAATGACTGCAATAAAATTGGTGTGCCCAGTACGATCGTAAATACCCATAAATTCCCAGTATTCATTTTCGGGGGCGGAGTATCATGATTTCTAGGTAAGGTTAAATTAACACTACGCCTAAATCGTACATTGCACTTTGACGCAACAGTTGACAGGTTGACAAAACACTTGAAACTTATTCTAGGGCTAGGGTTACGCAAGATACAGAGTCCCTTTTTGTTCACTCTCCGGGACAAAATACGGGGTCTTGCCGAGTGCAAGTACTAACTCACTGTCTTTTACCAACCACTTTAAAATTCTATCGAGATTCTGTTGAGTACTTTTGGTACCGCCTCTACCCTTGCTGAAAATAGGGCAACCAATTAAAGTGCGTGACGTCACTCACCCAATTTACACTAAAAATATATATTAAAATAATATAAATATAAATTTGTCTAACGTTCATCTTTTTTCTTTCTATATATAATTCTTTTGAAGGATAAAGATAGTCCTTATTAAATATAATTTTCAAAAATCTTTTTGTAATACTTCTAATTTTTTAACCAAAGTTCCGTTTATTCCTCCCCAACCTAAAATTCCGTAATTTAAATGAGTTTTGACCAATGCATAGTATAATATTTATAGATGTTTTATATCCAAAAATTTTATAATGCTTTTAAAAATTGGTAATAAACTTCTTAATTTTCTAATCTTGAAAATTCCAATTTAATTTACTGTCAAAAATTACTCCTAAATATTTTACATGATTAAGTTTTAAAATTTGAATGTCATCGCTTATATTGATGCTATTTATATTTTGTGGTCCATTATTTGGTTTAAAGTAAAAGGAAGATAATTTGTTTTATTAAGATTAATTGTTAATAAATTAGTATCAAATCAATTTTTTATAATTTTAAAATCTTTTTTAATTTTCTTATTTAAATTTTCCCAATTTTTCTCGCTATAAAATATAGCAGTATCATCTGCAAAACTATGAATTTTCCCATCGCAATTTATACTAAATAAATCATTAATATAAATATTAAAATTAATGAAACAAATATCAAAAGAGTTACTGAATATAAATACCTTGGACTAACTATCACAGATAATCTATCCTGGAAAAACCACGTAAATGGTGTGATAAACAAAATAGTTCCTATGTTGGGCTCTATTAGAAGATGTGCTCACCAACTTAATAAAAAATCTGGACAGCTTCTCTACAACAGTTTTATAGAGCCACATATGCGATACCTAATGCCCTGCTGGGGAAATACATGTACAGTTGGATCAGCTCCAAAGACTACAAAACAAAGCGATTAAAGTGATATTCGGGATGAATTACTACACGCCCAGTGAGGAAATATATAAAAAAGTGACATACCTGAAAATAAATCAATTGAAAGTATTTGAACAAACCAAACTAATACATGATATACAAAATAATAAACTTAAAACCAGTGTAAAACTACAAAATAACAGACAATTCTACACATACAACACAAGAACAAACCATGAATTAAGAAATTCATATGCTAGAACTAAAAAGGGACAGGACTCACCAATATATAGAAGTATACAGGAATATAATAGGATTCCACAAAAAATACTCCATGGAAACACCAAGAAACTGACGTGCAATATTAAGAAATATATAAAGGAAAATAGAGTATAGACATTTAAGTGGCAGGATAAAGAAATATAAACTACATTTGTTTGCCTTTCGGAATAACTTTATTTGAATGTTAATAATTATACCATACAATTTGTAGGCCTCGGTGCCAGTTTTATTGTAAACTGTTTTGAGGTCAATAATAAATTATTATTAAAAAAAAAAATAATAGTCCTAAAATTGTCCCTTGAGGAACACCATATTTAAATACTTTTGAATAGCTTTCTTCTTTATCTATTTTAACATAAGTTGTCCTATCTTTAAGATAGTTTTTAATTAATTCTAATTGCTTTCCTCTAAATCCAGTACACACAGTGGAATATCATTTACTGATACAGCAGAACTGTGTGCCACATTGACTAAGACATCTTGCCGTACTGTTTTTAGAACTATCAAGGACAATAGGAATACTAAAGTATCCGATCAGAAGGAAACAAGAGAACGGAAAAAGTTTTTTATTGATCAGCAAACAAAATTAGCAATTCGTCGGAAAATGCATGCATTTTTTTTCGAAATGAACTTCCGAATTTAAAAAAAATTTCTGCTGAAATTGAAAGGGATGAAAATATGCAAAAGTTTCACGAAGAGTTCTAATGCGTTTTAAACCCAAATTGTTTCTTAGAAATAAAATAAATTTTTTCTAAATCATTATCAGTTCGAATTTTTAAAATTTTTTCAAAAACTTTAGCTACTGAAGATATTAATGTTATAGGCCTATAATTATTAATTTTACTTGAATCTCCATTTTTAAAAATAGGTTTTTATACACCAATTTTGAAAGCTTCTGGATATACAGGGTCGTTGGTATGTATGGAAACGGTCGATTATTTCTTAAAGTATAACAGTTAGCAAAAAATATTTGAGACAAATGTTTTAGAGTTTTTTAAGGTCTATTAGAATTTTAAACAAATAAGTATACAGGATGAGTCAGAAATCCGTAGAGAAGCAAAGTTACTTTTTTTTAAATGGAACACCCTATATCTTAGAATATTTTTGGATTTTGCATAAAATAACAATTATTTTTTAATAAGTGCAATATAAGCCTAAACCTAATAGTTTCCGAGATATCGACTTTTGAAAAATGACATTTTTGAACTTTGACAGCTTCTGCTTCTAGCTTTCTAACGGTATGTCTTAGAGTGAAACGGCTTGCATGTCCCTATCTTACTTTTTTATTAGCTTCCCAAAAACATCAACTTCCGGTTAAATCGGAAGTACTGTATTTCCGGGTTTTCAGTTACATCCGGATTAACCGGAAGTTGACACTTTTAGGAAGATAATAAGAAACTAAGATAGGGACATGTAAGCCGTTTTACTCTAAGACGTACCGTTAGAAAGCTAGAAGCTGTCAAAGTTCAATAATGTAATTTTTCAAAAGTCGATATCTCGGAAACTATTAGGTTTAGACTTATAATGCACTTATTAAAAAATAATTGTTATTTTATGTAAAAGCCAAAAATATTCTAAGATATAGGGTGTTCTATTTAAAAAAAAGTAACTTTGTTTCTCTACGGTTTTCTGACTCATCCTGTATACTTATTTTTTTTAAATTCTAATAGGCCTTTGAAACCCTAAAACTTTTGTCTTAAATATTTTTTGCTAACTGTTTTACTTTATGGAATAATCGACCATTTCCATACATACCAACGACCCTGTATATTTGTTTAAAAAATTTCATTTATAAGAAAAGTTAGTGGCCTTAAATGAAACCAATGCCTAACAAATATTTTCCGTAGGGTTCCTGCGCTTGTTGGCTGTCGCTAGGCAAACGCATCCAAATGGACGAAACGGGCTGGACCATCCTCAGGATTCTGTCCCAACGCACAAACGACGAGGTAGCCAAGGAGTTCGTCAAACTGAAATCTGATATACGGCAAGAGGACAACCTCGCCACTCAATAGAACACAAGATTTTTTATAAATGATCATCAGTGACTAGAATACAGTGTGAACTATGATACATGTGAATAACTGTTTAAAAAAATTGCTCCTTCACTATTCACGTCGCTTCTGACTTAACCAAGGGTGGCCTTTCTGTGATCCGATTGGAAAAGGGTGTGGCATTTTGAGGTCCCCATCTCGTTTTTTCTCGATCGATACCCGACTACTACCCCCCCAGCCCCTTCTTCCTGAATCGTTCAAATAATAAAGTGATTCAAAAAACATAACCTAAGCCGTGTTCAAAAGTGTTAAAAATAATATTGTTATTAACTAAGAAAAAAAGGACCGTCCTCCATTTTGAACGCGTTGAAACCAGACGAACTTACGTTAACGTGCCTCCCCCTCTTAAGAACGTTTCTTGCATTTTTTTTTTTGGTGCATGACTTTTGACTTACACTGTATACTTATAAAAAATGCAATAAAGTATTGTTGATTTATGCCATAATAAGTGGAATTGTTGTTCGTTATATTTGGCAATAAATATTGGGGAATGGTGTTTTTAGAATAATTACGTGGTGACGGCAAAATCGTACCTAGAGGTCACAGTCAAAGGGACCACGTATTTACACGGTGAACTACTTGTATGATTTTGTTGTCAGTTCAATATTAAAATTGTTAAAAGCGAATAATAATGTTGCAAAATATATAAAACAACATTCTTGAGGCGTTTATACAGGGTGCCCCACTAAGGTTGTCGAGGTACAATACCATGGAAGCCATAAACCTTACATCGCATCATCGGGAATTTTTATTATTAATTTTAAATGCTAGGGGGCGCGGTGCTTTTACTATGGTATAAGTAAAAATTGAAATTGGCTCAAATAATCGCTATATTAAGAGTCCATTCGTTTTTGCGCTGGTGTTCATAGAGCTCTTTACATATCCTTGATAATAAATAAAACATTTTTTTAAATGGCTGTATCTTCTATACGCATTATTCAAATTTAACCAGCTTGGGCTTATGCAGAGGAATTTTTCACTTATTAAAAAAAAATACTTTGGCCGTGGTTGCTAGTTCACGCCGCGTCTTCCACAGGGCGTTGTTGCCCCAAAATTCAGGTCCAGACGAAGACTTTGAATTTGATATTGATTTGTAAGTGTTGACGCCGTCTTTATATGCTTGCGCCAAACATAAATTGTTTACAGTATCTCTCATAGGTTGCGTGGTTCAAAATATATGAGTTACAATAAAAGGCTTTTTCTCACACAAAATATATCTAATTACTTCTGGTATTTCATTTACTCTTCTTCACATCCGTTCTGCGTACCAGCAAATCCTTTTTACTTTTACAACTTAGTATGGTAACTACTTACTGCATTAAAACAGTTATACATTTTTACATCACTAACATCACATCACTAAACAAACAATAATATCGGGATACACTACTGTACTCTTAAAACTTCGAGAATTTATCGCATCTACGAAATTGAGACTGCTTTTTACAACAGATCAACAGAACTTGAGTTGTGGTATAATAATCACATTAGGTACACCTTCGGGATACAAAATCCGCGGTTTTATAAAATCAACTTAAACCGCGCAAAATGCCGCGAGAAGCCCGTGTGCTTTCTGCAAGGCGTGTTGCAGAACTCTACTTAAGTCTGGATGTATTAGTCACGTTAATATATCTTCGGGATAACACCGCGCACTGACCGACTTAATTACTTGGCTTGAGTGCCATCAAAACAACTAAAAACTCGGGTTAACTGCAAGGGAAACCGTCTGCTTCTCACGCGAGCTGTTACAGAACTCTCTTGTCCGCCTGAAAACCTAAAACATGCCAAGTCTTACTTGCGATTACATCATCCGTCCTTCTCATACACACAGTATTATCATGTCATACTGTTTCAACCCCTGCGCTCAGTCACGCAAGCTTAACACGTCGTTGCTTGGGCGACCGCTCGTTTTGTAGATGGCGGATCTTCTCGGAATTTAGTCTGGGTGTTGAGGACGGCGTATATTCTTGGAAATTGTTATTGGTTATACGTTTTAAAACTTAACTGTCTTGTCTTGTTTCCATGCGGATTTTTCGCCTTGATGTAGATGCAGATACATTAAAAGATTGTAAACGGAGGCGTTGCCGTGCTTTCTCTACCTTGACTACCTGTTTGTTGTTATTTAATTAAGCAACGAGACAACTGAACCTATCTCCAACAGTAAGTAAAGTGTATTTCATTTAGTAAAGTGTTTATTTTCAGGAACAATAGTGTCACAGCCATTGCTGTTTTAATCCAAATATTTTTCATTTTAGAAAGAAGTTAGTTGAGGTTAGACTTTTATGGCATATGTCACTTTTTTTAGTTAGTTAATTTTATCTAGATTCAGCACTTAATGTTTTCCTTTATATTAATAAGAATGCGGTGATGTCTGTTAATCAACAAAATCAACTTTAAATAATTGAAAATAAGTTGAGGGGTTTAAAACTTGTGTAGCGCCCACCTTTTATCCTTAAATGGGTACTTACTCATTTAGGACTTATTTTTTGATGGCGTCTACAAAATATTTAACGGGGTTCGCAGTACCAGTGTGTTATACCAAATACAATCGAATAGTTGTTGAATTGAAGTAGTTTGTATTTTTCTTTTAAAGAGAGCAATGTATTCTTGAAAGGGAGCAATATTTAATCGTAAATTAAATTACTTTACTTCTAATTTCTAGCAGTAAAACCACAAAGTCACTATCAGTTTCACTTATTTATTACAATAAGAAATTTCTATCGGAGCCACCCACAACATAATTTAAATTCACAAACAAATATTTTCACTTACTTCTTAAACTACATAATATAATCCTAACGTCGACACTGACTTTTTGAAATACGCTCACTTTACGCTTTATTCAATAAAACTTTTCGCGTTGCGTGCCAAGTCAATAAGTAAAGGTTTCTGCCACCACGACGATACTTTACTATCTCCGTTTAACTTCGCGGGTCAACGCATTTTCAACTTCCGAAATAAACTTTCGCGACCACACTGGACTATAACGGCACGGCAACTTTCAACAGACGACGGTACTAACTTTGTAGGTATTTAAACATTACGACGGTTAAAGATGAAGTAAGCTAAGTTCTCCCCTAGCAATCCCACCTATTTATAGGAGAAAATTGATCAAAACAACACCTGCAAGTGCTCGCAGATGTTTACACAAGTGTTCCAGTTTCTGGAATCCCTTTTCGGTACGAGAAAAACAAAATATTTCTTCTTTCTCTTTTAGAGGTAATTATCTTAATTTGTTTGACAGTTATTAGAAAACAGTTGCAGCTGGACGGCAGATGTTCTGCAGGTGTTACTTGTTGACACCAGCGCGATCCGTCCCGATTCCGCGATCTATCCAGATAAAACTAGTTTAAGTCACAGTTTTGACCAATCAGGAATCGGACTAGCGCGTCTTCTCCCAGGTGGGAGGGAGATTATTTAAACTTTGACAGCGCCTAATTTCATCAGTTTCTCTCGTACGGCACCTTTAACTCGGGTAAATAAACAGTCGGAAAAGAAAAGTGAAGTGAAAAATAATTTAAAATTTTATTTAATTTTAATTTATTGTGGTTGAAATATTTTTGTTAATTTGTGATGCGTTCTGTTAAAAACCCCCTTATTGGATTATTTTGTTTAATAAACGTGAGTTTTCCAAATATTTTTAATTCATTTAATTTTCTTGAGTTGTTATAAAATTATTTTATAGTTATCTGAATTCTAATAACACTTTTGTTGATGATTAACTTATAGATTTTATTTATTTAATTTATCCGAAAATATTTAAGATATTTAAATTCTCTTTACTTTATTTTAACTTATTCTGATAAAACTTTGAAGTCCAATTTAACTTAAAAATTTTCAAAAAAGTTTCTTATTTTATTTTCAATATTTTTTCCTAAACTTATTTTAAACAAAATATGTTTCTTCTTATCTTAAAAACTACTAGCACCTAACATAAATTCAATAAAATTATTATTTTCTTTTTTAATTTAAAGGATAATAAAATTAAATTCTTTATTTCTAAAATGACCAAAAGTTTTCCCGAGTTTTTACTTATTATTTTTTTAAAATGCCGTTCACTACAGCAGCAAGCAACCTAAACTTTTTTAAAACTGCACTGTTGCCAAGTGTATTCTCCGGCTAACTAAGCGGACTCTTATTTTTGGTGGTGCAACTCATGTATCATTAATCATTGATTATAAACAAATCTCCGATTAATTAATCAATGTTAACACCGGAAATGGCACAATCGACCCTTATAATGGACTGGTAATTTCTGTGATAAAACAGTAGCTTAACATAGCCATTATTTAAAGATATTAGAATTTTTACTTGTATAATAGATATTGTGTCCCCTTTGGCGGCCATTTTGGAAACTTAAAAATATTTTATAATATAAATTTCTGGGTAGATTTTTGGCTTGACGCACTTATGGCTTTCATAATATTGTAGCTCGGCAACCTTAGCGCAACACCCTGTATATTGTTTACCAATATACGGGCTAGCCTCAAAGTTGGGACCATGTTCATTAAAGCAGGGGCTGATTTGTCGAATAACCAGCACTGGCGCCTGCTTAGGGATGCAGCTTCTCGGAATTTTAATGCGAAAATTCCCGTATTAAATAATTAATTCACTGATTTAACGATCAAGATTAATTCAAGATCGATAAAATAGAATTTTTATTTTTTCTCACTAAAAGTACTGCAATATTTTTTTAAATTTATTATTATATATAGCAGAGGCCTAGAAGCGAAAAATTTCTAAAACCGCTCCTTTTATTCTAGTCTGAGGCTAATTTATCTTCGAATAACGACAACCCCTAATGTAATGATCCTCAAAGAAGTAGTCCATTTCCAGAAGACCTAATTTAATTAACAAAAATCAACAAAGCACACAGTGGTTGCATGTTTCGCCCTTTTAAGGTCACCATCAGACCTAAAAGTGTATAATATTAAATTTTCAAGAGAAAGAACCCAAAAACAGAAATCTTTACTTTACCTGACATTCACAACAAACAATTTTTAGAAATTAAAAAGAACACAAACACTATAAATAAAAACAAGTAACTAACCTAAGAGTTTTTAGTTGGGTTAGGGATTCGGTGGTACTTAGGTGTAAATAAATATTAGCCCACAATCTAACGTCTCTTTTAAAAATTATATTTATTAAGAAGATGAGACCCTTCAAAGTTGTCGTACTATTTGCACAAAAACTTTCTTTTAATTTAATAAATAACTTCTCACACAATTTTAATGCAAGTGTCAAAGAAATGTTGGCTGTGGAAGCGAAACAATGGATATTTCGAATAAGAAGGACAGAAATCATCAGCTTTCTCAATAAAATTGCAACACGATATATTCAAAAACAGATAATTATAACAGAACCCTCCAAAGAAAATAAAAGCACATGATTTAATTATATTCAAGGGGTCCTGCTTGGTAATCATGAGAAGAACGGTAAGGTTATGGATTTTTTCGACTAATTTATAAAAACCCCACAAATTCTTCACAAAGTTAACAACATTTTAGATAAAACGCTCACTACCTTAGAGTCCTTCGGGTTATTCAAACAAAAAAAAGTATCATATGAAGCCAAGGGCATCTTTGCTATATGCAGATATAGACAAAGTCCGTCTATCTATCTTACAAACTCATTATAAATGCTAATTCCTTACCGTCATAATAACCTATTGTGTGAGGTGTAGAATTCGGCCACCAGATCTGGGGACTCCAGGTACGGATCTGTTTAAAGGCTACAATATTATTATATTTTCTATATTTCCACGCTTTTATATATATTACTATCTTAAAGCAGCGCTACCTTTTTTTCTATCAGCAACGAATGCGTCCCTGCTGTCATTCGATCACTCGCTGGGTCTTATCGGCATTAGGGATTAGCATTTATAATAGGTTTGTAAGATAGATAGACCGACTTTACATAAAGATGGTATTGCTATCCTTGTAACAATATTTCTTCCTGGCTGAACAATAAACTAAGGGATTTGACTGGCTTTGAAAGTACTTTTTTAACTAAAAACTCTATAGATTTCTCCAATTGTTTAAAAAATATGGAACTCGCAATGATGTAAAGAATTTATTTCCAGTATTACTTCTTTTGATTATATTGGCTTGGTTGAGGGATTGCTGAGGAGTAGGAAACTAATTTGCTACCTAAGATAAACAGTTCTAGAACCAAACACTTTTTAGTTTAGTAATAAATATTTTAAACAGAAAACAGGTTTGGCATTGGGATCTTGCCTTTCTCCATTCCTTAACGAAGTATTTATGAACAGCCTGGAGAACGTAATGATGGCGAGTGATTTTTCAAAATTTTTGCTGGCTTACAAGAGGTATGTAGACGATATATGTATTGTTTGGGGTGGAAATGATGACGAATTAAGGGAGTTTCTGGATTTTCTCAACAATTTACATGCAAAAATGTTTTACACTCGAAACAGATACAGAGAGCTAATCTTGATCTACTTCTAACTACAAATAATAACAAAATTGAAGTCTTTCAACAGATGCCTTTAATTAAGAACTGGAAATAATAAAGCTAATAGCTGTTAACAACGGATTTCCTAGAAAATGAATCAATAAACTTTATTATAAATTTCTAAACGAATACAAATCTTATAATATATAATAATATCTTACACTCTAATACAAAGGTTGAAAGTAATAAATGCAGATCTTTAACCTTTTTTTGGGGCATTTCTTAACAGTTAAGTAAATTTTTTAAATCTTATAACTATGAATAGCGTTTCTTTTTATACCTATGTAGGACAATCAGGACGGTAAATACCAACGAGTCCGGGAACATCTTAGTTTCGTACACAACTACCAAAACACTGATATAACTTACACGAAATCAGCGTTTGCCAACCATTTATTGGAGCCAAGGCATCAATTCTTAGTACCTGAAAATATAAGCAATATTCACCAATGCCATAAGACCAAAAGATTTACTAGAAATGCTGAAAATTACTTAAGCAAAAAGAGAGTCGTTGGTATGTATGGAAACGGTCGATTACTTCTTAAAGTATAACAGTTAGCAAAAAATATTTTTGATGAAAGTTTTAGGGTTTTTAAAGGTCTATTAGAATTTTGAAAAAATAAGTATACCTACAGCATGAGTCAGAAAACCGTAGAGAAGCAAAGTTACTTTTTTTTTTTAATTGAACAACCTATATCTTGAATTTTGCATGAAATAGCAATTAGTTTTCAATAAGTGCATTGTAAGTCTAAACTCAATAATTTCCAAGATATCGACTTTTAAAAAATGACATTTTTAAACTTTGACAGCTTCTAGCTTTCTAACGATACGTCTTTGAGTAAAACGGCTTACATGCCCCTATCTTACTTTTTTATTATCTTCCCAAAAACATCAACTTTCGGTTAAACCGGAAGTACTGTATTTCCGTCCTTTGAGTTACATCCGGTTTAACCGGAAGTGAACACTTTTAGGAAGATAATAAGAAACTAAGATAGGGGCATGTAAGCCGTTTTACTCTAAGAGGTACCGTTAGAAAGCTAGAAGCTGTTAAAGTTTAAAAATGTCATTTTTCAAAAATCGATATTTTGTAAACTATTGGGTTTAGACTTATTAAATATTATAAAATGCACTTATTAAAAAATGATTGCTATTTTATGTAAAATCCAAAACTATTCTAAGATATAGGGTGTTATATTTAAAAAAAAAAGTTACTTTGTTTCTCTACGGTTTTCTGACTCATCCTGTATAATTGTTTCTTTAAAATTCGAATAGACCTTAAGAAATCCTGAAACTTTTGTCTTAAATATTTTTTGCTGTTTTACTTTAAGAAATAATTGACCGTTTCCATACATACCAACGACCCTGTGTATACATTATGTGTTAAAAACACTGTAAGGTCCCTTTCCTTTTCGTCAGACTCTATAGCCTTGCCGAGGAGCCATAGTACGGTGAAACGCGCCCAAGGATTGGGTCTGACGAAAACAAAAGGAACGAACATCTTTCTTTTTTATAAAGAGAATCCTATCCTCACCTGCGTTAACGACGTCTTCAATTTTGAACCCTATGTTATTGTTAATAGTATAAGCAATTAACTTTTTAATATACCCATAACCACATATTTTTCCCGCGTTTTTATGCAAATGGGATGACAGCTTTGACAGATCTTATCTTCTTAAGTATAGTTTGTGTTCCTTTTAATTTCTAAAAAAGCTTTGATGTGAGTGCGTTAGGTAAGGTAAATATTTCTTTTTTTGGGCATTTTCTCTTGGAAATTGAAAGTTATACACTTTTAGGTCGAAATGTGTAACCCTTAAGTTTATGAATATAATAAACAAAGAACTATATCAGACGCCGACTTTGTGCTTTGTTGATTTTTGCTAAGCTTGATCCCTCAACTAACTTTGAGACCAACCCTATATATTATACCTAATTCATTAAGATAATCCCAAACTACTATTAAGCGGCGCCCGCACGGGTGTGTAGTACATACTGTCGTAATCTAATGCAAATAATCCGTTTGGATTGCTCTTTTCACCTACGTCACTCGTGCGGACGTGGCTTTATCATGTGTACTTAAAATGTGATTCAAACATAGATTTTAAGGTATCTATTATTTAATTTGTGAGTTATTCTGCGCATCAGAAATTCGGTGTTTTCAGCAATTTTTTCGGGAGATCTGACTTAATATTGTAAAATATAAATGTAGGTATGTGTATGTGTAAAAAGTCACGAAGATTTCCTGATTTAAAATTTACCATCTCTATCGCTTCTAAGCCTTATACAATCTTTTTGCCTTTTCTCAAATACGCGTATGTAACCAAAAAGTAAGAAACCCGCTCTTTTTGGTTTAAGTATCAAAATGTACAGGGCGTCATGTAAAAATCACAACACCCTGTGTCCCACTTATAATGGAGACAGGCTTATATTTTCGTTATTACTAAGTTGATGATTTTTTCAAGTTTTGGTACGTATACGTATAACACAAAATGTTAGTAGTAGTCATTGGCGTACGGTTTTATAGGGGATTTAAAATAATAATTCACCTTCATCGTTTATTTTATTTCAAAACTAATATCAGAAATAAATTTGGCATTTCTGACCAATTTTATTTTTATTTCTATACATTTAAATTTGCAATGTGAAAAATTAGAAAATAATACACATAACATCATTAAAATCTCAGTGACAAAAAAAATATATATAAACTCAGTTGGATATGTAAATAAAACAAAATAGTTATTTAAAAACAACAATAACAATCTGATTGTTACCAAAAATAAAAATTAAGTGAAAAACTGTGAGCCAATACTTAATACTTAACACATTAAAAGTCAAAATCTTTGACAAAAATAATTTCTAATTCATTTTTCATACATTTTTCTAACCCTTAAACAAACTATTCGAACTTTTGAGTTCTATTCGAGTTTTATAAACTTTAGCGGGGTCAAATCTGGAGTTCTCGGAGGTCAAGCTAAAAAAGGACTATTGCGACCTGTGCGAACTCACGTTTGTAACAATAAGGTACACAAAACTCTAACCTGTATCTCCACAAGTCGACTGGTTCAAATTTGTTGAAAAATTGGAAAATAAAATCCTTTTTGAATTTTACTGCACTACTTCTTTATTAAAAGACTAATAACATTCCTCCTCTTTTCACCCTAGCATGGGCTATAACATTACACACAAGACATGTTAGGTCTCCTACACGGAGCGACGATTTGCCTCTTTAGACTTCCACCTGACACTTTAACACTTTTAATTACTTTTAACAACTTTTTAACGTAAAGGCTTTTCTCTCCACGGAGCGACGACTGATGTCTTTAAATTTCCACCTGACACTTTTAACTACTTCTAACAACTTTTAACAAGTTTTTAACGTGATGGCTTTATCCACTCACGGAGCGGCGACTCATCTGTCTAGATGTTTGCCTGACACTGCTTTGTTTATATTTCAGAACATATATCAACCCTATCCAAACACCTTGACCAATCAAATGTTAACACGTCAAAACCAAAATGGCAACGTCCATCCATCAGGCCACTATCGATCGGCCAATCAAATAGCTTATACTTGCTTCGCCGACTGCGGCGTATTCTTAGAATTACCACGTGGAAGCCAATAATATTTGACAGTTTTAGAGAATATTATAAAATAGCAGACAGTTTTTTACATTATAGGATTTAACTCGAACGTATAATAATATGTTATAGATTTGTACAACGATGCCACCACTTTGATATTCGGTGTTGCCATTTATATTGCATGCGAAATTAATGTATTTTTTTCTATTTATTGCATTTAGTGGTTGAAGAAAAAATAGTACTTTAGCACGAATGCGACGTTGCCGCTTGGCTTAGTATTACATTACATTATATCCCCTAAGATTGATTTCAACCTTGTTACTTTCTTTTCCTACTGGGTCACGACAGAAATATGAAGTGTGTCCCAAACACGACCAATCCATTTATTTTCAAAATTTTTATTGAGCCATCTTCTAACTGCTGTATTCTCTGAAGGATTTTAACTGTAACTCTGGTTAACTTAAAAAATCCTATGCAGCGTCAGTTTAATTGATCTTAACCTAGGTTAAATTAGTCCTCCGAATTTCTGGGATTTAATGAAAAGTTCATCAACTAACATATTGTTTGCGGACGCGTAACCCAAGTATCGACGAAAACACGACCTAACCTGGTTTTGGTTTTAAATAAATTGTTGTTTAAGTATTTTTATTGATTCAGCCTTTACGTGGGGAACTCCATTTGACAATAAGATTAAAAAAAAACACAAAGTAGGTGACAAATTTTAATATATTTAAACACGTTTGAAATTCTACATGTTTTGCTATGATATGGCGTTCTTCTCAAGTATAGAAATTTAGTTGCTCTACGATTATTTGTCATGTGGATATGCCAACCTTGTTTGTTGTCAAATGGATTTTCGACGCCACTGACAATTTTTTCGTTTGTTATTATTGACATTATGCTCGAAATAATTTCATTAGTGTTCTTGTCATCATTGGATATTTTCTTCAAAACTGGTGGACCTCCACCCGTTCTAATTATCTCCATTCGTTCCGCTTTTGTTGATTTTGCGAACTTCCTTTTTTCCATTTTCGTAGAAAAGTTCAAGATTTCTCCAGCTCCTAAAACTCCTTGTTCCTTCAATTACTCTCCATGTTTTTATACTTTCACTATCATATAGTACGCTTTTTTCGCAGAATATTGAAGGGTTTTAAAATATACAGGGTGTTTTAGAAGTACGGTACGTACCTTAAAGGGGTGATTCCTTATGATATTCTAAGAAAAAAAGTTGATCTAAACATGTGTCCGGAGTTGCCTCGTTTTTGATATACGGGGTGTGAAAGTGTAATTTCGTATCTTACGTCGTCTTCGAGAAAAAAATTTTTCGACGTGCAATAAGTGGCTTTTATTTTTTTTTTCTCGAAAACGAAGTAAGATACGAAAAAGTATCAAGAGACAAAAAAGTTGTATTTTTAGCTTCTTAACCCGAAAACAAGTCAGTGGCGTACATTTCTTTTGTCAATATTATTCGTGAGACTGCCCCCGGGATGCCACTAAAACTCAAAATTATCATCTAGTCTCTAGTCAGTACTGACTGAGCGTTTTATCACTGCGAACGACGCTGCCAAATTTCTAAAAGCTGATTTTTTTTTAAACTTTGACACCCTGTTGAGAACCAGGCTTTTTAGGACACATGTTTATAATGAACTTTCTACTTGAATTTGGTTTGTTACCGTACGCCAATGAGTTAACTAAAACTTTAAGCAACTGAAAAGCGCGCCCTAGGGTTATACTTAAACGTACCAAAATTTAAAAAAATCAATTCAGATATAACGAAAATATAAGCCTGTTTCCATTATAAAGCGTATATTTTTAATTTTGTACAATTTTTAAATATCTGTTTGTGATTTTTCGTTACATACGTCACCGAACTAACGTTTGTTTTCTCTCTGTGATAAATTGTAAGAAAATTGTATGTACGTCATGACTCGCGCATCTATCTCTCTATTTCTACTTCATCTCACTCTTTCTACTGTTAAAACCTATTGACAATATCCTAATTACCACAAAATGGATCCCTGAAGAGTAGCGTCGTCACACGAAGCTAATATTTGAACAAAATTATTATACAGGTTGCCCGGAAAATACATGTACAACGTTTGACGACAGACTTCTGACGTCAAAATAGGTCGATCTAAGCCGACTTAGTTATATTCAAAATTGTCTCGTTTAGCCGGTAAAGTTGGAAGTGTGTATTTAAAATATTGAAAGAAACTAAGTAAAACGAAAACATTACTTAAGCAAATGTGTTAAATGAACGCCATCTTGCTGAGTACACTTACTAACCCTCCTTAAAAAATTATATTGGACCATATTTAATTTCTAGGGGTTATTAAAATGGTTGCCTGCATTTAAAACCCGCGTCAATAAATCATGGCGTGTGTTTACCGGAGTCTTGTAAACTTCTGTTTTAATAGCGCTCCACAAAAAGAAGTCACATATATTTAACTCCGGAGAACGTGGTGGCCATTTTACTGGTGCATCATTGCCCCTTCCCATCCATCTGTTGGGATATTGATGGTGTAAGTATTGCCAAACGGCAATGGAAAAATTGGGCGGGGCACCATCATGCGTATACCACATTTCCCTCCGAAGTAAAAAAGGGAAATTTTCCAGAAGAATTGGTAATGTGTCTTGCAAAAAATTTAAACAAATATTTCCATCTAATCTGTCTGGAACAACAATAGAACCAATAAGGTAGCCATCAATAATACCTGCCCAAATATTTAATTTAAATTAATGCTGATGATGTGCAACTTTAATGGCATGTGGATTTTCTTCCGAATAAATATGTTCGTGGTGCAGATTGGTTACTCCAGATCTTGTAAAGCACACCTCGTCAGTAAACAATATTTTTCTACAAAAATTTGGATCACGGATTCTTTTGTTTCTAATAAATTGACAAAATGTTAGCCGCATGGGGGGATCAGTCGGTAAAAGTTCCAGGACTTTTTGCACGTGATATGGATGTAACAGCTGTTCTTTTAAAACCTTATTGACAATCGTATTACGAACATGCAACTCACTTTCTAAGCGACGCGTATTGGTACTTGGTTCTTCTTCGACTCTTTCTAGAATGTTCTCTTCTGTTTCCACAGTTCGAGTTGTTCGCATACGACTCCTGCCTTCAAATTTTTTCTCAAAGCTGCCCGTTTCCCGAAGATGACGCTCGATATTGGCAAATGTTTGGTGGTTTGGTATTCGACGGTTAGGAAATCTCTCCATGTAAACCCTAACACTCTGACGCCCATTTTCTTGACAAAACCCGTATACCATGAGCATGTCAACCTTCTCAGAGTTCGTATAATTTTCCATGTTTAATGGTAAAATGAACTTGTAATTCAGGAATGTTGATCGTATAGTTTAGTCAATTTCATAGACTGGTGTCAATTTGTCAATAATTGTCAAATTTTAAATGCCATAGCAACAAGGTCACTAAAAAAATTATTGTTATAGGTAATTTGATTTTAATAATTGTGGTATGCAGGTAATTGTAAATATTTTTTTTCTGACCAAACAGCTCATCCAACGAGAAATATTGAAGAGGTAAAATAGCTTCCAAATACATCCAGTCACTCGACAAAAATATCTGGGTTGTCATAACGCCGTTGATATAAAAAATCCGGAGAAATGTTGACGTATTATATCACTTTTATAACACTTCCACTTATGTACAGCCGGTAACTATACTACTAGTCTACATACTAAAAATCATTAAAATCGATTAGCAGGTTTTCACGTAATTTAGGAAAAACCAATATTTTTACAAATTTTTGACGCCCTTTACCGGCTAAGCGAGACAATTTTGGATATAACTAAGTCGGCTTAGATCGACCTATTTTGACGTCAGGAGTCTGTCGTCAAACGTTGTACATTTATTTTCCGGACTAGCTGTATAATAAAAAAAAGTAACGACTTTATTCCGCGGGATCGCAACGAATTTGTCACGTGACAGAAACTCATTCCGCCATTTTCTAAATTTCCGCGTCACGTGATCCATTCGTCCCATTATCAATTAGATAGGAACAAAATCATACTTACTTTCAAAAATCGTGTTTACATGTATAAAAACTATCTCTAGGTTAAAAAACTTGATGTAATATACGAACTGAGCATAGTTAACTTTATATTATAAACCGGAAGCCAGGAAAGGAGAAACTATAGTCGTTTCAACAGTCACTTTTCTTATTTTTGACACTGTTGCAATGGCGATAGCACATCCATTGCTGGCTTTTCTATTGTTAAGGATAATTGTGTCATTTCAACCATGGGCAGCATCATACACATAATATTGGACTTAAATAAAGCACCTGGTCACATTCTTCACCTTTTCAGCATTATTTTGTGCAAACTAACTAGTAGTGGTAATAAGAGGGTTCCGAGACCCCCACTCAAGGTCAGCTGACATGCGACACCTGTCAACTATAATATAATATATGAAATGATGATGAGATGCTGCCCATAATATTCTCTTTATCATCTATATTCTATAAATACCAGACAAAAAAATGAAATTTTTTTGTTAGTCGAAATAAATATTTAAAAAGCTATTGGATCAATTTAACGCTTAATTAGAACATTCGCCAATGATTCAGGTGAAAATATTTCTAATTGTGAGTTAACTCGTCTGTCCATTGGTAAATAATGTTCATAGAAAGATGACTATCAAAACTATTTTCGTATCATTTTTATCATATCAGATATTTGGTGCTTTAATACTGCTTTTGTAGCATTATTCTTTCGTGAAAAAAATTAATTATTTTTAGGGTTATTATAATTATCACATTTTGTGTATATTTCGCAATGATTTTAATATAAGTTTGATGAAAATCACAGTCAAATAAAGGAATACTTATTATCGAGGGACCATTTTTAATTTGAATATTCTTTTGAAACATAAATATTCAGTTATTTCTTAAAAAGGATGGGTTCATGTCAAAATAATAGCTATTTGTGTATTAAGAAAAAAACGACAAAGACTCTTTGCTTTATACAACCGTTTTTTTGAAATTTTTTAAACATTTAAATTAATTTCTGAGAAAAACTATAAATAAAAAAACGTCAAAATTATTCTCTTATAAAGTAAAACCATTTACGATGCGCAAACTCGTTCTATACTTAATGCGAAATTAAAACCGTTGTACGTCATACCCTTTAAGTAACCAAAATAACCAGCTTGTAACCAAAATATCCGAGTGAGGGAATTACAGTTTTTTTTTCATAAAAACAAGATAAATATACAAAAATATTCCATGGTTTATATATCTGTTTACTACATAGTACCTTTTACCATCAACTTTAGTAGTGATAAAACTAATTTCTTAAGCTGGATTTATAAACTCGAAAAGTTGGCGAGGTTGAGGTTCAGTTGGTGTTGGAAATAGGAGTTTAATTTAAACTAAAGGGAACACTCAGTTCCATTTATACACTCGTTCATGTTGTTGATGTAAAGCTCATGTAAGGTTCGAAAACTTCCCGGGTAGCTCGAGATAACCAATTTTTATGTTTGGAGTTCGGAATATCTAACCTCACAAACTTGATCATAACTTCAACCTCACCAACTTTTCGAGTTTATAAATCAAGCTTTATTCTATATCGATTTCGATTTCAAAATAAAAGGTCTGGAATTCTGACAACAAATTCTCAATTATATTATCTGTCTAACTGACAAAATCATCAGGTAACAAAAACATATAGAGTTTATTTGAAACTAAACTTTCTAAACTTAACATTCTCCCCGCTAGTAATTTTCTAAACTTAACATTCTTCCAACTTAAGTCTACATACTTTCGAAACGGGTCTACGTTTTACTCCGGTACGGGTCTGTATATCTAATACTCTTATTCTTCCGTCTCTTCCAGGAATAGCTGCTGTAATTTTTCCAAGTTTCCAGCGGTTTCTAGGCAGGTTATCTTCTACTACAACTACTATTTCGTTTTCTTTAATCGGATCTGTTTCGTCTGTCCATTTTGTACGTCGAGATAATGTGGGCAAATATTCTTTTACCCAACGCTTCCAAAAGTTATTAGACATTTGTTGACATTTTTGCCATTGCTTTCGATAATATCCATTATCAGGACAGTGGAAACAGTTGGCTTCGCTAGGAGAAGCTCCCAAAATAAAATGGTTTGGAGTAAGAGCTTCTGGGTCATTTGGGTCACTGGAGACGAAGGTAAGTGGTCTGCTATTTACAATGTATTCAACTTCAGAGAAAAGTGTCAGAAGAAGTTCGTCGTTTAATTTCTGGTTAGTAAAAATGAATGAAAAGGTAGTCTTAACTGATCTTATAAGCCGTTCCCAAGAGCCACCCATATGCGGTGCGCTAGGAGGTATGAATTTCCAATCGATTTGCCTATTTGACATGTTTTCGACTTTTTACTCTATGTAGAACTTCTTCCATTACAATTTGTTTCTTCTGTTCAATTTCTAATGCGATTTTCTTTCTCTCAATGTCAGCTATGCTTTTGGATGACTTAGAAATTCTCGTATATTCCGAACGTAAATCTTTACTCCCAGTTTTCTTTCCTTCAGACTCTCCAGCAGGTTTTGTCGAAGGTACAGCTGTCAAAGGTCTGGTCAAATTGTCATTATTATTACTTTTTCTAGCTGCATTACTTCTAGTCTTACTTCTGAATACTCTATAGTCGTCATCTATACTTACTTTTGGTATGTCTGTATTTACCTTACGCTTAGAGGTAATTTCCGGCCAAACAAAATTAGGATCTAGGTGTCTTACACCTATCTGTCTTCTACCTGAACTTTCCACTAAAGCTGACTTTTTCTTTCTCCGAGATTGTTTTCTTAGTGGACTGTAGTCTTTTCCAACGGGCTTTTTCTTAGTCTTTCGAAGGACCAATGATAAAATTAATTTCTTATTCTATATCGATTTCAATTTCAAAATAAAAGGTCTGGAATTCTGACAACAAATTCTCAATTATATTATCTGTAGTAATATATTAAGGGATAGGGAAATTATCGAAAATCATTCCGAAGATTTTTTGCCGTGGAAATCGCTCGTGGGCTTGCCCGAGAGCAATTTCCTAATGGCAAAAAATCTGAGAATGATTTTCTGATTATTTCCCAATCCCGAAATGTATTTTGAAGATTATTTACCAAATAAAGAACTAACGATTTCTGACGGGTGAGATTTTCACTTTTGACAAGGGTGATTTTCACCGGAGAGCGGGAGATTATCGCTGGATTTCTGACGGGTGAGATTTTCACTTTTGACAAGGGTGATTTTCACCGGAGAGCGGGAGATTATCGCTGAATAATCAGGTGAAAATCAACCCGCTTTTATAATGGATGAGGTAAATAATCTGTCTAACTGACAAAATCATCAGGTAACAAAAACATATAGAGTTCATTTGAAACTAAACTTTCTAAACTTAACAAGTAGATCCAACATTTCTTGTATTTTCATCTTGCCAAGATCGACCATTGGAACCATTCTGAAAAACCCATGTTTCATACAAGAAAACGAATTGCTACAAGGAAGCTTCTTTTTCTTTAACATATTTTTTCACAAATACTAGTCGTTTGAAATTTGAAAGCTACATGGGAAAGTCCCATACGCCCTCGCCTCAGTTCATCTTTTTACCATCCGTTAAGACAACCATCAAACAGTTGTCTGTTTTTTCATTTCTTACTTAAAGTTGTCAAAGTTACATGATGTTCTAAAAAAAATCTTGACACATTTACAACTCTCTTTAAATAAAAACATTTCCTTTTAGGTGACTCCAATAATTTATTTTGCTTAAGAGCTCTTATCAGTGACCTCCAGTAAGGTGAAAAGGTTTGACAAACTACAAGAAAACTATTGAATAGAATTTGTTAAAATTTTGAATTTAGATTCGCAATTTGGTGCTGTATGACTATATGGTCTTGAATTTAAAAAAAAAAAAAAAAAAATTTTAAAACGATAAATATAAACTGCTGGCCACTCGAACTTACCGATAGAGATTTTTAGGCAAAATTTAAAGTTTAATATTTTCAACAGGAATGTAAATTTTTCAACGCCGATTACAGATTTTGAAAGCTGGTTTTTTTCGGATTAAGCTGCATGACGTATATTTATTGTAGGACCATAGGTTTATTATATACGGGGTGATCAATAATGTCATGCAAAAAATCAAAAAGTTTGTATGAGTGAAATTTCCAAAATAAATTTTTTTGGTCGTTGCAATAGGGTCCGTTACTTAGGTAACATCAATATCTCTAGACGTTTTTGTCAGTTTTTGGATTAAGGACGTTAGGTCTTGTACACACTACTAAACATAAAATGTGGGTAGCAAAATTTTTAAAATGCTATAACTTGACATTGGATGGACGGTTCTTGATGATTTTTGCGGATTTGGAATCCTTATTTCACGTAGATTTTCTACGATCTAAATATTTTATTTGAGGGTGGAAATTTACACATTATACCGGGTCGATAATAGACAAAAACATAGCGACAAGAACAAGTTTATTACATTATATTCTACAATATACAAGATTGGTTAACAACGGCCCAAAGTCAATCCTTACAAAATTTCTAATTCTAAGCCTAATTTAAAGGTTACTGCAATCCCTAAAAAAATCTGATATACTGTAATAACAAAGATTAGGTATGTATGGAAAAGGATACCTAGTGATAATTGATATTGGTAATTTTTAGTTAATAAAAAAAAATGGCCTGAAAAACATAAATTGTTTGTCCATTAATTTTTGTTTTCAACCCACTGCGTCAAAGATGGGAATTACAACCTTGCATTTTTGGAGTTTAAAATGAAATTGGGTATTTGTTGGCAATAGCGTGTTAAAAGGACGAGGTCATTAAAAGCAACCGGCAAATATCAATGGAAAAATGCCAAGTGTCCTATCTTTAAATACCTAATCTTTGGTAATAATTTACCCGAAATTAAGTAGGTGCATTATAAAAAAAAGGAACTAATATTTTGTTGGTCCTCCTGCTCGACGTATTACTTCCCGACATCTGTTTGGTAGAGTATCCACAAGATTATTTATAAAATCTTGTGGAATATTCTCCCATTCTTCACGAATGGCCTCATTAAGCGTTGCAAAGGTTGCAGGGGGTACATCACGCGATCTTACTTTAAGTTTTAAATAAGACCAAACGTGTTCGATGACATTAAGATCCGGAGACTTTGCAGGCCAGTCCATCCTATTGATGTTCTGTGCCTGCAAAAACTCTGTGATCATTCGCGCTCTATGAGGTGGAGCGTTGTCATCCACCAATAGAAATTCTGGACCGTAATTTCGAGCAAAAGGAACAACAATAGGTTGCAAAATTTCCTCCTGATAAACATTAGCGTTAACAGTTTGGTTGGTAATGAATAGCTCGGTTTTACCATTTCTTATGATACCTCCCCATACTGTTACACCTCCGCCACCAAATGCCTCTTGAGGGGCCATGTTTTCCTCCAAATACCGCTGATTTGGCCCTCTCCAAACTAATATTCGGCCATCGGAGTGAATCAAATTAAATCTTGTTTCGTCAGAAAATAAACAATGGCTCCACTCTGCATTACCCCAATTCGCATGCCGATTTGCCCATGCCCGCCTATTCGCTCTATGGTGTCGTAATAACAACACACATTTTGCTCTGCGACGGGCTCTAAAATTTAAAATGTTTGGCATTATGTTGTTTTTGTAAAAATAAATTCTCACCTTAAGTTGTTTTTATTCAATGTTCTTCTTACTGTTCTGTTCGAAACTCTCACCCCAGTTTGTTGCCTTAAAGAGTCATTTAGTTTCCTAGAGTTCTTTGTTCTATTCACCATAGCTTCTCGAATTAAAATTCTTTGGGTTCTTTGGTTTATTTTTTTTGTATGTCCACCCCCATGCCCATAATTATGATCACCAGTAGTTTCGACGCGACGGTTTAAATTATAAATTGTTTTTTGGCTGACATTGTAAATGCGCGCAATTTGCTTTTTTAGCATTCCTTCGTTGAGAAGTCGAATGCAATTTTCTCTTTCTGTCGTGGTTAAACGCCTCATATTAATTAAAATTTACAAAATTATAACATTGAAATGTGTCAGGTTATTTTTAAAATAATGTTAACTATTTTTAATTCCATAGCAACAAATTTGTTTTTGCAATGCCTACTTTGAAATTGACGCGTCGCGTAGAAATTACAGTCGATCATAAATATGGGCATCGGGGTACATATTTTCGACCCGGTATAATGTGTAAATTTCCACCCTCAAATAAAATATTTAGATCGTAGAAAATCTACGTGAAATAAGGATTCCAAATCCGCAAAAATCATCAAGAACCGTCCATCCAATGTCAAGTTATAGCATTTTAAAAATTTTGCTACCCACATTTTATGTTTAGTAGTGTGTACAAGACCTAACGTCCTTAATCCAAAAACTGACAAAAACGTCTAGAGATATTGATGTTACCTAAGTAACGGACCCTATTGCAACGACCAAAAAAATTTATTTTGGAAATTTCACTCATACAAACTTTTTGATTTTTTGCATGACATTATTGATCACCCCGTATATAATAAACCTATGGTCCTACAATAAATATACGTCATGCAGCTTAATCCGAAAAAAACCAGCTTTCAAAATCTGCAATCGGCGTTGAAAAATTTACATTCCTGTTGAAAATATTAAACTTTAAATTTTGCCTAAAAATCTCTATCGGTAAGTTCGAGTGGCCAGCAGTTTAGATGAAGCTGAGAAAATGTTCCCATACAGTCTTTTTTGAAAGTATTTCCTCAACTATCTACAATTTCAATTAATTTTATATCTTTTTTTAATGTGAAAAAACGTCAAACCGAGTTTTTGAGAAAAAATACCTAAAACCGGAACTATCTAAAGCGATTTGGCAACACTGCGGTTTATCTAGCCAGTCCTGACCGCCACTCGCCGCTCGGAGCGGTAAATTATATTAGTTTCGCGGCGCGGCGACGAATCTAGGAATAGCCATGTTGCCTGATTGTTCAATAACACTGACTTCTTATCCTCCTTCGCGGCAAATTCCCAAGTTGGACCACGCGGTTCACTGAATATGCCCCTTAACTATTGTTGAAACTGCACTTACAGCTATTTTTCACAAATAGTAAACAACGTAATCGACAGACATATGTATGTGCACTTTTGTTGTTCTTAAAATAACAGGTTTTTAATGCTATTTGTAAAAAAATCTATAGTTTTTGTTAAAAAATTAACGGCACAGCAAGACAGAATCACAAAACAATAATTAAGGTTAGTTTTGCATAAACGTCAAACGAAGCCAACGAATGAGCTGGCGCCACCGCACCATTTACAGTTGTGTTGCCAACTATCGGAAAATAAAATTCGAATTATATTAGTTTTTACGAGCTTAAATAAACAAAATATTTGCTATAAGTGGGTTCGTATCAAAGAAGAATACTTTAAGTTTGTAGTAAATTTAATATCGCGTAAAGTTTTAATACTTTTTACCCAAATTTAATTTCCTCGTGTTTTCTTACGGACTGACAATTGTCAGCTGATTGATGACGTACAACGGTTGTAAATCTGCATTAACCATATATGTATAGAAAAAGCTGTTTTCTACATCCGTCCAGAAGACAGCTACATAGTACAATTTCAGTTGAAAATTGACAAGTATTTGAGGATTTTTTACTCTAATCTGTCACTGTCAACACTTTTGCATTATAAAGCATCATGACAAGGAATTTCTGCAGTCTTCCACAGTTAAGAAACAAAGGTCATAGAAAAAAAATTGCACGTCTGCCTCGCCCTGGAATTTGTTATACTCCAAGTCCACAATTTCTGTCGGTGACTCGTCACTAGCAGGGGAATTAATTCCGATGGCGTGTGCATTATAAAAAATAATAAATAATGACATTTCGTCGGAACGTCTTCTAATTTTTTATAAATTCAATTCATTTTATTAACCCTTAAAACCTGATAATTATAAGACGACGGCGTTTTCCACAAGGATTTCTTAGTCCTTGCGAAAATCCATCCATAAATGCCTGCCTAGAACTTTTATTATTTAGGTCTTGCTATCCTCAACCCTTCATTGAGGCTTGTTCCGTCGGTGTAATACAATGTTTTCCCTTTTTCCCGAACTCCCGTATTTGTTTTTCAGTTGGTAGACTTTTTCGGTTTCGTTTAATATGCTTAAAATTTTTTTTTTTAAAAGTTCGTTTGAGAACTTTGTATTTTGCCACGAATGGCATATTTTGTGGCATCATCCAGGATTATTCTTTTCCGTTCTCTTGTCTGGGCTCCTCAACTATTTCCATTTTTCGTCATTTTCTTGATAATGGTCTTTTAAACCCCTAAACATAGTGCACGAGGAAAGTTTCGTTAAAAGTGTCACATATTTCTACAGCAACCAATGTGGTTAGTTCAGGATTTTGTTCTCGAATTCCATGTTATACGATTTCAACTATTATTCGTGCTTTTAATGTTAATTGTAAGTTTTTTTCGTAGGCGGACAACTAGTTGAAGGTTTGTTGATATCCATAGTTTACTCAATTAAAAGCAGGTAACAACACTAAATAAAGTTTAACGTCATCCTCTTGTATTTGTAGCGGTAAAGATTACTATATGCATAAAAAACATGTTCTTGTACAAATTTTTATTCTGCCGCTTCATAGATTTGGTGATTGGCATTAAATAAGTCACTGATAGAATTTGTGGACTTTGGTTATAGGTAATAGCTATAAACATTAAACTGGTAGACACCATTGACATAAAAAATAGTTTAAAAAACTGTAATTTTTGACAAATTTTGAAAAATAATATTGACACACATCAATTCATCTTTTTACCAAGAAAACAACATAGGGTGTACGTGATAACACGGTATTTATTGTTCTGTAGTTGAATTAAAAAGACTTATTTAGTTTTTGTGATCTTTTGACTTTACTTCAAAAAACAGACTTTCGACATAATGATATTTTTTTTAACAATGCAATATTTTTTCTTCTGTCATCTTCCTCGCCAACTCATTATTCTCTAACTGCATACAGGGCCTTTTGCATCTGGTCTCCGTGTTTAAAGTCTTTAAAACGCCCCAACATACCCCCCAACTTGAAAGTACTATCTTTCGAAAAATCAAAATAAAACAGTATTTACAAACTAGCAGAAAAACTTATCCATTTACTGGTAAAGGGCATATTTTTGAGAACGAACGCTTTACGGTTCCATTTTCAGTCTTAAGTAACGCAACTCTGTTTATACCGTCACGACCGGGAAATACACTTAACACTTTGCCTAATCGCCAACGTAGGGGTGGTTGATTGTCTTCTTTAATTAAAACCAGTACTCCTTCTTGGAGTGTGTCATTCGATTGTCGCCATTTTTGTCTTTCTTGTAAGTCTGATATGTATTCTTTACTCCACCTTTTCCAAAAGTGCTGCTTCATTTGTTCCAAGTGCTGGTAGACAGATACACGATTTTCAGGTAAAGTTGTTACATCGACATTTGGTATTGACATAAGGCTTTTGCCGATCAATAGGTGTGAGGGTGTAAGGGATAAAAGGTCATGAGGGTTAGAAGATAAGGGACAAAGAGGACGGGAGTTTAATATGGCTTCTACCTGGACAAGAAGGGTATAAAAATGCTCGTAAGTTAAAAGAGTTTCCCCAATTACACGTTTTAAATGAAACTTCATTTTCTTAACTCCAGCTTCCCACAGACCCCCAAAATGTGGAGAATGAGGCGGTATAAAAGACCACTCAATTTGTTCATTGGCAACAATACTGGTAAGTTCTCTGTGATTGCTTTGTAAAAAATTACCTAAGTCTTTAAGCTCAGAATTGGTTGAAACAAAGTTAGTACCGTTATCCGAAAAGATACGGGAAGGCTTACCTCTTCGAGCTATTAAAACGACGCAGTGCTAATATAAAGGCTTCCTTACCAAGATCTGTTACAAGTTCCAAATGAACCGCCTTTGTCACAAAACAGATAAATAAACTAACATAGCATTTTGAAATCTTAGCACCGCGACCAGGCTTATTTTTTAATAAAAAGGGTCCTGCATAATCAACCCCTACTATCTCAAAAGGCAATGTAGGTTCAACACGTTGATTAGGTAAATTTCCCATAATAGGGTGTATTTGCTTTGAATTAAACCGAAAACATTTAATGCATTCGCGAAATATCTTTTTTGCAACTGATTTGCCACAAACTGGCCAAAATGTTTCCCTTAAGGAAGCAAGCAATTGTTGTGGACCGGCGTGAAACAATTTAATATGTTCATTTTTCACTACTAAGTAAGTAAAAACATGACCTTGGGCTAATATAATTGGGTGCTTTTTTTCAAAATTATATTTAGAATTAGACAAACGTCCGCCTACCCGTAAAATTCCCTCGAAATCTAAAAACGGATTTAAACTTAATATTTTACTATTTTTGTTTAATGACCTTTTATCATGAAGTAATTTAATTTCAGTGGGAAATGTTTCAATTTGTGCAAGTTTTATCAAAATAATATTTGCTTTTTCCAGCTCTACAACGGTCAGAGGTCCCAACTCTCGTTCGGATTCAGATTTTAAACAATTTGTTTTAAAACGAAGTATGAAAGCAACTACACGTTTAAGTTTAATGAGTCTTGAGAATTTATTAAAAATATCGTATTTGTTTTCAGTTAAAGCAAATACTTGCTTAGTTTTACGAATCTCTGGTAAATCAGACTTTTGAATTCTTAAGTTAGGCCAATCAGATTCGGATTTTAAAAGCCATTTTGGTCCATGCCACCACAAATCCAAACTTTTAATTTGGATAGGTTTCGCACCGCGTGATAAAATATCGGCAGGGTTACTAGCAGTGGGTACATGTCTCCAAATGTCTAGCGAAGTTAAATCTTGTATTTCTGCTATTCTGTTACTAACAAATGTCTTTAATTTATTTGGTTCCGTTTTGATCCAACCTAACACTACAGTAGAATCTGACCATAATACAATTTTGTCAATATTCAGCCTGAGCGATTTTTTTACTTTGTCAACAAGTCTTGACAATAACAATGCAGCACAGAGTTCCAATCTAGGAATTGATATTACTTGTGGTGCGACCTTGCTTTTTGCACACAGGAGATTTACAAAAATCTCACCATTCGAGTCGTTTGAACGAATAAATATACACGCACCGTACGCAGATTCCGAAGCGTCTGAAAACCCGTGAATCTCTATGCAAGTGGGATTCTTGCACAATACATGTCTATTTATTTTTAAGTCATTTAACATAGGAAGTTCAGAGCAAAATTCAGACCACATCGAATAAATATGTAAAGGCAAAGACTCGTCCCACGTGACTTTTTCAAGCCACAATTTTTGAATTAAAATTTTACCAATCAAAATGCAAGGCGCTAATAGACCTAAAGGATCAAAGACTTGAGAAACACTGGATAATATCGTACGTTTTGAGACCTTTTTATTAAAATCAGTGCTTATTTCATACATTAAATTATCTGAACTTGGACACCAAGTTAATCCTAATGTTTTTGCATTTTCATTCTCCCCAAAAACAAGTATTTTAGATGGAGACTCGCGATTTTTGACATACTTTAGTACATCAGGATCATTAGAATAAAATTTGCGAAGTTCGAAACAGCCTTTTTCCAAAATTTCCGAAACTCCTTGACAAATTTTAGCCGCGTCTTCAAGAGTATCAGCTCCCGTTAACATGTCGTCAACATAAAAATCATTTTCGATTATATTCGCGTATTTTGAAAACTCAAGTTTGTTTTCGATAGCTAACTGCATTAAACAACGAATGGCTAAAAAAGAACCAGCGACTTGGCCATAAGTTATTGTATTTAGTTCGTAAACGTCCATAGGGTCATCAGGATTAAAACGCCACAAAATACGTTGTAATGGCCTATGTTCTAAATTGATTAAGACTTGCCTATACATTTTTGCCACATCAGCCGAAATAACAAAGTTATATTGTCGATAGCGTAGTAGTATCGAAAATAAATCCTGTTGTAAAGTAGCTCCAGATAATTGCAAATGGTTCAACGAATAGCCTGTAGTAGTGGGTGCCGAAGCGTCAAATACTACTCTGAGTCTTGTTGTCAAACTATTTTCTCTTAGAACTCCATGATGAGGCATGAAGTAACTAATTTGCTCTTTATCAAAATTTTGTAACTTTCTCATATGACCTAATTCGAGATATTCTCCCATGAAATCTGAATAAAGAGTTTTTAAAGTAGAATTAACTGTAAACCTTTTCTCTAGTGCAAACAAACGTTTCTTAGCTTGATCATAAGACTCCCCTAATTTATTAACTGCATCTTTTAAAGGCATATCTAATATAAATCTTCCGTCTTTATCGCGTTTTGTATTTTTTAAAAATCTGTCTTCAAATTCGAATTCCTCCTCGGAAATAGGCTTTCTTATATCCAATTTCTCCAATTCCCAAAACTTTGCTAGTTGGTTTTCTACATTATTGTCCTGATTTGTCAAAAAATTACATTTTAACGAATTATTTTGTAATACTGGTAGTGGCCCCGTTACCACCCAACCAAAACGTGTTTTTTGTAACACTGGTTTATTTTTTCCTAAAGATATCTGGCCAACACAAATTGTTTCCCAAAAAATATCCGCACCGATCAACATATCAATTTTACTAGGCTTAAAAAAATCAGGATCTGCCAATTTGATATTTTTTGGTATTGACAAATTAGAAAAGTTTACTTTCACAGCAGGTAAATTACCTGTAATTTGTGGCACTACAAAGCATGACAATTTTGTAGAAAAGGCATTATGTTGAGATTGAAGAATTATACTACATTTTGAACTAACAGTAGTACCGACATTATTGATACCACTTACTTTAAAATTAGTCTTGATCAGAGGTAACTTAAGTCGGTTACAGGCTTCTTCTGATATAAAACTAGATTGTGAACCATTATCTAACAAACAACGAAGAGTTTGAGGCTTTTGATCACAATCTAAGACTTGAACAAACGCGGTAGCAAGTAAAACGTCATGAATCTCTGTACAAGCAGAAAGAGATACTCTAGCTTCATTGTGTTTATTGAATTCTCGAGTACTTTCAAAGGTATTTTCGATATTTTGGGATATTTCTGTTTCTTTATCGGGAAACGCGGTTGCACGATGTAACATTGTGTGATGTTTACTATGACATTTTCGACACGTACTTCTTCGACAATCTGTATAATAATGACCAGGTCTTAAACAGTTCAAACATAATTTCAAATTTTGACATTTTTGTATTCTTTCGGGTATCTGTAACTTTAAAAAATCCGAACAGTTTGTTATGTAATGCTTGCCTTTACAGAAATTGCATTTTGGCACATTTTGAGGACCCTCAGTATTTAACAAACCGTACCCACGTGTCTTGTACTGTGACTTATCGATGTTTTTATCAGACTGCTTATTAAGTGACTTGTTGGCTTGACTTTGAGAAATATTTTCTAATAAATCAGCCCTAGACTTAAGAAATGTTTTTAAATCCTGAAATGATGGTTCATCAATTCTTAATTTAAAGTTCTCCCATTCCCTCGTAGTAACATTATCAAATTTTGTGCTTATCAAATATATAAGCAATGTATCCCAGTGAATAATAGGTTGCCCTAAAACATCTAAAGCTCTTAAGTTTTTATTTAGACAATCCAACATAATTCGTATATGTTCGAAAGAATTGGTGGACAACTGCTGAATATTAAAAATATTTTTAACATGCTTATGCACTAGCAACTTGTTATTATTAAATCTCTCCAACAACGCATCCCACGCAATGTTGTAATTATTAGAAGAAAACTCAAGAGACTTTATTATTTCGCTGGCAGATGAACTTTCTAAACAAGCCCTTAGATAATGAAACCTCTGTATATCACTGAGAGCTTTATTTTTGTGGATTAACGATTCGTAAGTGTCGCGAAATTCCAGCCAATTCTGTAGCTGACCATCAAACTTCGGTAAAGTTATAACTGGCAACTTAACGCCTTTTAAAGGATTCGCATACTCGTAACTTATAGAACCTTCTGATCTATCATCTGACAATTCGTGACAGGTGTTAGAATTAATAATTTGTTTCGCTAACGCCAAAATTAAGTAAAAATTATTATCAAATTCATTCCTGTTTATATATTCTGAATCAATCTCATCATCTGTACATGAGTCTTCAATTTTATCTTGTATTTCAGAAAATTGAATAGGAAGGCATTCAATTGCATCAGTCCTATTCGAAAGCTCAATTTTTTCCAGATCAGAAAGCTCTTTATCTTTTAAACTATCTACAAAAATCTTAAAATTTGTTAACTTAGCCTTAACAGCTCCCCTGCGTCTTTGTAAGTTACTCATTTTTTACTTTTTGTTTGATTCAAGCGATTTCGATACCTATTGTAAGACTTTACAAGACTTTATTCGACTTTCAGCGCCGAAAGACTTTATACAAATAACCTAGAGCATACAAAACCCGCTTGTTCAGACAAAAACCACATTAAAAGGGATAGGATAGGATAAAATGGATAAAGCACACCTGAATTGTTGACTCCTTGGCTGCACAGGTACTTGACAACCATCAACTATGACGTACGATCAACTTATTTCGACTTATTTCGCCTTATTTTCTTGCAAAGCACTTAAAGAACACATCCGGCATCAGAAGGACCATTTTATGTACGTGATAACACGGTATTTATTGTTCTGTAGTTGAATTAAAAAGACTTATTTAGTTTTTGTGATCTTTTGACTTTACTTCAAAAAACAGACTTTCGACATAATGATATTTTTTTTAACAATACAATATTTTTTCTTCTGTCATCTTCCTCGCCAACTCATTATTCTCTAACTGCATACAGGGCCTTTTGCATCTGGTCTCCGTGTTTAAAGTCTTTAAAACGCCCCAACATAGGGACTTTGTTGATTCTTACTACTTATAGCTTTTGCCACCTCATCAACTCTAATACATGTATTCTCCGTAATGTTTAAAGCTGGCTTATAAAGAAAGCCGCTTTAAGATGCCGTTTTCTTAAGCATCGTTAACCTTAAGAACCGTAAGCTTACTTAATTTTAAGCCCACAATATTGGAGGCTTAATATCGGGCTTAAGATTTGCATCTGCGCATTTATAAAATTAAAAAAACAAACAGTAAAATCGTAAAATCCAAAACTTTTAACAATTATTTTCAAACACAGCACAAACTGTAATAATAGACCTTTGCTTTTGTAGGCTTTAATTAGCAGAACTTGGCTAAAACTATACTGGCATGACAGTGACTTATAAACTAATAAATAGATTACAAACAGGTTACAATATATATCACGTAAATAAGGTATCAGGTAATATACATATACAAGTAATGCATACAGCAATTATATTACACAAAGCACATGAAACGAAAAATAAGGTTACAATGTTACAAATTTCTTCCTCTGTACTCTACCACTTGACGGCCTCAGTCTCTGAGCAAAAAAGAAGAGAAAAATGCGACGTTGCCAAATCTTAAGGAGGCTTAATTAAACCCGACAATAATTGTTTCGGTGCTTACCTTAAATTAGTTAAGTGAGTTTAAGAAATTAAGTCAACTTTAGTTAAGCCAGCTTTTCTACATAACGGAGAATACGGGCATAAGATTCGCTCATTTTTAAACACAAAATTAAGAAATAAAAGTGGATAGGTCAGCAAATAAATGTTGACATTTTGTATTGTTGTTGTATTGTTGTGTGCTCGACTTCCAATCTTCACATCTAGTGCAAAAGAATACGTTCATTTTGCAACTTAACACATAAATCGCAATTTTGTTAGTGTCAAAAATAACAGATTGACAGTGACATATTCAATTCTAGCCGAAATAGCAATAATAGCTTTAAATTCTTGTTAATTTTGAAATTGCGTCCGGTAAAAACAGTTGCTTTCAGAACGAAAATTACTGCTGTCTTGTCTGTAGAAAAAATCATTTATTCTTCAAAATTTTAAATAATTATTTAAAAGAGTATGATAGGTGAAATCATCAAACTGCATTTTTATTCTACAGGGTGTCCGGAAAATACGTGTACAACGTTTGACAACAGATTCCTGACGTCAAAATAAGTTGATCTAAGCCGACTTAGTTATATCCAAAATTGTCTCGTTTAGCCTGTAAAGGGCGTCAAAAATTTGTAAAAATATTGTTTTTTTCTAAATTACGTGAAAACCTGCTAATTGATTTTAATGATTTTTAGTATGTAGACTAATACTGCAGGTAATTGTAAATATTTTTCTGGCAAAACAGCTCATCGAACGAAAAATATTGAAGAGGTAAAATAGCTTCGAAATACATCCAGTCACTCGACAAAAATATCTGGGTTGTCATAACGCCGTTGATATAAAAAATCAGGAGAAATGTTGACGTATTATATCACTTTTATAACACTTCCACTTATTTACAGCCGGTGACTATACTACTAGAAAACGTCATTTTATAGTATTAGTATACATTCTAAAAATCATTAAAATCGATTAGCAGGTTTTCACGTAATTTAGGAAAAAACAATATTTTTACAAATTTTTGACGCCCTTTACCGGCTAAACAAGACAATTTTGGATATAACTAAGTTGGCTTAGATCGACCTATTTTGACGTCAGGAGTCTGTCGTCAAACGTTGTTCACGTATTTTCCAGACACCCTGTATATTAAATAATTTACTGAAAGTGTAGTTAGCAAAACAGAGAGTATATCTGTCTGTCTATGTGAGCTAAATACATTTGGGTAAATTAGTATAAATACATTTCTCGATTGCTAATATTGACCAAAATATATCTATATATCAGTACATGTGAACGCACTACTTATACATTCATTACGAAATCATACTATTATCTGTAAAAAATACATTTTCCTCTCCTATCATGTTTATTAGGTGAGACAAAAAATCACGGGGTTTCGCAAACATGTTAAATTTCTATAAAAAAAAAATATAAAAGAATCACTAATAGTTTTTGATACAGGGAGATCACTAGAAGTTTATTTGCCAAACTCCGTGCATTTTTGTCCAATTATTGAATATTCTGTTGTGATGTACGGACTTATCTTGTAAATAATACTAAAAATTGCTGTAAAAATTAAACATTTTTAAAATATTACGGTATAAAATGGACCATAGCTAATATAAATATAAATAAAAAAATTAATAAACATATATCTAGCCTATGAAAATGCATCGCACTGTTAACTTTGATTGCCATCCATTTTTATCGGGCTAGGCGTATGATGGTTTGTTACTACTCAATGTAACTTTTTATTTGTCAAAAATATATTGCATATTGAATGCCTCTAAATAAATGGTTTTTTGTTAACTATAATTGTGTTTCACTCAGTATGCCCTTTGATCTTTTCGCCCATGGATGGCGCTGGCTCAGGACGTCGTGTATAAATGAGAATTTAACCACAGAAAATATAACTACGCAACAGAATTCTGGAGACGGGGCAGCAGATTGCCGCCAGAAAAAGAGCACGGCTAGCGGCAGCGGAGTTCTGAATACGATTTAAGCGACTTTGGCGACACAAGGTTAACATTACCTTGACCTTGAAAGTTCAAGGTCACCTGCCACAAAATCCAAATTTCTAGTTAATCCAACCTTGACTTTCGAGGTGACCTTGAAAGTTCAAGGTCCATGCAATGTCAAATCCAAGTTTTAAGTTAACATGACTTTGACCTTGAACTTTCAAGGACACTCACAAAGTCAAATCCAAATTTTAAGTTAACATGAACTTGCTCTTGGAATTGACCTTGAAAAAAGTTCAAGGTCACTCGCAAGGTCAAATCCAAATTTTGACTTAACATGCCCTTGCCGTTGCAAGTGACTTTGAAAAAAGTTCAAGGTCACTCGCAAGGTCAAATCCAACTTTTGACTTAACATGCCCTTGCCCTTGGAAGTGACCTTGAAAAGTTCAAGGTCACTCGCAAGGCCCAATCCAAATTTTGACTTAACATGCCCTCGCCCTTGGAAGTGACCTTAAAAAGAGTTCAAGGTCACTCGCAAGGTCAAATCCAAATTTTGACTTAACTTGCCCTTGGAAGTGACCTTGGAAAAGTTGAAGGTCACTCGGAAGGTCAAATCCAAATTTTGAGTTAACTTGCCCTTGCCGTTGCAAGTGACCTTGAAAAAAGTTCAAGGTCACTCGCAAGGTCAAGTCCAAATTTTGACTTAACATGCCCTTGCCCTTGGAAGTTACCTTGAAAAAAGTTCAAGGTCACTCGCAAGGTCAAATCCAAATTTTGACTTAACATGCCCTTGCCCTTGGAAGTGACCTTGAAAAGTTCAAGGTCACTCGCAAGGTCAAATCCAAATTTTGAGTTAACTTGCCCTTGCCGTTGCAAGTGACCTTGAAAAAAGTTCAAGGTCACTCGCAAGGTCAAATCCAAATTTTGACTTAACATGCCCTTGCCCCTGGAAGTGACCTTGAAAAAAGTTCAAGGTCACTCGCAAGGTCAAATCCAAATTTTGACTTAACATGCCCTTGCCCTTGGAAGTGACCTTGAAAAAGTTCAAGGTCACTCGCAAGGTCAAATCCAAATTTTGACTTAACATGCCCTTGCTCTTGGAAGTGACCTTGAAAAAGTTCAAGGTCACTCGCAAGATCAAATCCAAATTTTGACTTCACAAGCCCTTGCCCTTGGAAGTGACCTTGAAAAAGTTCAAGGTCACTCGCAAGGTCAAATCCAAATTTTGACTTAACATGCCCTTGCCCTTGAAAGTCACCTTAAAAAAGCTCAAGGTCACTCGCAAGGTCAAATCCAAATTTTGGCTAAGCATGTCCTTGCCCTTGGAAGTGACCTTGAAAAAGTTCAAGGTCACTTGCAAGGTCAAATCCAAATTTTGAGTTAACTTGCCCTTGCCGTTGCAAGTGACCTTGAAAAAAGTTCAAGGTCACTCGCAAGGTCAAATCCAAATTTTGACTTAACATACCCTTGCCCTTGGTAGTGACCTTGAAAAAGTTCAAGGTCACTCGCAAGGTCAAATCCAAATTTTGACTTCACATGCCCTTGCCCTTGGAAGTGACCTTGAAAAAGTTCAAGGTCACTCGCAAGGTCAAATCCAAATTTTGGCTTAACATGCCCTTGCCCTTGGAAGTGACCTTGAAAAAGCTCAAGGTCACTCGCAAGGTCAAATCCAAATTTTGACTTAACATACCCTTGCCCCTAAAAGTGACCTTGAAAAAGTTCAAGGTCACTCGCAGGGTCAAATCCAAATTTTGACTTCACATGCCCTTGCCCTTGGAAGTGACCTTGAAGAAGTTCAAGGTCACTCGCAAGGTCAAATTCAAATTTTGACTTAACATGCCCTTGCCCTTGGAAGTGACCTTGAAAAGAGTTCAAGGTCACTCGCAAGGTCAAATCCAAATTTTGACTTAACATACCCTTGCCCCTGGAAGTGACCTTGAAAAAGTTCAAGGTCACTCGCAGGGTCAAATCCAAATTTTGACTTCACATGCCCTTGCCCTTGGAAGTGACCTTGAAGAAGTTCAAGGTCACTCGCAAGGTCAAATCCAAATTTTGACTTAACATGCCCTTGCCCTTGGAAGTGACCTTGAAAAAGTTCAACGTCACTCGCAAGGTCAAATCCAATTTTTGACTTAACATGCCCTTGCCCTTGGAAGTGACCTTAAAAAAGTTCAAGGTCACTCGCAAGGTCAAATCCAAATTTTGAGTTAACATGCCCTTGCCCTTGCAAGTGACCTTGAAAAAAGTTCAAGGTCACTCGCAAGGTCAAATCCAAATTTTGACTTAACATGCCCTTGCCCTTGGAAGTGACCTTGAAAAAGTTCAAGGTCACTCGCAAGGTCAAATCCTAATTTTGAGTTAACTTGGCCTTGCCGTTGCAAGTGACCTTGAAAAAAGTTCAAGGTCGCTCGCAAGGTCAAATCCAAATTTTGACTTAACATACCCTTGCCCTTGGAAGTGACCTTGAAAAAGTTCAAGGTCACTCGCAAGGTCAAATCCAAATTTTGACTTCACATGCCCTTGCCCTTGGAAGTGACCTTGAAAAAGTTCAAGGTCACTCGCAAGGTCAAATCCAAATTTTGACTTAACATGCCCTTGCCCTTGGAAGTGACCTTGAAAAAGTTCAAGGTCACTCGCAAGGTCAAATCCAAATTTTGACCTAACATGCCCTTGCCCTTGGAAGTGACCTTGAAAAAGTTCAAGGTCACTCGCAAGGTCAAATCCAAATTTTGACTAAGCATGTCCTTGCCCTTGGAAGTGACCTTGAAAAAGTTCAAGGTCACTCGCAATGTCAAATCCAAATTTTGACTTAACATGCCCTTGCCCTTGGAAGCGACCTTGAAAAAGTTCAAGGTCACTCGCAAGGTCAAATCCAAATTTTGACTAAGCATGTCCTTGCCCTTGGAAGTGACCTTGAAAAAGTTCAAGGTCACTCGCAATGTCAAATCCAAATTTTGACTTAACATGCCCTTGCCCTTGGAAGCGACCTTGAAAAAGTTCAAGGTCACTCGCAAGGTCAAATCCAAATTTTGACTAAGCATGTCCTTGCCCTTGGAAATGACCTTGAAAAAGTTCAAGGTCACTCGCAAGGTCAAATCCAAATTTTGACTTAACATGCCCTGGCCCTTGGAAATGACCTTGAAAAAGTTCAAGGTCACTCGCAAGGTCAAATCCAAATTTTGACTAAACATGCCCTTGCCCTTGGAAGTGACCTTGAAAAAGTTCAACGTCACTCGCAAGGTCAAATCCAATTTTTGACTTAACATGCCCTTGCCCTTGGAAGTGACCTTGAAAAAGTTCAAGGTCACTCGCAAGGTCAAATCCAAATTTTGAGTTAACATGCCCTTGCCCTTGCAAGTGACCTTGAAAAAAGTTCAAGGTCACTCGCAAGGTCAAATCCAAATTTTGACTTAACATGCCCTTGCCCTTGGAAGTGACCTTGAAAAAGTTCAAGGTCACTCGCAAGGTCAAATCCAAATTTTGAGTTAACTTGGCCTTGCCGTTGCAAGTGACCTTGAAAAAAGTTCAAGGTCGCTCGCAAGGTCAAATCCAAATTTTGACTTAACATACCCTTGCCCTTGGAAGTGACCTTGAAAAAGTTCAAGGTCACTCGCAAGGTCAAATCCAAATTTTGACTTCACATGCCCTTGCCCTTGGAAGTGACCTTGAAAAAGTTCAAGGTTACTCGCAAGGTCAAATCCAAATTTTGACTTAACATGCCCTTGCCCTTGGAAGTGACCTTGAAAAAGTTCAAGGTCACTCGCAAGGTCAAATCCAAATTTTGACCTAACATGCCCTTGCCCTTGGAAGTGACCTTGAAAAAGTTCAAGGTCACACGCAAGGTCAAATCCAAATTTTGACTTAGCATGTCCTTGCCCTTGGAAGTGACCTTGAAAAAGTTCAAGGTCACTCGCAATGTCAAATCCAAATTTTGACTTAACATGCCCTTGCCCTTGGAAGCGACCTTGAAAAAGTTCAAGGTCACTCGCAAGGTCAAATCCAAATTTTGAGTTAACTTGCCCTTGCCGTTGCAAGTGACCTTGAAAAAAGTTCAAGGTCACTCGCAAGGTCAAATCCAAATTTTGACTTAACATACCCTTGCCTTTGGGAGTGACCTTGAAAAAGTTCAAGGTCACTCGCAGGGTCAAATCCAAATTTTGACTTAACATGCCCTTGCCCTTGGAAGCGACCTTGAAAAAGTTCAAGGTCACTGGCAAGGTCAAATCCAAATTTTGAGTTAACTTGCCCTTGCCGTTGCAAGTGACCTTGAAAAAAGTTCAAGGTCACTCGCAAGGTCAAATCCAAATTTTGACTTAACATACCCTTGCCCTTGGAAGTGACCTTGAAAAAGTTCAAGGTCACTCGCAGGGTCAAATCCAAATTTTGACTTCACATGCCCTTGCCCTTGGAAGTGACCTTGAAAAAGTTCAAGGTCACTCGCAAGGTCAAATCCAAATTTTGACTTAACATGCCCTTGCCCTTGGAAGTGACCTTCAAAAAAGTTCAAGGTCACTCGCAATGTCAAATCCAAATTTTGACTTAACATGCCTTTGCCCTTGGAAGTGACCTTGAAAAAGTTCAAGGTCACTCGCAAGGTCAAATCCAAATTTTGACTTAACATGCCCTTGCCCTTGGAAGTGACCTTGAAAAAGTTGAAGGTCACTCGCAGGGTCAAATCCAAATTTTGACTTCACATGCCCTTGCCCTTGGAAGTGACCTTGAAAAAGTTCAAGGTCACTCGCAAGGTCAAATCCAAATTTTGACTTAACATGCCCTTGCCCTTGGAAGTGACCTTCAAAAAAGTTCAAGGTCACTCGCAATGTCAAATCCAAATTTTGACTTAACATGCCTTTGCCCTTGGAAGTGACCTTGAAAAAGTTCCAGGTGACTCGCAAGGTCAAATCCAAATTTTGACTTAACATGCCCTTGCCCTTGGAAGTGACCTTGAAAAAGTTCAAGGTCACTCGCAAGGTCAAATCCAAATTTTGAGTTAACATGCCCTTGCCCTTGCAAGTGACCTTGAAAAAAGTTCAAGGTCACTCGCAAGGTCAAATCCAAATTTTGACTTAACATGCCCTTGCCCTTGGAAGTGACCTTGAAAAAGTTGAAGGTCACTCGCAGGGTCAAATCCAAATTTTGACTTCACATGCCCTTGCCCTTGGAAGTGACCTTGAAAAAGTTCAAGGTCACTCGCAAGGTCAAATCCAAATTTTGACTTAACATGCCCTTGCCCTTGGAAGTGACCTTCAAAAAAGTTCAAGGTCACTCGCAATGTCAAATCCAAATTTTGACTTAACATGCCTTTGCCCTTGGAAGTGACCTTGAAAAAGTTCCAGGTGACTCGCAAGGTCAAATCCAAATTTTGACTTAACATGCCCTTGCCCTTGGAAGTGACCTTGAAAAAGTTCAAGGTCACTCGCAAGGTCAAATCCAAATTTTGAGTTAACATGCCCTTGCCCTTGCAAGTGACCTTGAAAAAAGTTCAAGGTCACTCGCAAGGTCAAATCCAAATTTTGACTTAACATGCCCTTGCCCTTGGAAGTGACCTTGAAAAAGTTCAAGGTCACTCGCAAGGTCAAATCCAAATTTTGAGTTAACTTGGCCTTGCCGTTGCAAGTGACCTTGAAAAAAGTTCAAGGTCACTCGCAAGGTCAAATCCAAATTTTGACTTTATTGCGAGTGACCTTGAACTTTTTCAAGGTCACTTCCAAGGGCAAGGACATGCTTAGTCAAAATTTGGATTTGACCTTGCGAGTGACCTTGAACTTTTTCAAGGTCACTTCCAAGGGCAAGGGCATGTTAGGTCAAAATTTGGATTTGACCTTGCGAGTGACTTTGAACTTTTTTCAAGGTCACTTGCAACGGCAAGGGCAAGTTAACTCAAAATTTGGATTTGACCTTGCCAGTGACCTTGAACTTTTTCAAGGTCGCTTCCAAGGGCAAGGGCATGTTAAGTCAAAATTTGGATTTGACCCTGCGAGTGACCTTGAACTTTTTCAAGGTCACTTCCAAGGGCAAGGGTATGTTAAGTCAAAATTTGGATTTGACCTTGCGAGTGACCTTGAACTTTTTTCAAGGTCACTTGCAACGGCAAGGGCAAGTTAACTCAAAATTTGGATTTGACCTTGCGAGTGACCTTGAACTTTTTCAAGGTCGCTTCCAAGGACAAGGGCATGTTAAGTCAAAATTTGGATTTGACATTGCGAGTGACCTTGAACTTTTTCAAGGTCACTTCCAAGGGCAAGGACATGCTTAGTCAAAATTTGGATTTGACCTTGCGAGTGACCTTGAACTTTTTCAAGGTCACTTCCAAGGGCAAGGGCATGTTAGGTCAAAATTTGGATTTGACCTTGCGAGTGACCTTGAACTTTTCAAGGTCACTTCCAAGGGCAAGGGCATGTTAAGTCAAAATTTGGATTTGACCTTGCGAGTGACCTTGAACTTTTTCAAGGTCACTTTTAAGGGCAAGGGCATGTAAAGTCAAAATTTGGATTTGACCTTGCGGGGACCTTGAACTTTTTCAAGGTCACTTTCAAGGGCAAGGGTATGTTAAGTCAAAATTTGGATTTGACCTTGCGAGTGACCTTAAACTTTTTTCAAGGTCACTTGCAACGGCAAGGCCAAGTTAACTCAAAATTTGGATTTGACCTTGCGAGTGACCTTGAACTTTTTCAAGGTCACTTCCAAGGGCAAGGGAATGTTAAGTCAAAATTTGGATTTGACCTTGCGAGTGACCTTGAACTTTTTCAAGGTCACTTCCAAGGGCAAAGGCATGTTAAGTCAAAATTTGGATTTGACCTTGCGAGTGACCTTGAACTTTTTGAAGGTCACTTCCAAGGGCAAGGGCATGTGAAGTCAAAATTTGGATTTGACCCTGCGAGTGACCTTGAACTTTTTCAAGGTCACTTCCAAGGGCAAGGGTATGTTAAGTCAAAATATGGATTTGACCTTGCGAGTGACCTTGAACTTTTTTCAAGGTCACTTGCAACGGCAAGGGCATGTTAAGTCAAAATTTGGATTTGACCTTGCGAGTGACCTTGAACTTTTTTCAAGGTCACTTGCAAGGGCAAGGGCATGTTAAGTCAAAATTTGGATTTGACCTTGCGAGTGACCTTGAACTTCTTCAAGGTCACTTCCAAGGGCAAGGGTATGTTAAGTCAAAATATGGATTTGACCTTGCGAGTGACCTTGAACTTTTTTTAAGGTCACTTGCAACGGCAAGGGCAAGTTAACTCAAAATTTGGATTTGACCTTGCGAGTGACCTTGAACTTTTTCAAGGTCACTTCCAAGGGCAAGGGCATGTGAAGTCAAAATTTGGATTTGACCTTGCGGGAGACCTTGAACTTTTTCAAGGTCACTTCCAAGGGCAAGGGTATGTTAAGTCAAAATTTGGATTTTACCTTGCGAGTGACCTTGAACTTTTTCAAGGTTACTTGCAAGGGCAAGGGCATGTTAACTCAAAATTTGGATTTGACCTTGCGAGTGACCTTGAACTTTTTCAAGGTCACTTTCAAGGGCAAGGGCATGTTAAGTCAAAATTTGGATTTGACATTGCGAGTGACCTTGAACTTTTTCAAGGTCACTTCCAAGGGCAAGGACATGCTTAGTCAAAATTTGGATTTGACCTTGCGAGTGACCTTGAACTTTTTCAAGGTCACTTCCAAGGGCAAGGGCATGTTAGGTCAAAATTTGGATTTGACCTTGCGAGTGACCTTGAACTTTTCAAGGTCACTTCCAAGGGCAAGGGCATGTTAAGTCAAAATTTGGATTTGACCTTGCAAGTGACCTTGAACTTTTTCAAGGTCACTTCCAAGAGCAAGGGCATGTGAAGTCAAAATTTGGATTTGACCTTGCGGGAAACCTTGAACTTTTTCAAGGTCACTTCCAAGGGCAAGGGTATGTTAAGTCAAAATTTGGATTTGACCTTGCGAGTGACCTTGAACTTTTTTCAAGGTCACTTGCAACGGCAAGGCCAAGTTAACTCAAAATTTGGATTTGACCTTGCGAGTGACCTTGAACTTTTTCAAGGTCACTTGCAAGGGCAAGGGCATGTTAACTCAAAATTTGGATTTGACCTTGCGTGTGACCTTGAACTTTTTCAAGGTCACTTCCAAGGGCAAGGGCATGTTAAGTCAAAATTTGGATTTGACCTTGCGAGTGACCTTGAACTTTTTCAAGGTCACTTCCAAGGGCAAGGGCATGTTAAGTCAAAATTTGGATTTGACCTTGCGAGTGACCTTGAACTTTTTCAAGGTCACTTCCAAGGGCAAAGGCATGTTAAGTCAAAATTTGGATTTGACCTTGCGAGTGACCTTGAACTTTTTGAAGGTCACTTCCAAGGGCAAGGGCATGTTAAGTCAAAATTTGGATTTGACCTTGCGAGTGACCTTGAACTTCTTCAAGGTCACTTCCAAGGGCAAGGGCATGTGAAGTCAAAATTTGGGTTTGACCCTGCGAGTGACCTTGAACTTTTTCAAGGTCACTTCCAAGGGCAAGGGTATGTTAAGTCAAAATATGGATTTGACCTTGCGAGTGACCTTGAACTTTTTTCAAGGTCACTTGCAACGGCAAGGGCATGTTAAGTCAAAATTTGGATTTGACCTTGCGAGTGACCTTGAACTTTTTTCAAGGTCACTTGCAAGGGCAAGGGCATGTTAACTGAAAATTTGGATTTGACCTTGCGAGTGACCTTGAACTTTTTCAAGGTCACTTCCAAGGGCAAGGGCATGTTAAGTCAAAATTTGGATTTGACCTTGCGAGTGACCTTGAACTTTTTCAAGGTCACTTCCAAGGGCAAGGGCATGTTAAGTCAAAATTTGGATTTGACCTTGCGAGTGACCTTGAACTTTTTCAAGGTCACTTCCAAGGGCAAAGGCATGTTAAGTCAAAATTTGGATTTGACCTTGCGAGTGACCTTGAACTTTTTTTAAGGTCACTTGCAACGGCAAGGGCAAGTTAACTCAAAATTTGGATTTGACCTTGCGAGTGACCTTGAACTTTTTCAAGGTCGCTTGCAAGGGCAAGGACATGCTTAGACAAAATTTGGATTTGACCTTGCGAGTGACCTTGAACTTTTCAAGGTCACTTTCAAGGGCAAGGGCATGTTAGGTCAAAATTTGGATTTTACCTTGCGAGTGATCTTGAACTTTTTCAAGGTCACTTTCCAAGGGCAAGGGCATGTTAAGTCAAAATTTGGATTTGACCTTGCGAGTGACCTTGAACTTTTTCAAGGTCACTTCCAAGGGCAAGAGCATGTTAAGTCAAAATTTGGATTTGACCTTGCGAGTGACCTTGAACTTTTTTCAAGGTCACTTGCAACGGCAAGTGCGAGTTAACGCAGAATTTGGATTTGACCTTGCAAGTGACCTTGAACTTTTTAAAGGTCACTTCCAAGAGCAAGTCAAGGGCATGTTAACTCAAAATTTGGATTTCACCTTGCTAGTGACATTGAACTTTTTCAAGGTCACTTCCAAGGGAAAGGGCAAGGGCAACTTAATTCAAAATTTGACTTAAATATAATTTATATAAAATATAATAGCAAGGGTGTGCACTGCTTTGTTCAGTCTCAAAAAAAGGTCCCTTGACCTAAAACTTGGATTGGAGTAAGAGTTTCCCAGTTTGTACAACGGGAGAACCATTGCAGTAGCCGTAAATATAATTAATATCAGCTAATTCGCTATTCGAGAAGCGCCATTCCAATATACGCTTGTAAAACAAATTAGTACTATTTCCCTATGCAAACTACACTATTTAACTTTGGGCTCCTAATTTCGGGACACCCTGTATAGCATATATTTACAATTAGAAATTCCGTATGCTACAGTTTAAATGCGCGTTTAATGTACGTTTAAGAAGAATTGTTGAAAAGTGTATTGTTTTAGAAGGTGTTGTTGAAAACACAAGAACCTAAAATAACGTAATTTTGTGAGCACAGTTACAAATAAAGAATTTATTAAAGCAAGCCTTTTTTTCTGCTAAAATCAGCTTTTGAGGTTTTGAAAATATGAATTAAGGGGTTTTTGTGGATGCTGATTCTAAATCTGATAGAAACAGTTATCCTAAATAAGCCCTAATATGCTTTTCCAAAAAAAAAATTTTTTACCCCGCCAAGACCGCACGCCAATGGTAAATAAAAATGTTTACTATGCCAAATACTTCATTCTTCCAACATACAATTACCACCAAAATTTCAAGAAAATCTCATTATTAATAACCGAGATATTAAGGTGTATCCATGAAAAGCGGGAACACTGTAGATATCGTTTGGGATAGGGTTAGTACTAATACACAAATTTGGATTAACTCATGTGTTTATTAGAATAAGCTGAAAACACACATGGAATAACAAACAGCTAATAAAATAAGGTTACAAAGATAACTCTTATTTTCTAATAAGTTTTTATGAATTTGATTTTTCACGCAGTGTTTTATGTATCTCCAGGGTCTGCTTGATAAAATAGGATGTTTTTCGATACACTCATCACACTCTTTTTTTGTTGATACAATATTTTTAAGATGTAGCTGCTTGTAGTTCTTCATTAGACCGCGGTTGTGGTTTTCTGTCTTTCTTGCCTAAAAATAGTCATCATTCAGTTTTTTTTTAGTAGAGGACAGGTAACACTTTTTGCGGTCACCATGATTGATGATCGTTTTCATATTTCGTATGAAAACAAAATTATCCCAGCCAATATGGCGGCTGGTCAAAGTTTTAGACATTCTTTAATTTTTTTAATTCAAATACACGCATGTTATTCTTGTAACAAAAAGGCTATCATGTAAGATGGAATAATTCATAGATGCCATTTTATTTTTTTTTTGTGTGTTTGCATGACGTCCTTTGTTTAAACAAAAATAAAGTATTAAACAAGAACAATTTAGCTAAGAAGACATTTAAAGAATTTTTATAATTTTAAAAAGCTGCCAGATCGGATAGAATGACAACAGCAATATTTGATAATCTCATTACGGGTTGCAATCAGCATAAAACGTTATTTCAAATCAGAACTACTTGACCCCAATTTCATTTGATTACACTAACCTTTAGAAGCTTTTGCAGCGTCTTTAGCTTTTGGCACTTGTACATGATAATTAGCTTTTGATGTTGTTGCAGTGTCTTTAGATTTTGATAGCTTTTTCGGCTTCAGACTCTTGTTACTTTTTTGTTTGTCGTCATCTTCATCACTCGACGTTTCCTCTTCCTTCTTCCCATTAATATTATTTGCCTCATCTTCTAAGCTTGGCAAATCTAAAAAAAAAAACTTGTTTGTCACTATTTACTTCATTCTAACCTAACCAAACCCAACCTAAACCTTCAACGATTCAAGATTAACGTGAATCGCTTTCTTTCTTCTTTCTCCGATAGAGCTCTTGTTCGTTTATAAAAAAAATGTAGTGAACTATGAAGTTTTTAATGAAATTAATTTTAGTTATACAATGTGCCGCAGAAGCAGCTGGTAAAATAAAGTTGGGTTGTTTTTTTTAGAATAGGTACGTCATGCTCTGAATATACTCATGCATAATAATTCCTATAGTTAATACAACTGTTTTCGAAATCAACAGTTGAAAATAAACCTTTTCTAACTTTAGCAGGTTCTTAATCCTAAACAATTTTGTCAATATTCGTGATAAAAAAAATTTTCGACATGCATGGGGGTGGCTTTTATTTTTTTTCTCGATAACGAAGCAAGATACGAAAAAAATCAAGAGACAAAAAAGTTGTATTTTTAGCTGCTTAACCCGAAAGCAACATAACGTACATTTGTTGTCAATATTCGGGAGAAAAAATTTTTCGACATGCATGGATGGCTTTTATTTTTTTCCTCGAGAACGAAGCAAGATACGAAAAAATATTAAGAGACAAAAAAGTTGTATTTTTAGCTGCTTAACCCGAACGCAACATAGCGTACATTTTTTGTCAATATTCGGGAGAAAAAATTTTTCGACATGCGGGTGGCTTTTATTTTTTTTCTCGAGAACGAAGCAAGATACGAAAAAATATCAAGAGACAAAAAAGTTGTATTTTTAGCTGCTTAACCCGAAAACAAGATAACGTACATCTTTTGTCAATATTCGGGAGAAAAATTTTTTCGACAAGCATGGGTGGCTTTTATTTTTTTTCTCGAGAACGAAGCAAGATACGAAAAAATATCAAGAGACAAAAAAGTTGTATTTTTAGCTGCTTAACCCGAAAACAACAAAACGTACATTTTTTATTCGTGAGAAAAAATTCTTTGAAATGCATGGGTGACTTTTATTTTTTTTTCTCGAGAACGAAGCAAGATACGAAAAAATATCAAGAGACAAAAAAGTTGTATTTGTAGCTGCTTAACCCGAAAACAACATGACGTACATTTTTTGTCAATATTCGGGAGAAAAAATTTTTCGACAAGCATGGGTGGCTTTTATTTTTTTTCTCGATAACGAAGCAAGATACGAAAAAATATCAAGAGACAAAAAAGTTGTCTTTTTAGCTGCTTAACCCGAAAACAACATAACGTACATTTTTTGTCAATATTCGGGAGAAAAAATTTTTCGACATGCATGGGTGGCTTTTATTTTTTTTCTCGAGAACGAAGCAAGATACGAAAAAATATCAAGAGACAAAAAAGTTGTATTTTTAGCTGCTTAACCCGAAAACAAGATAACGTACATCTTTTGTCAATATTCGGGAGAAAAATTTTTTCGACAAGCATGGGTGGCTTTTATTTTTTTTTCTCGAGAACGAAGCAAGATACGAAAAAATATCAAGATACAAAAAAGTTGTATTTTTAGCTGCTTAACTCGAAAACAACATAACGTACATTTTTGTCATTATTCGGGAGAAAAAAATTTTCGACAAGCATGGGTGGCTTTTATTTTTTTTCTCGAGAACGAAGCAAGATACGAAAAAATATCAAGAGACAAAAAAGTTGCATTTTTAGCTGCTTAACCCGAAAACAACATAACGTACATTTTTTGTCAATATTCGGGAGAAAAAAATTTTCGACAAGCATGGGTGGCTTTTATTTTTTTTCTCGAGAACGAAGCAAGATACGAAAAAATATCAAGAGACAAGAAAGTTGTATTTTTAGCTGCGTAACCCGAAAACAACATAACGTACATTTTTTGTCAATATTCGGGAGAAAAAAATTTTCGACAAGCATGGGTGGCTTTTATTTTTTTTTTCGAGAACGAAGCAAGATACGAAAAAATATCAAGAGACAAAAAAGTTGTATTTTTAGCTGCTTAACTCGAAAACAACATAACGTACATTTGTTGTCAATATTCGTGAGAAAAATTTTTTCGACATGCATGGGTGGCTTTTATTTTTTTTTCTCGAGAACGAAGCAAGATACAAAAAAATATCAAGAGACAAGAAAGTTGTATTTTTAGCTGCGTAATCCGAAAACAACATAACATACATTTTTTGTCAATATTCGGGAGAAAAAATTTTTCGACATGCATGGGTGGCTTTTATTTAGTTTCTCGAGAACGAAGCAAGATACGAAAAAATATCAAGAGACAAAAAAGTTGTATTTTTAGCTGCTTAACTCGAAAACAACATAACGTACATTTTTTGTCAATATTCGTGAGAAAAATTTTTTCGACAAGCATGGGGGGCTTTTATTTTTTTTCTCGAGAACGAAGCAAGATACGAAAAAATATCAAGAGACAAAAAGTTGCATTTTTAGCTGCTTAACCCGAAAACAACATAACGTACATTTTTTGTCAATATTCGGGAGAAAAAAATTTTCGACAAGCATGGGTGGCTTTTATTTTTTTTCTCGAGAACGAAGCAAGATACGAAAAAATATCAAGAGACAAGAAAGTTGTATTTTTAGCTGCGTAACCCGAAAACAACATAACGTACATTTTTTGTCAATATTCGGGAGAAAAAAATTTTCGACAAGCATGGGTGGCTTTTATTTTTTTTTTCGAGAACGAAGCAAGATACGAAAAAATATCAAGAGACAAAAAAGTTGTATTTTTAGCTGCTTAACTCGAAAACAACATAACGTACATTTTTTGTCAATATTCGGGAGAAAAAAATTTTCGACAAGCATGGGTGGCTTTTATTTTTTTTCTCGAGAACGAAGCAAGATACGAAAAAATATCAAGAGACAAAAAAGTTGCATTTTTAGCTGCTTAACCCGAAAACAACATAACGTACATTTTTTGTCAATATTCGGGAGAAAAAAATTTTCGACAAGCATGGGTGGCTTTTGTTTTTTTTCTCGAGAACGAAGCAAGATACGAAAAAATATCAAGAGACAAAAAAGTTGTATTTTTAGCTGCTTAACCCGAAAACAACAGCGTACATTTTTTGTCAATATTCGGGAGAAAAAATTTTTCGACAAGCATGGGTGGCTTTTATTTTTTTTCTCGAGAACGAAGCAAGATACGAAATAATATCAAGAGACAAAAAAGTTGTATTTTTAGCTGCTTAACCCGAAAGCAACATAGCGTACATTTTTTGTCAATATCCGGGAGAAAAAATTTTTCGACATGCATGGGTGGCTTTTATTTTTTTTCTCGAGAACGAAGCAAGATACGAAAAAATATCAAGAGACAAAAAAGTTGTATTTTTAGCTGCTTAACCCGAAAACAAGATAACGTACATCTTTTGTCAATATTCGGGAGAAAAATTTTTTCGACAAGCATGGGTGGCTTTTATTTTTTTTTCTCGAGAACGAAGCAAGATACGAAAAAATATCAAGAGACAAGAAAGTTGTATTTTTAGCTGCGTAACCCGAAAACAACATAACGTACATTTTTTGTCAATATTCGTGAGAAAAAATTTTTCGACATGCATGGGTGGCTTTTATTTTTTTCCTCGAGAACGAAGCAAGATACGAAAAAATATTAAGAGACAAAAAAGTTGTATTTTTAGCTGCTTAACCCGAAAGCAACATAGCGTACATTTTTTGTCAATATCCGGGAGAAAAAATTTTTCGACATGCATGGGTGGCTTTTATTTTTTTTCTCGAGAACGAAGCAAGATACGAAAAAATATCAAGAGACAAAAAAGTTGTATTTTTAGCTGCTTAACCCGAAAACAAGATAACGTACATCTTTTGTCAATATTCGGGAGAAAAATTTTTTCGACAAGCATGGGTGGCTTTTATTTTTTTTTCTCGAGAACGAAGCAAGATACGAAAAAATATCAAGAGACAAGAAAGTTGTATTTTTAGCTGCGTAACCCGAAAACAACATATCATACATTTTTTGTCAATATTCAGGAGAAAAAATTTTTCGACATGCATGGGTGGCTTTTATTTTTTTTCTCGAGAACGAAGCAAGATACGAAAAAATATCAAGAGACAAAAAAGTTGTATTTTTAGCTGCTTAACTCGAAAACAACATAACGTACATTTTTTGTCAATATTCGGGAGAAAAAAATTTTCGACAAGCATGGGTGGCTTTTATTTTTTTTCTCGGGAACGAAGCAAGATACGAAAAAATATCAAGAGACAAAAAAGTTGCATTTTTAGCTGCTTAACCCGAAAACAACATAACGTACATTTCTTGTCAATATTCGGGAGGAAAAATTTTTCGACATGCATGGGTGACTTTTATTTTTTTTTCTCGAGAACGAAGCAAGATACGAAAAAATATCAAGAGACAAAAAAGTTGTATTTCTAGCTGCTTAACCCGAAAACAACATAACGTACATTTTTTGTCAATATTCGGGAGAAAAAAATTCTCGACAAGCATGGGTGGCTTTTATTTTTTTTCTCGAGAACGAAGCAAGATACGAAAAAATATCAAGAGACAAAAAAGTTGTATTTTTAGCTGCTTAACCCGAAAACAACATAGCGTACATTTTTTGTCAATATTCAGGAGAAAAAATTTTTCGACATGCATGGGTGGCTTTTATTTTTTTTCTCGAGAACGAAGCAAGATACGAAAAAATATCAAGAGACAAAAAAGTTGTATTTTTAGCTGCTTAACTCGAAAACAACATAACGTACATTTTTTGTCAATATTCGGGAGAAAAAAATTTTCGACAAGCATGGGTGGCTTTTATTTTTTTTCTCGGGAACGAAGCAAGATACGAAAAAATATCAAGAGACAAAAAAGTTGCATTTTTAGCTGCTTAACCCGAAAACAACATAACGTACATTTCTTGTCAATATTCGGGAGGAAAAATTTTTCGACATGCATGGGTGACTTTTATTTTTTTTTCTCGAGAACGAAGCAAGATACGAAAAAATATCAAGAGACAAAAAAGTTGTATTTCTAGCTGCTTAACCCGAAAACAACATAACGTACATTTTTTGTCAATATTCGGGAGAAAAAAATTCTCGACAAGCATGGGTGGCTTTTATTTTTTTTCTCGAGAACGAAGCAAGATACGAAAAAATATCAAGAGACAAAAAAGTTGTATTTTTAGCTGCTTAACCCGAAAACAACATAGCGTACATTTTTTGTCAATATTCGGGAGAAAAAAATTTTCGACAAGCATGGGTGGCTTTTATTTTTTTTCTCGAGAACGAAGCAAGATACGAAATAATATCAAGAGACAAAAAAGTTGTATTTTTAGCTGCTTAACTCGAAAAGAACATAACGTACATTTTTTGTCAATATTCGTGAGAAAAAATTTTTCGACATGCATGGGTGGCTTTTATTTTTTTCCTCGAGAACGAAGCAAGATACGAAAAAATATTAAGAGACAAAAAAGTTGTATTTTTAGCTGCTTAACCCGAAAGCAACATAGCGTACATTTTTTGTCAATATCCGGGAGAAAAAATTTTTCGACATGCATGGGTGGCTTTTATTTTTTTTCTCGAGAACGAAGCAAGATACGAAAAAATATCAAGAGACAAAAAAGTTGTATTGTTAGCTGCTTAACCCGAAAACAAGATAACGTACATCTTTTGTCAATATTCGGGAGAAAAATTTTTTCGACAAGCATGGGTGGCTTTTATTTTTTTTTCTCGAGAACGAAGCAAGATACGAAAAAATATCAAGAGACAAGAAAGTTGTATTTTTAGCTGCGTAACCCGAAAACAACATATCATACATTTTTTGTCAATATTTAGGAGAAAAAATTTTTCGACATGCATGGGTGGCTTTTATTTTTTTTCTCGAGAACGAAGCAAGATACGAAAAAATATCAAGAGACAAAAAAGTTGTATTTTTAGCTGCTTAACCCGAAAACAACATAACGTACATTTCTTGTCAATATTCGGGAGAAAAAAATTTTCGACAAGCATGGGTGGCTTTTATTTTTTTTCTCGGGAACGAAGCAAGATACGAAAAAATATCAAGAGACAAAAAAGTTGCATTTTTAGCTGCTTAACCCGAAAACAACATAACGTACATTTCTTGTCAATATTCGGGAGAAAAAATTTTTCGACATGCATGGGTGACTTTTATTTTTTTTTCTCGAGAACGAAGCAAGATACGAAAAAATATCATGAGACAAAAAAGTTGTATTTTTAGCTGCTTAACCCGAAAACAACATAACGTACATTTTTTGTCAATATTCGGGAGAAAAAAATTTTCGACAAGCATGGGTGGCTTTTATTTTTTTTCTCGAGAACGAAGCAAGATACGAAAAAATATCAAGAGACAAAAAAGTTGTATTTTTAGCTGCTTAACTCGAAAACAACATAACGTACATTTGTTGTCAATATTCGTGAGAAAAATTTTTTCGACATGCATGGGTGGCTTTTATTTTTTTTTCTCGAGAACGAAGCAAGATACGAAAAAATATCAAGAGACAAGAAAGTTGTATTTTTAGCTGCGTAACCCGAAAACAACATAACATACATTTTTTGTCAATATTCGGGAGAAAAAATTTTTCGACATGCATGGGTGGCTTTTATTTTTTTTCTCGAGAACGAAGCAAGATACGAAAAAATATCAAGAGACAAAAAAGTTGTCTTTTTAGCTGCTTAACCCGAAAACAACATAACGTACATTTTTTGTCAATATTCGGGAGAAAAAATTTTTCGACATGCATGGGTAGCTTTTATTTTTTTTCTCGAGAACGAAGCAAGATACGAAAAAATATCAGGAGACAAAAAAGTTTTATTTTTAGCTGCTTAACCCAAAAACAACATAACGTACATTTTTTGTCAATATTCGTGAGAAAAATTTTTTCGATATGCATGGGTGACTTTTTTTTTTTTTTTCTCGAGAACGAAGCAAGATACGAAAAAATATCAAGAGACAAAAAAGTTGTATTTTTAGCTGCTTAACTCGAAAACAACATAACGTACATTTTTTGTCAATATTCGGGAGAAAAAAATTTTCGACAAGCATGGGTGGCTTTTATTTTTTTTCTCGAGAACGAAGCAAGATACGAAAAAATATCAAGAGACAAAAAAGTTGTCTTTTTAGCTGCTTAACCCGAAAACAACATAACGTACATTTTTTGTCAATATTCGGGAGAAAAAATTTTTCGACATGCATGGGTGACTTTTATTTTTTTTTTCTCGAGAACGAAGCAAGATACCAAAAAATATTAAGAGACAAAAAAGTTGTATTTTTAGCTGCTTAACCCGAAAACAACATAACGTACATTTTTTGTCAATATTCGGGAGAAAAAAATTTTCGACATGCATGGGTGGCTTTTATTTTTTTTCTCGAGAACGAAGCAAGATACGAAAAAATATCAAGAGACAAAAAAGTTGTATTTTTAGCTGCTTAACTCGCAAACAACATAACGTACATTTGTTGTCAATATTCGTGAGAAAAATTTTTTCGACATGCATGGGTGGCTTTTATTTTTTTTCTCGGGAACGAAGCAAGATACGAAAAAATATCAAGAGACAAAAAAGGCCACCAAATTATTAGTTTTAAGCAGTTCTAATACCTGTTTGTAGTAAGTAGTCAGCACGTTTAATCTTTTTTTACAGTAATTATTGTTGTCATGGAAATAAAAGACAAAATGAGAGAAAGTGCTGACTAAGCTTAATGATAAAATTATGCTTTAAAGGTTGTGTGGATAGAAATTCTAAAAACAACAAAACGCAATTTTACAAAATATATAACACAGTAACTTATTTGAAAGGAACTTATAGTAACAAAACTTACCCGTAGTAAGATAAACATTCAAAGCCAATTTTATTGAAGCGACCTTTCCAGTTAAACTGTAAACTCAGCTGAATTTCATTATTCTTCTCGTGACGCCCTCAACGCCTGAACCCCCCAACGCTGCCAATCTCCGCACCTGTAAAGTTTATTCAGATTAAACACTAACAGAAAGTAAGTTATGTAAGGACTAACCATATATTGATTAACAATAGGGTCCTCTTCGGCCCACAATTCAAAACTTAAAAATTGTTCATATGTGTTGAGGGGAAAGTGGGTAAATTCTCCGGTGCGATTAACTTTTCCAGTGCAATTTTCTTGTTATATCGTAAAATTTCTTGCATTGTTATTAAAATTCGGTCATTGGTTGTTTGCAATTTTGCCAGCGATGTTAGTACTGTGTCTTTAAAATCTGCAAAAAAAAACATAGTAATAATATGTAAGTTTTCATAAATGGCGTCTATTAATAATGAAATAGCAAGCCAAACTGAGCCATTATTCACTCCTTTAAAAATTTCTTCCACCGTAGATGGGGCCACATAAGCAAAACAATTATTTACATCTTCTAAAACAGAAGCGAGAAATTAATAGTTAATAATGTTTATTGAGACGAAGGAGGTTTTTACCTATTATTATATCATGATTCAAAGCCTCATCTGCTGATGTGGGGTTGCTAAACTGGGTCATTGTTGATGTAGATGAAGGTCCTGGCGTCTCGGGGAAAGGAACATATACATTGCGGACTCCCTGAGCAGGTAAAGAAACAGCATTTACTTCCTGGGCAGCAGAAGAAACATCAGGCACAACGCTTACGTATGTAAGGTTAAAGGTGAATCTGTCGTAAATTTAAATTTAAATGTAAGAACATATTATATTTTATGTATATTTGCTTTCACCTTCACATATTTTTGGTTTTTTCCATACGATAAGCGGTTCGTTGTCATCGTTACTTAAATCACTTGATTCTGATGGTACATATTTTCTTCCCACACTGTGGTTACTGGCATCAGAAAGACTATTTATCTTTTTATACTCCTTAATAATGCGGGTGGTCTATTCTTCAGCTAAATCGTTTTTTTTTTGGTTTCCCCGGAGAGAGGTAAAAGGGCAAAAGTTACTACAAATGGAGAATATGCAAATTGGGGAAGATCATTTCGACTTGTCTACTTATACATTTTTTACAATTTGAAAATCGCTGTGGTGGAAAAAAAGAAATCCATGTAAAATAAATGGTGGCGTAGTTCTTTAAAATTTTGGGAGGTTTCTACTGTATAAGTAAGACGACTGTTGCCACCCCAGCAATTTTCGAATTATAAGATAAGTATATTTTCGATCCACCCTAATGTCTACCCACTAAACATAAATATTTTTTTTTAAACATAACAGTTAAACATTAAAAGAAAAAATTTGTCACTTAACTTCTAACCACTGTTAGAAGATTTTTTTTAAACACGCGCTATGTTAATGAAAATTTTTCTATCGCGCAACTAATCTGGTAACAGGATTAAAAAATAAATTAAGAAAATCATACCGGGTGTTGCATCGTCGAGCGGGACATAGGAAATCCCATGTAATTTTAAATGGGGTCAATTATTGGCTTCCCTAATTATTTTAGAGAAAAATTCTATTTAGGTTTATTAAAGAGCACTAAAACCCACATTCAAAAGAATAACTTTAGATATTTTTGATGAGCCCGTTTACGGGTTATCGCCGATTTCTTTTTAACTATTTCTCCTTTTTATGGCCCCGTATTTGCGGGCACCAGTCGAGGTAAAAGATGACTGTAAAATAAAGTTGTCATTTTGAAATGTGTGCTTTATTGTTATAAAAACTCGTACATCGAAAATATTAAAGGTGTATTTATGAGTACAAATTAATCTGAATAAAACTAAAATAAAGTATCCAATTACAAGGTTAATTATGACATTTTACATGTTTCAATATTTTATTAATTAATAGGTAGGTACTATTAAATTGTTAGAACTTTAGGATTTAAGATGTTCAAATATTCCTCCATTGACTGCTAGACAATAACCGAGGCGATCATAAAATTCTCTTCTTACATTCGCTAGTTGGTAAACTGAAATTCTATTGCATTCGGCAGAAATAGCATTTTTTAACTCCTCTAGATTTGGGTATTTTTTATCTTTGTTTATCCTGTTTTTTAAATAGCCCCAGAGAAAGAAATCATTTGGCGATAAATCAGGAGACCTGGCTGGCCAATTTACTGTATGATTTAAGCCAATAACATTTCCATTAAAAGCACGGTTTAAATATTCCCGGACAGCCAGGGTACTATGTGCCGGGCAGCCATCCATTTGGTACCAAACTTCCTGATTTTCCCTGGCGGCATCATGTAAAGTAGGTAAAATATGATCTTCAAGTAGTTCCAAAAAATATTCTGCATTTAAATTTCGTGTAAGAAATAATGGCCCGATAATATTTTCTCCGAAAATCCCAGCCCATACATTAACTTTTTGTGGATATTGCGTCCTTGTTTCCACAAACCTGTGTTGGTTTTCTTTGCTCCAATATCGATAATTTTGAACATTGGGTTCATTGTTTAAGGTAAATGTGCATTCATCAGTGAAACAAATGTTTTTTAAAAATTCCCTATCCATGTTTGCTCTTTCCATCATACCAAAACAAAACTCCTGTCGTCGTATTTCGTCCCTATCTCTTAGCTCTTGGTGCTTTTCATATTTGTATGAATAATATTTATGTCGTTTCAAAGCTCGTAACGCTGTGGTGTGATCTAATCCTATGTCATCCTCAAGTTTCCTTGTGCTGATCTTCCCATTATTTTCTTCCACGCACAATAAAACTTGCAAGTCCCTATCATTTCTTGCATCTCTTCTTTGTTCCTGCCTTTCTTCACATCTGCAGTTATTTATTACAGTGCCTTTTGTCTCAAATTTCTTGATAGTCCTTTCGACTGTAGATTTTGCAGGTATCGGTCTATTCGGATACAGAGCAGCAAACATGTCCGACACATTTTGATAACTATTTCCTTGATAATACCATTTAATCATCAATATTTTTTCTTCAGAAGTGTAATTCATGGCTAATATTTTCGATGTACGAGTTTTTATCTACTTTCATTTAGTAATATGAATTTTACAGTTCTGTAAATCGTTTTGTAAGGGCATCTATTACAGCACTAGTGCTGTAATAGATGCCCTTACAAAACGATTTTTAATAGCAGGTGCATTTTTATTTTTAAAAATGCCTTTTGCCAAATATTTTTATTCATAGATGAAAGTAGATAAAATTTTGTACAATATTCTTGTTGTAAATTCATATTACTACACTCGATGTTTTATTAAACTCGGCTGACGCCTCGTTTAACAACTTTAACATCTCGTGTTGTAATATGAATCTTTACAACACTTATATCGTAAATAACTATTATAACAATAAAGCACACATTTCAAAATGACAACTTTATTTGACAGTCAATCTTTTACCTTGACTGGTGCCCGCAAATACGGGGCCATAAAAAGTAGAAATAGTTAAAAAGAAATCGACGATAACCCGTAAACGGGCTCATCAAAAATATCTAAAGTCGTTCTTTTGAATGTGGGTTTTAGTGCTCTTTAATAAACCTAAATAGAATTTTTCTCTAAAATAATTAGGGAAGCCAATAATTGACCCCATTTAAAATTACATGGGATTTCCTATGTCCCGCTCGACGATGCAACACCCGGGATACTTACGTCACAAAAAATATAGCTATTTTCTGTGCTTTAACATACTGACAAGACACCATAACTGGGTCCCTAATTGGTTAAGAATACATCGCCGGCTATTTACATATAAAATCTGACCAATGAGATCTTTATTCCACCTTAAAAAATACGACCTCTGGTGGCATTATAGGATACTCTATCGATTGTGATTCATTCAATAATCGCCATATTATTCAAAAGTTTCTTCGCTTATAGATAACGAGTGAGTGTATAGGAGACTGTTATATATTAGCTATGCACTTTAACTGAGTCCTTGATTGGTAGAGGACACTCGCCGCCCATAGGGAATGTCATTCCACCTTAAGGCGATGGACCCTTGGTGGCACTGACGAACATTCTATTGATTACCAATAAAAACTCTATATACTGCCATTCTCCATTGATTAAACAAGGGCCAGTTTTGTCTGGTCTGTACAAATATAGGGATCTGTAAAATTAGCGGACGTCGAATAAATACTAATTTACAACAGCTTTATTAGTGACCATAGTCAAGAGGAAATAATGGAACCAAGATAATTTAATAATTCTCCAAACGATTTAACAGCAACTTTGCATAATCCTTCTTCCCAAAATGCAATAGTTCTGAAATCAAAATAACTCAACCCTAAATAACCCAAATATCTTTTTTACTTCACACATCTTTGGGCAGCTATATATCGTGGCATTTTACTTTTGATGGGATACATAATACCAACTCACAGTCCGCATTCCGAATCTATTGACCACTATTGCATCCTGAAATTGCTCGTAAGAGCTAACAAATTGATAAAGTTTCAGAGTGATCGTAGGTATTCGTGGATATTTTGAACTAACTCTAAATACCTTTACACAAATTTCACCTATATGTTAAATGTTACTCACAAATTACAAAAACAAATTGAAAATATTGAGCGTTGAGCAAACTCCAACCTTAACAAGTCAAAAGTTTAAATTAAATGTTAAAGCACTTAAAGTTTAACGATGAAATGGTCGACGTAAATATCCGAGTCTTTAACATTTAAAATTATCCAAATATTTTACCTGCGATCTTTTTAAATTAAAATTTTCAGAGTTTAAATAAATCCTCGTCGAGGTTTCAGCGAGAGACTAATTTATGAGATTTTCAGCCATGTTTTCACTCGGTGGATTTTCTCAGGTAAAATCTTTGGCTATAGCGTTTATTCTTTGCTATAAGCCTGGGGAAAAAACTCACCTTTATTGAACGGTCAATGGACTTAAGCACAACATTCTTGCCAATAGAAAAATAATTTATTTAACAAACAAATCTGCAATTTCAATAGTTATTACATTCATCTTCTTTTGGATACCTAACGTAAAGATTTCTAATTTTACTCTTCACTTTTGGGCCACGACCTATGTCCAAACTGATCTTCTTCAGGTTGTTACCACAATATGGAACAAATTTCAACCTATACTCTTGAAGATCCTCATCGAACACTATGTTATCCCTAATTTTCCCTACATCCTCATTAGGCAAAGATTTGGCTAGGACATAATTGACCAGTCCCATATCTTTTGCCAAGCATTTGTTCGTATACAACAAGTTCCCAATCTCATTCTGATACTCGCCTTCTTTTTTCAGAAGAACAATTTCCTCCCTCTCCATTTTCCTCTCCGCTTCTTCAATTCGAAAATCAAGAAGCTTATCTTCCTCCTGAAGCGATAAACTTTTTCTTTGGAACCTTCTTTTCTCCAATTTCTTGCTTTCGAATACTTCTTCCAAAATGTGCTGCGAACTGTCGAGCACATTTAATTCCTTGGCGCTGTGGTCGAGAAGATCAAGTTGAAGCTGCGCTTTTTCCAAAAGATTTTCACCTCCAACTAAAATCTTTCTTTGAAGGGAACCTAGCTTGTCTACAAGTTCATTCTTCGCCTTCTCAATCGCTTCAGATTCATAGTCATCTTCTCTTACTTGAACTGTTCTTTTAATCCTAGTATTTTTTCTCTCGATTCCCACGTCCCCTTTCCGGTTTAGTTCATCTAACTCTCTTCGCAGCTCCTTAATCTTATCTTCGAAACTCTTCAAGATGCTTTTGTTTTCTTCATTTTTCTCCACGCAGTTGGTGATGTGCTTCACCCGATCAGCGTACATTAATGTGTAATTTGTTTCCTCGAAGTAATCTTCTTTAGCGCTGATAGTTGCAATCATGGAGGTCAAACAACTACCTCCCAAGGAATCTTGCAGCAATCGGGTTAGTTTTGAATTCCTATAGGGAATATGAGTGGTTTTTCCATCAACTAACGCTGAGATCACATTTCCAAGTACGCTCAAGGAGAAGTTGATTTTGCCGGCTTCTCTTAGGCGACCTCCGGTGGCAAAACTCTTGGAAACCCTTTCGGAACCGGCTAAGTCCACTAGGTTTAACTTCCCAAAGGTTGTGGAGCGATCTTCATGTTTTGCTTCGACAAGGACGCTAAAGATTGCATGCGATCTAGAGCTTTGATCATTTAACTTTGTAGAGCCCAAATGCCTGTTCCTATTGCCCCTCATTATAAGGTCCAAAACTTGCTCCAGGGATTCCACAGTGAATCCAGATAAATCCTTTACATATGCTCCGATTTGAGGATTTTCTCTTACCTCCAATTTCTTTTGTGACGTTATTAGGAGGTCCCTCACCTCCTCGTTATAGATTTCCAAAAACGTCACTGTTACTAAGTAAGAAGTACTTTGATCAGCTGAAGAAATTTGGGTAAATATATGCGAGAAAACGTGAGGCACGATACCTTTCAGGCAATCTTGGGTGACATCACCCAACATAGTAAAAGTCTTGCCAGTTCCAGACTGTCCATAAGCGAAAATTGTTCCATTATAGCCCCTCAATGCTTGTTCGACGAGAGGAGATGCTACGATTTGATATATTTCAATTTGAGAGGCGTCTCCTTCAAAAACCCTATTAAATCTGAAACTTCTTGCATCTTTACAGTGGCCATTTTTCGAAACGTTAATAGTAGTATTATTAGTAACTGATATGTAACTGGATGCTTCTACTGGATACAGGGGCCGGATACGAACGAAAACTTTAATGTTTTCGGGCTTTGACTCGTCGTACATTTTGACGTATAACCGAAGTGTCAAAAAGGTATTGAATATTGCAAGTTAACTATATTATACTTTTTTGACAGGCTTTGTAGGTACACGGATAATTCTCTGTTAGGATTTCTGGTTAGCTTCTTTTCGATCACTGTTTGTTTTGGAATCTTTTAAAGTTGCAACTTTTATTTACAGTTGCTGAAAAAAACTCACACAAAAAGGAAGGATATAAGGAAGTTCATAGATGCGTTAAGAGACATCCCCATCGACAGTTTGAAATTTATCGGAGGGTTAGTTTTTGTCCGTTGTAAAATTGAAACTTTGCAACAGAAGTTGCTACACCGGAAATTTTGTGTCTGAGAGACTTGCCATTCGACATGTTTACATTTATGTAACATCGTCGTTGGGGTTTGTTTTTGCTTCTCGCTCGTTTTTGTCGCCGTCGTCTGGCTCTGACAAAACCCTGACTTTTGAAAAATACAAGGGAATTGAATATTGGCGGTGGAAATATTGAACCTAAATAAAACCCTATATTGTATATTTTGTCAGCAACCTTAATAATCAAATATTTTCTCACGTTAAAAACATGAATCTCACATTTTTGTTAGTTAAAGAGCATGCAATACAGAATACAGGACAATGAATGTCTAAATGAAAGCGCCGCCCTCTCGCCCTGGCGATGCTACTATGGAAGAGTTCGAAACAAATCCCAGAAATCAGCAAAAGCCATAACATTCCAATCGCCACCACTTAAAATATGCTTGGTATAAGTTATTAATTAAATAGCTTAATTTGATGACATAAAAAAGCAATAAACTCCTGATCATAGGCGCCGCTTCTAGTAAATAATTTAATGCGGATTGTTGTAAATCTTTAATATGATTAAATAGTATAATATATTGAATGGAGTTAGCCGATACTTGATGGAGATCCATATTAAATTTATAGAATGAAACACTTGTTTCTAGATTTCCACTAACGTTAACGCAAGTGTTTCATTCTATAAAATTAAATAGTATATGTTACAGCTTGTTGATTATAGTTTATATCGATAAAAGGTTTGTACCCGTGACTTCGCCTGCAGAGAATATTTTTAAAATGGTATTTCTGTACAGAAGAATGCTTATTTTGTCAAAAACAATTTTAAAATATTGTTAATATCGATAAGAAGCTTGTACCCGTGACTTCGCCTGCAAAGAATACAAGCATTTAATATTTTTAAAATGGTCTTTCGGCAAGAAAAAATAATAATTTTGCCGAAAACAGTTTAAAAAAATTGTATTTGTCCAGGCAGGACCGTCAGGAGGTATGAGTTTTCCTTGCCAAAAAAAAGGATAAGGGCAGGTACTATGTTAGTTGGAATATACAGTTAGTAGTTAAAATTTACTATACAGGGCTGCTCAGAAGTCCGGAATAAAATTAATATAGCCTTAACCTGTAACTTTTGGGGAAAATGCTCGGACACGTCAATTTACTTTCATATAATATGCTTACTGTTATTTGTTTGTTTTTTTATAGACATTTGTCAAAGATATGACGACATCGATCTTTTTTAAATGGAAACATACAGCTTGTGACACATCACTTGAAAGCTAATATCTAGTACAGTATGCTCATAAATTTTGGCGCGATTCTGTCAAGCTATTTCAAAATGGCGACTGTTAAAAGTTTAAAAAAAATCCCTATTTAAATAAGCGGAAATGATAAATCATTGATGTTTTTTTTATCTTTCAAGGTAAGAAATCCTCCTTGTTTCACGTTCTGACATTTTGTGACATTGTGAACTTGTAGAATTAATTTAGGTATTTCCGAAGTATTATTTTACAATTCTCTAAACAAAAATGGTTTGGTCGGAAAGGCAGCGTATCGAAGTCTTAATATTGTTAGGATCTGGAGATAAAATAAGAAGTCAAAGTGAAGTGTGCACTTCATTTAATGCTAAATATCAAAATACAAAATAAAATTTCACGGGGCACTGTCAGTAAAATATTCCACAAATTTGATTAACATGGCACAGTAAAGGACTTGCCTAGGAATGGACGGCCACGTGTTTTAGGCGACGATGAAAAATTGGATATTGCATTATCTCTGCAGGATAATCCGCATGTTTCAACAGTTTCATTGGCTCAAAATCATGATACATCTAGTGGTACTATTGGAAGATTTTTGAAAGAAAAAATACCAGCCTTATAAAGCATGTCTTGTCCAAGAGCTTTTAGAAGATGGCTATGATAGGAGTTTGAAAAAAATTGAAAAACTTTTAGAGAAGACAGTTTATGAAGAAATATTAAATTTTATTGAAGAAAACAACATTTTAGTAAATATTCAAGCAGGTTTTAGAAAAATATATTCAACAGAAACAGCAGCACAATATATTATTGAAAATTGGAAGAGAAGTGTTGACAAAAATGAAATCATTCTGGCAGTATTTTTGGATTTTAAACGTGCTTTTGAGACTATTGATAGAAATAAATTATTAAATAAATTATATCAGTATGGTTTAAGGGGTACTGTATATAAATAGTTAAAAATTATTTAAATTTTTGACAACAAATAACTAAAATAAATGAAACATTTTCAAAACGGGAATTTAATAATATCGGTGTACCACAAGGAAGTATTTTAGGTCCTTTATTATTTATTTTATATATAAATGATATGCCAAATATTTTGTCAAATACTAATAATCAAATGTTTGCTGATGATACTTTAATATACGTAAAAGGTAAAAATATCTTAAGTTGCATAGATTCTGAATTAAAATTGGTATCAAACTGGCTAAAAGTATATAAATAAAAATTAAATATTTCTAAAACGAAATTTATGGCAATAGGAAATAATAATATAAATTATGAAAATATAAATATTTTTATAGATGACCAAAAATTAGAAATAGTTCAGTCTTTTAAATATTTAGGGATAATAATGGATTCTAAATTAAAATTTGATGCTCAATTTGAAAACACTATATCTAAAATTGGAAAAAAAATTAATTATTTCAAAAGAGTAAGTAAAAGTTTACGTTTATTTTCAAGAAAAACAATATATAACACAATAATTTTAACTCATTATTTGTATTGCTCTACAATTTTATATATTGCAATTGAAGGAATTTTTAGTAGACTTCAAATTTTAGAAAATAAGGCGATGAGAATAATATTAAATGTTGATAAATACACAAAGATAAATTATATGTTAAATAAACTTAAATGGTTGAATATAAGAAATTTAATATTTTTCGTAGTTTGTATTTTTATTTATAAAATTCAAAATAATTTATTACCATCTCATTTAAAAGACTTTATAACGCAAAACTTTGAAAATCATAACCATCAAACCAGAAACAATCAAAATTTTTGTTTAGGGCAAGTGACAAAAAATTTGACATATAAATCAATCTTTTTTAAAGGACTTCACGAATATAATAATTTAGATTCCTTAATTAAGAAACAAAATTCCTTAAGTAAATTTAAAATATCCTTAAAAATATCATTACTTAGAAAACAAAATATCTGATAAAATTTATTTAAAAATATTTTTGGTGCATAAAATTGTAATTTTAAATATTTTAATTATTGTTAAAAAAACTAGAATTTATAATATTGTAGCAGTATTGCTAAAATAAATCTCGTTACTACTACTACTACTACTTTGCAATTTTCCGAAGAAATGATGAGACGGTGTGACGAAAATAATAGGTTTCCACAGAACATATTATTTTCGGATGCAGCTACTTTCTATTTAAACGTGGTGGTTACAGACATAATTATCGTTTCTGGAGTCAAGAAAATCCACGATGGATATGAAGCGCATACTCAGCGGCCCCAGAAAGTAAATGTATGGGCAAGTATCATTAATAATCGAATTTTAGGGCCATTCTTTTTGGAAGGAAACCTCACAGCTGAACGGTACCTGGATTTCTTAACCTTCGAGTTGAGGCCTGCTCTAGCTGTAATTTTTCCCAACGAAGTAGATCCAGATATACCTAATGAAACAATTTGGTTTCAGCAAGATGGTGCTCCCCCGCATTTTGGTGTCAATGTGAGAAGATATTTAGATCAGATATTTCCAGGTCGCTGGATTGGACGACGTGGTACAATTGAATGGCCACCGAAGTCCCCAGACTTAACGCCTCTAGACTATTTTCTTTGGGGATATTTAAAAGAAAAAGTTTACCAAAATAGGCCTAATAATATTGAAGATTTGAAAAACAAAGATAGATTGGAGACACATAACATACCGGCTTAATCCATTCGAAATTCCGTCGACAGATTTTACCATCGCCTGGGAGCGTGCCAAGTAGACGGTGGAGGACATTTCCAGCATTTGCCACGTTAAACCACCTTTTTGTTGGGGTTTGTTTGGCTTCGTTACATTTTGATTTTTTTTTGACAAAATAAATAACAAATAAACCATAACTATTGTTAAGTCACAATGTCACAAAATGTCAGAACGTGAAACAATGAAGATTTCTTACCTTGAAAGTTAAAAAAAAACATCAATGATCTATCATTTCCGCTTATTTAAATAGGGATTTTTTTAAAACTTTTAACAGTCGCCATTTTGAAATAGCTTGACAGAATCGCGCCAAAATTTATGAGCATACTGTACGAGATATTAGCTTTCAAATGATGTATCACAAGCTGTATGTTTGCATTTAAAAAAAAGATCGATGTCGTCATATCTTTGACAAATGTCTATAAAAAACAAACGAATAACGTCAAAATGTGAGCATATATAAAACTATATTGACGTGTCCGAGCATTTTCCCCAAAAGTTACAGGTTAAGGCTATATTAATTTTATTCCGGACTTCTGGGCAGCCCTGTATATATTTTAACAGAAAATTGATCACATCAGCAGAATCACAGTAAACGTTCTGTAACATAACAAGTTTTTAAGATACGTGTTAAAGGAATATAATTAATTTAAAATTCATAAACAACTTAATGACTGGAATCGTCAGAACTTTCAGAAGTAAAAGCGTTTCCAGGGTGGATTACTACTGGCGCTATAGGGGGTGAAACAGAATATCCATTTTCTGTTTTTATAACAAGAGCTACCCAATTTTTCCATACATCGCTACTCATTTCGTTATTACCTGCCGAATATTATCAAGGACAACTGCGCTTAAAGCTGGAGATTGAATATTGAGTGATATTTTTTGATGACAAGAGCAACACATTAGGTACAAAGCCATCTTTACTTTCGGCATGATAACGCGTTTCCCTCTTGAAGACGGTGTACCAAAAGTACAATTTGTACTGTCTACCCAACCATACTTAACAACATCATGAGTACCAAACCAAGTTTCGTCTAAATAAATTATACTTTTATCGGATTTATGGTACTCCTTTATTTTGCGCAAATAGTCCTGTCGAAGTTCAATGATACGCGGGGATTCCATTATAACCATTAGATTAACTAATTCTTTATGATTAAAGCCACATTTTAACAAAACATCACGCATGGTTTCTAAAGATTGGTACTTATAATCAGGGTACCTTGTAATTTATCACGAACCAGTTCTACAGTTGGCACTATATTATCCTCGTAAAAGCTGTAAATAGTTCGCAGAATAAAATCTCTGGTAGTATTGTCAGCCGTTCTGAATTTTTGATTTATTGGCTTGCGCTTTATAAAATGACCGGTTACAATCCCCAAATTAATTACGTTATAAATTCTTATAAAACCCAAGTTCTGTTAATTTATTACAAGTAGGTACATTATTGTACAAAGCGCGTTTTCAGTTTTTCCCGAATTTTCTTTTTTTAAACACGCGTATGTATTTAAAATAATGCGTTGACATTGAACATGTGTAAATGTCTGTTTCCTAATTCCGGACTTATTTCGCTTTCGATGGCCGACTCATTATATTTCTGCGATAATTCACCTTGACCTTCTGTTTCAAATTGTCGCCAAAAAGGCATATTGATATAATAAAATATAGGTAAAAAAGTAAAAACTTACTTGCCTAAAACCACACAGTTATAGTAGGAAATGAAATATGTAAATTATAGTAAATTGTTTCAACCACTCACGCCGCTGTCCGATTCCCAATATCGCATACCTTAAACATCAACTGATTTTAAAGCTGGTAAGAGATCACTCAATTGGCAGAACTTTTAACTATTTGCTGTTCTTGTCTACAGCATATAAACTTCTATTTATATGCTGCTCTATTAATTCTCTCACTCCTCGGAAAAAATAGTTCGCACTTTAAGCTGCCAGTGGACCTCGACGGTCTATCGCCAGGGTATTGCCAGTTCTACAAAGTTTTCGTAAGTGTAGGAGGAACATAAGGGTTTGTTAATTGTTTATAAATGGCTTGTTCCTTCTTTCTTTGACATTAAAAATTTCTTGGCTCCAAGTGCACTTGCAAACTAGCTTCCAAGGAGAGTTACTAACTATCTATTAAATACTGATATAAAAGATCACTTTTAATAACAAAAAACTTAAAGAATTAAAAAAAAGAAGATCTGACAACTCCGATTATGATGCCAGTGCCTTTGAAGCCCGGTCGCAGCTTTTTTATGTAATCAAACTGACTTTGGAAAAAGTATAACCAGCCTGTTTTTTTAAAATAAAAAAAATAAATTTCAAATAAAAAAAATAACAAAAAGGTACCGTGCGCAACCGGGTCAGACTGCGATTTTACTGTAGCTTAAAATGGATACGAACCCTGCTTTAAAGGACTTCCCTTAATAATTTAGCTAATCAATTAGTACAATTAAATCACGAGACAAAGGGACAGGAAGAAAAAAAGCAGGAAAACAAAGTCGCTCAGGGCATTTTTAATGTTTTCCAGAAAAAATTCTGGATAAAAAGTTCTCGTTACAAAAGACCATTGTGTCGGCTACATTGAGGGTGCTGATAAAAACCTGGATTAGGAGAATTAGCCACTGTTGTCTAACTTAGCGACTAAATTAATTCTGTTGTCAGCGAACTTGGAAAAATAATGTTCATGTTAGTCCAAATCAGTGTTTTTATTCTCAACAATTATTTGGCTGATACAGACTATACATACCTATAGTGTGTTCAATTCAATAATAAATACATGGGGGCGTGTCCAAAAAGACGCTCGGACACGTCGATTGGGATTTCTAGTTGCACATTTTTTTCAATAAAAACTTTTTATACAGGGTGTGTCATGTAACAGTGGACAATACTAACTTTCTTATTTTAAATGCAGAAGAATATTACTCAATTTTTGGATTGTTCAGAAAATTTTAGACATATTTCGTGTACAATATCCTATACCTATCTTCAACTGTTTCGGAAATATTAAGTGTTTTCAGATTTATTGCAAAAATTAACAACACACTAAAAAACTAATAAGTAATACGGTATGTTTCTTGATAATATAAAAAACAGAAAAAAACATTAATGTAGGAGATGTTAAAAAAAAATGTTACTGATATGAAATAAAAAAAAGGTATAAATATAGTTTTGTTTACTTTTGTTTAAAACGCCTGACCTTAGCAAATTGTTGTCTGTCTGCATGACAGTAGTTGTCAGTGTTATAGTCGTTTGAATTTCGTTAACCGCATATCAGAAAAATGGTTTATTTCAGCCCATGCCAATACCAGAAAAAAAAAAAAAAACATAAATGCACAAAATAACAATTCTACGGATGATTGGTAATGGAGATAAAACACGGACACAAATGGAAGTTGCTGGCTTTTTTCATGAAAAATTTCCAAATTTGCCGCCTATAACTCAAGGGACAATTAGTAAAATAGAAAAGCAGTTTTGCCAGCTTGGACATGTAAAGCAGATAAAAAGAAGTAGCTGCCAATGCAATAAGTGATGATACCAAATTAAATATTATGCTCGAGTTTCAGGAAAACCCACATACTTCTAGTCGAAAAACAGCCCCAATGTTCGATTTAAATAATCATCGATTATTCGAACATTACAATAAAATAAAATGTATCCCTATAAAATGATACCCACTCATGAGATCATGGAAGACGATTTTGATAGGACAACGTATTTTTGTAAACAAATGATGGCAATGTTAGATAACAATGTAATCCAATTAGAACACGTTTTGTTTTCTGATGAATGCACCTTTACACTTTAACGTCATGCTAATCGTCAGCGTTGCCGCTATTGGTCTAGGGAAAATCCTCACTGGATGAGAGACGAACATACGCAACTTCCTGAAAAGGTTAATGTTTGGGCAGGAATTGTTGGAGATAATATCATAGGTCCCTTTTTCATTAATGGCAATTTAAATGGCGATAATTATTAGCACTGCTCCAAAATAATGTCTTGCCAACTTTGACAAATTTTTATCCTGATCCCGCAAACCCACAACTTCCAGCGAATATGATATGGTTTCAGCAAGATGGAGCACCGCCCCATTACCAAATCAATGTCCGGCAGTACCTCAACCGAGTATTTCCAAATAGGTGGATAGGGAGGCGTGGATCGATGGAATGGCCAGCACGATCCCCTGATCTGACGCCATTAGACTTCTTCTTATGGGATTATGTCAAAAATATTGTATACAAAACTAAACCCCTCGACTTAGCTGACTTTAGAAGACGAATAACGCTTGCGATTAGATCGGTCACGCCTGAGATGTTTAGTAACGTTAGAAGAAATTTCTATTTAAGATTAGGATATTGCCAAGACGTTCGGGGCGAGCAGTTTCAACATCTCCTACATTAATGTTTTTTTTTTGTTTTTTACATTATCGAGAAATAAACAGTATTACTTATTAGTTTTTTAGTTTTTGCAATAAATCTGAAAGCACTTAATATTTCTGAAACAGTTGAAGATAGGTATAGGATGTTGTACATGAAATATGTCTAGAATTTTCTAAATAATTCAAAAATTGAATAATATATAGGGTGTTGCATTTAAAATAAGAAAGTTACTATTGGCCACTGTTACAGGACACACCCTGCAAAAAGTTTTTATTGAAAAAAATGCGCAACTAGAAATACCAAACGACGTGTCCGAGCGTTTTTTCGGACACGCCCCCATGTATTTATTATCGAATCTATTCCATTTAGCTGATACACACTGTATAATATGTCAGCATGCCACTTTTCCTACGCCAAAAGCAAAACCCATTTTAAAGAAACATCAAATCACACTTTGATCCTGATGTGTATTTAACTTCGTAGTAGGCCGCAGTAAGGAGGGTAATAAAATTCAAAGCCGAGTTTAAACGGAAATTAGGATCCTTTTAAATATATGGCAGAATAAATCAGAAAGAATTTAAATTCCCTCGTTTCTTAAGGGGCCAATTAGACGTAAAAGAGTGACTTAGTGACTGCTCAATATGTTTAAGGTTGAGCTTGTGTTTAAACAAAAAAAAAAAATTTTACGGCCCCTTATATCCACACCGCTTTCGCTTATTTTGTTTGTTCTTCCATGTTTCCATACTTTGTCGATCGTCAGACTTTCCAGAGCCAGAGCACACTTGAACAATAAATCGTTGTCAACCACACGCGCTCTCCCAACACTGTCCATTCGTTGGCTTTTTTTTTTTGGTTTTTAGGGCTCTTTTTTTGTTTTCAGGTTTGTTTCGTTTTTTTTGTGAGGCGACTTTGTTATTTTGTACTAAGGGCTTTTCATTTATCTGCTAAACAGTGACGTTCTCCGACAAAGGATACTTAAGAAATTAATTTATTCTTACAGAAATCATTGTTAGAGTTGAAGATTGCGAGAAACAATACATCCGATACAAAGTTTAATTCAATTTAGTTCGGGTTTCCGTAATATCGGCTCCTTAGGCCCAATTATATAGGTTGGGATTAACTCAAAAGTGGAGGTTAATCCTTGAGTTAATAGTAAAATGCATTGTATAACCAGAGGTTACCTCCGAGCCTAGGATTATCCCTGAACTTGTGGATTACAGCACACAGTGTGTAAAAAGTCCCGGACGAACGGTAGAAAAAAAAGAAAGAAAACGGTAGAAAAAAAAGTACCTTATTTGTATTTTTATCTTGTATTCATGTTTTATGTACGTTTATCTAACTGACTATAAGAACGATGATTGAGCTTTTCAAACGTTTTTCGTTACTGCAATTGTGCTGACATTGTCAACCATTTTGTTCTCCAACCGTCAACCGTCGACTATAAAATGACAGTGAACACGTTTCCCGTTCTCATTTTAACTGTGTCCGTCTCCCTATTTAGTCTTTGAGGGTATATAAAATATAAGATCTGTGTTTTTACTAATTTTATTTTAAATCTAATTCTATTATTTTCCCTACATAATGGGACGAACATAAAACAAGTTGGCGGGACCTTAGGTCTCCAATAATTAATTTTACAAATGAAATTTCAACATTATGTAAGTACAGACATTATTAATAATTTTATTTCATTACTAATTACAAATTTCTTTCTTTTTACAGAATTTCTCCTAAAACGCTAACAAAAATCTTTCTCTTTTCTTCTACAAAATAAAATAAAAACCTTTTATAACATGACCTAGAATGTCCAAACGCTTCTTTTTATATACCTATCTTAACTTATGACTTTCAAATGACGAATGTCTTCCCTTTTTAAATTCGACCACAAATTGACAGAGTCTTCACAGAAATTTTGAATTAAATATAACATTTCATTTTTCATCTACAATTTCAGTATTCTGCATTCAATTTTTAATATCTTTTCAAAATATTTTTAAAAAAAAAGCTCCATCAGCGTCACTTTCCACCAACAGTTTTCTCTCTACTGCTAATAATAACTGCAGCACTACTTTTTCTCCTGAAGATGAAGGTTACTACCTTCGAAACATGTAGAGACGTTTTAATTTTAAAATTGAGCCTTTGATAGCTCACTATTAAATTAGTGGAGAAAGACTTTTTGACTTTCTTTCCCCTTTTCCTTTATTTTTTAGTTGTCCGCAGAGAAAATAATCAAGGGGCGTTAAGTCTGACGACTTGGCGGGCTATTCTATGGGGCCCCTTCGCCCTCTCCAACGGTTAGGAAAAGTATTAGTTAAGTAAATTCTTAGAACTCGCCCAAAATAAAGACAAATGCGGATCCTGAAAAAAGTAATGCCTCTAATTTTCATCACTAGTTGCCGATTTTGGTCTTCCAGAACGAACTTCATCTCTGCAACACCCGGTTTCCTCGAATTTTTGAACTGTTCTCACAACTGTAGATTTTCATATAGGCTGTCGGTTTGGAAAAGTTATATTGAAAAATTGCTTTGTTTCGGTAAATGATCTTTGTCGGTCTCCAAAACCTCTGGTCATTAGTAAAGTTATACGTTCACTTTCGTTGAGAGACATTTTCAGATATTAATATGACAGTGACGCAAAACATCGTGGTGCCAAATTGTTAAAATACAAAATGTAGGTAATATCTTACCTGTTGTATACACTGCGTCCATAAAGTCTTGCACAAATTCATTTAAAATTCAGGGGCTTACTTTTTTTAAAAACGCTCGGACACGTCAATTAGTACTTTTGTTTGCGCATTTTTTAACGTAAAATGTTTTTATACAGGGTGTCGCACGTATGAGGTATGAGGTCATCAAGGATTTTTTTTAATGGAACACCCTGTATATTATATCAATTTTGAATTCTACGATGAACACTTAACACCTCTGGAAATCACGGTTTCCGAAATATTGACGTTTGAAAATTTATTTTAAACACATTTATTGATAACCTCATACCTCATACGTGCGACACCCTGTATAAAAACATTTTACGTTAAAAAATGCGCAAACAAAAGTACTAATTGACGTGTCCGAGCGTTTTTAAAAAGTAAATACCTGAATTTTAAATGAATTTGTGCAAGACTTTATGGACGCACTGTATATATAAGACATGTTTCATAATTGTTGTTTAGAATGTTTAGAGGAATCAGAAAACGTGATTAAAAAGGGGTAATTCCATTTAAATAAACCAAAGTCTTGTTTACCATGACTGCTTGAGGCACCCTGTATTATTGCAGGTGTCCTAGTTTTATAGATTTTTTTAAGGCCTATAAGTCTTATACCGGAAGATTTTTAATATTGTGCGCCATTTTCTAAATAATTGACTGGTCCGGGACTTTTTACACACTGTGTATGTTTACTTGAAAGGTTCTTGAGGCCCGTAAATACCCCATTTCCTTACTACTACAAGCATCAACTGTATTGGCTGGTGTGCAACCAGGGTGGATATATTTTAGGGTTCGAAATTAGGACCTATTCGATATTTGACGCCCTTACTCTAATCTCATTCCCCCATTAACTTAACAAGCAACAAGAAAAAAACACACACACAAGACCACCCCCTTTAAAAAAAAAAACGTTGGAAAAGATTCGTCAGACACGAAATAAAACCAAATAATCTTGTTAGCGTAATCCCGAGGGATATACGAGAATATCGGAACTTTTTTAACGAGACCGGCAGGTCAATCCAACTCTGAAATATTACCGATTCCCGGGCAACCCTGTAAGGACGGCTTTTTATTTCAATCGGATTGAAGATTACAAGCAGTCCACTTTCTGTCGATATTGCATGTTTCAAATATTTTTGCTTTAAATCGTCGTGGTCGGATGTAAAAAAAATAGGAAATTCTGTAATCCGGTTTAAGGTTTATCGGGTCTTCGCAGAAGAAGGCCCAACATAGTTTAAGAAACAGTTTACGTAAAATAAAATCAGATTAAGAAACGAATTGATTATAATAGTCGAGAACAAAATATTTTAGAAAAGTTCACCCTGTATACAGGGTGTCCCAAAAGTAATGGAACACAGAGCAACAGCAGACTCCTTTAGGCGAAATAATGATAGAATAAATAAAGATAACAACCAGATACAGGGTATCAAAGTTTTAATTTTGTTTTCGCTTTTTTGAAATTATTTCTTAACGAAACAACATGGCAGCACAAAATTAAGGGTTTCGGGGTTTCGTGAGGTGAGGAATTCAAAAGTATCCAAAGTTTTTGTGTAACCTGTAGAGGGCGGTATCTACGGCATGCCCCACTCATTTTAGCTGGCATAACTTTGTTTAGGCTTCTTATATCGATCCGACTAGTAAAAAAATAAGTTACTTTACTTCTTTTACATCAAAAACGTATAACTTGTTGAAGTCGCTAGGAGCAACCATTTTCGAGATAATGGCATTTCATACTTTTAATGCAAGAATGATAAAATATTTAAAATAATTGAATCGGTTATTTGGAAAAGGGAACATATCCAATTTTTCGCTAATTCAAGATTTTGCCGCCAAAGTAATTTTTAAAGGTAAATACATGAATTTACGCGAGAACGGAACATATCCGATTATTACCATATTGGCAGTGATAACATTTGTCCTACGTTTGGTTCGAAAAGGCAACATGTCCGGGATATGTTACTTTTTCGAAACAAACGAACCGAATTTTGATTTATCGTTTGGTAGACCTTAAAAAGATGTCTGCTCAAAGTGTGAAGAACTGAAAGTAAAACTTAGGAACCCACATTTGAATGATAATGCTAAACGGGTAGCAACAGCTGAGTTGATTGTACACAAAAGACGAGCTAAAAAGTTTTTTCACAAAGCCGATGAAGTAAAAAAATTGTGCAAGGAGAATGATTCCATTTTAGGCATTACTATAGATTATATGCAAAACTTACCACTTCCACATATCCCCGTACAAGAGGTTTTCTACTTGCGACAACTCTGGATCTATGAATTTTGTGTACACAGTTTGAAGACTGAAAAAGCTGTATTTTATTCGTATCAAGAAGGACAAGCTAATAAAGGGCCAAATGAAGTATGTACTTTTTTGACACACTATATAGAGCATTATATACCTCCGGCCGTAAAAGAACTGTATATCTTCTCTGATGGATGTCCGGGTCAAAACCGAAACCATACAGTCGTCTGCTTATTTATGGCGTTAGCAGCCTCTGCTCGTTTTACAAAAATTCACCACATTTTTCCTATAAGAGGACATTCTTTCAATGCATGTGACCGCGACTTTGGTATTGTCAAGAGAATAATACGAAGACAAGACAGAATTTATACACATGATGAGTATGTACAGCTAATACTGGAACCATCGAAAAATGATAAATTCACAGTTGTCAAGGTCATGACTGAAGACATTATTGACTTTAAGAAATGATGGCCGAATTTCTATAAGAAGACTATTCTGTCGCACCGAAGTAAATCTAAAAAGTTACCACAAGAAGAAAAAATCTCGTCGAAAATAACCAATTATTTCCATTTTGAATACCACCTCTCCGATCCGGGAGTTCTTCTTCTTCGGCCATATATCAATAACGCTGTTAGTGAAAAATTTTCCCTTGCAAAACCACAACACTTTCGTCCAGACTTGCCTACTGTACTAACTTATAGGGCATATGCTGACAAGCTTCCCATTAATAAAAAGAAAATGGATAATATTAAAAGTCTTTTGCAGTACATACATGATGACAAAATCGAGTTTTACAACGAAGTGATGAAGTGGCCAGTAACAGATTCAGAGGAACGTCCTGAAGAAGATTTTTATAGTTTCATTAGCATTAATAATGTTATTTATAATATATAATAAACCGATTATAATCAAATTTAGAGTATTTTTATTTTGTTTAGTTCGAAAAAGTAACTTGTCCAAGAATTTAAAAAATAAATAAAAAAATTTCAAGAAAATATAATTTATGTTTTAGCTCACAAAAGTATCATTAATACAAAGTACTAAAAGATAAAAAAAATTGTATTATTGAAACCTTAGCGTGGATTCGTTAAATTAGTCTTTTGCTCCTCCTGTAAAATTACCATTTCTGGACATGTTCCCTTTTCCAAATAACCGATTCAATTGTAAATTTGTACTGGTGTTATTTATCACAGCTGGCCTTGAATAAGAACAACGACATTTCTAAGGCAACAACATGTTACACAAAGTGGCATCTGTCAAAGTTTTTAATTCTCTAATTAAAATACGCAGATAATATTCAATTTTTTAGTAATGCCTCGACATAATTTATTTTCCAATGCGGAAATGCGTGATATGCTTTGTATTTACGCACAAGAAAATTTTAACGGTCAGTGCAGGGCGCAGGTACCAAGAAATGTTCCCGAATAGAAGGCAACCAAACCGCAAATTATTTCAAAATGTTTGTGATCGACTGGGAGAGACTGGCTCATTTCGAAAAAAAATAAATTTCGGGCCGTCCAAAAAATATAACACCAGAACAGGAAGAAGAGATGATAGTTCGTGTAGCAGAAAATCCAGAAGTGAGTTCCAGGAGATTGAAGGCAGCTTACAGGTGTAAGTAAATCTTGAATTGTTAGAATACTTCACAATGAAGGTCTGTAAAGTCTGTTCAGAGATATAAGAAAGTGACTAACTGATCCCTATTAGGAAAGATCCGGGCCAGCTGTAAAATTGAAATATGGCCGCACAGTATTTTGCTTAGAATTTAATCATGGTTTGTTATAAAAATAAGTAAGACATTAAATAATATTTTATTTATGTTTAAATTTGAAATTACAAGTTATTTTATAATTAAAAACTATATTTATGATTACAACAATATACAAATTATTCGGTACTTATTATAATTATTCACTTAATGTGTCAATATCACTATCGCTATCATCATCTGTTCTAATTATTATTTGTGCTATATTGTTTATATGGATATAGGATTTTTCCACTTTGTCAACATGTGTAACAGAATTTGCCCAACTTTGTGAAGGGATGTCAAAAACTTCAGTTTCTATAAGCTCAAGTACACTGGAGTTAATAGTAGGGTAAATATTGTTACGACGAAAGGCAGATTTCAGTTGGTGCCAAACATGTTCGATGGGATTAAATATACAATGGTATGGTGGAAGCCTTAAAACTGTATGCAATAGAATTTTTGCATAATTATCACAGAAGTATTCCCTTAACCTTAATTAATTGCCTTTTGGTGTAATCTTCCTAAAAATAAATGTCATATTCATACATGTAGTTTTGGATTGTTGCTTTTGTGTCATTTGAGGAGGGAGTCTTGGTCAACTGCCTACTATGGTAACTTGCATTGTCCATTACAATTAGGCTATTCGGAGGTATATTTGGAATTAGCTTGTTTCTAAACCAATCTTCAAATAAAACAGCAGTGATGTCCTCATGGTAATCCAGAGAAGAATCTTTAATGTTTTTTGCAGACAGAGAAAGTTCATTTGGAATCCATCCGTCTTTAGATCCAGCATGCAAAATCGTAATTCGTTTACCTCTTTTGATGGCGCACTTGTTTTACACTTGCCGCTTGAGTCAACTTAACCCTTTTCCGAGGTATTATATGTGTCGAACCAGGTTTCATCCAAGTAAACAATCGGGCTTTGCTGATCTCTGTAAATCCTAATTTTTTGTAGTTGTTGAACGTCACTTCCAACACGAGTTTAAGGTCAACATTTGGTGTGGAATTATCGGAAATCATCTTATAGGCCCCTTTAAATTACCGCCAACTCTAAACGAAGATTTATATTTGACTTTTTTACAAAACGAACTTGGAGGGCTTTTAGAAGGTGTACCAATAAATGTCCGGCGAAATATGTATTTCATGCAAGACGGGGCGCCGGCAAACTTCTCCAGCCAAGTGCGAAATTATTTAAATGAACAGTTTCCTGAACGTTGGATAGGCCGTGGTGGCCCCTTGACTTGGCCGGCACAAAGTGCGGATTTTAATCCAATGGACTTCTGCATTTGGGGTTATTTGAAAACCATTGTCTATAACAGTTCAATAAACAACCGTAATGAGTTAAATCAAAAAATTATAAGTACAGTTAATCTGATCAGAAATGATGAAGATCTCTTGTCTAAAGTCCGACAGTCTTTTGTAAAACGTATAGCGAAATGTATTGAGGTCAATGGCGACGATTTTAAACAATTGCTATCACGGCGTTACCATTTTTAATTCTAGCTATTTTATTACTTTTAAATGTATTAAATAAACTTTTTGATTAGAATAAAATTAGTAATTCCGTATATGAGAAAGCGTGTTTATTAGCAAAAAATAGTCAACCTTAAGTATTTACATTTACTTTGACACTTAGCAAATGTAGCTGATTTACAATAATTTAAAGTCAAAAATTCACCATTGCTCGATTTTCCGTTGCTTTTGGACCGCGTACTTAGTTTAATTGGACATATGAAATGCCATTTTCTCGAAAATGGTTGCTCCTGGCGACTTCAATAAGCAATACTTTTTTGATGCAAAAGAAGTAAAGTAACTTATTTTTTTATAAGTCGGATCGATATAATAAGTCGAAACAAAGTTATGCCAGCTAAAATGAGTGGGGCATGCCGTAGATACCGCCCTCTACAGGTTACACAAAAACTTTGGATACTTTTGAATTCCTCACCTCACGAAACCCCGAAACCCTTAATTTTGTGCTGCCATGTTGTTTCGTTGAGAAATAATCGTCGCAAAAAAACAAAAACAAAATTAAAACTTGGACACCCTGTATCTTGATTGTTATCAATTTTGGGATGAGGCAAGTTTGAATAAATCGCATTATTTTGCCTTAAGTAGTCTGCTGTTGCTCTGTGTCCCATTACTTTTGGGACACCCTGTAGATAAGGTATATCTTATAAGATATGAGAGCTAGCATATTGCTGATCTAAAAAGATAAGACCCATATTGGACCGCCTATGTCGTCATTAGTTTCCTTAAAACCGCATCAGAATTTCCCGGGACGTCTAGAGAGCTATAAATTCCAAATCCCGACGCATTTTGACTGATTATAATTGGTATACCTTTGCCATATTGACACAAAAAATGAAATATCACCGGACAGATTCCCGGAGGGATTAGGAAAAAAGAAAATGGGGAACGTGAGTTAGGAGTATTAACTTGTCAAAACGTGTAATTTGTAGAGACCGAAAAAGACAATGCGAGAAATGGTAAAGATGGCGGTGAGGCTGTGGACTATTTATTTCTGGATATTTTGCAGCGTCCTGTTGACTGTCTCTCCATAAACGCCTACACGAGACAGAAAATATATTACTGAAACGAAAAAATTACCATCAAGTTCTGTTTAACAAGTTGCAAACTTAAAAGCCTATTTGCAAACTTTTATTTTAAGAAAATTTCGCTCGGCATTTCCAAGCGCTAAAAGGCTCAAGTTGGGTCCTTCATTAGTCACATTAAAACTTTCCTGCTATATACCACACTTCGTTTTACTTTAAAACACCCCGAAACTTGTTTACAAGATTATATTGTCCTAATTTTAATTATAGAGGGTTCGGCAATAATGCGAGCACTTTTTAAAATTTAATAAACAAATTTTTTCTGTTGTTTCCCAATTTTTACTTTTTACTCGCGCATTATGCAAAATCCTGCTAATTCTCATCGCGTTCAAAACAAAAAGGGCTTTTAAAATCGAAAATCAATCATTTAAGAGTTCAATATATTGACAAGGGCTTTTAGGGCATTATTTTTTTAATTAGAGCCGAATTTTAGACGTCGCTGAAACGTGTGTATTGTGCGGATCCCATTCGATGACTCGGGATGTTCATTCAGAAGCGAGAGGTGATAAATCAAAAATTGGGTGTTGTGGCGTTTTAATTAATATTTTACAATGGAGTGATTTAAGGGGGGGGGGTTTAGAATATAATTTTAAATGACAGGCGGAATGACGCTGAATTGTTTTTATAATATACAGAGTGTTTTATTAATGTTGCGAAAAATTCAGCATGAGTTTCTCTCTGCTTAAGAATACGCAAAAAAGTTCCTAAAAACCTATGTCTGGAGGGGTTTTTTAAAATGCGAAATTCGAATTTGATGTTAGTATGACTCCTACCTCTAGAGGGCGCCACCAACATGTCATTTTACTCTTTTGAGGAGTAATAACTTTTTTACGTCTTGTATGACTTTCTTATTGTGTGAGTAGAAAAATAGATTTCTCGACAATTTTTACGCGAGAAAGGCATACCTGGTAGAAGTCACAAGACGAAAAACATTTTCTGTGCACATTTCTAAACGAGGCAGAAAATAAAAACAAAATTTTTTATTTTTTCTTACACAACTAACCTGATAAAAATCATTTCAGGAGTGGTAATGTTAAAACAAGGATCAATATAATTTACCACATTTTTACACTTATATGGCATCAAAGTTGTATTAAATTTGCCTATGAATTTAACTCTTTAAAAAGTTAACTTTGTTGAATGGGCGTTATTTATTCCATTTAACACTCTATCAGAAAAATTAAATACAAAGACAATTTTTAACACATTGAGTGTAAAACTTATTTTTTAATAGTTTTTTACACGGCCCCGTAACGCGTGTTACCGAGAATACAAGCGGCAACAAGTGGTGTGAAATTCTAGGAATTAACATGTAACGACACGGCAGGTCATTTTATTTTACTGATTTCGTTTCATGCGACGCGACGCCGATGCTAGGTACATGCAAATTGAATAGAATAATGTCGGTTATATTTAAATTAAAATATAGAAAGAAAGCAAAGCTCTGTAAAGTGCCAAATGAGAGTGCCTCTTATGAGGATCTTGTTAAATTGAGTAAGTATATTAACGAAATTCAAAATAGAAACCTTACTAATAGGTACTCCATTTTCAAGAAACTAAGTAGGTAGGTATTTATATTGTTACAGTTTTCCCTTTAGCTTTTAAATTATTCTGATATAAGCTTATAATATAAATGTATTCCTTTTTTATAAAAATACTTTGGTACCTACTTACATATTTTACTCTACACTTTCTGGTCTTGGCTTTCAAAACTCTATCTATTGATGCTAATGACAGATCGAACGGAAAATGTCAATTTTTGACAGTTCCATAGGATACTTTTTAAAATTAAGATAAGAAAGTGCAGACCGTTTTACTCTAACATCATCCGTTAAGATTTTATATACGGTACACCAAATTATCAAATTTTTATTTTCCCAATGTTATAGTACCTTAGCTCAAAAACAGTTGAGGTTAGAAAAAAAACCTTAAATAATACAAAATATTAATATAACATCTTGAGTAGAATCTAAAAACTTAAAAATGTATGGGGATTGCTTTAAGAAAAATTGGTTTTGACACATGCTTTGCTTTTTTGAGAAACCCTGTATAAAACCAAGTATTGAAAAAAAATGGATAAAAATAGAATAAATTTGATGTGTGTGCTTTTTTCTTGAAATCCCCTATTTTAGGTTATTGTATACGGGGTGTTCCAATCTTTTTGCCTACCCTGTATAGTATATACCATAAGGTTTCCATTGTGTTTAACTAGTTATATTATAAGTATATTCAGTTGTGTTTTTCAGTTTTTAAGCAACATTAGGTGCACGATTAATATAATACTCGTCATTTTCATTCTTTTATATTATTCCAAAGCATATTTTTATTTAGTTGTTTGGTGTTCTAAGTATACATATATTTATTATGTTATTTGTTTTATTAAGCTTAACAATGAGGTACATTAAACGTAGATATATATATGTTTAATTTACTAAATTGTTAAACTATATAATAAGTGTGTCATTTTGTTCAACTAGTTATAATAATAAGTAAAAAAAAAAATCACAAGGTTTTCCAGTTCTGTTGTAACCATCATTTTGTTTATAAATTAGCGATAAATAATACTTAATAGTTTCATTCATTTAACAAACCTTGTCTAAGGTATCTGAAGATTTATATATATTAGGAGCTACTACTTTCGGGTTTGATTTAGTCATTTAATCATGTATCAAACTAAGCAGAGGTCAATAATGTCAAACATCTTGAATGCATAATTTTTCACATTTTAATTATAAACGCCTGGTTAGTTTGATACGGGATTAAATGACTTAAACAAAGTGAAAAGTATTCTAGCCCTGGGTAGATTATTTTATTACACTCACCATAGTAAATTTACACCCAAATAAGATAAAATTTACACTACAGTAATATGATATTTACACTAATTAATCACATATTACCATTAAAAAATGGTTTACTTACGCCTCTCATTATTTCGTTTACACCCTAGAAGGAGAGATTTACAATCTGTGAGTGTAAATGTTAACACTGCATTTTTATTAATTTACACACGATAGTGTAAATGTACCTGTACCTACCCATAAATTATAAGAATTAACACTAATCAAAAAATAAAAAAACCTTTCAAAAATGTCTTCTTTACAAGATATACTGATTGGTTAATATACCCTATTGAGTGTGGTCCTATATGCACCACCATTGAGTGTTAAATTTAATACTCAATTTTTTACTGTGTATCTATCAATGTTAATAAATACTTTTAAAAAATATTTAACGATAATACTGTGAAATAGCCGGTAACTAAATAATATTGCCTCTTTTACTCATTACTCATTATCATTAACAATTACATGAAAAAAAAAAACATTTAACATACGACAATCCTATTGTAATAATCATGAAAAAAAAAACGTATTCACTCTTTAGGTATATGGTCACTAGAAATAAAACAATGACTTTTGTATGTTAAATTTTATGAAATAATATAATTATTAATTAATATAATTATCACTAAAATTAAATTAAAACTCGAATTTTTTGACATCTTTTTACAATCTTCGAAATGAGTGATTTTTTGTCAGTTTTCGTTTCATGAAAACCTATAATTCTGTAATATTAGTGAAAAGCTTTTTTGTTGTTCAGAAATCATGGAGGAATCGAGTAAAATCAATGAATGTAACAAAAAATAATTTTTCTATAAAATATTTCAGTGTTTTTTTTTTATTTACTATTTTTTACGGTCGTCGGCGTATCAGAGGCCATCTTGAACCGGTCATCGACCGTACGGTTTTTAATCGTGCGGTCTACCGACTGGGGAGTGTGAAACGGCACCTTCATCCTACGAGATATCCGATCTCATCCGGCCTGTCCGGCGTGAGTAGGATGGTTTTGATGTCGATTCATTTTACACTCTTCCCTAAGACAAGAGCATGCGGTGTTTCCGAAGCGGTCACCCATCCAAGTACTAGCCGCGCTCGACACCGCTTAACTTCGGTGATCTGACGGGAACCGGTGCTTTAAGTGTCGCTTTTCCGAATAGGTGGATCGGTAGAGGGGGTACAATCGAGTAGCCACCTAGGTCCCCCGATTTGTCGCCTAACGACTACTTTTTATGGGGATACTTGAAGAACAGAGTATTATCTAGAGGTCTGAACCACAGTTTGATCCGACATTTTGTTCCGAAGCTACTAAGTACCCAAAAGAAGCCTGTTTTGGTCTTCAATCGATAAAAAAAAAATACTTGCCATGTTCTGATCGCCCCGAAAAATAATAGGGTTCTGTAGGTCAACGTGTTCTACCACATCACAAAGTTTCAATCGATAAGACTCGGTGGTGTGGGTGGTACAGTGCATGTGTTTTTATTAAGTTGAGTAACTTTTTCCGAAACACCCTGTATATTCGAATTTTAACACACAACATCCCCTGAATAGTCGTTTCACTGGTAATCGGTATTGAAAACATTTTAAAAAAATCAAAAAATGTCGATTTGACACCACTACTTCGACTCGCTTAAAACAATAAGAAACAAATTTGTTTTAACATCTGAGCAAATTATTGTCTAGATTATACAAGCTGATGATTTACATTTGTGTGTTGTAATAGCACTTTAAGTCCCCTTTCCTTTTCATCAGACCCAGAACCTTGCTGATGAACCGTCAAACGGCGAAACACGTCCAAGGATTAAGTCTGACAGAATAGATAAGGGACTCCATAACTCCATACATGAACTTATTTTGAGTTTGTTGTCAAATTATCTAAGTTGGTTCAAAAACAACTAAACAAAGCACTAAAATTATAGGCTGCATTATAATAAAATGCGCTGATAACCGGCTGATGGTTGACGTCAAAAGGTGCCGCAGCATTCGGATTTTGTAATAAAATTTATTAGTTGTAAAATCTAATTTAATGTATGCAAAACGACTAGTACATTCCATTCACTTTTAGAATAAGGTATACATATTATACGAATACATATTTCGTCGACATGCTGACTATTAATAACGCCGAAATTAAATTTTATAATGAACCGTCTGAATGTGTGAAATATTTCTTACTTCTCTCGGCGGGCTTTTCACTGGAAAATGTGCGGCACACTGTTGAGTGTGGAAAATGAATATCCCCGTCATATTTTCGTGGTATATGAAATATATATTGGTAAATAGTACATTTTTCATTGACAAAGAAACATAAAGCTTTATAAATTATGTAACAAAACGTCGCATTATTTAGGAATCACCTTGAGTAATAGACTATCATTAGTATTTTATTTTCAATGGAAAGAAAGTCTGATTTGCTTTTAGGGGTAACTCATCAAAGAAACTTTTATTAGTGATATTTCGCGTGCATGCTTCTCCAATCAGAAGTTTAAGGATGAAAGTTTTAATAGAAAACTCCCCGCGACCATAAGAATAAAATAGGACCTTTTTGTAGTACGCAGCTAAAGGTAAAAAAATATTCCTATACCAGTGTTTTTTTTGAAAATTCTGGTGATAATTTTGTTGCTGCTTCACTGTCGTCTTACAATATTTACGAGTGATTGGAGCTTGATCAATCTGGAACTTAATTAATACGAGAATCTAATATTACATTAACAAACTCGTTCTGGGAGTGTAACTTTACATTAAAAGTAATGGCAAGGTCCAGAAAACAAGAACATATTTGCAACATGACTATTATTGTATAAAAAAACAAGTAATTTAAAATTAATTTACATTCTTTTTAGTGCACTATACGTTCAATATGATAAATGCCCTGGAGAAGACCACATTACATCAGAAATAATAAAATTTGGAGGAAAACATCTGGCAAAAACACTCCAAAAACTATTGAATAGATAAGTATGGAAGTTTTCGTGCCCAATGATGTTCGTAAAGGGTAGGTCCTCTTTCGACTATATACTCTTTCAATATTGAATAGATTGTGCAAGAAGCAACTAATTACAACATTGCCATGCATCGCATTTATAGATTTCCATAAAGCATTTGACTCAATCGAAACATGGTCCTTCTTCTTCCTTAATGCCAAGTCTTTAAAAAATGTAGTGGAAAGAAAAAGGCATTAAAATCGATTGATCATATGTCAGGCACTTACGCTTCGCTGTCTTCATCTCCGAAAGTTCAGATGAGCTGAGAAAATGATGCAATAAAGAGAAACATAGAGCTAGAACTGAACATCAATACAACTAAGATTATGTCATCCTATCACATTCAGGTTTCATTGAAAATGTCGACAACTACGTATACCTAGGTAACATTATTATTATTATAGCTTCAAGGACCGATCCTTATTACACATTATTCAGTTTTATTCATTTATTTTGCTCCTGGACTAAACTTTTTCATCAAACTTTAAAAATTAACCCAACTTCGACTCTAGTGTAGAAGCTTTTGTTACTGAGAGACAATTAAAAAGTTTTACTGCACAACTTCCCGAAAGTATAACTATAATAAAAATCTAGTCTTGTTACACTTTGTATATTTGTATAGTTTCTAAGCCGGAAAACGATTAGATGTAAGTGTTGCAAAGTTTTCAAATTAATTAGTAGAAAACTAAATTGCTTTGTATACCCATAAGCTGATAAAGAAGTGGTATTTCTGTTGGACTTAGAGCTTTCTTAATTATTTTCGTATGTAGTCTGTATCGAATACTGGGTGTTCCCTAAAGATATGCTATTATTTCAGGATCATTTTAAGATAAAGCATAATATGCATGTAAGTGCTAAGCCTCTTAAAAAAGAGTACGCCGCTGTTTCTTCTTCACATAACAATAATTTCTTGAATCCTTATTCATTTGTGCACAAATCTCTGGGGCTGCATCAAAGTTTCTATATTATAAAAACATGTTTTATTCCTAAAATGGAACACCCAGTATAATAGGGTTACTACCGTTTGCCCGTCTTCTTTCCTTCAACCTGTATTGTTTCCATTGCACTTCCACATGTATGTATCCCGTTTTAATTCTTCGTCTCATCTTTTCGTTAGATATTCGATCTGCTCCCACTTTCCACAGCACCTTCTATACATTAGAATTTTACATCAGGATATATCTCTGATATCTGTCCATTGATAGAGGACTTCTTGGGGTCTTGTCGCTTAAGTTTTGAATTTTTATCCGGCTAGTGCTATACTTGATTTTGTGTCGTGTGGCGCTTAGGAAGGTTGGAAAGCGGCATAGTTCTTGGAACCTGTTACCTATCTATTAGATGTCTCTATTTAACAGTTTGTGTGTAGAGTTTCGTCTGGCGCTCGTATGCGAGTTCGTTATTAGTATGTTGGTTGATATCTCCGTAATATTCTGCAATTATTTTTGAAAAGAGTTCATTAATTGTCGGTATTCGAAAGTCCTGATATAAAACACAGTTCATTGTATATATTGGGGCATTTGCGAGAAGTTTCAGCGCCCTATTTTGAATCACCTGCAACTCATTTAGCTCGGACTTACTTATATTGCGCCAAGATGGCGCTGTATAAGTAAGTACCGCCTGACCAAGATCTTGTAGAGGTTAATTTTGGTTCGATTACTAAGTCTACTCCGCCTGTGAAGCAGGGGGTAGATTAGGCTTAATTGAGGCTATGCTGCCTTAATTCTATTAATTGACTTTAACTCCCCATTTAGTCTTTTATCGAAGATAAGTCCCAGGTACTTCTTTATCTAGCACCAATTCACTTGAAACCTAGGGCCTCTGAGTCGCAAATCTTGGAGAAAAGGATGCCTCCTTCTTGAAAGGATTCAAATGAATGAATTAAAGCCACTTGCCAATTGTTTACATGGCGCTGCATTCATGTGACGTCTAGCGTGAAACTGTAGGTCCCTTGTCTGGCTGACATCGTACAGACGTTAAGACGGAGTCGGCAAAAAGGGTGTAAGCTGGCCTACTTGTATGGCGTTAAGCCTCACCGTCCACTGCTACTACTACTACTAATAAGACATATTTCTACTGATTAAGTTGATCATGATAGATACCACACAGGTGGCACCTACATCTGGACTTCGCCCTTTCTTGTATTATGTAATTAGTACACAAAGAAAGACATTATTAGTATTATTATTATATATACCATGATGCTCTGGAGCATGGACTTATACAGTATGTACATAAGGTAAGGAACAAATTCTTTATTTAATAATCTAAAAACATTTCGTAAAAATCCTCGAACACCTATATAATAATTTTTAATTGCGCATATTTTGACTTATAAATTTATTATAAAGGGTAACTCATATAGTAGATATGACATTGTAGACGACTTTTTTTATATGGAAACCCCTATATTTTAGTTCAGATCTGTAATCACCAAGAACAACTGATTTCAAAAACATACCACACTTAGGGCCTAAAATTGACAGTTTCGTAGCTAGAGGGTAAAAAAAATATTTTTTTATCTTTAATTTAAAATTTTTTTAAAAAATTAAATAATATATTTAAATTAGTGTTGAAATTGTTCTTCTTCTTGTGCCTGGCAGTACCCCAAGCGATTAATAAACTCTTGTTGGACTTTTATTATAGTTTCTTCTGAAATATTCCTGCATTCTGTTGTTATTCGATTTTTTAAATCGTCATTATTGCCAGGTCTTATTTTATAAACAACATTTTTCAGGTGGCCCCATAAGAAGAAGTCCAGTGGTGTAAGGTCTGGAGACCTAGGCGGCCATTCAATAGGCCCACGTCTTCCAATCCACCTGTTCGAAAAAACTTGATTGACATAATGGCGCACTACTGCTGCATAATGTGGAGGTGCGCCGTCTTGTTGGTACCACAAATTTTCATCTAGAGTTGCAGGATTATTTCTACTTGGATATAAGTTAACTAGCGTAGGCATAAGAAAGTCTTGAAGAAGCTGAAGGTAATTTAGCCCGTTTACATTGTTGTCAAAAAAATATGGTCCAATAATTTTGTTTTCACTATACTTGCCCAAACACTAATTTTTTGAGGATATTGAGTATGATGCTCACGCATCCACCTGGGATTTTCTTCTGCCCAATATCTACAGTTTTGCCGGTTTACTTCACCATTTAATTTAAAAGTAAATTCATCCGAAAATAGGATATTTTTAACAAAGAAAGGATCTGCGTTACATCTTTCCATTAATATTTCTCCATCCTACGATCTGGATCATCTCCATTCAACTCATGAACCAGTCGGATTTTAAACGGGTGTCATTTTTCTACCGTTAATATGTTATGAACGGTCATAGCAGCCGCCTCATGATCTATGCCAATCTGGCGGACGCTGTTATGGGGATCTTCTTCTATAGCCCATAAAATATTTAATTTTTTATCATCCGGAATAGCTCGACGGCCTTTCCTGGGAAGATCTTCCACAGAACCCGTTTCTCGAAATATTGTTTTAAGTTTAATCACAGTTGATCTAGTAATTGGTCTTTCTGGGTATTTAGCGTTAAACAAAATGCAAACTTCTTGTTGGGTACGAATCCTATCACCATATCCAATCATCATAAGAGTTTATATTCTTTGTGTGGGAAACGCATTGTAACTAAATATTAAAATCAATTTTATTACTTCTACTAAACTTACTAGAAAAATTCAATATAATGACAGCATAATGTCATTATCTAAATACCATAGTTACATAACAGCAAATAAGCCTACTTAAAAAAAAACATAACAGCAAATAAGCCTACTTTAAAAAAAAACCCTAATAAAATTATTTGTTCTACCCTGTAGTTACGAAACTATCAATTTTAGGCCCTAAGTGTGTTATGTTTTTGAAATCAGCTGTTCTTGGAGATTACAGATCTGCACTAAAATAGACGGGTTTCCATTTAAAAAAATCGTCGATAATGTCATATCTACTACATGAGTTACTCTGTATAATAAATTTATATGTCAATTAGAAATCATTATATATGTGTCAGAGAATTTTTACGAAATATTTTTAGATTATTAAATAATGAATTGGTTCCTTACTTTATGTACACACTGTATATCTTTTTATATGCTCTTTCTAATGTTTTCGTACCATATAACATTTTGTAACTGTCAAATCCCTATACTGTTATTTTTTATTTATTTTTTGTGCCTTGTTTACATGAACTTCATTTGGCTGTTCCTCTAGTTTTCATATTTTCGTCTACTATTAAGTTTGTTGATCCCTCACCTCTATTTACCCTGTATTTAGTTTTTTTAATGTTTATTTTCTAGCCTTTACGCTATTCTTCCTTTAGCTGCCTGACTATCTACCTTATGTCTTCTGCGTCCTTGACAGTTATTATCTGGTTATGGTCGAGGCATAGTATGTACAGATGTTTGTTTCTCCTACATGCCATTTTGATTTAAGTAAGTCTGTAACGAGTAAACGGTTTCAAGTCTTTGTAGTCAAGTCCTTTATTGTCCCAATTCGCCGTAGCCAACTTCTAATCACCCGCCATTTTATTTACTAGGGCGAGTTTGACCCCAAAGTTAATTCCCTAAAATCTTTCCATGGACTCTTAAAAGCAATTTATAACTGTCTCCCAGGACTTTATGTACGAATAAAGCCGACTCCGATAAATCTCGACGAGGGATTTTGCGTGGAGTCCCAACTTTAAAACAATTACAATCTAATATTTTAGCGAGTCCCCCGTCCCCTCGCGCGCGTCCGCCGAAAGGGTGGTGATAACTTTAATTCGCCCTATCCCGGAACGGATCGGAAAAAGCCTGTTAAGTGCACTACCCTTGATTGTCCTTGTTTCTAGTAACGACAATGACAGATTTTTAGTCGTTTGGGCCGAACTATTGTTTCGCCAGCGGCTGATTTATCTATTTTTTAGCGACAAATAAGTTGTGGATACCTTTGAACGTATAATTACATAAATAATCTACTAGCATTTTTTACTATTTGTTGGGGAAAGGTTCAGTTATCTAGTTGCCTAATTTAATAACAACAAACAGGTATCAATTCAAAGTAAGAAAGTACGGCAATATCGCAGTCTACCACCTGTTAAATTATTTTCGGTGCATTGAAACTACAAATGCACATGGAAAGAAGAAAAGGCAGTTAGGTTCAAGAACGTTTCCAACCGAAAAATTCCTAGAATATTCGCCGTCTACAACACGGAACTTCGCATAAAGCGGCATAAACGAAGTGTTTAAAGCGTACGTGATATGTAAACGAAGGATTTATTCTTATGCAACCAGATATACTTACGTGTTAATTGAAACGGTATGACAGGATGTTACTGTGTGTACGAGAGGGATGATATATCTCAAATACGACATAACACGTTTCAACAAAGAGAAATCTGTATCAGTGGTCGTGGGAAGCAGACGGCTTCCCTCGCGCGGGTTACGCGAGAGGTTTTGCCTTTTTATGGCACTCAAGCCAAGTAATTAAGTCAGTCAGTTCGCGGTGTTATCCCCAAGATATACTAATCTGATTACTATATCCAGATTTAAATATCACGCCTGGCAGAAAGCATACGGTCTCCTCGCGGCATTTTGCGCGGGTTTAGTTGATTTTATGGTGTTCAAGCCATGAAATAGTTTGGAGAATTCGTGGTATTGTACCTCGAAGGTGTAACTAATGTGATTATTACACCCCAATTCAAGTTCCGATTATCTGTTGAAATAACGTGGTCAATTCGCGGTGAATGCCCGAAGGTAGAATAACGCAGTTATTATACCACGACACCAGTCCTGTTTATCTACTGTAAAAAGCAGTCTCAAGGTCGTAGATACAATAAATTCTCGAAGGTTTAAGAATGAAGTAGTGTATCCCGATATTATTGCTTGTTTACTGATGTAAAAATGTATAGCTGTTTTAATGCAGTAAGTAGTTACCATACTAAGTTGTAAAAGTAAAAAGCATTGTCTACTAAGCAGAACGGATGTGGAGATAAGTAAATGAAATATCAGAAGTAAATTGATATATTTTGTGTGAGAAAAAAGCCTGTTATTTCAACTGACATATTTTGAACCACGTAACCTATGAGAAATACAGTAAACAATTTATGTTTGGCGCAAGCAAATACAGACGGCGTAAGCATTATTATTTAGATAAATTATAGAATAATAAATTACAATAGTTATGTATGATGTTAGTGATAAAAGTGTAGTTTTATTATAAAATAACACTTCTAACACGCGCATCATACAATATTTCTCGCATATTTCAAAGAGAAAACTAAGGTATGACTAAAGTCATGTTGAAATTAATCTTCCTTGACGGCACTGCACTTCCAGCCACCATGTCCTGTTAGTTGATCCAGGTTTGCTCCTGAATCTGCATTCAATGACGCCGACGTTCTTCTTAAACAATGCCCAATAGCTTTGAATCTCGCAGAATCAAATGTTAGGCAGTTTTGGTTGGCAGGCTGACCAAATATGATTTTGGTGATGGGCTGAGACATGGCATGGTCCATGTCCGTAGCTAAAAAAAAATGTTGTATGCTGTGTAGGTGGCTTTAGAGCAATATTTTCCCTAGTAACTCTGCGGAGATTTCAGTTGAAGTTTTGATAACGGGCGAGGGTCCTTTCGGGTTTTTGTATCCCGTACATTCACCAGAAACAAATTTTCATGATTCAAGACATCACTATAATCTAGCTGACACTACCTCTTGCCTCAGCAGACCCCTGCCACAAGCATAGCTAGCGCCACGTGTAACATAATAACAAAATTTTTATATTCATATTCTAAAATGAGGTCAATCCAATTTTGATATAGACAGACAGACAATCAAACTCAAAAACGTATCCTGCCTCATCTGGGGCTTCTCGAGGAATAATTCTTTGATGTTAACAGAATCCAGTACCTTAGACTCATTTGGTTTATAGCTTCATTCATTCATTTTACCGTTTTAAAAACTGCAGCAAATCTATTGTATTTGCCAATATCGACGTTGCTTTCTGTCATCATTGTGGCCTTAAGCATGGACTACTATCTTCACACTAGCGTGAATTATCTAAAAAAATGAGCTAACACCACCTTTTTTGCAGCAGAATTTTCTACACTCCATCCTTTACACCATTTTTTTACCGTTACAATTAACACGTAAGTATATCTGGTTGCATAACAATAAATCTGTGAACTGCTTCTCATACAGATGGCGAAATTTTAGATTAGTAGCTGGCCTATGGACTCTACGACTTCATTCAGGCTACAAGCTTTTCGCATCGGAATAAAAATTATCACTTTTGTCCCTTGGTATATAATATTCTACTAGAACGGTAAAGCCGCTCATTTTCTAGCCGATATTTGAGCAACCAAATTGTCAATTTCATCGGCTGGAACCAAGTTGCTCGTAAATTTCCTAGTGAGTGGGTAACGGTAATCAGATTACATGCGATATATTGACAAGCAACCAAGTTATATGTCAATCGTCGGCCATCAAATTGTCAATCAATCATGTCAGTCATATAATAGTGAATTATGCAATATTTGTTATAAATAGACAAACGTCATACATTGTGAGTATTATGTAGAGATTAAGTAATTCAATTTGTGGATTTGAAGACATGGATACATACGGTCGGATTTTAAGTGCTAGAATAATAAAAATGCAGGCAAGTCAAAGTATCAGGCTTTGGTCATTTATAGCAAGTGTTTTGGCGACTCCTTTTTTACTATACAATATTAAAACTTTAAGTTTTCACAGGTTTCCTTACATAAAAGGCGTTTAAAAAAAATATAATGTATAATATACTAGGTTACCCTTGGTGACTGCTTCCTGGCACCCAACCCTCTATTTCACTCAATAAAAGCGATAGACTGTCACATTTAAAGAATTACGTCGATGCACGTAACAGATGGCTCTTACTTTCCGATTCGAAATACTGAAATAAAAGCAAACCCCCGAATTGATGGCATCCATTTACAGGATATGCGCTACATACTTTAAAGGTGTTTACATACTCGGAAAAATGACACGTGAATATAAAATGGAGTCTTCTAATATTTTAGAATAATTCTAGAAGGTATATTTTCCTTAATTGTAAGTTAAGTTAAACGTCTTCTTTATTTATATTTACACAGACGATTTGATTCGAATTTATTGCGACATAAACCGATTTGGATATTCAATCCAACCCAACGCTCAATTAGATCAGACTCCCCCCGTCCCGCCTGCAAATTGCTTATCACTTTTCCTCCAGAATCCCGAAATTCTCCAGCTTATTTACGGTCGCTGATTCGGCTTATAAATTCCGCAAATTTCGTTTCGGGCGTCTGGCTGAGAAAATTTATCAATATGGTCGCATCTGGTGGGATGATTACCCAGTCCTGTGAAAATGTTCGCCCATTGGAGTTAACACAACTATATATATTGGGATAATTAGGGGGTCGCGGGGGAGACGACAACACATTGAACTGTCAGGAATCGATGACTTGGGAATTAAGAGGGGAGTGCTTTGAAGGATAAGGGTTATTTCTCCCTGGCAGTCGCGACATTAATTTCAATTCTATTATTATCAAAACATCTTCTCGGAACGCAATTTGCATTTAGACGACAACCGTTATAAAATGTATGGGCTGCCAACAAGTTGTAACCGAGTCCCGGACTGCCAGTGGCGATGGTTCTGGCTATGTCAGGGGTCCCCTGCCCTCTGCCACCCTCATTAAATTATTACGCGTGTACAATTCGCGACTGACTGCAACGTTTAACCCTGATGCTTAGGAAAATGTGAAGGAAGAATTAGTTGGAGCGCGTGTTGGTCTGAGACAGTACCAAGTATAATCAGGTACAATGCGTATAATCCTTTACATGAAGAAAGAAGATAGCTAAAGCTAGTTTTACACCTAGTTCTTAAAACAATTATTAATCGATAAATTAAAAAAATGCCGAAGTAATTGTTAAATTTATTTTAAAGTTCTGCCAACCTAACAACTTTTAAGTTGGTAATTATTTCACCATATTATGTTATGGTTTTCAGGTTAGTTGGTTTTTGAGGTGCCTTTGTATTACCTAAAAGTTATTTTATTCGTGTATAAAATTGTTTTTCTTCAAACGTCAATGAACTTGACATTTTTGTACTAATTTTTTGACGTTAAAGTTTTGCTTTTTTTACAGTAAACGGTTGCTATAGGCTGCGGAAGTAAAAGTACTTTTTCTTCCGGTGAGAGCGACAGAAAAAGTGTGTGTGTCATAGATAAATATTGTTGAAAAATTCAAGAAATATTGGATATTTGTATACTTTTTTATTTTTAAAAAATACAACAATGAACTATTTATTAAACATCAGATTAAAAGTACAGTTATTTATTGTGGCCCCAGCCAAACTAACACAAGGTGTTGCGATGTTGCGAGCTTGACTTGTTTTTGTATTTTCTAGCGTTAAACCCTTCGTGGAACCACTTGTTTTTGAATTAATGTCAATGTTAATAGGGATTGGTTCAGTGAAATGAGGTTGTAAAATTTTTTTTTGCAATATCTTTCTTGTCGATTCCTCAATGTACCCTTCAGCTATACTACTGGATTTCCATCCCCCGTAGCGCTTTAAACACGTCATGTCCGCACCTGTATCTACAAGCAGTCTAGCTGAAGTTTTCCTTAAACAGTGACCGGTATATTCTGTGGCATCAGGTAATTTTAAGAAAACTGCAGCTTCTTTAGGAACAGTACTTATCTTATGAATTCCCATTACCATACTACAACAGCGACCATTTACAAATTTTAAAAAGAATCTTTTTTCATTCATGCCTTCCCCAAAAATAGTAATTGATCGCGGTTTTCCAGTTTTACTATCAGGAATTCTTATGTGAATGGCAGATCCTAAGTCTTGTATGTCATCAACGGTCATTTTTACAATTTTTTTACATTGGCATTCATCAGAAATACCAATAACAAGTACAATCTAAAAATACCATAATAATATATTTTATAAAAAACTTGTATTCTTTGACGTGATATCTAAATTTACCTTAATTCCCAAATACCTCTGATTAGGAGCTTCAGATAGAAAATTTTCAAATTGTTCCCTGGTAAATAATTTAGCTTTTTTGGGAGTGTAGCCTTTTGCTTCTTTAAATAATTGTAAAATTGAATTATGCGTCGGTATCAGACAATACAATAATAATATAAATTCATAGCAACGCTAGCAGGTAAAATTCGAGACATCACATTTTTAAATGAAAAGAATTTTTTGTATTTTTAGCTTTCTATATTTTAACGACGCGACGTTTGAAGAAAAATAGTATGTTTTATTCGTAGTAAAAGCAACTTGTTATGACTTTTTGCCTTTTAACTGAAGTGTTGACGACACGCACATATGACAAAAAAAACATAATATGAGACTTAGGGTTGGCAATGATAACAAAAGTAAAATATTACTGAAGAATTGTAAAAAAATGTTCATTAAGCTAGCTGAAGCAAAAGATGGACACAAGAGTAAACACTTTACATATACCAAGTCACGTGAAAAAGCACTTGTTCAAGTTTTGGATCAATTACTTTTTAGGTGTAAATTTGCTTCACTGGACGAAATAATCGAGCATATTTTCTGTTCTTTTGGAGATTACCATAGCAACAATTATTGTACTATTTAACCATTAAACGGTGCTGTCACCAAAGTAAGGCTCTTAAATATCTAATTGTATTCATTGAAAATGAGTAAAAGCCTTACGACCATAGACAAGAGAGATGCACTTATGGGAGAGATAGATTGGCAACTTAACATACTAAATTGGTTATCTACTAGCGCCGTACACGACTGGTTGAAGAACTAAATGTAGCAGTGGCGCCACGTACGAAAATTTAAATTTTATAACTTTGAATTCAAGTTTTCGCGCTTCTAACTCTGACGGAGAAGTTAGAAGCGCGAGAATTCTAAATAAAAGGAGGTTATAACAACGTTTCTGATATGGAGACAAGCTTTATTTATTTCAGATGTTTACATAAATAGGCGTAAAAAAAACGGCAAGGAGATAATAAATATCCCTTCCACAGAAGTAACATTTATAAGCAGAGGAAAAAAAAAAGGGAAAGTTGTTTTTAATTCTTTCAAATATTTACTTATTTTCTCATCAAGCTGTTGTTTTCTAATAGCAAGCAGTGTCTGGAAAATACCTCGTTTTTGGGCTTGATAAAAATAGAAACCAGAGTTTTAACAGCTTCTTCATACGTTTTACAGTCGGTAATAAAATCGTGGTTTGTATGACTTCATGATAAAGTTAATTAAAAGTTTCAGTTTAGCATCATGATCTATGCTTTTAATAGGTGATATGAAATTGTCATATTATGTTACTTTCAAATGGGTCCAGCTTTGGGAAAGTTGTGATTGGTGTCAAATCCTTTAGGTCGTAGTACTTTATCCATTCTAGTTAAATAAATTGTAATGAACGCTTTTACCTTTTGACAATAACATCAATAAAAACAACAACAATGATCATCAAAATTTAATATTAGGTCATATGACCCTATTTTCGACTAATTCAATTCCAAATAGATTGGCTCAATCTATCTGGAATTGAATGAATTAAATTGACAATAAATTTTTGATCAAGCCCTTCCCAACATTCATGGATTACTTTAATTAGAATTGCAAGGTCTAAAATTTCTTTTGTTTATTTCTTATACAATAAGTCCCCAGACATTCTCTATGAGATTCATGTCGGGACTATAAGCAGGCCATGGCAAAACTTTCACATTATTATATTCAAATCATCCTCTTACAACATTTGAGGTATGAACTAAGCAATTAACCTGCTCAAAGACCAAAGAGTTATTTGGATATATTTGTTCAACAGATGGAAGCATTATATGGTCCAGAACATTTACAAAAAATCGTCCAGGTCTAAAATCAAGATCGATAGCGTACCGTTATTCGAACCTTAATGTGTTATCTAGACGGTATACACGAATTCGTTCATTATATGTTGACTCAGAAACTTTTTCGTCAGTGATCACTAGAGGGTTCCAAAATTATTGACCAACGGAGGTCTGTAAGCATAATTTTTTTGGCGTTCAAGTCAGATTCTTTACTCTTCTGTTTACAATTAATTTGTTACAAAGTTTTAGTGTTATATCTTTACCTAAAATTATTAAGATTATTTAACCATAGATGAGAGAATCCACCCGAATATTCCTCGATGGTTGTCCTTCCAAAGTCGATCCACTCCGCAACATTTTCGCGGTCTGGCTCGGCTTCGTCCGTTACATTCAACCACGCCCGCAAGTAAAATTTATGCAGTCTACGAAACTGCACACAAGCTGCTTGCAACGACTTTTAGGACCTCGCCATTCCAAAATTCTAATTCGCAAGTAAATTCGCTGGTAAAACAGAATAATTATCCTTGGTGTGTCTCGAATTTTTCAAGTTTATTGCAACTATTTCTAGAAATATTGCCGTTAGTAATTGGAATTGGTTTATTCAAGGACCACCGTTCGTTTATTTATTTCAAAACAGCATTCGCCATTTACAGATACATGATTACATATGCATCCACTGCAAACAATAATCATAGTAACTACGTTAAGTCGTAAGCCTGATGGTTTAAAAGTTTCACATTGATAAGTTCCGTGAATTTCCTAGGCTTAAGAGTATGCACATCTAATGTTCTTGTAAACTTGTTAAATAATTCACACATAGAGTATAATAGAGATTGTTTCTACAGATTTGTTCTGAGAAACTTCAAACGGAACGTTTTTTTATGTCTATGTCTGAAGGGTTAAGTTATTACTAGCATGTGTGTGCTTTAACTGACTGACTGATGCTTTACTTACTAAGAAAAAGTGAGCAGATTAGTTAATGCAGATTTATCAATGAATCGTATGAAAATAGAACTATATTATAAAACTGCAACCCCTGTTTTAAAAGGGCATATTCTGTACTATAAAAATAGGCCATCTGGCATGAAATAGACTTCTAAAAGATAATTTAACTCCCGTTTCCTCTTACGTTCGCATTATCCAGTAAAATAATCGCCTGAATATTTTTAACAGATCTTGTCAGATAGCGGACAAATCTTTTCGTGTTTTTAACTTTGCGACCCGGCGTTTTTATTAAAACGGGAACGAAGGTCGGCTCGAAAAATAAAGACATTCGGGTTGACGTTTAATTTCCTCCTAAAAATATATTAATTACCCTGCGTCAACAGAAAAACAAGAATTTCGCATTTCGAAGGAAAAACGAGATAAAAAGGGAAAAGGTAAAAACCCCAATTATAGTTCTCTGCGGATTGGACTGGACGACCATGTTTCTACAGGGTGGAATTATTAAAACAACCCTGTTGTACCGAGACGTAAAAAGTTAAAGGTGGTTGAACGGACAAGGCTTTCTGCCTCGCCGTAACATTATTACTGTAACAGCCACAGTACAAGACTGGTTAATTTATATTTGCAATATTCAATTAAAATTTCGTTTACCATATACAAATATATTTACTTCACTTACATACCACTTGTATCCATGGTTAAACAACACTTTTAGCTCCATAAGTTGCGGATATACTACATTGATAAATAAGAATTTCTTGACGTTAGACACATTCTGCACTGTGCGTTTCTGTGGGATTTATTTATACATCACTACGAAGAACAAAGGTATACATCTTATGTTACCATACTAGAATAAATATAAGCCGCCGGAAAAAGAATACTATACTTTGTAGGAGATGTGACAAATGATGAATTGCCATTTTACGGTAGATAGCTTTACTTTACAAACGGTATTAATAGAATTAAAAAACTGAATGCCACACATCTTGTGTTAAAAAACGACGATCCTGTATGACCGGTCACAAATCGAACTTCTCTCCTCCGACTACAATGAGAGAGTCCTTGTTGAAATTCACCAATGCAGTGAAGTGGCTAACTTACTTCTCTCGGTGCTACCGTGCGGGACCAATTAAAAGTGTGGGGTACTGCCTGAGAACAAAGGCCACTAATTATAAATAGATTTGTTTTTGACTACCATACTGTATCATATTTACTCAATATAAATGAATTATTCCTAGAACCGAACTTATTGTTGTCGATTTATTTTGTGAAATATGCCGATTCTAATAGTCGTCTGAAACCGTTACAATATTTTTCAGGCGCTTGGGAGCAATATAGTTTAAAAATAGAATTATTCCGAGGTGATTACTTTATTTTAAGTAGCCAGATTTTTCTGCCTTGTAGGAAAAATAAGATGTAATATGGTTTGAACATGTTTCTCCCACATGGAAATCGGATACCTTGGCCTTTTGAAATATTCTTATCAGGATTAAGTTTAGATGTCAATTTGTGAATACAATCAGCATTTATGTTTGGATGATTTTCAAGAGGACTGCCCAGACTCAGCAGTATTTTCAAGGTATTAATATATGAATTGCAAAGAAGTTTTTAATGATGTTCGTCAAAGTTTGGCACAGAAATATAATATAAAACCTATGAAAAGTGTGGTTTAAGAAACTGAACTTTCTTATGAACCAAAACAAGCGATTGCAAAGAAGAACTTGAACACGCATCCATATAAGATGCAACCGTATCAAGCTCGTTTGCAGTTAATCTACCCCAGAGGTCTTGCGTAACTCCTGTGCCTCTGTCAATAATTTAACGAATAACCATCTTTGCTACAGGCTCAAAAAGTTGGTGTTTGGATAACAATTTCGCGCAGAAGAATAATTGAACCCCTTTTTTTTTTAATTTCACCGCCAATGCAGAGAGATACAGAAACAACATTTTAACTGAACCTGTTCAATAACTACACCACGATTAACGTCAACAGGATGCCGCAACAGCACATACGACACTATAGCTTTTATCCGCTATAAATCTTCATATACAAGTTGAGCTTTGTCCTATTTTTAAGAATACTTTTATACATATGCTACGTTGAGTATTCACATTTTAGTGAAGAGCGAGTAGAGCTAGTGCAGGGATCACGTGATATGCGGGCGCACGGAGCACAAAGGAATAAACGAACGTTTTTTTTTGAACTTTTCATTTTGTTTTGTGCATTATCCCACTTTATAAAAGTTTAATTTCTTGTTTCCTATGCATCTATTCCAAAATTAATGTAAATGTATTTAATGAAATTGCTAATGTTAATAAAAAGATTTGGAGGTATTTTCTATGATTATTATTGTCAACTATACATATACTTTTTAATATGACATATAAATATGTATACATGTGAGAACTTTGTTCTCTAGCCACTTGCTGAGACCTTATCCAATAAGGATTAACCAAATTATGCTAAAACAGCTATTCTCTGGGCTACATGCCCAGTACTAACAGTGTTAGTCAAAATACGCCAAATTGTGAAATTTAATTCAGCGCTCGTTGGGGCATGTAGCCCAGAGAATAGCTGTTTTAGCATAATTTGGTTAATCCTTATTGTATAAGGTCTCAGCAAATGGCTGGAGAACAAAGTTCTCATATGTATACATATTTATATGTCATATTATGATTCCCACTTGCCAAGTAGTATTCTCTTACTATTTATACTTTTTAAGTTGATATTTTTAGATTTGTGTGGTTAGGTTAATTATTAGCAGAGCACAGAACTCGAGTGTAATATGCGATACGAGAAATTACCTTCCATTTCCCATTTCTTTGCCAAAAACTCCAATCGCTTGCACAGATGTGGAAACCGAACGCAGTTATACTAGCATTTTTTACTATAATATGGAAGTCATACAATCGTGAATTATGAAACGTTTTTAGAAATAGGTGCAAATCATACAATCGTGAATTATACAACATTATGTCATGAATAGGTGCATATCATACAATCGGGAATTATGCAACTTTTTTAAAAATAGGTGCAAATCATACATTGTAAAAACATACATAAACTCCAACCGCTCGCTCCCCAAGGTCTGAGCTAATAGAGCAGGCACCGAGGGCATCTCTGGAATAAACGAAAGGTTAATGAGCTATCAGAGTGCACAGTGTGGAAACGAGACGCAGTTTTACTAGAATTTATAAGTCATAAAATCGTAAATTATGCAACAATTTTATGAATAGGTGCAAATCATACAATCGAAAATTATGCAACATAGTTTATAAATAGGTGCAAATCATACATTGTAGAAATATACGTAGAGGTAATAAAATTATCGCTAATATATCTTCTTGTAAATTCGATTCCTATTTTTACACTCTTACCAAAGATGCATTACAAATTTTCACTTTCAAAAAATTGTCGCGTTAAGGAAATGAAAAACCACCAAAAAAAGCGTGTTATTTCAAAGTATTTTAATACTTTATATTTGTGATCCACCGTATACGAAACCAATTTATCAAAAGGGCATTTTAATAGGAAAAGTTGTGTCGGCAGGGATGGGGCGTACACAAAATCATAATATATTATACGCAGAAAAAGAGACTTAGATTATTAATATTGAAAGTGACTTTTTAAGAGGATATGAATACCGAAAAAAATGAAAAATGTTTTCGAGCACAAAGGATGTTTTTTCTTTCTGAAGTCGAAAAAAAAACTTATTTCATCTCGAGAATGTCATAAAACTAATAAGCTTAAACAGGAACCATTTTATTTTTATCTTTTACCTATTGTGAAATTATTTTGACTTAGTGTGTAGAACAGGTGAAAATATTCACCAATTATTGGAACAAAGTGGTTTATATACGGATATATGTACAGCGTGTCCAGAAAAGTTCTAGACATATGGGAATTTTCTTTATTAATAAGTTTACGAAAAAAAGTTATTCTTTATAAAAAGTTCTTCTTGATGCGCAAATAATATTAATAGAACATAAGATATCATGTATAGGGCGGCAAAAAAATATAGAAACATAGAATTACGTTAAAAGGGAAGTACCCTCAGTTTGTATTTTAGAGCAAGATGTTATAAAAAATTTACTAGGAACTACAAAACATGGTCAGATACAATCTTTCGTTAAAATATTTTAATTTACAGGGTACCATCAAAAACGCGTTGAGCATTCATTACCTCTTGTTGGAAACCAATTACGTAAAAAAATAATGCGAGATTATTTCATGTTCTAAAATCAACCTATCTACCTATCAGGAATAATAAAAACATTTAAGTTCCTTAGAGCAAAAATAAATTGTGCATGTTTATAATAAACAATATTGTAGCACTTACATGATAAAAGTGATCTAAAAACAGATAGTTTAAAGTAAAAAGTTATGTCTCCACATGCCCCCCTTCTTTTTTCATGGAAACTATAGTACGCCTTGTAATTTCTCTTACTGTCGCCCGTATCATATTGTCTAATTCTAAATTTATGGTGTCCTCTAGAGCGCTAGTTGGCTTTAGCGAGAGTATCAGAAAGCTCTGTCCAAGATAGTAACCTACTACAAATTTTATATATAAGAACCTTTAAGAAATATTCCCTGCGTTGTTATATTGATGGCCACCCAGGTTCCCTCACTGCAGCAGTTGGACTAAAAAAATGAGAGAAGTTCAAATAAACCCAGCGAACAGCCGTTCCTTGGACCATCTCCAACTGGGTCTGCTAATAGGGATACTATATGGATGAGCAGTGCTCTACGAATGGTCTGATCAAGGTTAGGTACTGCCTTTTTTCAGTTGCACATCTGATTAGAAAACAGATAAGTAATTAAATTTAACCGATTTTGTTTGGTTGTTTTTTGCATAAAATTTTCCAAAGTAAAATCGCCTGATTCTCTATTTGCACGGCGGCGTTAGAATTGGCAAACGAAAAATGATGCGGAAACCCCTAAAAATTTAAGTACGTCGTAAAGCAGGCACTCTTTTTTCCGGCCCTAAAAAAGCTCTTTCCGAAACATTTTAAAGGCTCGAAATAAATGCATCGGGCGGAAAAAATCGTCTGGAAACTAAATTGAATCGGATTCCTTCCACCTCGGGAATCGTAAATTACGTAAACACCGCGAAGCATCCATGACGGCACTTGAGATTTACAATTTTGTGGCTTCGTGTGTTTTTTTTTACTTAGAAAGCTCATCCGAACAGGATTAAAATGATAATATTGCGATAGAGAGATTTTTAAATTATTTTTTATTCGAAGTATTATAATATAAGAAAACAAGTGTCATCGCTCGTTTGGTGATTCCTCACCCAAAAATAAGACAATGTTGCATGTCGCTAAATACTATTTGTCTTATTTTTAAGCAAGGAATCGCCACACTAAGCGATGATTCGTGCTTTTGGAAACACCCTGTATAAAAATGTTAAGATTTGTCTTTTCCCCATCGATAGATCTATATTCAGACTGTTTCGTTCGTGAGGCTGATGTGAGATGTAATTCCAATAATATCTCGCGGCCCTCGAATGCCTAAGCCAGCAGGAACTTATAAAACATGAAAGATTAAGTTTTTGTTTGGACTAAAACAAATCCTTTAGGCCAGCGTTTCTCAATCTGTGGGGCGCGCCCCCTAGGGGGGCGTGCTAAAACTAAATAGGGGGCGCGAGCATCATATCGAGAAATTTATTTAATAATTAACTTATTAGTGACTCCCTTGGGCCTGTCTTCCAGAGCAAAGTTCGAAGGAAAGTTTAATATTAGAAATTGACACTTTCAGTGCAGAAAACTCTACCCAAAATTCAAAGAGTGTGTTACGGTTCAAAAATTGCATTTTTATAGTTTGGTTATCTACGTTGAGCTTTGGGTTTTAAATTTTTAAAGTACCTAGGTAGACTCTCACCTTGAACATTAATTACCTGTTAATAGTCAATAGTTCCACTTAAATCAACTTTTGTTGATTATGTTTATATTCCAGGAATGTTTTGTATCTTGTAAGACATAGCCAAGTAAATTGAATTCTTCTGTTCTTTGTTTCATAATACTTGCAGATATGTCTTATTTCAAATGCCTGTTTAAATTGATTAGTAATTAGTGAACTTTCAAGGTATCAATAAAAATCACTTTTTACTCTTGTACAGGGTGGCCCGTTTATCTTGGGACACTACATTATCTCAGAAAGTATAGGAGATGAAGCGAAAAGTTAAATACAAAAGTTATAAGATATACGGTACTGCTTATTTTTTAAATATTTTCATTTATACAGGGTGTCTAATAAAAACGTAGCGTTAACATTGTCTTTTTTTTTAAATGGGACACCCTATATATTATTGCAGATTTCGATTCTACGTGAAATTCTAGATATGTTTCATGTATAATGTCATACCTAAGTCTAAACCTTTTTGACATATATCAAATTTTATGTCAAAAATTACCTTTATAGGCCAAAAAATAATTAGCAAATTTTTACATACTGAAGCATTTATTATTTAATTGGGTCTGATTTTCTTATAGAAAGGGACCTACTTTAGTAGACTGGTGTTGTATTTTGATAATAAATTAATACAGGGTGGTCAAAAACTAACATTAAAATTTAAATTTAAAAAGTCTCTAAAAGTCATTTTTTTCAAATGGAAACCCCATATTTTTATAATTTTATCTTATTAAGCATACAAAATAAGGGTAACTTTGTATAAGGTTCTATATTAAAAAAAATCGTAGTTTTCGAAATATTGGCACTTTAACATTTTTCTATTGTAAAAATGCTGTAGTCGGCTCATAAGTTTTATTATAAGATGGCCATGACGGAGAGGCGCGGCGACATTTTTCTACGGTAAAAATTTTCAAAACGATTGGTTGAGATTTATTCGCCAGATACTTCTAACGTTCCATCCATGGTGAAACAACCTGTATAACAACATGACATCTGCGATGCACCATTTTGGATTTATGCACTGTTATCATTAAAGAACATATTAAACTAGGTAATAACGAGGGTAATAATTTAATTAAAGACAAAGTATATAATTATTGCAACAGGTGTGCGATATGCCCTCCGTTTTGAACAATACAGGTGGTATAAAGAGTCTCTAAATACAAAACGGCATTTCTCACATAGTCAGTTCCATTTAGGTAGTGAATACCTTCTCGAATCCGACGTTTAAGTTCCTGCGCAGTTGACGGTTTGTCTTTGTATACTCGCTCTTTAAGTGTACCCCATAGAAAAAAATCTAGGGGAGTTAGGTCGGGGCTCCTTGGAGGCCAGGCATAATTACCATTTTCCCCAATCCACTCTCTATAGTGTCCATTCAGATAGTTGGTAATTTCCTGACTTCTATGATAGGGAGCACCATCCTGCTGCCAAATAAAATTTGCCCGTTCTCTTGCAGGCACTTCATTCTCCACAAGGAGTTGGATATTATTTAAAAGCTCTAAATAACGTTGAGAATTTAAATTCCGATAAAAAAATACTGGACCTATGATTCTGGACCTCCAAATGGCGCACCAAACTTTGACAGAAGTTCTTCCCGATCTAGTAACTTCCATAACTTTTTTATTATTCTCGCTGCTCCAGTAATGAGTATTTTTTCTATTAAAAATTTGTGTTGCGGTTGTAAATATGGACTCGTCGGTCCAAATAACTTTATCAAATATATTTTCTAGAAAATGTCTGTCCATAAGAATACTGCAAAAATCTAACCTTGTGTTGTAATCACGTTGTTCTAACTTTTGTACTGGACAATATTTATATGGCTTAAAATTGTTAATTTGAAGGCACATTTGAAGCGTTGTTCTTCTGACGTCTAGTTCTAAAGATGCGTTCCGTGTTGAAGTTTCGGGAGTCTCTTCAATATGCAACAAAATGTTGAGTTGCTCTTCGTCAGTCAAAACATGACGACGTCTTTTTTTCTCGTTCTTAAAGGTTCCATTTATTCTAAATTGCTGGTAAATTCTATCGAAGATCTTTTTTTCTGGGTGTTGCCTTAATGGAAACTTCGTTATATAATCCCTAAGAGCCAGGGTCCGATTTTTATTGTGTGATAAATAACTTTCTAACATATCCATCTTTTCCTCTGTGGTAAACATTATTAAGTAAGCTAGTAATCTAAATGTAAAAAGAAAAATAAGTACTTAAACAAGATTATATTGTGTCAAAAGAAGAAAGACTAATAGTGACAGTTCTGTAATGGTGGATTGTATTTTTTGGCCGCACCTCTCCGTCATGGCCAACTTATAATAAAACTTATGAGCCGACTACAGCATTTTTACAATAGAAAAATGTTAAAGTGCCAATATTTCGAAAACTACGATTTTTTTTAATATAGAACCTTATCCGAAGTTACCCTTATTTTGTATGCTTAATAAGATAAAATTATAAAAATATGGGGTTTCCATTTGAAAAAAATGACTTTTAGATACTTTTTAAATTTAAATTTTAATGTTAGTTTTTGACCACCCTGTATTAATTTATTATCAAAATACAACACCAGTCTACTAAAGTAGGTCCCTTTCTATAAGAAAATCAGACCCAATTAAATAATAAATGCTTCAGTATGTAAAAATTTGCTAATTATTTTTTGGCCTATAAAGGTAATTTTTGACATGAAATTTGATATATGTCAAAAAGGTTTAGACTTAGGTATGACATTATACATGAAACATATCTAGAATTTCACGTTGAATCGAAATCTGCAATAATATATAGGGTGTCTCATTTAAAAAAAAGACAATGTTAACGCTACGTTTTTATTAGACACCCTGTATAAATGAAAATATCTAAAAAATATGCAGTACCATATATCTTATAACTTTTGTATTTAACTTTTCGCTTCATCTCCTATACTTTCTGAGATAATGTAGTGTCCCAAGATAAACGGGCCACCCTGTACATAAGATGTAGGTCAAATGTTTTGACTGCTGTGATTCAGGCTCAGACTGACGTTTCTGTGGATTTTCACGACCACGTCTGGTTAATTTTTGCGGGTGCGGTTGGTTGACGCGGTTTGTGAAGGTTTTGTTATTAAAAGGGGTTATACTTTTCATAGATAGGTATGACCAATCTGTCGACGATTGTTTTGGTAACTATATATGTTGAAGAGGGAATGTTATCGGCCCTTTCGACAATGGACACTTGAAGGGAAAGCACGCTTGTGAAAGTTAGCTCCCGAAGTTTAGTTTGCTTGGGCAGGGAAGGCCATGTGGTGCTAATAAAACTTCCACAAATTAATTAAAGAGAATATGGCATAGTAGTCTGCCTATTCTTTGGGCGGAATGCCGATTTAAAACTTTGCCATGAACTTCAGTCCGAGATGCCATTTTGTAGATTGGAACCCTCGTTAGTTATTTAAGGGTTTTTTTGGTAGGGGCTAAAAGCTCAAACTGGAGTACTAGTTTCTTATTGGAGTTGCCTGGACGCGGGATGTGCCAGTTGCCATGTATTAATAGAGTTTTTGGAGACTAACAATGTAGCAGAATCCACGTTAGCTGTTTCAGGGACCATGTGTGTGTGTTGTATTGAAGATCGAGTCTTCATGAACTTTGGGTAGCGCATAAGTTTTCAGCTAAGTATAATTTTTCTTCAGTATGTTGTAATATACTAACAACTTAAAATCTTAATATTTGCATATTGTTCTATAAACAGTGTTTTGATAAAGTTTTGCGCCCATGATATGTACAGAACTTGTGCATTGTAAACATGTAGCGTATGTCGTTAAGACGTCACAAGAGTCTCTAGTAGCTTTAAACGTTAGGTGGTCTGTTACAGCTAATTTTGTTGTAAATATAGTTACAGTTTATTATTATAAAGTAAATATTTTTGCTTCCCGGCTAAAGGCCATTTGTTTCTTCAAACTTTACCGCTTGTAACTTTAACATTTTAACTTATCTACGCCCGAGTGGCTAGTATGCTTATCGAGTAACCGTAAGATTTTGTATTGTACTTTAAGAATGCTGTTATGGTAAATTTAGTTAATTGTGAGAGGTTCTTGGAGAGACCTCGCAGAAACTCAACAAGTCTGAGGCAATGTCCTGGATGTAGGTTTATGTGGCTGCCAGATGAGACTAAACAGTAGTTTTTTTACAGTGTAGGTCTGACAGTTGCCGTCTTGTGCAAGGCCCTGTCAAACAGGATTTGACTTTTACTTATTCTTTTGATGATAACTTTGTAATTTAAACGTTCAGAACATTTATGTTAAATCTAATACTACCACTTTATTATTACATTTCACTTATCTACATTTAACCTTAATTACCTATTGTTTACCAAAATAAGAGGAGCTTGTAGTTATAAATCCAAGTAGCCAAGGGCTTAACACGACTTTAAGAATTATGGCCTCTGCTAAAATTTGACTTTTATTTGAAAGACAGCGACTTTGAGGGACTTGAGTGAATGAGAGCTCATAAGAAGCCATTATAAACCGATTGTGACATATTTGTTTTTTTTTCTAGTTTGTTTTCTCTAAGGCCCAAACACTAGAACATTTAAAGGCTTTTAAGTGAAATAAAACTAAGGTGGCGCCTTTAGGATTTGATTGTAACTTAAAGATTGCTAAACCTTTCAATCTAGAATCAAAATAGCAAACCTACCTTGAAGTTGAGCTAGCTAAGGGGTGATTTTCAGGCAGCACAACATTCAGCTCATTTTTAGGGACTGTTGTCTGAAGTACATCCTTCAGGGCGTAGGGTTGTCAGAGTAAGGGTGGATAGATTGCCTTGTTGCACTATATTTTAGGTTACCCTAAGATGAATACTAGCACCGTGGATTTATAGGAAACATTAAACTGGCGCCTATTTATTTTGAAAAGTATAACAAGTGATTTATTACTAAATTGTCTTTTGATTTTACCACTTGCCGTGAAGTGCACACAAGGATTGACTCTACTGGCTGGAACTGAACGAGATGCAGCATGTATACACGCCGCGCAGACGTTATAGAATGTTCGAGACAAATCGGAACTTCTCGCAAAGTTGACGCAAGACAGAGAGGCATCGACTCTGATTTAATCAATGTAGTGGATCGATGTTGCCGAACATAAATAAATTTACCTATTTGTGGCAATTCTTCTAGCGTCAAAATACAATTAAATTATATAGAAACTAATATTACAATTATTATAGCACAATGAGGCGATGAGAATTGTGATTGACAATTGGGTCTCGAATACTAAAAGGTTAAGAAACGCTGCTTGAGACCAAAAAAATAGAAGCTATTATATTGAGTAAACTCAAAATATCCAAATTTAAACTATAACACTGTGTAAACTATAAAACACACTCTGTTGATCCCCGTGCACACTTAAACCCACGCCGCCCCCGCTCCAAGTGTATTCCTCCCGGTCGCCCTTTATTATTCCCCAAAGTCCATCCATTCTAAACTTTTTTAAAGGCAGAAAGGGAAACCGCAGAAAGGAAATTTTAGAGTTGTCGCGTACGCTGGGGAAATCAGGCGGAGTCCCTTCAGGAAGCGGAAGACATGAGAGGCGAAGGATCTGTTGAATTGTACGATAATTACTGTCGGTGTCGATATACGTATATCCCCCCATACAGATTTATTAAGAGGGGCCTTGTTACGGAAAATCAAGAAGCCTATTGTCGAATAAATAACACCTTCATAAATCGGAATAGTAATATACCAGGGTCGATCCTAATGTGTGTTTGCAGTTACATAACTGAATTTCACCAAAGTATTTTTGATGCTCTGGACTACAGGCTTTTATGTGTAATATTGAAATATTAAGGATTTCTTTAAATTAATTTCATTTACAAGTGCTTCATTGTGCACAGAAAAATACAATATTTATTCTTATTAATGAAGCTACTAACACTAATATACTGTAAGAGTTATATCATTAAAATTGTATACACAACGGGTGCCTATTCAACATTCAACATTCAACAACTATTGGTCATTTAAGAGAAGTTCATTATAAGTAAATCCGAATGCCAGAATATTAGTTCTTTCACATTAAGACACACACAGCTAGAGTCGCAATATTCATTTTTTTTAAGTCACCATCAACCATATTTTTTCAATTCCTCTGGCTTTTTTGGGGGCCACAAGAGAGTAGTGTCCTCTGCAAAAAGTGTAAATCTTCCCGAAATTTGCAAGATGGTTTACATACAACAAGAACACTAATGGCCCCAGCACTAAACACTGATCACACACCCCAAAGTCTAGCCCAGAACAGATGCTGTCAACCACCACGACCTGACTGATATTGATTAAACCAGCAATGTGCTGTATTATGGATGCCACAGCGCTGAAAATTCTGCAGCAGTTCTCGTTGATCAGCACAGTCGAATGCCTTACAAAAATCGCAAAACACCCCTCCGCAAAAGCCTCGCCCTCATTGAGATTGAGAAAGTTTTTTGATGCTTGAAAACCGAACTGTGAAGGAGTTATAAGGCTATTCTTGTGAGGAAATGACGTAGTCGCGACTTTACAAGCGTCTTAATTACCCTAAAGAGGGTCGCAAGGAGGGATATGAGCCGATAGTTAAAGGGATCATCAGAATTACCTCCCTTATGTAAGGAAATTACAAGGGCTTTCTTTAGGCATGAAGAAAATTCGCCCGTTAGAAAGAAATGGTTAATAGAATTGACAAGAGAATAAAGCCGGCAGGCATTCCAGTACCCTGACGGAACGCTTGCTCGTTATTCTACTGAAGACACCAAGCAGCTCATCAATATCAGTAAAACCATACGTCGCACAGACAATCAAGATGATCTACTTGACAACATACATTGATGTAAACTTACCTGCTATAGAGCAATTAAATTGGTTTAATTTATCTGGCTTCAAAGTTACAGCGGATTGTACAGAGTTATTTTTTCCTCTGACAATATAGAGTTTTGTTCGTTGTAAAAGAATAAGATTTGAGGCCTGGCTTTGATTTAAATTGGCACCAGTTTCCCGAACAGTCTCCTTTACTGTTTATAAAATATCTCAATATTCTTAAACCTTTACATCCTCTTTTCAAAAACTGTGTCTTAAACGATGTAAGAATTATTTTATATTATTGGTTCCAACAAAATTCTGATTCACCTAGAGCTTCAGGCAATAAAAAAACTTTTGCAAGTCGATTTCCCTCAAGGCCATTTCAGATCCACCAATATCCATATTTTGCAAAACACATCACAACTACCATAAATCTTATCAAAGTATATTTCGGTTTTTAAACTTTGACAAAGTTCGTAAAACTTCGGTTATAATTCAAAAGAGCTTCCCAGAAAGTGTCGGAAGTGACCGGGGTCACGCAGACTACGGCCCCGTTTCTATATGTTTTATAAAAATTTCCCCCCTTGGAATTATAGAGAGATCCCTTCTTCTTACGGCGTTTCTAGACCCTTTGTGTCTCGTATCTCGTGGATTTTTACGACTTGAGACTTTATTGAATATTCAGAGGTGCACGACTTTGACATAAACTTCCAGCTATTCAGCTGTTTTGATATTTGAGTTATAGGAACGCACTTTATGGTAGATTTATTTTAAATTCAGAATAGAAAAAGCGAAAAAAAAAAAAAAAAAGACTTTGTTCTAGCTATATCTCTACCTAACTAATTGATAATAATTTGACAAATTATATTCCACGCCGACATTAAAAAGTGTTATAATGACAATACGTTACACTTTTAAATTCATTATTACCATTACAGCGATTATTCACTATCTGACGATGAAAACATTTCATAACTGACGCTATTGCTGTCATCTGCAGGATTTATAATAATAGGTTCTACCATGACTTCAACGCGTACATCTAAGTTCCACATTTTTTTTCTACGCCTTCGATATGTAATACGCACTTATGCCAATCTGCTGCTTGTACATTCGCTATTGCCGTTTTTAACAAGTTTTATTTTCACGCGCCACTTCGCCTTTTATCAAGCACGTTTAACCCACCTTCAAGAAAACCAGAATCACTCCCGATGTGGGTTATAATTAACGTATTGCGATTAAACCTTTTGACAAGCGGTATTAAACTCCAAACATTTCTTAAAGGGCTTTTAATTTCACTAGTCGTAAAATCCTATAAATTGTTATAGTATCCATTTACTATTATCTCAAATGCCCGTAAAAAATCTTAGAGTAACTTAAGTATTTTTTTAGGTCATTCCGCAGATGCACCCTGAAATTTTAGCACTAAGGAGCACGCCACCAGCTTACGAAAATAATAAGGGTTGAAAATTCAATCGGTTCGAGGGATGCTCCGACTATAAATAACTTCGGGGACTGTTTGAATATATTAATTTTGGCGAGAAGTGACTAGCTTTCTTATTAGATCGTCAATTTTTATCCTTTACATCTTTTCCGAGAAGAACATGAATCAAATTTTTTAGAAATAAGATGTATTAAAACTTCTTTTCTGTAACAAGTAAGTAGATAAGAGTTGTCTCAATACAAAATACTACTTAAGTTCTGAAAATAGTTTATAAGGTGTTTTACGGCCCTCTAAAGCACATTAGTTGATAATTACAAAGTTAAGTCTTGTTAGTTCAGAATTACAAGTTTCCTAACAGTGTAAACACTTTGCAACACTATAAGTAATGCACACTAAAAGGACTTATTAGTTTATTATAAGCCTGCATTCTGAATTGCCAGTTTATTGATTATGGTTTCCTACTTAGCACAAGTTCGGATAGTAAAGAATCAGTAGAATTTGGAACTTCCTACTTTATATGGTTTTATTGTACCTATTTTAAATTGCAGAGGGTTGACAAGGTAGAGAATACGATTTCAGAAATAGCAGAAAACAAATGTACGAGATATATGCCACTTATTTAGGAATCTTCAAATCAATAAAAAAATAATTCATGGAATAGTATTTATTATTTTTACAACCTTATTTTACTGAACCAATCCCTATTAACATTGACATAAATTCAACAATATGGGTTCCACGGAGGGTTTAATGCTAGAAAAAACAAAAACAGGATCGCAACATCGCAACACCTTGTGTTAATTATTGTTCTGAGGCCACAATAAATTACTGTACTTTAATCTGATGTTTAATAAATAGTTCATTGTTGTATTTTTTAAAATTAAATGAAGTATACAAATATCCAATATTTCTTGTATCTTTCAGCATTATTTGTTCCGCTCTTAGCGGAAGAAAAAGTACTTTTACTTCTGCTGCCTATAGCAACCGTCTACTGTAAAAAAGGCAAAACTTTAACGTCAAAAAATTAGTAGAAAAATGTCAAGTTTATTGACGTTTGAAGAAAAAGCATATTTTGTCTTTGACTTTGACTTTACAGTCTACAAAATAAGATTAAATTATTTTACTTTAGGTTTTCTCTTGTACTGGTAAGCAGTATCGGTATCGGCGATTCTGCTGTTATTCAAATTTAAAATAATACCTACCAACAACAACTAAGTAAAAACACAAAAGAGCAAAACGTTTTCGCAGCGAATATTCCAAATATTTAATAAGACGAGCAACTTGAACATTCCGGATCAAATAATAAGGAATATTTTGCGCGGCGGGAAACAATACGAGCCCAATAAGTAAGAATATTGAAAAACGGGATTGAAACAGACTGTTTAACAAAGAACCTATAACGCACAAAGCGTGCAAAAAATTTAAAACTGCTAAGAGACATCTTATGTCAGATATTGAATGAGAAATACAAAAAATACTCACAAGATTATAAATGTCAGTGGTGTACCTATTTCAAAAAATATATAAATATGAATACCAGGCACGTCCTTGGTAAAGTAATTAAACTAAAATAGTCCTTCTGACACACAGTGTAAATGATGAAAGTTTGAATAAAATAAAACAATCCTTTTTTAAGATAATTAATAATTTTAAATTTAAAAATTATTCTTCTCAACTTAGTATTATAGTTTGTTACAAAGAATATATTACACACTTAGAATAGATACAATTAAAGGGAACAATAAATAAAATAATAGTTTCACAACAAAGTATCAATTTCATTTTTTTTTTAACAAAATCATTCTGCCACAATTGTTTCTGTTTGTTTGTTTTTAAATTTTTTTTTATTACTTGGATATCGTTAATAAACGTTGATGATTGATTATAAATATTAATTCCTTCATGTTAAGTTGACCGCTTACAAAAATTTTATCTGATTTAAGTAATGATAATCATTATATTGTCTTGTATAATGTCGATGAACGCTAATTGATTTTAAAAATTTCATATTTGAATTTTTATTTTTAAGTTTATTCTCTGTAATAATATATTAATTTATAATTTACATTTGAGGTCTAAATATCTTCTTGGTCGATATAAATTTAATGTTTTTATACATTTAATAACTTTATTTTGTAACTTTTGTAATGGTTTTTAAATAAATAAATAACAAAGTGTCTTATTCTATATAAAATTCCTATTAATAGAGATATATTACTTTTTATGTTTTCAATATGGAACCTCCAACCTAAATTTTCATCTAAGCATAGTCCTAAAAATTTAATTGTTCTTGTATACTTGATAACTGTTATTATTTTTACCGTTTCTTTAATAACAAAGGCGATTTTCGACTTTGACTAAATTTAACTATTTTTTTTATCTGTAGTGACAAAATATATTCTACTGCTCAAAGTTTTGAGTTGTATAATATGTCTTTCATAATTTATTTTCTTTGTGTAGGATGACTTCACACTCTGACGTTTTAAATTTGAATAATATTTTTGTGTTTAATCGTTATGTTGGATTGATTTTTTAGTACGAGTATCTTTTTTTAGTGTTTATAATTAAATAATTAGTGAGATAAAGCACTTCCTACAATTTAGTCAAATCCTATTATAGATATATACCGGGTGTTGCATCGTCGAGCGGGACATAGGAAATCCCATGTAATTTTAAATGGGGTCAATTATTGGCTTCCCTAATTATTTTAGAGAAAAATTCTATTTAGGTTTATTAAGGAGCACTAAAACCCACATTCAAAAGAATAACTTTAGATATTTTTGATGACCCGTTTACGGGTTATCGCCGATATCTTTTTAACTATTTCTCCTTTTTATGGTCCCGTATTTGCGGGCACCAGTCAAGGTAAAAGATGACTGTCAAATAAAGATGTGATTTTGAAATGTGTGCTTTATTGTTATAAAAACTCGTACATCGAAAATATTAGCCATGAATTAAACTTCTGAAGAAAAAATATTGATGATTAAATGGTATTATCAAGGAAATAGTTATCAAAATGTGTCAGACATGTTTGCTGCTCTGTATCCGAATAGACCGATACCTGCAAAATCTACAGTCGAAAGGACTATCAAGAAATTTGAGACAAAAGGCACTGTAATAAATAACTGCAGATGTGAAGAAAGGCAGGAACAAAGAAGAGATGCAAGAAATGATAGGGACTTGCAAGTTTTATTGTGCGTGGAAGAAAATGATGGGAAGATCAGCACAAGGAAACTTGAGGATGACATAGGATTAGATCACACCACAGCGTTACGAGCTTTGAAACGACATTAATATTATTCATACAAATATGAAAAGCACCAAGAGCTAAGAGATAGAGACGAAATACGACGACAGGAGTTTTGTTTTGGTATGATGGAAAGAGCAAACATGGATAGGGAATTTTTAAAAAACATTTGTTTCACTGACGAATGCACATTTACCTTAAACAATGAACCCAATGTTCAAAATTATCGATATTGGAGCAAAGAAAACCAACACAGGTTTGTGGAAACAAGGACGCAATATCCACAAAAAGTTAATGTATGGGCTGGGATTTTCGGAGAAAATATTATCGGGCCATTATTTCTTACACGAAATTTAAATGCAGAATATTTTTTGGAACTACTTGAAGATCATATTTTACCTACTTTACATGATGCCGCGAGGGAAAATCAGGAAGTTTGGTACCAAATGGATGGCTGCCCGGCACATAGTACCCTGGCTGTCCGGGAATATTTAAATCGTGCTTTTAATGGAAATGTTATTGGCTTAAATCATACAGTAAATTGGCCAGCCAGGTCTCCTGATTTATCGCCAAATGATTTCTTTCTCTGGGGCCATTTAAAAAACAGGATATACAAAGATAAAAAATACAAAAATCTAGACGAGTTAAAAAATGCTATTTCTGCCGAATGCAATAGAATTTCAGTTTACCAACTAGCGAATGTAAGAAGAGAATTTTATGATCGCCCCGGTTATTGTCTAGCAGTCAATGGAGGAATATTTGAACATCTTCTTAAATCCTAAAGTTCTAACAATTTAATAGTACCTACCTATTAATTAGTAAAATATTGAAACATGTAAAATGTCATAATTAACCTTGTAATTGGATACTTTATTTTAGTTTTATTCAGATTAATTTGTACTCATAAATACACCTTTAATATTTTCGATGTACGAGTTTTTATAACAATAAAGCACACATTTCAAAATGACAACTTTATTTGACAGTCATCTTTTACCTTGACTGGTGCCCGCAAATAGGGGGCCATAAAAAGGAGAAATAGTTAAAAAGAAATCGGCGATAACCCGTAAACGGGCTTATCAAAAATATCTAAAGTTATTCTTTTGAATGTGGGTTTTAGTGCTCTTTAATAAACCTAAATAGAATTTTTCTCTAAAATAATTAGGAAAGCCAATAATTGACCCCATTTAAAATTACATGGGATTTCCTATGTCCCGCTCGACGATGCAACACCCGGTATACCTCTGATCATTAGTAAAGTTATACGTTCCCTTTCGTTGAGAGACATTTTCAGAAATTAATATGACAGTGACGCAAAACATTTTGGTACCAGCTTGTAAAAATGTAAAATGTAGATAATATCTCACCTGTTGTATTTATGTCCCTTAACTCAAATTATTTCTTAAACTAATTGGTTTAGCCATATGACCTGTTTGATAATTGTTGTTTAGAATGTTTAGAGGAATCAGAAAACGTGATTAAAAAAAGGCCATTCCATTTAAATAAACCAAAGTTTTGTTTACCATGACTGTTTGAGGTGCCCTGTATAATTACAGGTGTCCTAGTTTTATAGATTCATTTAAGGCCTACAACTGTTATACCGGAAGGTTTTTATATCGTGTACCATTTTCTAAATAATTGGCTGGTCCGGGACTTTTTACACACTGTGTATATATACGCTAAATTGTAAATATTTTTTATCTTCGCCTTATAGTTGGGGTTAGGTATAAACCTGTAAGGTAAGTATTTAAATAAATAAATAATATTACTCGGCTTACTTTCAGACATCTGACAGAAATCTTATTTTAGTTTAACCTGCTTTTAACTAAATTGTGCCAGCACTATTGAAAATCCAAGTGTGTGATTTGCTAAGGACCTCCTGTTTCCAGTTCCGCCGAAAAATGATATCATTACAGCTTTCTTGATATTCTTAGGTTTGACACAATGACATGGACACCAATCAGATCGAATATAATCTAACTTTGTCTGTTAATGTTGCCAAAAATTCCCTAAACTGTTCGATTTTTCCCCAAAAGTTTTATAATGTGGGAGATTTTTTAAAATAATTTTACGTAATTAATGAACGGCACCTAATAATAGCAGCGTAAACTGATTTTGATCTTGCCAAAATTCCTTGAAATGCATCTGGTAGGACCATTCGGTTTTTATCAACGGACGGCTTATAAGAATAGAGAACACGGTCTAATTCATCATGTCTATTTTGAAAGTAAATATACTACATTTTTTTATTTATTAATTTATCTACAAGTATGCTTCTTTCCCAGGTTAAGGGAAATTTCCCTGCGAATTGGAACGCTGCTTTGGGTTTGGTTAGTTATACATATTGCTTTAGTGTTTCCAACTTCTCCATTTAAAAAATTATTACCATACTATAACATCCACACTGTATCTCTTTACTTATCTTTAATGTAGCCCTGATAAAATATCCCGGCTGACCAATCACTTGACACTTAGCATGATAACAACTCCACAATTTCGTATCTCCTGTTGTCCCGCATAACATAAACTGTAACTCAGTCTTGTAAAGTGTCACAGCAGGTCACAGCTTCGAGATAACAAGTGCGAGGAACACTGATTTTTCCTAGTAAAACGAGCACAGCCAGATACGTGCTGAGTTAGAAAATTTTAAGATAAGATGGACCAATTTACCCAGCAATTACAAATTCACCCCAATGCTGAATAATAATAGTTTAGCTTTAACAACAAAAATCACTTCTGAATTCAATAATATTTGAACTGACAAACCAAAAAAACAACCCCATTTATCCCCAGTTTTTGTCGATCACAATCAGTTTGTCCATAATGACAGGAAGTTATGTGCGAAAAGCTATTTTAACCTACTGTGGCAAAAATAATGGAAATAAAATAGCTTTGTTTAAAAAAAATCGAATGAATGAATGAAAAATTTGATAATTAACATTACAGATTTAATTAATGTTATTTTAAAACCGTTAACGGTAGGTATTACGGAATTTTTGTATGATGAGTTACCCATTTTTCCTGAAAATATCATGGCAAATAAACACCCTGGAGTCTAAAAATAAACAACGTATAAAATAAATTACCTTTTAAAGAAAAATGTAGATAATTTACGGGAAAAAAGCACATTTTCGTTTCAATGTATAACATTAGTATCTCGTTTGCGTTCCGTACAAATTTCCTTGCTTTTATTTTAGGTTGTGTCAACGTTGCCAATTCATACGGACTCACTGAACTCCCACCAGGAGAAAAACGCAGAAGCTTGACTCATCGCAGTACGTCAGATTTATACTATTTTTTTGATATTCCTCTAAAATTGACGTGTATTCTTTATTTACACAGTGTTTGGCGTGTGTATTGTGAGATTTGTGGGTGTTATTTGTAGTTGTTAATTGTATTTAGTGGTACTTTCGTTAAAAACTGGTTTTTAAATTACTCTCGCAGGTTAGGTTTATATAGGACGTAGTGCGTAATAAGAAAGAAGAGCATAATGTTGTTTGCAACAATTGTTGGCCTTTTTTTTGTTTAAAGATCACATACTATATCCAACTATTACTTTTAATACTTTTATTATTGGCTTTTTTTCTCAGTGTGCTAAACATTAACCTTTTTTCTGACTTGTACGCCATAACTGTTTGTTTTACTGTTTTAAAGTTTATATAATTCACTACATTGAGGTTTTCCACAATTATATGCTTTCTAACATTTTCTTTTCCTTTTCAAGAAAGTGTTTAAGCAACAAACACTTTTTCCGATTTTCTAACCGTTTCTAAAATATAGGGGGGATGAATTTACCAGGTCGTATGGGTGCTAAAGAGTGAATTACATTGTTGTCACTAAAGCGCTAGGTAATTTAAAAATTAACAACTTTGCTGTAACTCCGAACTATAATATTTTTTACTGAAAAAATGCTATTTGTCAGGGAACTCAGGGCAACCAGAAGACTTGATGGTAAGTAGTATAGGCACCTTTTTTTAATTATTTTGGTATATTGTATAAGTTGTTATTACGCAATAAACATAGATAGATTATAAGTATATTAGTTAGCCTTTAGACAGATAGTATAATATTAAAGATTGAGCATATCGTACTTAGGTTAGGTTACGACAAAAATTTCCTAACAATACCTACCTATGTTGTACCATTTCTTTAGTTTCTCATACAATACAAGCTTTTCTTAGTCAAAATATCGGTTAAAAGATACCTACAAGTTTAAAGCAGGTTTCTCTTGATGCCTCTTTATTTCTCCGGTCAAAACTCCAAGTTAAATAAAGCCTGTATCGTTTCTCAAGGAAGATAGAATGATAGTAGGTATGTACTTACCAACTGACTGGTATAAAATTTCATTTAAAATAGCTACCTATAAATTTGTTTCTAATGTTTATTAATCAGGGATTATTTTCGTAACCTCGAAGGAGTATCGCAGATTAAAGGCAATACTTAGTGATGATAACATAGACTAGTTGATAGTCTTGAATCAAAATTCTATAACTTATTTTATATAATTTGAGATATCTTTAACTTATAAATATCAAATTGATTACACCTGCATGTTGTATACCTTCTACAGGAAGGCCGATTAAAATTTGAAATATCATTGAATTAACTTAAGACATTCGAAACATTATCAAGGGTATCAGAGATAAAGACTAATTCAAGACTTGAGACCCTCAGAACATTCCATATTTTGTACAGGGTGTGCCCTACAAACGTTTCAACTTTTCACATTTTAAAATTAATTTACTCTTTTTTCTCAAATGGAGCACCCTGTATTTTAATATTTTATCTTGTAAAGTTTTTTGCCCTCTACAACTTTTGTTAAAAGGTTCATTTGTATTTTTGCTTACTTTCAATTATCAATTTCATTAGAATCAAAAATAATTTTACGTGATAACTCACTTACTGTCCTTCAACTTTTATATTAACATTTTTTGTGTATTATAAATACAAACGGAGCTAGCCTACTTTGCCACACGAAACGGTCATCCCGTATAATAAATTCCATCTTCTAATGTGACGTCACCATCTTACCATGACGGCCTTTTCATGGAAACGGCAGTGGCATTGCAGAAGACGGTGGTGACATTAGGCAGCTTTAATAATTGCAATGTCATTACGCTTTTATTAAAATAAACCACATTTTCTCCTAAGCCCTTTAGTAATTTTATTCAACTTTAAACTCCGATATTTGAAGAACCGTTAGGAATTCGAAAAAAGTGAATAGAATCATTTTTGCTTAGAATTAGTCATAGAATTCATATACGAAGTATCTCGCACACCTCGAAGGCCACCCTGTATAATATGATTACAGAATGCATAGCCAAACCATAGACCAACCAACTAAACTAACAACTAACCTAACTACCTAGTCAATAAAAGCGGAATTTTAGAATAATATACATTCTTATGTCTGCCGCTGAAATTATTTGCCAATTTTGCGCCGCGTCCGCTCTATTTCCAAACAATGTAATAAATTACAGTCGGAAAAAATAAAATTTCCGAACCGACATCGAAAAAATCCGGATCTCGCAAACGCTAACAAACAAATCGTGTTCGCTGTCGAAGCGAATCTATCGGGTCGTATACGAAAAAAAGTACGAGAAAAGGGTTTTCTGAAAAAAAAACAGGAAAAGCGGGGCTCTGTCATGTTCAAACTCAACTCCTAAATCTGTTGAATGTGTTTACGGATTGTGTAGGAATGTTTTCGTATCGACTTTCTAAGGATTCAATGAACCCAATGCGGCGACGCTGCAGTATTTTGACTTAAACTTTAATGAAAGTAACGTAATACAGAAGAAAAACTTCTTCATCATATGTCTTGAACTGTTACTTTTAAAAGGTTAACCTGGGTAAATAAATAGGTGAATGAAAAATATTCTCAAGTTCAGAAGTTTGTATTAAAAAATAGTTTTACGTAAGGTACTTCCCAACATATTTGTGTTGGCCTAATGACTGCATTAAAACCCCTCATATAAACTCGGCTTTCGCAGAGACGTATTAACCCACATTAATTTTTAATGCCAGTTTATGATAATAATAGATAGGTACATTACTTGATTTGTTATCAAAATTAATAAACTATCTAATTAAGGTTTTCTAGAAACAACTTAATTATTAGGATATTTCTCAAAACTTTTAAGCTACAGGTATACCTGTTTATACAGTTTATATAAATAGTAAACATAATATATTCGAAATAGAATAGTATCTATCTATTTTACTTTGAAACAGTGTGCCATAATTTAATATTAAAAGTATGTGAAGACTTTGGGAATCTTCAGTTAATGCAATATCTAGCTACCCTAAACATTCCAGGAAGCATTTATCTTCTGACGCCAAAGTGATCGTGAAAAATGTATGTGAATCGTTATTAAAGAGCGGCCACCCTAAAGTAATTGCCATTAAAAATTCCAGTGTAATGACGAAAGTTCCATTATCGACGGTACGAGAAATTACGCTAAAAGAACATTTTAAAAGAAAAGTTCGCAAAGATACCGGAAAAATGAAATGAGTAGATGAGTGTAACAAATATGTTATTCGCAGAAAAATATACCAAGTGTATCGAGAAAATGTTGTGCCCACGTTAGATTCTTTAAAAACACGGTTAACAACTGACCATAGAACCATATCATGTAGCAGGACAATCTTCACCGCGCTTTGCAAGAGATGGGATTTAGGTATAAGACAATAAACAAGAGACAAATTATTATGAAGTTCGAAAGATTAAAAGAAATGAGATTTCTGTACCTTAGGGAAATAAAAAAGTTTAGATCCAAAAAACGCTCAACAGTTTATCTGGATGAAACGTGGTTTGCCACTCATGAGACTGTCAAAAAAGGATGGGTTGATTTAACTAAAAAATGCCAAAATAAAGCCCCTTCAAATAAAGGAAAACGAATAACAATAATTCATGCAGGTTGGGAGAATGGATGGATCCCTAATTGTTTATTACTGTCGGCAAAAAATATAAAGAATTCAAGTCTGGACTATCATGAAGATACCAACGCCGCTCTTTTTGAAAGCTGGTCTAAAGACAGTTTGGTTTCAAATGTACCAGAACACAGTGTTATTGTGATGGACAATGCAAGCTACCACAGCCAGCAACTGGAAAAAGTACCGAATGCATCAAGCACAAAATCCGCAATAAAGGAGTTCATGTTAAAAAATGACTTGTACTTCGAGGAAAAGAGCATGTGTGTGATAAAATGGCGGAAGAAATGGGTTACACTATGTTGCGACTGCCACCCTATTATTGCATTTTTAACCCTATTGAACACTAAATCAAAAATGAGAACTGAAAATAGCACACCTACTCTTAGTGGCAGTGTAATATAGCTAATAAACTACGATGGCTGAGACAAGATTCACATATCACAGTCCTGATAGGATATCCAGTAAGTCAGTGTGGGGCACCGTGTCAAATGCCTTGGTCAGGTTTAAGTATATCGCTAAGGTTTTCCTCTTTAGTAATCATGTTCCCTGTTACCTCATAACATAGCCTTAATATTTCACCCATAATAAAGCAAAATAAAATGCAAAACTTACTTACTTTGTGACTTTAATACTGCATCCTGTTGCCTGTCAATAAAACAATAGCACTTCACAAGAACAACTTTAAATAAATTAATATATCGAACAGTAAATCGTGTTACATACATACAAATTAAAACGCGTTCCGATAACCCGCACAAAGAAGACTAAATTTTATCAATCCACCTTGGTATTACATAAACCTTTTTTCTTAGTAGTATAAACAAGATGACTCATCGTGGTCGCTCTGTTGTGGAATATACCGGGTGTCGTATTATAATACGGTCAGCAATACTGTCTTGAATGTTGAACTTACAAGCGTGTGAATTGCACTTAATTTTTAGGCATTTATTCCTACTAAACGATCTGCTACAACTCGCCGATAAAATCTTTTTATGTTATTAGTTGAAAAACAAGCGTGTTTTTTCTACTAAGTGTAAAGATTGTGAGCAAAAACAAAATATTTGTTTATTATCCATTACGAGGAAAGTAATCACAGACCCTACTATACAGGGTCTTTCATTGAAAATTATGATGGCCTTTATCTCGAAAACAAATAATGTGCTTTCGTAAAAAATCGGCTTTAGTTAAGATCACTTTGCATTTTTTAAAGATAACGTCAATGCAACCCGTTCGACGCCATGGGCGTCGCGACGCTTCAAAAATATAAGTCGCAGGGACTTCGAAAGTAGGTAAATTAGAAAGTACTTTAAATTTTAAGACTTTTTTGTTATTTACCCTAATTTGATTGCTTCACTCGTTTTTAAGTAATACGAAGTTTTAAAAACTGTAAAGCCTAATTTCTAATAATTATTATATTAACTAACTATGTCTTGCAAAAGTAAATATTTTCGTTAAAATCGAAAAAGGATCAAAGGAGAATAATTATACAAGTAGTGAAAATATAGCCCAAGTTGTACAGCACCTTCATGATAATCCTAAAACTTCAATAGCCAAAATCAAAGAAAATACTGGTGTTTCCATAAGTTCTTTATGGAGGATTCTACACAATAACAAGTTCCATCCATATAAAACATAGTTATTGTTGTTATTGGTCCCAGAATCATCCTGGTTGGATTAGATAAAGAGGAAATCAACGCGTTTTTAGAATTAATTTTTGCAGTGGTTTAGTAAATGGATATCCCATTGGACTTCGGTTTCACGAAAGCACTTTAACTGGAGAACTTTACATCTGGCAGAACTATTAGAAGGGGTACCTTTTGAGTGCAGAATGAATATGTAGCTGCAGCAGCATTATGTGGAGTCCCATCCACATAAAGATCACATTGTTAAGGACAATTTGAACAGACAATAATTACAATCGATGGGGTTGGAACAAGTAAACCAATAAGATGGCCAGCAAAGTTACCAGATATAACAACCTTAGATTTTTTCCTTGGAGTCACTTAAAGGGCATTGCCTACGAAACACCAGTTAAAGATAGAACCGATCAAATTAACCAAATTACAGCGGCGTGTACTGCTATTACAAACCAAGTAATCGAATTTGTGTAAATTACAAAAAAGTGTTAAATTTGAAATTACTTTCAAATGTACCTGCATTCGATTTATATTTTTGAAGCGTCGCGACGACAAATCGAAAGTCGAAGGGAACGCCTTGATGTTATCCTTAAAAAATACAACTGAAAATATACAAATGAATAGTAAAAACGACAATTTTTCCTTTACTTTATGGCATAAATAAAATAACCTGATTAGAAAGCCCTAAATAATTATTATTAAATTAACTAAATGTTTCAAAAGTTGCCCGGGAGCGACTATTCAAAAAAGCTTATTTTCAACTCTCCTGTTTAGTCCGACCTTTCATATGCAGGCGAAAATTAATATTTCACGAAGTCTGGTAGTCGACCAATTAAAGAGAAACAGTTTTTGATTGGAAGGGAGGTTTGCATAGTCCATTTATCAAGGTTGACGCTAGAACATATACACTAATGAACGATTGTTACAAAAACGCGTCTTTAATTTAAGTAGAAGCGGCGAGAACTGGACTTTTCAATGCAAAAATACGCTGCTGTCAAGTATTAGAAAGTATAAGTCGTATGGCCGGGAAAAAATTTTCTTTTAGGAAACGTGCCCATGAGTTATGCTGGAAATTATTTTTAGGTTTCTCGCGCTAGAGGACGCAACAGTAACGGTAAATTAGAAAAAGGCAGTTTTCCTAAAAGTTGTATAGTGAAGGTATACCGAAAATACCAATTTTGTATACTTTCCTAATAAATTTCACCCATCGGACGTCTTCGTAACTTTTCAAATAAAGTGATGAGGGAAGGTTTAACATTATCTGTGATTAAATGTGATATCTCCGGTTTGGCTCTAAAGAATATCGTGAACTTAATTTTGTTAAAAAGGGCTTTTCATAATCTATATTCCGCCATGCGACTAACACTTTCTGAGATACGGCCATTCTCAGGGGAACACCCGGTACAATTTATAACACCCCAGCACCCTAAAATATTAATTCTTACTCAAAATCGCAATTTGTTCTCAAAATTTGTGGTTTTTTGATCAGTGTTCGCGCAAAAATGTGTTCCCGAAATATATGAAACTTAAATCCAGCAACAAGAGCAGAGCAGCCCAAGCAGGTTCTATAGCAGGATTGAAAAAGTGGTTACTAATGGAAAAGAAGACCCAGTTTAGAAAACGAGGGACTTATAGTGTTTATCTTAAAGTAGTTCATACAGAATTATTGAACAAACTTCACCACATTGAGTTTCTTGTTTTGGATAATGATATTAGAGAAAAAGTAAGTAAAATTATCAACAAAAAATACTTAACACAAAAGAAAAAAACTTAGAGTCCTTATTTCTAAATCCAATTCAGCAAAATTAAAACCTAGTCATACCATTTTTTCTGATCATAAATTCTTTGATAGATTTGTAAACCTTAGTACCACTAATTTTTCAAACGATGAAATTGGTTTGTTAAATAAAGGCTTTAAACATAACATTCAAGATATTAATACCGTTAAATCTTTAGAGACTCTCGGTGTTGATACAGACCTAGCACTTGCAAGTCTCCCCAACAACATAAATCTTAAATATGAAACATCAACCTTATTAAAAAAACAATTTATAAAAGAATCTACCCCAAAACAAGAAACACAAATTATTAAACAAATTAAAAATAAATCTAAAAACACCATTTTTACAAAAGCCGATAAAGGAAATACTGTAATAGCCATTGATAAATTAGATTATATTGAAAAGACTTTAAACTTTTTAGATCCAACTAAGTACATAAAATTAAAAGTAGATCCTACAAATAAATACCAAAAAATCATAAAACACACGATAAATACTTGTAAAAGCTTATTTCTTGATATGGATTTACGCAAATTTACACTTATGAATCCTTTGTCCCCTAAGTTATACTCTCTCTTAAAAATACATAAAATAGGTAATCCAATTCGACCTGTTGTTTCATTTTTTTCAGCACCTTCCTATAAACTTTCTAAACATTTAATCGATATTATTAAAATTAATACTAACTTTTCGGCAAGATACTCTATTAAAAATTCATATGATTTGGTTGACAAGATCAAAAATGTTATTTTACCTAGTAACGCTAAGTTTGTTTCCTTTGACGTCAGTAACTTATTCCCTAGTATTCCTGTAGTAGACTCGTTGATACTGGTGGAAAAATTGTTATTAACAAATAAAGTTAATCCTGTTAAAAAACAGGACATTTTGAATACTTTAGAGGTTTGTTTACAACAAAACTATTTCGAATTTAATAACGAATTTTATACTAGTAAAGAAGGTCTTATTATGGGCAATCCTCTAAGTCCCCTCTTAGCGGAAATCTTTATGGACAATATAGAGTCTATTATTTCGAAACATTCACTGTTTAAAAAATTTCTTTATTGGTATAGATATGTGGACGATGTTCTAGCTTGTTTTATAGGTACTGAAAGGCAATTGGATCAGTTTTTAGAATTCATAAATAATATACACAACAATATAAAATTTACAATAGAAAAAGAAGTCAATAATTCCATTAATTTTTTAGACCTAACGATAACAAAATTCGAAAATAAACATGATTTTTCAATATACCATAAACCTACTCATACTGATACTACTATACATAACACATCTTGCCATCCAGTACAACATAAATTAGCTTCTTTCTTTAGTATGATACATCGACTAGTAACATTACCTTTAAACAAAACTAATTTTCAAACCGAATTAAATATCATTAAGCAAATTGCAGTTAATAATGGTTATTCCGCGATAACAATAGATAAAATCCTAAATAAAAAATTATACAAAAAGGCTATAAACCTAGTGTTTCCAACAGCAAATAAGAATAATAACAATTATAAAGTTATCTCGTACATAGGTCATATTAGCACTAAAATTAAAAACTTTTTAAAAAACTTGAACATTAATATCGCCTTCAAAACTAACAATACTCTAGGAAAACACATTAAAAACAATAAAAGTAAACTGAACAAAGGAAATAAGTCTGGCGTTTATAAATTAAAATGTAATGATTGCCCTAAAGTTTATATCGGACAAACAGGTCGAAACTTCGAAAAACGTGTGAATGAACATCATACAAGTTTTATAAAAAACAAAACAGATTCTAATTATTCTAACCATCTGTTAGAAGCAAATCATACATTTAATCCTAACTACGATATCTTGCATATTGAAAACAAAAGTATAAAATTAAATTTGCTTGAATCTTTAGAGATAAATAGGCTTAAATATAACAATACTCTCCTTAATGATCAATTGGATTTAAATGGATCACCTCTTTTAAATCTCTTTAATTAGTTTGTAAATATTATTATTGGTTTTTCCAACAACCGTACCTAAAAATTACCTGCAATAAAAATTTTACACCTAAGTATATACTTGTTAAAATACCATTTAATAGTACTCTTTTGAAGAAGCAACTGTGTTGCGAAACATATGTCGAGTCAAAATAAAAATCTGTGGAAAGTGTAAAATTATATTTTTTATTTTACCATCTATTTAAATTAACAATGGATTTCCACCAAGTAAAAGCCGAATCAATTCAATTAATTCGATTGACTAAGCAGATGCACATATAAAACTAGGTTTAATTGATCTTGCGCTTCAATCGTCGCTTAGTGTATTCCACGATTTAAAATAATATTTTTAATATACCTCCGCATACTTTTATTTACTTTTCCACTCATCCGCTTTGGCCCGTTCATTTTTAAATTTCAATTTATCCGGGTTGTAATTAATAGATGTCTGTGACACCGTTTGTACATTTCGAACATGTAGTCATCCATAATGTTTCAATTAGCTCCATTGTTGGAAAATGGCAACAGGGGGAGAGAGAGAGACAGGACATCATTTATTAAACAATTCGGGTGTTTTATCAGAGTCCGTTTGGAAATGCGTTGTGTATGTATTAGGAAATTGTAAATTAAAGAAGATTAAATTACACAGCTCATCTGAAAATTCAGTGAGATTCCATACATAACGGAAATATGTAATAGTGGGAAGAAAATTTCTGAACAAGAAATTTCATTGGACCTCATTTTTACGAAGGAACTGGAGAATGATATTTACATTTCCTTCAAGTTACACTACTTGTAGCACTGTTGAGGGCAGAACCAATATGGGGCTGCAACAGCAGGATAGGGCTCCTGTTCATGATGCTCAAATTATTAAGGACCATTTGGACAGACAGTATCCCAATCGATTGTTGGTAATGAACGGACCAATAAGATGGCCAGCAAGGTCACCAGATATACCACCCTTAGACTTTTATCCTTGGGGTCACTCAAAGGATAGTGTCTATTAAACGCCAGATGAAGATATGGCCGATCAAATAAACAAAATTGCAGCGGCATGTACTGCTATTACAAGAGAAATACTTTTAAAAGATACACACAGCAAACCATTTCCAAAATTAATTAAAACATTTCAATAACATCTTGTATTACTTAAAAACGAGCAAACCAATCGATTTAGGGTAAGTAACAAAAAGGTACTTCCAAATGTATCTGCTCTTGAAGTACCTGCAATCGATTAACATTTTTGAGAAAGAAACTAACCTAACGACGGCTTAATACGAAACCAAAATATATTCATTCGTTTTCGAGATATTGACCTCCGGAGTTTTAAGTGGAAAGCCCTGTATAGCCTTGAAGATGACACAGACCGTGCGTCAAAACGTAGGTAGTTGACTCTGATACAAATATAGAGGCTGAAAATCCCTTTCATTTAATATAATAATTGTTTTAAAAGCTTTAATTTATTACTGTTTCTTGGCGCTTTTTACTTCAGTGTTATCCGACAAGGCCATCATGATTTGACTTTGAAAACCCCGTACATACTTGCAAGCATTTATTTTTGCAATCCAAATTGACACACTGACAACACTAATTGTATTTACCATTTGCCACACCTGCATATGGGCGTGGCAGCAGTGAATGCCTTTCTAAAATCTAAAAATTTTAAATTGAAAATTTCCTAATTCAAACTGACCGCTGGTCGTAAATCTGTAGCTTTCAAGCCTCGATAATAATTATGTCCGGACCGGCGGGCAGTCAGACACTCCCCAGCAACTAAAATGCTAATTTGGAAATAACAAAAACAACATTCAATTAGAGTTGACAGCACCGCGGCCATTAGAAATAAACATAAATCATGGAGAACGCGCTGCAAAAAAACCTCTCCATTACCGATTAATTTCTCAACTTTTTGTCGCTGTGTGGGTTTTTCGGCACGAATTCGATAATGAATTTGTTTTTGACGGTGAGAGAAATTGGATTTTAATAATAATTGCTTTCTTCAACGGACGGAAAAGTTTGTTTTTTATGTACAGTGTGGCACAAAGTTTGAAGTTACCAAAGAAACACATAATGATGTAATTAAGAACAACAGTTATCATAGGCGTATAACCTTATTAGGTGGTAACAAAATATAAACGATGGAAGTTTAATTATTGAATAAGGTTCAAGGTTACCACTCATAATGGCAGAGGAGGGTTAATTCTGGTCCTATATGTGCCTTAAACAAGATCTGATATGGAAGACACGTAGATAGGGAAGAATTTTCCCACAAGGGCCAAGGGTCTGACCAGTCGTCAGAATTTGGTTTGACCGAATGACAGTTTTCAGTCAAACTCAAGAACCCACCGAAAAAGTCACAGATAATGAACCATATTTGAGAGAACAATGCGGTTTTACGACACAAAATAAAATATAACCAGAACAACCTGAAAGTAACAAAGTTACAGGCTCATTCCATTGCAACTTGCTCTTAAATATTGATTCTTTAGTTTGCGTACAGCTTCAATTCTTGCTATACTAATGAAACCAGAAGTTATCTAAATATAACGTTTATTTCATCCGTAGAGAATACAGTAAAGAAGTTTATGTAAAGAGCTAACAAAAACATTTAAAAATCATTTTACATAATATTATGGCAAACGCGTATTTAAAAAAGTGTACGTCATACTTTGTAATATTATGAAATCCTAGTCACATTATTTCTAATATTATGGTTTCGTAAATTAATGAATTTAATATGGAACATAAATTTATTCCTCCACATACAATGTATTTCAATCGCGTTTATTATTTCACCAATTCTAATTAATATTATTATTATGCGAGTCGGATATGTTTGAATTAATTTTAAAAACATTAATACATTACATGTTGACGTTTGCCACATAACTCATCCCTTCATTCAATAACAAACTTATTATTAGCATAGTTTTCAGTAATATACACATTGTTACATGTACTATACAACTTTAAGGATCCTCGATATGCATGGAAATGGCCAAATATCTCAGAAACTGCTTAGCGCGCAGAATCATGATATTTTGAGACAAAATTTAAAATCACGGTATGGTCCGGTCCGTCTCTCTATCTTACAAGCTCATTATTAATGCTAATCCCGCTCCGTCATAATAACCGTGATCTGGGGACTCCAGGTACGGATCTAATTGTATTATTATATTTTCTCAGTAATCCTCTAAAATAATTAGGGTAAAATAAAATAGGTTTATTTTAGATATTTAAATATGCTGATTTTTGATTTTAAAATTTAGTTAGATGTTTGTATTGGTTTAGACAAAAAGTATCTGTTGCCAATTAAACGTGATGTAAAAGAATGTTTTTTCCGTGGGAAGAAACCAGTACGCCAAGCGGATCTACGGGTCGTGATAAAAACCAATTAAAGCGTTTACACCACCCTTCTTGAACGTGGTTTTTTAAAATTTGGTGCAGTGAAGGAAGCGGCAGCTTTGACATGAAGGCCAGTGATCACAGTGTGATTTGTTGTAAATAAACCTATAGTGGAGAGAAGAAAGAGGAAAAACTCTGATGATGACTCAGTGTTGAGCCGAAAGCGCTTGGCTGAAATTTCCCAAGAATTTTACGCTGAATACAGATTAAAGTTTAGTTTTATTGTCATACACAGCGTACAAACCGACATTCCCTAGGAATAGAGTGTTGAACATATATGGCACCAGCTGAAGCATCGATAAGGGGGAATAATGTTTCGCCAACCTTAAATTCTTCTGTGACAGCTTTAGTACGGTTAGAGATGCAAAATTTTCCAAACAAAAGCTGCGAAAATTGTGTAGCGCATGTTCAAAAAGTAGAAAAATCATACATAAATATAGATCTGTTGCCCAGAGAAAGAATTTTTGTGAACTTGGATGACGACACTGACAGTGAAACTGACTTGGGTTAAAATGTAACAACTATTTTTCTGACACGGTACTTTTTTGTAGTTATATGTATATTTTGTTTTAATTAATAACCGCATTATATGTTATAATTTCAATTATATTGTATCTTATATACTGTTATATTATTATTTTATTATTATTACTTATCATTAAATTACGTTTAAAACATGTTTCTGCGTTTTCTTTCTAACATAAAAAATCAGTACGACACTTTTGTTGCATGCAGGTAGATAAAAAAAATATTTTTTTCCACGCTTTTATACAGGATCGTTGGTATGTATGGAAACGGTCGATTATTTCTTAAAGTAAAACAGCTAACAAAAAATATTCAGGACAAAAGATTTATGGCTTTGAAAAGTCTATTAGGATTAAAAAAAGATAAGTATACAAGATGAGTCAGAAAGCCGTACAAAAACAAAGTTACTTTTTTTTTATGGAACACCCTATATCTTACAACATTTTTGAATTCTACATAAAATTATAATTATTTGTTAATAAGAGCGTTATAAGTATAAACTTAATAGTTTCCGAGATATCAACTTTTAAAAATGACATTTTTATACTTTGACAGCTTCTGGCTCTCTAACGGTACGCCATAGAGCAAAACGGCTTACATGTCCCTATCTTACTTATTTATTATCTTCCCAAAAATTTCAACTTTCGGTTAAACCGGAAGTGCTATATTTCCGGCATTTGAGTTGGTTTAACCGGAAGTTAACACTTTTAGAAAGATAATTAAAAACGAATATAGGGATACGTAAGCCGTTTTACTCTAAGACGTACCGTTAGAAAGCTAGAAGCTGTCAAAATTCAAAAATGTCATTTTTCAAGAGTCGATATCTCAAAAACTATTAAGTTTAGAGTTATAATGCACTCATTAAAAAGTAATTGTAATTTTATGTAAAATCCAAAAATATTCTAAGATATAAGGTGTTCCATTAAAAAAAAAGTAACTTTACTTCTCCACGGCTTTCTGACTCATCCTGTATACTTAATTTTTTTTATTCTCATAGATTATAAAAAGCCCTCAAACTTTTATCTTAAGCATTTTTTGCTAGCTGTTGTCCTTTAAGAAATAATCGACCGTTTCCATACATACCAACAACCCTGTATACATATATTATTATCTTAAAGCAGCGCAACCTTTTAGTCTACCAGCAACGAGTGCATCCCTGCTTTCATTCGATCACCCGCTGGGTCTTATCGGCATTAGGGATTAGCATTTATAATAAGTTTGTAAGATAGATAGACGGACTTTACTCGAGTTCCCTTGTAGGGTAAATCAGATCAGAGACTACCTAGATATTTTGCTATTTGCACGCATGCAAGCAACCTCCGATATTTTCAATATATTTTGACATTAATTACAAAAATTAGTAATCATTCTACACTAAAAAGGTTTAAAAGGCTTTTTTGCAAAGCATTTTTAAGGAAAATCTTTTTTTTTAAATACAACGTCACGCCTCTGTAGAATAGGATAAATTCGATATTTTTCAAAGAACTTAATGTAATCTAAATATTTGACTTACCTATCGACGGACGTCTTAAAATAATCCTTTAAAATGGCTGAGCAACAGATAAAATTACCAAGTTTCAACTACATAAAACATTTTTTTGGTTTGGTATCAGTGAGCATTGGGTAAGACATCTAAAAATCGTTAAGCAGTAAGAAAAGATTACTGTAGAAATAAGTAAGTAATTAGGGTAAGTAAATCTGTAAAAGTAAGCTATATTTTTATTAAAAACATTAAGAAAGGCAAGTATTAGTGTAAAGGAGTTCCTCATTGAGGAAAAAACTTAACAATGACGTTAAAAAACATCAGAAAGATGTGAGTAACTAAGCCTCCTCTTAATTTTTTCTAAATTCCTTAAAATCTTCGCCAAAAGAACAAAATATGAGAAATGTCTCTAAAACAAAGGGTAAAATCCCAAATTAAAAACAGATTGTGTAAAAAAGACGTAGAAAAAGATGTACAACAGCATTTTTCAGAAACAACAAATATTTGACAAGCATTTCTTCCAAGATGGTATTAGTTACTACAAAAAATATTAACATACAAGTCAAACACCACACTAGCACTGCAAGAGTGTCAAAGTTCATTTTTGATTTGATTTTTACACCGAACACTTTTCGTCACGTTCTAAAGTTTTGATGAGCGCAAGTAAACTGATCGTACCTCGTAGATAACCGATGGTCACAGACGAGGACTGCTCAACAACGAATTTCGAATGATTCGATACTTTAACCACACGTTGTGTCGATCGCACCTTATACAGAAGTCCAGGCTCTTATACGAGGAATCATCAAGATTTTTTCAACACCGCTTTATGTTGACATTTTGACACGAAAATATTACCAATTAAAGTATTCTTTGTTACAACCTCGAGCGCTACCGCACCATTTTGTTTCGACCAGTGGCGGGCATAGTCTTCCCCCTCTTCTCGCGTGCTTCACCACCTCTCTTTTACGTTGCATCTCGCCGATGCCGCAGGATTTGCTGCAAGGGCTCCACTCTGACCAATCTGTTACCCTGCAGTCTCGCGGTGGACCTGAAACAACACATGATATCTCGAAAACGCTTTAAACTAGACTAAATGGAGGACTTACGAATTTTTCTAGGAGTTTTCTTGATTTTCCTGTACTTTTTGTGTTGTTGTTTGTCCTTGTTTTGGGTCATATAAGAGTCGGCGATGCTGTTTAGAATGGCCTCTTTGTTTCCTCGTGGCACTACAGCTGGGAAACCTGCTGGTGACGTCACGGGAACTTCGTTTGGATGTCTATAACGAAAACGCTATTGTGAATGCAGTGTGTAATGCGTATATCCATTTTTTTGTTTAAGCTTTGCCAATGGCATATTGTTCACCTACATGTTGCTGCGAAAACAATTCTAGAATAATTTATACTAATCGCGTAATAATTAAGTTAACCATAGATTGTAATTACTGATTGAAAATTCGATCCACTGAACTCGGGAACGTGTTTGCATAGACAACGTCCGGTCCTAATTACACAGGACATTTTGATAAATGGAAATACACACATCGCCAAAATTCTTGGACCCCCCTTGTAAATTTCAAAACGAAATATTAATCATGGCTGCTTTTTTGTACATTTAATCTTTATTTATTTCACCGTTGCTAGGCATCTAAAAATGTTGACAAGAACAATTTCCCACAATTTTAGATACCAATGTTTAAAAAGTGGTTCATATTGATTTAGCGTGTTGAAATAATTGTTGAGTTTTTCTTTGCAATTATGCCTGGCAATAGAATTTCAGTATTCAATAGAGCAAGAATAGTGGCTTTGCATGATGAGGGTCTGCCGAATCATCGAATCGCGGATAGACTAGGGATTTCCCGCGCTTCAGTTATCCGAATAGTGCGTTTGTATCAGGAAACTAACAGCGTTAACTGGATACGTGGAACTGGGCGTCCTAGGGTAACTAATGCAAGAGAAGATCGGTATGTAGCAGGTTGTGTACGTCGAAATCGAACCATACCAATCTCAGCTGTTCGAACACATTTTAGAAGAACGTATGGTCGATTCATTTCCAGTACCACAATACGGCGAAGACTTACTAGAGCCAATTTGCGATCCAGGAGACCATTAAAAGTACCTAGGTTACTTCCTAGACATATAGCCGCTCGTCTACAGTGGGCACAGGAACACAGACACTGGCTTTTAGCTCAGTGGCGAAATGTCGTTTTTTCGGACGAAACCAGATTTGGTTTAGTTAGTGATAGTCGGCGACACAGAGTTTGGAGAGGGCCAGGGCGACCAGAAAGACTATCTTTTGCCAGAGAAGTCGTTCCATATCAAGGAGGAACAGTAATGTTTTGGGGAGGCATAATGCATGGTCGTCGTACGCAGCTTATTCCCATTCCAGGCACTATGACAGGGGATAGATATGTTCGAAACATTATTGAACCTATTATTTATCCTCTCCGAAATGAAATTGGAGCCAATTTCATTTTCATGGATGACAATGCTAGGCCCCATCGCAAGAGAGGGGTACAAAATGCACTAGAGATTGAGAATATTGAACGATTACCGTGGCCAGCCAATTCGCCAGACATGACTCCCATTGAACCTATGTGGGATTTCGTTGGACGAGCAATCTCAAATAGAATTAATCCTCCTATCACCCTCCAGGAACTTACACTCGCGGCCCAAGAAGAATGGAACAACATCCCAATGGATACCATTAACGCGCTTATTGTTTCCATGCACAGACGAGTTAACACCTTACTACAGAACAGGGGAGGACACACCGAATATTAATTAATTTTGATTTCGCTCTAAAGTGGGTTTCTTCTAGATTTAAAATTCTCGTAATGATTTTATTATGCACTATTTTTCCTTTGTATTTTTTTTCTTGTTCAAATAAATTTAAATTCAGACAATTTGCATTCGATACATAACCAAATTAAATGTACTTTGTAATACACTTCTTAACTTATAATAATAGTGTCTCATTTTGACAAACTTAAGGGGGTCCAAGAATTTTGGCGATGTGTGTATAATACGGATTTAATTTTGGGGTGATGATGAAGTTGCCAATTCCTTTAGAACTAATTAGCAGATCACGTTTCAGATACATAGAGATATTTCACGTCAATATGCTAGAAATGACAGTTGCATTTCAATTGGCTAAAGAGGGGCTTTTGTGGCACCTTAAGCGTATCGGAAAGAAGGCAGAAAGTAAGCCCTTTTAAAAAAATACACCTGGATAACAGAGTTGGTCGAGTCATAGTTTACAAGAGCTTGGTGGGAACGCGGATACAATTCTGAAATACACTCATTTTCAAAAGTCGTGCACCACCCTGTAAAACAAAAAATATTTATTTGTATTGAATTCTAGCAGTGTAGATATTTACTTGGTAATGTTGTTGTTAAAAAAAATTGAAAAATATCTCAAAAAACGCAGCACATTATCAGAATCGTAAAGCAGAACATGCAGTTCTGTACGTGTCGTTTAAGATAAACAGTGTTGAAGAAATGACTGAATGAAGAAATTCGTTTGCGAAGAATCTTCCCTCATGAAGAAGGCCTATCACATCGACAAATGGACGATAGATTTGGCTGTAACCATAGTACGGTTACTCGAACCATTCAAATGCGCATTAAGACGGGTTCTGTGGAAAGTAAGTGACAAGACCGATATGTAGCACAAGTGACTCGAAGAGATAGATTTGTAACAGTCAGCAGTCTTTGAAGGCAATTCCAGCATACATACCACCAAGTCGTTTCTAATGCCACCATCAGAAGACGCGGGTTTGCTGTCTAGAAGACCTCTACGAGTTCCAAGGTTGTTACCCAGACATAGACGGTCGCGGTTTGAATGGGCTCCTGGTCATCAAAACTGGCTTTTGCCTCAATGGTCAAATGTTATGGTCTGAGATGAGATAAGGATTGGTTGGTTAGTGACGATCGTCGATGTCGACTCTGGAGAGAAAGGGGAGCACAACACCCATTTGCTTTTGCCAGAGAAGTGGTACCATTTAAAGGCGGGAGTGTTATGTTTTGGGGTGGAATCATGTATGGAAGAAGAACCCCTTTGGTTCATGTTCCTGGCACTATGAACGGCCAAATTTATATGGATCTCATCCTTCGGCCTATTGTGCAACCAATTCGAGACGAAGCAGGTCCCAATTTAATCTTTATTCAAGAGTTTCTTCGGGAGGGTGAAATTGACAGATTGGAGTGGCCACCTCTTTCTCCGGACATGAATCCCATCGAGCATGTCTGGGACTACTTGTCTAGATCGATTCGTCATCGTTCGGTGGGTTCAACCTATGACCGCTCAAGAGCTCACTGTAGCCGCTTCTGAGGAATGAAATAACATTCCTGAAGAATACCTAAATAACCTCATACGTGTTTATGCCTTGCTACAAAGTATGGGTGTCAATACAAGGTACTGAAAATAGTGACGTGTGATTAATCTAATTTTTTTCACAATAAAGCTACTTGGCAATGAAATTTTTGGGTATTTTTCCTTTTTGCCCTAATAACCTTTAATTAGATAAGTGTAACAACATACTCTAAAATGCGGCAAAAACAAATAAACACTTAATAGTAAGGATATATTTTTAGAATAAAAATTTTGTTTACTTCTAGATGTAGATTTAAACTGGTGCAAGATTTTGGAAAATTAGTGTATTAATGTGTCGTATTTTTAGGGCCAGTGATTGTGAAAGTCGTAATAAGTACAGAAAATTGATGGTGATGCGGACCTCGCTAGCATTGCTTATGCATCCGCAAAATTTCCATGTGTTGAATTTCACGTCTGTTGAGCCCTTAACACACACAACAGGGTTTCCGACGCCCCTGCCACCCAAAAACACAAATAAAATACTAACTATATTTTTTTCTTAAAAAAAAAATGAAACTTATCAGCGATGCTGTGATGAGCACCGCTGAATAAGTAAAACCGCAAGGAAAGCAACGAAGCTCGCGTAGATAGAGTTTAACAGGCACCACCAGCCCTTTTATTTATTTTTTTTTATTTATTTACCACTACAATAATACACTACAGAACACAGTTTCAAATGGTATATTCTAAAAAAAAACAGTAAACAAGAACTAGCAGTACTTAGAAAATCAGTTAAAAAACAAAAAATCAATTCACACAATTCACAACAGTTCAGAGGGTGATAAATATTTATTTATTTATTTATTTTTATTTATTTATACATACACTGTTTAACAGTTACCCAATTACAAAACAGGTAGGTACGAACAAAACTTACAAACTACCTAATTTACTTACATAACTAAACAAATATGATTTATTACACAATATTACACAAAAGATTTATACAGAACAAAATCATAAAGAAAAAGGAAAATTAAACATCAAAAAGTCAGTCATCGATAAAAGTGACTCTTGATTGCGCTCAACCTGCAGGCAAAAATGTCGAAGGCATTAGCATTGGAGTTATAGCAGCCGCACATCGAGTTAATAGGTGCAAACTTAAAAACGTTGGTACGGAACGGTGGTAGGTAGAAAGTATCTGTGTTGCGAGAATTTAAAGTAGGAACCCTAAAATTTAGTTTAGACAACAACTCCTCACAGACAATATGACCGCTGACAAGCTTGCTCAAAAACGACTGAGATAGGTAATCACGTCTTCTATCCAAATTTATAAGCGAAAATCTTTGCAGCAGCTGTTCATGGGGAAAACCCTGAATCGGATAGACACCATCGGCTCTGAACCATAGAGCCTTAGCAAATCGCCTCTGCACCGACTCTATAGAATTTATGTGGATATTATAATAAGGAGACCAAATAAGTGATGCGTACTAAATATACACAGTCTTCCCTTTTTTTGCCTCATAGGCCTAGCAATAAGTAAAACCCCCACTAAGTATTTATTCTAAATCTCTCAAACAGCCCCATCGTCAACAAAATGTCTAATTTTGTTTTTAAAAGAAAGCATGGAACAATTGATATTAAAATTCTGTAGCACAAATAGGTTAAAACTGTTCATTATACGATTTGCAGGGCAATTCCTTCCGATGTCAGTACGGCTTTGATTCACAGAAAACAAATTGGCCTGTCTCGTCAAACGACATGGTACTCTAAAGTTAAGCAAAAACAAAAGTTCCGAGCAGTCCATCAAGTTGTTCAAGATTTTATGGCCGTATACCAGGGTGAGCCCTATTCTGCGTATCTCCAGGCTATTTAACCCTACAAGTCTTAAGCGATCCCTATAAGAAAGCGTAGAACGATCAATCCTCAGTCTATGCAACAGAAAGTTCATGAACCTCGATTGCATCCGCTCAATCCGCTTAATGTGGACCTGATATAGAGGAGCCCAGACCACACAACAATATTCTAGATGACTTTGCACCAATGCATAGTACATTTTCTTCAATTTCTCGACATTTTTAAACTGTCTCATGACAAAACCAGCCATCTTGAAGGCCCTTGCAATTATGTCACCAATGTGGCTGTTAAATCGTAGACTGCTATCAAATACAATACCCAAGTCATTAATCAGTTCAACTCTGTGAATTGGTGCTCCATTGATCCGATAAACAACATCCAGAGGTTGCCTCTTTCTTGAAAACGATGTTACTTTACACTTTTCGCTGTTTAGGGTCATGCTATCATTGAGACACCACTTATACAGTTTTGAGACTTCACTCTGCAAAAGGGCTCAGTCGTTTTCTTTCGCAATATGACGAAATATTTTCAAATCATCAGCAAAAAACAAATGATGGCACTGTTCGAAAACAAAGGATGGATCATTCATGAAAATCAAAAATAATACAGGACCGAGATGAGATCCCTGAGGGACACCGGAATGTGCAGTGATCTACTCGGACAAAGTATGGTTAAACTTAACTCCCTCTGCCACAGGAAAAGCTGGAAATCTCCAAAATAATCATGGAGCTAGCTCTAACCGTGCGACCTGACACAACGTATACGTTAAACAAAAAAAAAAGATGAAAAGTCAAAAGGAATACAGAAAAGAAGGGGGAGTAAAGTAAAACTCGAATTGAAAATTGATGGGTTTATTAAAAAAAAAGGGTTGTTAGTGCTTAATCTAATCTAAAGTTAGCTGTACTATTGAAGATGCTTCAGAAGGCTGCCTAAAGGAGAGTAAAAAAGACAGTCTGAAAAAACCGTGGCTTAGAAAGCGACCCAAAGAGATCGCTACGAGAAAATATCAAGAGACAAAGAAGTTGTATTTTTAGCTGCTTAATTCAAAAACGATATAAAATTTTTAAAAAGTCAGTGGCGTACATTTTTGTGTCAATATTATTCGTGAGACTGCCTCCCGGGATGCCACTGGAACTCTTAATTATCATCTAGTTAGTGCTAACTTCGTGTCTTACAACACTGCCAAATTTCACCAAGATCGGCAAGAGGATCTATGAGATGTTAATAAAAATCCGATTTTTCCTTTAAACTTTGACACCCTGTATCACGAAAACCAGACTTTTTAGGACACATGTTTATATGAACTTTTTTACTTAAATTTGTATTAAGTAACACCCTTTAGAAAGATGTATTGTAGAAAAAGATATTTGAGATGCTCTATCTAAGGGACTAAACCTGATTTCGATCCTATTTTTTTGTTTCCAAGCTATTAAGTACCAATATTCAACGCATAAAAAAATGCTTTTCATTTTCAAGAATTTTTAAACGATTTAATCAAGTTTTGCGACCTCTATCAAGTTACATGGAAGAGTTTTAAAATTTTGATTTTGAAGCTAAATAACTTTTTTCGCAAGCACCCTGTATCTACGGTTTTTTTACGCCAGATACCTTAGGTAGTTGTCGAATTTGTAAAAAAGTTTGAATTTTCCACCATAAATGTTGAGAAAATTAAAAGAACAAAAAAATGTCAAATGCCACAAGATGGTCGAACATTTTGTTTGGGCGACGCCGACGCCGTAAATATACGCGTCGTTGCCCATATGGTTGATGCAAAACAAAAGCCAAGCCACGTCATCAATCAACTGATAATTAAAAGTCCGTAAGAAAACACAAGGAAATTAAATTCGGGCAAAAAGTATTACAACTTTATGCGATGTTAAATTTACTACAAGCTCAAAGTATTCTTCATTGATACGAACCCACTTATTGCAAATATTTTGTATATTTATGTATATTTAAGCTTGTAAAAATTAATATAATTCAAATTTTATTGGCTGATAGTTGGCAACACAACTGTAAACGGTGCGATGGCGCCAGCTCGTTCGTTGGTTTTGTTTGACGTTTCATGGAAAACTAACCTTAATTGTTTTGTGGTTCTGTGTTGCTGTGCCGTCTATCTTTTAACAAAAACTTCAGATCTTTTCATTAATAGCATTAAAAACTGTTATTTTAAGAACAACAAAAGTGTATATACATATCTCTGTCAATTACGTTGTTTACTATTTGTGAAAAATGCCGAAGCATTTCAATAGCCGGTGCAAAAAGCTTATACAGTCTGTGCGTTTTAAGAAGTCCGATATCGGATTAAATCACCAAGGGATGTTATCGCTTTTAAAACAGTAAATCGGTTAAGTTACAATATCTTCGCACCTTCGCTATACTTGATCACACCGAACATCCCACTGGTTTACTGTACTCTATTACTGGGCGAAATCAGGGGTTTCAAAACAAAATTATCTTAGAATTACGCGTTGAGCATAAATAATAATTAAATAGATAATTAAATTATTTTGCTATTATTATAGTTAAATCTATAATAATCGCTATTTTCCAAGAACCAATTAAAATTTGCTCAAGTGCGGGATGGTTAAATATGTTAAAGATTTTGTCAGGTATATACTTTTCCGATAATGACATTATTTTGGGATTATTATAATTAAATCTTCATAATAATTACTATTTTCCAAGAAATAATTAAAATTTGCTGAAGTGCGGGATGGTATGTTCTACTTTATTTTAAATAAGTAGTTGTGCTTTTCACTTTTAGTTTGTTTCTCATTGTGTGTGAATTAAAATCAGTTATTAAGCAAAGTTATAGAAAATGTTCAGCAAGGTGGCACATCGCCTAGAAGGCATTAATCTCCAGGTGAACGCCGTTTGGTATTACAAGTGGAACGTTATTTTACTTTAGAAAAAGATAACTCGGGCCCGTTAGAGTCTGTTTTGGCAGTGCAAAAACGAACGTCTGATGCTTGCGGCATTTCAGAGAAGACCTTAAGAAGACTTCGAAAAAAGAGTGAAGAGGATTTGGACAGACCATATAAAAGGGTTCGACTCCATTCAAAAACCTTGGATTTATCCCAAGGGATAAAACTCTCTATTAGGAATATTGTTTATGATATGTATAAAGCCAAGGAATATGTTACCCTCAAAGCTATTCTTGAAAAGATAAAGCAGAAAAAACTTTGCGATATTGGAACTAACAGTTTGTCCATCATGTTAAAACATATGGGTTTCAAATATAAAAAAACAAACAACAGAAAACTGCTTTGCGAGCTGTCCAATGTTGTTTCGAAAAGATGGCAATTTTTAAGGGATTATTTAAACAACAAAAAATCGGAATTGTCAAGACAAGTTGTTTTTCTTGACGAAACATGGGTATTTGCAAACGGAACTTCAACAAAAACGTCTTGGCAGGATGACTCAAAGCATTGTTATTCAAGTACCCGTGCAAGTAATGGAAAAAGGTATATTATATTACATGCTGGTAATGAAGAAGGTTTTGTTTTAAATGCCAGTTTGATATTTTCATCAACAAAAAAAACTGATGATTATCACGGCAATATGGATGCTGAAATTTTTTAGCATTGGTTCGAGGAAAAACTTTTAAAAAGTTTAGAAAAACCTTCCTTAATTGTTTTAGACAATGCCTCTTACCATACGAGACTCGAAGAGAAATTCCCTACAAGCAGCTGGAAAAAGGAAGAAATAAAAGAGTGGTTGTCAAAGAAAAACATAAATCATGAAAATTTATATTTAAAAAGTGAACTTTTAAGCAAGTGTAAAGAGCAGTCATTTAAAAAAAAAGTATGTTGTTGACCAATTAGCCCTCAAATATGGACATCAAGTTTTGAGATTGCCGCCCTACCATTGTCATTACAACGCAATTGAATTGGTATGGGGTATTAGCAAGAACTATTATGACAAACATGCCTGTAAAAATATCGGTAAGCCTAGCGTTATAAAGTTATGGGAGGAGGCGCTTAGCCAAGCGGGCAAAGAAGAATGGCGGAAATGCATTGAACACACAGAAAAAATTATATTTGAATTTTATGAGACAGAACAGGTTATAGACGAAGTAAGACCGTTAATTATTACGAATGATAATGATGATGACGATGATGTTGATTCTGATGAGTCTGAAAGCATGGGTGAAATTTCAAATGCAGAGGAAGACTACTTTTAGTAGTACCTATCTACAAGTAGGTACGTTCTGTCGCAAGACTACAAAATCGGTTCTTTTTAGAACCAAAACTTTATAAAAAAGAATTCGTAAAACTAATTTGTCTGAATACTACAAAAGCTAAAAAATTATTGTTTTTCTTTACCTAAACTAATTTTTTATTTACTTTAAATTATTTTATTTAGAAAATGTAATTATTGGCAAGATGAAAATAAAAGAAGTGTTAGATCTACTAAAGTTGATGGTATTATGCAGTAAACAAATATATAAACTCTGGGAAATTTTTGTATATTTATCTGGTTTTTATGAAAAAAAAAACTGTGTTATCCCCTCACTCGGATATTTTGGTTACAAGCTGGCAACACTGTCGATAACTGACGTGCATGACGTGCATCGGTCTTTGTTTTGCATTAAGTTATATGTAATAAAATTTAAATTGTGTCTGTCGTCTTTGCAATGTTCTCTCTTAATCAGTAAAAGATTAAACTCCCTTTATTTTGAGTAGTTAATTGACGACATTTCCACGGGCTTTAGTTCTGTTATCTAGGGGCCGCTAGCATCGCTAAAATGACACCTGCTGCTTCCCGACTCGCTCAGTATGCATTCAAATCTGATAAATAATTGCAAACCAAACTCAAAATTATTATCCACATCCGCCGTCGGCTAGAAGTGCACGAATTTAATACAAATATCCAGCAAATACGGCCGTTGTCAAGGGAAATTCCAATTTGTAGTTAGTCTATAACATGGTATCCATACAAGTTTGTTTCTGAATCGAATGTCATTTAAACAGAATGCGAGGAACTACGAATCGAGAGATCAACGAGCGAAATACATGTGCTTGCCGAATGGTAGAATTGCGTCACTTGAATTTCAAAATTTTAATGAAAGCTTAATGTTGATTTTAGTAATCGTAATGCATAATCTGCTAGTGTATGACGAATTGCGTCAAGAGCTCTATCTAAAGCAAAATGGAGCATTTTAAAAAACAACCAACAATTTTTAGTTTACATTAAATTGACATTAGGTATTTGTGATTAAGGAGCCACACAACAGTTTCTTTTAAATGGTCTAATTAGTAGGGTGGGCAGAACATTTTATTTAACGCTAAAGTAAATGCAAAAAAAAAATTAAAATAAAATTTCACACTTTGAAAAAACATACGATTTTAATTATTTTTCTAATAAATGAAGGAAGATCAATTAACTTCTATAACAAGGAGCTAAAGGCATATTTTGGTTAAAGAAAGTATGAGAAAGATAAATAAAATACATTTTACAAATTATTATTAACGTTTTACGTTTAAAAAAACATACATTTTTCACAAAATTTGACAAATTTCCATTGAAAGAAAAAAAATCTGATGTGTAAAATTTCAGTATGCAATAAGATTTGCTTGAAAAACTTGGCATTGCAGATCTTGAAAGAAGTATAGTTCTTATAAAAACCATCTCTGGACTTAAAGCCGCCGACTTTTTGTGACGCCTCGGTTACCAGCTTCACGCATTGTTCAACTGATTGAGTTTGACATGGGAATTTGTCAAAGTTCCACTTAGCCATTTCACGTGATTTGACTTTTGATCCAATCTCTGCATCCGTTACTCTTCGCAGTAAAGGTAGTGGTGAAAGTGTAGTGGTGTTCCAGTCAATGATTTCTATGTAGTCTGTAGCCAGGAAATTAATTTTGGGTGGTTAAAAATTCCTGATTGACTGTCTTTTAGAAGATAAGTTTCTAGCCTTTAGAATTCTTCTGAAACCCAACTGTCCTATATGATCCCTTTTATCTATTATCATGGTCAAAAGCATGTTTTCTGGATGGTCAAAAAATGGGTATCTTCTTGCATTTTCACAGTAACAAATACTAGACACAGGACACTCGCAAACCTCAGTGACCTTCTGGCAATTGCAGTCTAATGTTATTTTGCACTTCCATGTAGAGACATCAAACAGTAACAAAGATTTTCAACTATCGTTTTAACTTTACCTTTTCCTTATCACGCTTAGGGGACTTCATAAGATTACTATATCTGCCATGATATGCGTTTATTAACTGAACAAATCTGTAATTCGTTACTGTTGGAATTGAAGCTTTATCAAACACAGATTCAACTCGTTGTGCCACAGTATTCAAAACTTGAGAAAAACTAACAGACCTGTTTTTTGTTTTCAAAGCTAAGATATAATATTCATGGATCTTTGGGTGACCAAATAAAGGGCAATTAAACTCGCTGCGAGTTAATTTCTTAGGAGCAAAGTGTGTAATACAATCAAATTACTAATCCGTTTTAAACAAACACTATATTGAACCCACTGAAACACCAAAACCGCCCGAGTAATTATCTGGTTGAACACGCATTACATGTGGAGACAGTCCATTGGCACAGAATATAAAAAGCGGTGTGGGGGGGACAACAGGAATTGACGGGCTCCAACATGCAACAAACAGCCTCGCGCGGGTCCGCTGCTCAGGTACGTTTTTAAACGCGTAATATACCCTAGAGGCAAGTTTTCCGCACTATAGCGTTTAAAAAAAAAATTTAAAATATTTTCGGCCCACCCTAAGCCACATAACAGTTTCTCTCAAATGATATAATTAGTAAAATATCATTATAAAAACTACTAAAATATGTTAATGACTTAGATGCCAAAACCCAAAAAATATCTTGGTGTATGTATATCGATCACCGGAACATAACAAACGATAGTCGGCTCCAGTAGTCGACGTCTGGAACAACACAAAAATAATCAAACTGACATGTTGCCATACTTACAATGCATTATTAATACTGTTGTCGTCCGGATATCCATAACTAGATGAACTAACACTCAGTGGCGTCGAAAACGTATACTGCTTGTAATTGTTGCTATAAAAGTTATTACTTGTTCTCATCCTTGGCTTCGGCCTGACCTTGGGTTTCTCGTGAATCTCCTGTTCCTGTCGCTCCTCTTCTATCGCAGTTTCAATATCGTTATTGTCGATAGAGTTAAGTTCGTTGTTGTTGGGCGACAGATGCTCCATCTTCAACACCTCGTACCGTCTGTCGTCCTCAGAATGGTGGAATACCTCGGAGAGCTCATACTCTTTGATCTGAAAGAAAAGTCAGATTAAGAAACTGCAGTGTTGTCGTCACCCCTATATTTACCTTAATAAACTGAAAAGTCGCTATTGGAGGAAGTCTCTTTAAATACGGATAGAAAAAGGATCCTGCTGGATGCGCAGGGTAGTGAGCTGTTATCCTGTAGGCCTCGCCTTGAGGATCCGTGGGCCAGTTAGGTGCTGTGAAGGTAAAACCATTGTCAGTGCCTGCATCAATTGGATCCACCTGCAACAAAAATATTTCTTGCAGTGCTTTCGATGATTTTGTCGTTGTTACGCCTCTGCCCATTTAACTACCTTAAATGGAATACACGGTAGGCATCACAAACCTTATAAATTATTATTAACCACCGATTGGAATTAACGGGCTTGGGGATCATTATATAATTGTCCTGTCACAATGCATTATTTAAATTAAAATGTAATCAGTAAATCTATTGTAAATGAAGAACTAATGACCAAAATCAATAACTAAAATAGAAAAATTGGGTCAAAGCATTACGTGTTGTTTAATCTTGAATAATATACGAGAAGCCCATTTATATTTTATTATCTATTATTTTAAATGTAATAAATGCTTCATTATTATATACACAGTGTGCAAAAAGTCCCGGACCGGTCAATTATTTAGAAAATGGAGCACAATATAAAAAAACTTCCGGTATAAAAGTTGTAAGCCTTAAAAAAATCTATGAAACTAGGATATCTGTAATTATACAGGGTGCCTCAAACAGTCATGGTAAACAAAACTTTGGTTTATTTAAATAATATGACCCCCTCTTAATCACGTTTTCTGATTCCTCTAAATATTGTAAACAAAAATTGTAAAACATGTCATATGGCTAACCCCATTAGTTTAAGAAATAATTTGAGTTAGAGGACATAAATACAACAGGTAAGATATTACCTACATTTCGCATTTTTAAAAGCTGGTCCCGGAATGTTTTGCGTCACTGTCATATTAATTTCTGAAAATGTCTCTCAACGAAAGGGAACGTATAACTTTACTAATAATCAGAGGTTTTGAAGACCGACAAAGATCATTTAATCACAAACAAAGCAATTTTTCAATATAACTTTTCCGAACCGACAGCCTATATCAAAATCTACAGTTGTGACAACAGCTCAAAGAATCGAGGAAACCGGGTGTTGCAGAGAGAAAGTTCGTTCCGGAATACCAAAATCGGCAACTAGTGATGAAAAAAAATCAGAGACATTACTTTTTCTTGTTCAGGATCCACATTTGTCGTTGAGAAAAGCTGCTACCCAAGTTGATGTATGTTTTAAATCAGTTGAAATTATTTTAAAAAACAGTAATTTTTACCCCTATAAAATAACTTTAGTCTAGAAATTATCACACACACTGTGTATAATAAAATAATAAAGTATTAATGATAATAAGGTATAGAAAATTAATATCACCTACCTCGATTGTGATGCTGTCCAACCAATTACCATTGACGCACAAATCAAAACTGTCAATGCCAATGAACCAATCAGGAGATGGGACTATCCTGGACATCAGGGAAACCTAAAACAAATATAATCAAATAAATACTAATAAACAGTTTTCCAATATGCGTTTTATAAAAAGGAAAACACTGGCGTGGTTTTTGTATACAAAGAAAGAGGAAGGGATTCCTAATCAAGAATAACACAGCTTAATATTTTAGCCTTACTAGCTAACCGAGGTCTATTTACATACCTTTTGACGGTCAAATGGGGAGAAAAATAAAACTAAAAGTTTGAAATCAGTAGGGTTAGTTAAGTTGGAGGGACTTTGTGCTTTTTAAAACACCATTTGATGTTTTTTTTTTGGATTCGGTGGACATCTATGAACTTTTCTGGATATTCTTGGATACACCTTCTGGCAATTTAATATAAGACATAGGATCACTGATGGCAATTTACAATGAAAATCCAACCGAATCCGCCTCAATGCTCTCTAAAACTAATTCAATAAGTCGATAGCTGATCTTTCCGAACAAATCCCAATTGAGAAATAAGTTTAAAGTTGCTTTACTTCTCCTAAGATTTCTTTATCTAGTTACAATCGGACTTTACTTGCAAGGTATTGTTCTTTAATTTATTCTAACAATTCTATACTTTTAATTAGTTACCTTAGAATGATTTCCATCTACGAAAAATTCGGCTTCAGTCCTACCAAGTCCGGAAGTAATGGGGGGAGCATTGAATTCATCGTATATACCCCCCTCTCCCTGACTTTGTTCTTCGAGCACGTCACTGCGACCGGTCTCCGCAAACGCTTTGACTCCTGATGATGATTTCTTGCCGAGTCGAAACAGGACAAAGGATTTGTCGTGGCTCCGGCCTGGAACAAAAGAAAATCTGTTATATGTATAGGTCTCATGATGGAATGAATTGAGTTGAAACGAAAATAAAGTGATAATGAAAAAATACATCTTAGCATTAAACAATCATAGATATACAGGGCGTTTCCTAACCTCTTTGAAAAAATAAAGGAGGTGAATCCTGAATTGCAGTACTATGATTTTGACGAAATCCCGATTAAATACCCGTTATTATTTATTTAATTGGTCTGCAACGACCATTCCTTATATTTTAGACATAACTGGTAAAATACTTATTGGTCTAAAGTCAACAACTCGCTAACAACATCTTGACGAGAGAAGTTTGCTCCGCGTCCAGGTTCCACGCGACCGATACTATTTTGAAGGCACAATTAATGTATTGTTGCTCTGTAATAAAGCATTATTTTAGTGTTATTCAGCAAGTAAACGGTTTCTTGACTTGTTGTGTTTCTCTAATAGTTAGGTAAGAGGTTGAAAGTATTGTAAGATTCTGTCAACAAGTGTTAATTTAAATGAAGTATACAGATTGATGTTACTTTTGTTAAACGGAATGTCAATTAAATTTATGCAGTAATAAACCAATTAGCATTATACTATGGCGAAAAGTGTTCAAATGACGGCAAAATAACAAAATCTTTTCCGTTAAGCTTACTTTACTTTTAAATGATAAACAGAAAAAAAAATGACTTTTAAATAAATGGAAGCCAAAAAAAATAACAAAAATTACATCTACCTTGCTGCCGTTTTTCAACTAAATTAATTGAATAGTATGCCTTTCAAAAGTAAATTTCGCTAATTAAAATCGACGCTTAATTAGGCCGTCGGCAGAAATGCCAGTGGCGCAGTCTGAATTTTACAAAATACAACATATAAACTATTGTATAAACATCAATTCCAATTTGGCATGTAACTGTTGTTCGCATTATTAAATAAAAATATGTAGGATAAATGAAATAAATATTACCGTCCACCGCTGGAACACTACAATCCCTAAAAGTACTTGACATTTACAAATATTATATAGATAAGCTTTAATTATTTTGCAAGATTTTTTTAAATAAGATGTAGGTACATAGGTACGCCTTTTTGTCCAAGTATTTGAATAGTGTCGTTTCTGTAATTAGTTCATTTCTCGATCCTAATTGTAGCTGAGAAACCCTAATGAAACAAACAAAAACGGGGGAAAACTCCAAGCTCGCTCTCAATATTTACAAATCCGTGGAAAGTTTACGCTATTTAGCACAATTAAATTAGAAACGTTATTGGAGATACTTTTACTGAAGGCCGTTTTATTCCCAACAAAATTTCGACTGATTAGGGCCGGCAATCCAAACGCTTCCAACAAGTTGCGAAGTTGACACATAAAAAAAAACCTTATACTGAGACAGCACACGCCCAATTTATCAACTTTCAACTCCCGGGAGTATACAGGATCGATGGATTGTTTGCCCACAGGATTTGTGAAGCCAACAAGTCATTAAAAGAAAATGACGCGGATTGGAAAAAAGTCTAGATTATATTTGGTTGGTATATAGATTTTTGTTTCGAGTCTTAAAACCTTAACCTATTAGAACTGGACCAATGTGTTTGTTGGATGTGGTTAAGTGCGAAACGGGATTGATATTTTTTGCAGTAGATGCAATAGGCTTCCCTCTGCGACCAAACATGGAGTGCATTCAACAATTCGAATAATTTCTCAAACTTCAAAGTATAGACAGACGTCTATTATTTATTGATTAGCTATATATTTTTTTTAAAATGATTACATGAAGATTTTATTTTCATGCGTAACTTATATGTTTTTGATATACCGGGTGTCTACGGAAGGTGGCTCGCCCCTATAACCCTTTTTTTTTAAAGATAATGGAATGAAATTTGGAGAATTCGTATGCGATATGAAACTGCATTTTTTGACGGGTGATTCAACTTTATAGAACTTCCGGTTTTACCGGAAGTGACACAAACTCTCGATTTTTCAATGAGACACCTAGTATATTTTTACTTTCTTTGAATCCTTATGCCATTCTTAATACAACCATGGGTAACTTGTCATTTTTTGTCAACAATTTTTTATTTTCTGTTTCATTTCATTTTTTAATCTAGAAGGCTATGAATACGTTAAAATCACTAGTTTCAGTCCTGACATCTTTGACAAAATACAACTTTACTGTTTGCGGTCAAAACCTATCCTATTAAATTTTGAAACCTGTATTACTCATTTTTTTCAAATGGCAACATGGTGGCTCGTCAGGTTAGGAAAAAGGAGCATTTTATTACAATCAACTTGATGCCACACGCTATTAGGTTTTAAACAAAATTCCTTTAACAAACTGTAAAAATGTTACGCTATGTACGCCTTTTAAGAATAATAGTAGATTATACCACGAGTCAATAATGATAGCTATTATTCCCGAGGAATATTTACGAACCGAGCCGCGTAAGCGGCGAGGGAGTAAATATTCTGAGGTAATAATAGCCATTATTGTGAGTAGTATACTCTACTTTATCTACGACTAATTTATTAATTTGAGATTTTTAATGAACAACTTTATTTGTCAATAACATTAAAATTAGTAATAGTACAATTAATAAACTGTATTGGTCGAGAACTATGAATAAGTTTGGAAGAGTTTTCAATACAAATATTTGGAATGTCGGTTGCTGCAAAGGAAGAAGATGCTTCATTACTATTTATTTGTTTAGTAATAGTATCTGCTGTAGTTGTCTTGTTTCTCATAGACTGATCAATGTAACATTCAGCTACTTGTGTAGATTTCCAGCCCCCATGACGCTTTAATCCAGTTATATCGCCTCCTCCATCAATGTACAGAGTGGCAGATGATCTGCGATAACAATGGCCGGTATAAGTTTGAGGATTTGGCAAGTTTAAATATTTGGCAATTTGTCTACCAATGTCTGCAAATTTGTTTTTTCCTATACGTTGTATTGTACATTTGGATTTTTGATAATTTAGAAAGAATGAATTGATTTTTACATGTGACGGGCGGAGATCGATGTACTTCTTTATAATGTTGTAAAACGTACTGTTTATGGCGAATGTTCGTACAATTTTGATTTTAGTCTTGGGTATTGTTATTAAGAAGTTTGTTTGAAGATCCTTTACGTCTTCTATATTCATTTCATAAAGCTCGTTTGACCGGCATGCGCCCATAATTCCAATAATTAATATAACCTGAAGCAAATAAGAATATGAGTTTTTTAATAGATTAGATTAAATACCTATGTATATTTACCTTATGTAAAAAAAAAACTTCATCAGGAGCTTTGTCAATAAATGTCTTAATTTCTTTCGAGGTCAGAGTGGAAGATTTCTTTGCTTGAAATCCTTCAGATTTTCTTTTTAAAAACGCTCGTAGTTTTCCATATTTTTCCAGATCAACGTCATGGTTTATTCTCAACATAGATTTAATTATTGAATAAAATGACCATAATGAAGATGGTTTGTATTTTGCACTTACTTCAGCGAAATAGGCTAGTAGAACATTTTCGGAAAATGAATTTGTGTTATTTCGAAGACGCCATTCGTTGAAGGTTGCGTATGTTTTATTATAAATAGATTTCGATGTTTCCGGTATTAAGGTAGATGTTGTTGCTGTAGCTAGTTGTACAATTTCTGGAGGTGTACAAGTAAAAGCCTCTTCATTTTCATCCATCCCAATACGAATACATAAACACTACGCGTTTGACAGTGACACTTTTGACTTGGTGTATTTTGTTTCCATGGTATTATTTGATTTGAGAAATTTTGTGATTGGAGCGGGAATAAGGACTATTAATCCCTTGTCATTATTCCCTAAGGCCCTAAGGGATTAATAGGTGGCACTATATTGCGAAAACCACAACTATAATACTTACATTATACATTAGTCGTAGATAAAATAAGATTTAATCGAGTAACCTGTCTTGTAAAAAATTGACAAGTCAACATCTTAGTGGAACTTCGCTTCTGCAAAAGTAAATTAGGTAATTATTGTGTACGTTATGGTTTAAAAATCATGGAAAATAATAATATTTATATAAGGAGCGAAAAAGTTGATATGTTATTAGTTTTTGGAGAGTGTGGGCAAAACTCAACCGATGCTGCACGTGTTGACGCACAGAAATATCCCAAAACAGGTTCAGAAAATGCGAAATGAGCCTGATAATAATGAAAACGATCCAATTATTGTGAGTGAAGAAATAGAAATAAATGTTCTGGCATACGTGCAAGTGAATATCAATGCGTCATTCAAAGAGATCGCGCTAGAATTTGGCATTTGTAAGTCTTCTGCCCGCAATATTTTAAATAAACAAAAATACCATTCATATTAATACTAACTACATCAGCACCTGTACCCAAACGATATTGAAAGCAGACTTGAGTATGGCAATTGGTTCTTAGGAAAAATTGTTTATACTAACGAAAGCCGTTTCACTAATTTGGGACATTTCAACAGAAATAATAAGCGATATTGGTCCCACGAAAATTTACACTTGATGCAGGATGGAAATTTTCAAGAACGGTTTGATTTTAACTATTGGGTTGGGATTTTAGGGGACAGAATTTTAGGCCCTATATTCTTTGACGGTTCGTTAACAGGGGCGAGATATCTAGGTTTCCTCACGCAAGAAACTGAGCAGTTCTTGGATGAGATACCGTTAGTAAATCGAGTGGGACTATTTTACCAACAAGATGGTGCCCCACCACACAATATAAGGGCACTTACAGAATATTTGAACGAATCATACAACGAAAACTGGATTGGAAATAGAGGTCCAGTTAGTTCAGGTTGGCCGGCTAGGTAAAACAGAATTGATTTTAATTTATACCTTTACTAAGACTTATTCCTTTTTCAATCTTTTCAGGTCACCTGACCTTACGCCTCTAGACTTCTTTTTATGAGGTTCTATTAAAAACAATTGCTGTGTTACCTAAACTATGAGAATTTCGTAATTTTGCCATCACATTTAATTAAATAAGGATTGGCTTATTAAAATTTATTCAAACTTGGCACGTGCGTTGATTATATCGCCCTCTTCAAAAAATTATAATACAATATTTCTCTAAAATGTACAGGGGAGTCAATATTTAGCCACCTCAAAATTTACATGGGATTTCCTATGTTCAACTAAGCAATGCATCATCCGGTATATTTGTTTTCTTAGTGGAAAACTTTTAATTTTTTTTAGTGATAATTGTTAAAAGATGGTGGGGCATTGCATAAACCGAATATGTAAGTAAAATAAACAATATTTCCAATTAAATATTTTAGTTGAAAAAAACAAAAAGAAAAATTTCAAATTTTTTGCACACTTTGTATAAAAATTTGCAAAATCCAAACTATACATTTCACGTCTGTTGAGGAGACCTTTCCGATGAGGTATTCCAAATTTCGATCAACATTTTTTTAACCTAAACAAAAATTAAAAACCGGTTTAAGAAATAGTAATTTTTAGTTTCTCTCAAAAATTTATGATAATAAATTTTTTTAGGCATAGAGAGATGTGTCGCAAAAATAGAGTATTTGACATGATCTATCCGACAGTCTAAACTGCATTTCGATAGGACGTTTCGTTTGCCAGTTATTAAATTTTAAATATGACCACAGTGGAATGCTTGCCATCCTCTAATTATGCCCAAAAATTATAGGCTTCCTAGGGCGAAGGTTCTCTATGAAATCAAAAAGCATCAATCGATTTTTGCGACCCCTATCGAATTACGCAGACAAATTTTGAAATTTCGACTTTGACGTTTTATATCGTTTAACCGAAACACCCTGTATATTCGAATAATATCGCACTACATACCCCGAATAGTTTTCAAATTCAAATCATCGCGAATCATTTATGAGAAAATTTGAAAAATAGAAAAAATGTGGATTTGACACGACAACAGACACATAATTGTAGGGGGACGCCTAGTTTATCAACTAGAAAGCTCACTTAATGTTTTCAAATCTTGGTTTATACAGAACTCGACTTTGGCGTAATCCTCAGCATCAAAACAATAATATATTTGTGTATCGTCAGCAAATGCTTGAGCTATACAATGTTTTAAAGATCTAAGTATATCAGAGGCAGAGGTATACATAGGAAGTAGTAAGCCATTATTAACATTTTGCGGAAGCCGAAGGTCGTCTTGTATACTGGAATTTACTCTTTGTCCTAAAACGGTCCTAAATTAGAGGAAGATAAGCGTGTTAGCGTTAATTATGGAGCGGTTAGCCGCCCTGTTAGAACTACACGTAGTGATATATTCGACTAGCCCGGTCCAGTGCATTCTTAACGTTAAATAATAGAGGTTGCAATTATTAAAACACACACATGGATGTTGTGTTTACCAGCTACAATGTTGACCTGGTGCACATAGCTATAATATAGCTATTTGAATAAGACCAGGGAACACAGCAAACATTGTAAAAACTGACAAAATTTCCATGAATATAATACCAATTAAAATCTATAGGTATAGCAATTTTTTTTTATTTACACAACCTAGTTTAATTTAGCTATATTTTCTTTTCTCTTTGTCTTCTCTGGTTTTCATGCAAAAATAATATAAACCAAATAAAATATGTTAGCTTGCATATTGTGTAGTTGGCGACATCGCGTCTTGCTCTATATTTAATAATTTGTATTGATGTTTATTACCCTGATCGTTTACCCACGAAAAATCTAAACGGACTGACGTCATCAGAATAAAAATTATCCTGAAACAAGGCAAGCCATTCGCTTGCTACACAAATTGCTGGAAAAAAACAAAATCGAATCATTTCTCCAGTCTGTTTGTCGCATAATCATTTTTCTTTCCATGCTAAATTTAAATCGACAAATCCTATCAAGCCGCGGGAAACAGAAACATAAGTTTTTTAATTTAACTTTTTCCGTTCCTTGATGAAATTCTTAGAGGCTTGTTTTGACACTAAGCTGATGTGGGTTTGGCTTATTTGGTATTGGAAACAACAGCAACATCAGTCACATGAAACATTTGTATAGCAGGGTAGTTCACAAATAATACGAAAAATTCAATGCTAGAAATTAAGTCGTTTTACGTAAATTTGTTGGAGTAACAGCCCAATCTTTTAACGTGGAAATCTTAAACTTAGGGACAATGTAAGGCTTTCCCTAACCTAAAATACAGGGTGTCTGTAAAAGCCTACCACATATTCTTCAGTGAAGTGTCTAGTAACAGTAATTTTCTTAAGGAGAATCGAGAACCCAAAAAAAAGAAGCGCCAAACACATTTTTAGTGATATTACATTAGCGTGAATTGATTGAAATTAAACTTTCGGTAGGACCTATATAGGAACTTTGTTTGATTACATTAGATTGATAGTAACTAATGTGCTAGTAACTATCAATCGATTAACAATAATAGTAAATTAAAATTTAATGAACAAGAATATCAATGGTCTTATAAAAGGGAATATCCGTGAAAGTGCAACAAGGTAGAGCATTCTCCCCTATAATAATTTAGTTCTAATTTTCAATAGTGGTAAATGTAATTAATGTTGGCTGACGTTCTATAGGAATCTAACTTGTATCTTATTTATTTCAGAGGGACTGGTTGGTAATGTTGCATAAGGCCGCAGTCGAGGGGACAACAACCATATGAAGTAGCCGGAGCGTCCTTGCCTGTTTGATGGGTTCTTAACTTATGGTAAAGCCTGTCCAGAGATATAAGAAAGTTACACTTTGCCTTTGAATGGGATTATCCAAGGGTGGCCATAAACAAACAATAAATGAATGAATAAATGCAGGTAAATTATGGTCCGTACTTAAAAATGTCTTTAAGTAAACTGCAAATCCGGAAGACGTAATTTCATGATTAAAGTAATAGTTTGGTCACAGGATTGTATATAGTTTACAATCCTGTGGTTTGGTGATTTTAAACCGATTTTTACCTGATTCAAAATGAGAGGGTTAATCCCATAAAACAAATTATATTCTAAAGACTGTATATACAGCCACTCTAGTTAGTTTTAAGCTTAGTAATTATTCTTACTTCGTGTGTAATACAGCGTTTGTTTAATCGTGTGTGTCATGGAAAATATGTGCGAGCCCAATGTATCTCAGGAGATAACCCCGTCGAAAAGCAGAAAACTCTTCTCTGTGGAAACTAAGGAAGTTATAAACAATGTTTATTCAACTCTCATTGAACGTGCGGTCAGCAAGCAAGCAACGTTGGAAGAAACGGCCACATTAACAAAAATTCCAACATAAAATGTATGGAAAATTGTGAATAATCCCATTTTAGCGAGGAAAAAAGAACCGATACTGGCATTTTCTCGAAGGTAGATGGAAATAGTAAATTGGAAATAAAATAAGTTGTAATTTCACATTTAAACATAAATAAAATATTATTTAATGTCTTACTTATTTTTATTACAAACCATGATTAAATTCTAAGCAAAATACGGACCTGTTCGGCCATATTTCAATTTTACAGCTAGCCCAAGTCTTTCCTAATAGGGATTAGTTAGTCACTTTCTTATATCTCTGAACAGACTTTACAAACTAATTCTTTTAATAGAACCCTTTTCTTAATTCTAGATTCATTCAAATTGACCGTAAATGGCCTTAAGAATCTCCAAGTCTTCCTTGAACGCCTTTTATTCAAAATGTATTATAACATATTAAATAAAGTGTTATAAAATTCAGATTGTATGTATTTTAAATTAAATGATATTATTATATTTACGTTTATAAAATGAGTTAAGGAAATTAGTTTAATGGGAGAAACTTTTAGATAATTTGGTTGGGCAAAATAAAAACGTAACACACGGTCTACTATTATTTACGTTTAAAATCAGGTGAAATGGTACCTTAAACAAGCCAAACTGATACAGACATTATGACATTGTTATGTAAAAATAATGTTTTGAATATTTACTGTCAAACAAATATCGATGTTTTTTTCTTAATTGAGATTTTCACATTTATTTTAAAAAACTCGTTTAACCCGCTAAGAGCACGTCTTCTATTATTTCTGGCACAACGTTCTCCAGAATTTCCAAATATTTATTTGCATTAAGGCTGCCTTCAAATATATTATAAATTATTTTACGTCCTAGTATAAAACATGAAACGTTAAAGCCAAACCTGACTTGCCGTTAAAGTGAAAATATTACATGCTGATTTTCCTGAGACCAAAACCTCGTATTGCGCCGATTAAATATAACAGCACTGGTAAAATGAGCCTCATCAGACCATATAACGGTTCTCTCAAAATTATTTACCCTGTTGATATTTTGTTAATACCAATTACAGAACTCTATACGGCGCTGTGCGTCACCAGGATGTAAGTTTTGTGTTAGGTGGAATTTATATGGCTTAAAATTGTGTTTCTTTAGGATTGTTTGAACTCTTGATTTAACAACTCCGACCGTTCTGCAAGAACTAGTTGGATTTGTTTCAATTGAAGCTAAAATATTTATTTCAATAGTCTCGCAGTTTTTCGTGTTGTAGATTTTACGTCGAGGTTTAGAAAATGAACCGTATTCGATTAAATTTGATTTCATCCTTAGAAAAATTCTTTTATCCGGCTTTCGCTTTTCGGAATATCTACAAGTAATTTAAAAAATTTAATGAATCTTCATAGAGATACTACAAAAAGGCGTATATTTATCAATTAAAATACACTTCCAATGCTTCATCTGCATTTTCATTACAATGGACATAACAAACGAGCATGTCGTATTTTTCCAGAGTTTACATTTTCTGCCATAATTGGGACAAACGGATTTTTTACTATTAATTAGATATTTTAAAACAACTTAGAGAACCTGAATACTCTGACAAAAACTAAATTATGATAAGAACTACCATCTTTCAAGGAATTTACTAGCGGAAACAGATACTTTTCCCATTCTGATAAATGATGAATAAAGACCTGGATAACGTAAACAATGTGAAGTCGCATGGAAACCAAAGGAAAATTTGACGAGTGGAGTTTAGACAAAATAATTATACATATTTTTATATTTAGCTTTTTAGTGCATTTTGTTAATCGGACCATGTTATTTATCAAAAGAAAATAATGGTTAAACACAAACTAAAACTTGCGCTTTATTTCCGTTAAATATCCATGACCACTAATAATCAATCAACTTCCGACAGCTAAAAAAACGCCAACTCATCCCGAATCTAACCCTCGACTGACCATGACAACCAAATCTAATCTCTCCCGATAGATAATAAAGTTACCGAACACAAAAAACACTTAAAAAAGCAACGTATCGCTCGGCAATGAGAAATCCATATTTCATAAACTTTCAACTCTCCGAGCAGTTGGAGTGACTCGCAACCAGGGGGGGTTTCCCAGATCATTAATAATACACCCTTATAAAATGGTTTCGTTTAAATTCGGCTTTTTAAAGTCCTGTTGTAAATTCCGAGTGATTTCGCTTGACAAATCGCATCAGAAGTTATATAATTATTTCTGAAGTTATTTTGTACACGGAAAAAGAATATTGTGATTTTTACAACAATTGTAGAAAAACTCGCTACAAATTGTTGTAAATACAGGGACAAGAACAATTTGTTGTGAATTTTTATATCATTATTGGTTCTTCTTTTAAACAAATTTCCCAACTATCCGGCACAAACTGTACAAAAAAGTTATACAAAAAGTTGTTCAATTTAAAAATATTGGAAGAAATACAGGGTGTCTGTAAAAGGTCTTTACAAAAACCTACCACATATTCTTCAGACCATTACATTACATTCACAACTATTTATTGGAATTTGGAAATGTCTTACAGAAACTGACGGAAGGGATAGAATGAATCTTAGAATCTCTGTTTCCAATGTTAGGATGTTACACTACTGCTACCTGTAGACTGGTTTCGAACGCTATGGTTCTCGTCAGCACAGGGCCCAAATATGACAAGTGAGCATACCGAATACCGACCGTTGGAAAATCGAAACAGCTTAAACCTGCGATATTGTTCTGCGTAGGCAGTAAAATATAGGCAGCGCCATCTTCCAGCAGTCTCTAGCAATCTAAAGTACTTAATACCGTATGCTGGTTTATTATAGTGTAGTAAATACTACAAATTGTTGAAGATTTTTATATTTCGATAAGTGTAAACCTATACAATTGTTGAAGGTTCTTTAACAAATTGTTTTAAATTCCACATTTTAAACTAGGTAGTGTAGTAAATACTACAAAATATTAAACATTTTTATATATCGTTAGGTATTAATCTTGAAAATTGTTTAAGTTTCTGGAACAAATAGCTTTAAATTACACATTTTAAGCCAGTGTAATAAATACTGCAAATTGCTGGAGATATTTATATTTGAATAGGTATAAAACCTGACAGTTGTTTAAGTTTCTACAACAAATTGTTTTAAGTTACAAATTTTATACTTGGAGTAAAGTTGTATAGAAATTGTAAAAAAAATTCACATATCATTATGTATTTTACACAATAAAATATAACGATTAATAGTATAGTCTTGTCTCACTTATATTGATAGAACGTATATTAGATTTTACAAGTATCAGTTTAAAATTTTACTACAAAATGGCAAATATAAATCGGTAGTAAAAATTTCAATAGACACTTGAGATTTTTAAAAAAGTGTTAGTATTTCTTTTAACAAATGTTAGGATAAATGTTACAACCTGTAGCAAATGAAAAGATACATTATTGTTGACATTTTTTATTTTTCATTTTTTTCCGCGTGATATACGGTATTTTGGATCTTCTAAACACAGTATTTTAAACACTATGTTTAAAAGTATTAAAAATAAGATACGCAAGTACTTGTCAGAGTGTCGTCGAGATAATATGAAAGTGCATCAGAAAAAGAAAGTAACAAATTGATTTCCATGTTAGGTAATAATATGGACTATAGTGTGTCCCCTATACAATTTCTCCGTATCGTAAGTTCAATCCTATATAGCCTCATTACATACTATAACAAGCACTCGAGAACTGCAAGACATACTCAAGACGATTTCGCTGAATACGACTCTAAATATAACTGTGGTTACGTTCGACTTAGAGCTCTTCCCTTAAGACATTATTACATATTCAGACGGTCCACACACATTGACTATGGGGCCTTATCATTGGCGTAACGTACATCAGTACAAACCTCTGAACAATAATTGACTAATGCGGTCCCTAAGAAACTAAAATATTTCGGATTTGGGCGAATTGTTCGACAGCAAGTTTGAAAAGCAAAATTCTTTGAAACACCAGAATTTTTTTCACAAAAGAAATGAAACAAATTTATACAATACTACTACACTAATGCTAATTTAATCTGTTTTATAATAATTTTCACACATCATGTTCACACCAGAACTTCTTCCACAAACGCAATACGTAATGCAAATTGAACATCAGTGTCATAATTATCTCTGTCTGTGTCCCTGTTGTTGAATCTTCCAGTATGAACAGTGGCAAAAATGAAAGAACCAACCTCATTGTTGACATTCAAAAAATCAACAGAACCTGCAATGATATAAGCTTACACTTTGTGGTGAAAATGTTGGCTTCAAGTACTTCAACTCTTGCAGCATTTCTATGTGCGTCTTCTCAGTCTCGTCTGGCAGTAGAGCGTATATTAGTGGAATAGAAGTATTCTCCTATAAGCCGTGGATTATATACTGTCTTAAAGATGCCATCCATGTACCAATGTCGTGATCTTACGAGAAGTTGAAGATAACGGCGTGTACCAAAAATAGGATTCTTGAATCTATTGGTCCAGAATCATCTTCTTGTGAGTGACAAGGTGGCCCCGCATCTTTAATTATTTTTATTGTCCTGGTTTCTGGAAGATTGCCTATGGTTCTGATTGCACTGGAAAGATTAAACATTATATTTTGCCGTGTCTTAGGTTGTCTTTGCAGCTTGTTTAACTTCCATGAATTTGGCTATTTCGATTCCTGTTACATCTCCTCCATGGTTGTGATCATTGGGCTCTTTTTGAATTTCGCTACCAATGGTAATAGCTCTAGATTTACATTTTATCTTTAGAAATTGGTTACATTTCCAATTGATCTTCTCGTCCTGTTGCATGTTCTTGGTGAAACCGTTGACTAAAAGGTTTCATCTGCCTTTCTCACTCTGAACATATTCTAAATCCGTTTACTCTTTATATATCTGTTATATTTGACAACGAAGTGTGCAACAACTTCGAAAATGATTATATTTATACCCTAAAATGATTTTAAAATATAGACTAAATTAAACTATAGACTAATTACTTAGAGAGTTTCGAGGAATTGAGTTTCTGAAAAATTGTGTTCGAAGAACTTACCGTCTCCAAAATATTGCAGGGCTGACATTTTTGGACACAATATTAACATGATTATTTTTTCAAAAACGAAGGACCTGTGGGAGAACCTGTTGTCACAATAATCGATTTCATTAAACGTGAACACGTAAGTTACTTGAACTAACACGAAGATTTTCTCAACTATTCCCAAATTAAATTAAAATTTTGTAAATGTATAATAACACCGCACTGCTCAGCAGGATATACAGTAAAGATATGTATGCAGAGAGCCTTGCACTTGCTGCGGAATATATTTACAAAATAGTGTCTTCATTGGACCGGCTCGCGTTCATGCTGTGTTTATCTTGCGGGTTTGTGACGCGAGAGTTAGATCCGTTTTGGCAGGATAGCAGGAAGACAAAGCGGACTAGCAGGCTAGGACTTTATCGTTGTTATAAAGGCAACAAGGAATAATGGAAATAAAATAATTTTTCTTCAAACGTCAATAAAATTGACATTTTTCTACTAATTTTTTGACGTTAAAGTTTTGCTTTCTTTTACAGTAGACGGTTAGTGACATAAATAAATATAATGTTGAAAAATATATATTTTTAAAAAATAAAACATGAACTATTTATTAAACATCAGATTAAAAGTACAGTTATTTATTGTGGCCCCAGAAAAATTAACACAAGATGTTGCGATGTTGCGATCCTGACTTGTTTTTGTATTTTCTAGCGTTAAACCCTCCGTGGAACCACTTGCTGTTGGATTTATAACAATGTTAATAGGGATTGATTCAGTGAAATGAGGTTGTAAAATTTTTTTTGCAATATCCTTCTTGTTGGTCATCGATTCTTCAATGTACCCTTCAGCAACACTACTGGATTTCCATCCCCGTGGCGCTTTAAACACATAATGTCTGCACCTGCATCTACAAGCAGTGTAGCTGAAGTTCTCCTTAAACAGTGACCGGTATATTCTGTGGCATCAGGTAATTTTAAGAAAACTGCAGCTTCCTTAGGAACAGTACTTATCTTATGAATTCCCATTACCATGCGACAACAGCGACCATTTACAAATTTTGAAAAGAATCTTCTTTCATTCATGGCCTCTGGGCGTAATGAAGCATATTTTTTATATATGCTTAAAAATTGTACCCCAACAATAGTAAACGATCGCGGTTTTCTAGTTTTACTATCAGGAATTCTTATGTGAATGGCAGATCCTAAGTCTTGTATGTCATCAACGGTCATTTTTACAATTTATTCACATCGGCATGCAACAGAAATACCAATAACAAGTTAAATCTAAAAATACTATAATATATTTCATAAAAAAACTTGTATTCTTTGACGTAATATCTAAAAGCTTTAGATAGAAAATTTTCAAATTGTTCCCTGGTAAATACTTTAGCTTTTTTGGGAGTGTATCCTTCATTTTGCTTCTTTAAATAAGCACGTAGCTTCAAAGACTTGCTTATGTCTATCCCTTGCCTGATATTTAGCACTGACCTTATCATAGAATAATGTGACCACATTGTTGAACTTTTTATTTTTTGTTTGTTCGCCAGTTCGGAGAAATACGCCAAGAGTACATTTTGGGAATTATAATATTTGATGTCTTGCTGTAAATACTGCTGGATTTGGTTGGCAACAAACTGGCCACGACTTCTGCTGCAATTTTGGAAACCTCCGGGGGCGTACAGGTAAATTCTGATTCTGACATTCTCATTTAAAGTAAAGTAAGTGTTCGATTTAAAAAAATGGTATTTTTAAAACAGGAAATTAAAGCTTGGAAATTGCTTCTAATAAGATTTGCTGACACTTGTCAAAACGAATTAAGCGTCGGTATCAATAATGCAATAATGAAATGAAAAAAAATTAAAATTTTTATTTTTCTCTTTCTATATTTTAACGACGCGACATTTGAAGAAAAAATAGTATGTTTTATTCGTAGTAAAAGCAACTTGTTATGACTCGTCTGTAATTGCGGGACTTACTTTGTTCGTTCAGCAAACTTTCAGGCTCTTTATCGCGAACAACACGGAAACTTTTTGAAACTTACGAACTTTGCACGAACTGAGTTTATAAATTGAATTTAGTTTGATTGCACCCTTATTTCTAACGCCAACTGAACCTCAACCTCGCCAACTTTTTGAGTTTAAAAGCTGGATTTATAAACTCGAAAAGTTGGCGATGTTGAGGTTCAGTTGGTGTTTCGAGTTTATAAATCAAGCTTTTAACTCTCTTACTCTTTTGCTTTGCATTCTCTAGTGTCAAAGTCAAAATCTGGCGAAACTCAATAAAACAATGAACTTGAGACAGAATTGTAAACTTTTACCATTGGTTTTGAATCCTTATGTATAGCGCTTGCCGATGAAGCGTAATTAATTTGTATGTAGGCAGTAAGTCTTAAAATATTTGATAGTATTTGGTACCAAGCAACGCCTTACGTTTACTTAAGTCCTTCAAACCGAAAAATGTTTAACATTAAAATATCTTCTAAGAACTTAAGTCAACTTTACTTCTGTTTAAAGAACCATATGTTGATATATACTATAAATGTGACACTCTCAACATGCAAGTGCAAAGAATGGCTTGTAGGTTAGTCATTTATGAGAAAAAACTTGATGTAGAAAGAAAACTCGAGCTACTGCAGGCTAATGCAGCATACAAAATAAAAAAAAATACGAAGGAGAGGCTAGTCAACCTCCAGAAGGAGTGCTCTAGTTCGATCTTCATTGGTAGCATGCAAGTATGGACCTATAATTTGACTATTCTCGATAATACTACTGGAAAATCAACAAACTACGTATGGCACGAGTGTTCACCTGCCAGAGAAAGAAATTAAATGGCTTCCTACTTGAACCGCCACCTCAAAAGTTTACCTGATACCATCATCGAAGCAACGTTCTACTCAGGCATGTGCATGGACCAAACAAAGATAGTCAAGTTGCTGCAATGCTTATAAAGGTTCGAAGTGAAAATCCAAATCTAACAATAAACCATAAGTTTTTAACAGCTGGCCATAGATATATGCTGTGAGATGTAGACAATGTAGCATTCCATGTTATAAAAACAGAAAAAGAAACCAAAAATTCCTGTTTCCCATTCTCAAGACTGGGGGACGACAAGGGGCATTTTTTGATTTCTGTGGTTTATTTAAATCAACAAGCAGGAAAAAATACGAGAACAATCATTGATAACTCTTGGTATTCTGTCCAATGGCTTAGGAGGATGGCTTAGTGTATAACAAGAGTTATTTGAGCAATACTGGAGGCTTTTAAGTTCTAAGCTTCTTAAGACGAGGAAGACAACTAATAGAATTCCCAAGTCAAGCAAGCTATCACAATGGTTAAATTCTAATATCTACTTCACCTATGTTCATTGCTATGTTTATTACTACCAGTTTCTAGCACGTTTTATAAAAATTTACCAACTTCTGCTAATATTATAAATAATGATCTGGATCTGAGAGATGAAAATGAGGATAAAGATCAAAAAAATAAAAAAAAATATATTCGCAACGTTATCATTTTGTTTATAGATACTTTAACTTACTTGTTTTTTACGTCCCATATACACAACTGTATATACAAAGGTAAATACTAATTAATTGGTCCTAAAGACTTAAGTCAGTGTTCAAATACAGGTTCCTAAAAGACCTAAAGAGACTTACAAGCATTAATGAAATCTTTAACTTTATTTTCTGGAGAACAGTAAATCCTGACTTAAGCTCCTTTTACCTAACACTAGAGCATTAGGAATCGAACTTATTATTATCCCTATAAGATAAGTGCAATATTAATATACACTAACATATTTTTTTTTATGATCAGAGTGATTTTCTACCATGGCATCACTCTGGGTGGAATCAAGCGGGTAACCTCAGTTGAGCACTTGCCATGAAAATATATATGTAAAAGAGACTGAAGTCGCCAACCTGCCTTCGATGTTCAAGGCTTTCCAGGTTGTTTGTCAGATCATGGTCACCGATCAAGCGAATTGTTCTTCTTTGAAGGGAATCTAGCAATCTCAGAGTATGTTCAGGAGCAGAGCCCCAAATATGCGAACCGTACTTCAGCGATGGTCGAATTTGGGCTTTATAGAGCATCAAAAGTTTTTGGGGAGTATAGAGCTTCTTAGTTCGGAAAAGTATTCCAAGATCCTGCGAGGCAGCCTTAGCAGTGGCCGCAACGTGACTATGCCAACATTATCCAAATTGACGCCCAATAAATGAATTGACGAAGCCAAGGGAATTGAGTGTGCTGACATGACTATATCCGGTTCTTCAACATTGAGTTCTTTAGAAAATACTGCTGCCTGGGGGTTTATTGCATTAAATTCTACTTGGTTACTGTCACCCCAAGTAAGAATTTCTTCCAGGTCTTTGTTGAGATGTGAGACCTCTTGCTGCCTATAGAGATGTGAATTGTCCGAGCATCCAAGGTAAAAGATGAAACAAGTATGCTGTCATCAGCAAAGCTATATAAAGGATTTTAGGTTTTTCCCAAAGATCGTTAATGTATAGTAAAAAGAGGGTGGGTGACAATATAGAACCTTGAGGGACTCCGGCGTTGATGTTAAATGTGTCTGAAAGAAATCCGTCCATCGCCACTCGCAGAGAACGGTCTTTAAGAAAGCTTGACAGCCATGAACAAAATTAAACCGGCATTCCGCATGCTCTCACTTTAGTTAGGAGCCCTTGGTGCCATACTCGATCAATGGCCTTGGAAATGTCCATAATCATATGGAACATATCTTATTAACATTATATTCAATATATTTTCAGTTTTCCAGAAAGCAAAACGCTCTGCAAAGCTAAGACTTCGACATTTATTTCATTTTGTATCCATTTCTTTCACCCACAAATTTATTACGAGTGTATTTTCAGTAAACAAGGCTCTACATCAATAAGACTTTAAACAAGATCTATGAAGCGGCTCAAAAGTTATTCAATTTTAAATTCTAGAAAATTTTCTGACTGGTCGCGTCTTTTTCTTATACATTTTGGAAACCGCTGTATAAACAGAACCCAAAACGTCAACGAAGCATATTTCTGCCCAATCGACTAAGGCAGAGAAATTCCTTTCCATTCAGAAATCCATAACCTTTAACAATATCACCGGAAAGGGATCCCTTTCTCCATCCCGACAAACTTTTGAATTTCTAAAGAATTATAAAAATCCTATAAGCTCAAAATGGGGCGCTCACAAAGGACCGGCATCAAATATTAGAAAACTTTTTGTAATATTTTCCTGTTTTACATGATCCTGGGAAATGTGGAAACTTTTGTTCTATATACAGTGTGTCCCAAATACGATAAAAATGATTATCAAATCAAATCAAATCAAAAATGCCTTTATTTTTATAACCAGAGAATTACATTACAAATAAAAAACTAAAAATGGGTGGCGGTATCCAACCAGGTTGCTCCATACAACCACCCTGACTTAGTTAATTTTAAAGACACTTATTGAAGTATGAAAGAACTATTTTTACACTGAATTTATAAAATTTTGATTGACCAATAGTTAATATATATGCTTTTTTAAATTTTATTCAATCTAAATATTCTTAATAATATACACTTAAATCTATGACTTATCTAATTATGCCCAGTCTCTGCCCTCCAGTATACGCGCCCTTACTCCCCCAGCAAACAACATAATCGTTCGGGCCGACCTAACCTCAAACGGAAGAGAGTTGAATAATGTGATTGCATTGTATGAAAATGACCGCTTAAAAAGTTCAGTATTATGACGTGGAATATTAAAAAGATCCCTATTTCTGGTATTTACATTATGAGTGTCAGTACCCCTAATAAAAAGTTCATACAGATAAGATGGTTGACCTTTCGTAATAATATTAAAAACCATTTTTGTTAGTTGTAACTCAAACCGCTCTTCTAAGTTGAGCCAGCCGGACCTAACTAGGCTTTGCGTGATGTGGTCGAATTTGCGGAGATTATAACAAAATCTGAGACAAGAATTCTGGACCTTTTGTAAGCTATTCTTATTTCGTTTAAGTAAAGCGGGCCAGTACACAATATTGCAATATATAATTTGAGACAATACCAGAGAGTCAGTTAATCTTATTTTCAAGTCTGTACTAAATATATCTTTATGCATATACAAAAGTTTTAACTTGAAAAACGATTTCTTTATCAAGTTATTGACGTGAGTGTTAAACTTCAAGTCGGCATCTATATATAAGCCTAGGTTCTTGCAAGTATGTACAGGTTTTAAAGTAACTCCATTAAACACAATTTGAACGGATGGGCTGGCTGAAAGTTCAGTTGTGTTTTTACCTATAATCATTAATTGAGTTTTTGATTCGTTAAGAACCAGGCTATGAGCATTTGAGATCTTAGATATGATAGCTAGGTCTTTGTTTATTTTATTAACAGCTGGAACTAAAGATGATTTATGAAATGAAATGTAAATTTGAGTGTCGTCAGCGTATTGATGAGAATTACAAAATTTTAAAAAATTGCAGAAATCGGCTGTATAAAGAGAAAATATTATAGGACCAAGAATACTACCCTGAGCGACACCTCTATTTACTGGCAGAATCTCTGACACATCGTCCCTCAAAACAACACGCTGCTTCCGGTCATAAAAATAGCTTTTAAAGAAATTTATAGTAGATTCATCAAAACCAAAATACTCAAGTTTCAGAAATAATGTCTCGTGATTTATAGTGTCAAAGGCCTTGCTATAATCTAATAATATAAGGATTGTATTAAGGTCGCCATCACATGCCCTAAAAAAGTCGTCAGTTATTTTTAATAATGCAGTCGTTGTGCTATGATTGGCCCTAAACCCAGATTGAGTTAATGGTAAGACGTTATTAGACTTTAAGAATTCATTCAGCTGGATATCCACAATTTTTTCTAAGACTTTCGATAAGGTAGGTAAAATACTAACAGGTCTGTAGTCAGAAAGAGTAGTAGGATTGGTAACTTTTGAAATCGGTTTGATATTCGCAACTTTCCATGCAACGGGAAACTTCGACGATTATATTTCTTTAAGTAAACTAGCTTGAACTGATTTACCCTTGTACTTGCCATTCAACACCTGCACAACGTACAGTAAGTTGAATAAACCTGTACCGAATTATTCTTCGTCATGTGCGCATCCTTGGGCATGATCATTAAAATATCTTCCTTTCAGTCAAGGCAAGAATTCTAAACTGCGAGCAAAAACTGCCTTACATAAAATCCGGTTGTAATGCCACCTGTCTGATTGTCAACGAAATTCGATCCTCTGTTGCCAAATGTCCATCTAGAATATTCCAGAGAACGTTATCACTTGGAAATCATCTCTCTGCAATCGTATATCCCAACAAATATAACCTAGAAACATTCAAAACCGTCGACACACGCTTCTTTGATACACACACTGCTTGCAGAGTGCCCTGAAGGATGGATTTATGTGTTTAAATATATTGAATCTCCGATTAATTGTACAACTTGGCAATCTAGGTTACCACCGAGAAGAAAGAAGAGTGCACCTGTCCAGTAGACCCGATTATCTTCAAAGATACCGTACATCTCCTCGGCCAAACAAGACTCGAACTGCATTTCATCTCTCGGCAAAAATAAACAATACAGGTACCGTTAGCCATTGAGCTTTTGCAGACTGCCAGACGATCTTGGATTTATTTACGTGGAACACTTTCAGTCTCAATGGTCTTTTGTAGCCGCGAAAATAATATGTCAAAGATAAGACCTAAAAGGTATGGGCGATGGTCCTTTTTAGCTAGTGGCCTTCCCGATGCCCAGACATGAAATCATTGGATTTCTTATATTTTTACCTACAGGCTTTAGAATCAATGGAATTCTAATTTTTTTTCTAGATTTTTGATAATGTATATTCCTGCTCATGTAGTTAGGTATTCAGTCACGATATTAACGCAGCGTGTTATCGTTGAGCGGGTGTTCCTTTTATATTAAATTTGTAAATGCTAATAATCTTGTCTATTATTATAAGTTGCCTTTTTCAGTTTTCTCTGCAAATTATTTTGTTAGTTACTGTTTTATTGTGCACTGATTCTTGTATTTCTGTTGTTTTTTAATGCTTAATCATCGCAGTATTCGCAGTCGTTTTATGTTAGGTTTTGTCCAAATGATATTTCCAGCGCACGGTTTTATCGAGCCCTGTTTTTTTTTAGGTTCAGTCAAAGAGTAACATAACCAATTATGTTACTCTTTGGTTCAGTATGATACTAAGTACGAAATCCTATTTATAGAATTTTATAACTCACTGTTTTGTCCTTGGGTGGCTGTTCTTTTTTAAGTTTAATGCTGATCTGTCTATTTCTGGACTCCTGTATGCTGTTCTGCCTGCAAATTTTTTGTTATTATGCGCTGATTTATCCTGTTGCTGTTTTTTCGTTTCACTTTTTTCTTATTTTTATTTCTTTCTGCCGTTTGGTGGATATACTATTTTATTATACAGGGTATTATTTAAGTAAGTGGCCAAACATTAAGGTGTAATTTCTTGAGTGATTCTAAGACGAAAATTTAATATAAACATAGGTTCGAAATTGCTTCGTTTCCAAGATACAGGGTGCCAAACTTTTTAAAAGAGATCGTTTCTTCGTAAATATCTTAATAATCCTTTAGCCGATATTGCTGAAATTTGGCAGTGTTATTTAGGTTAGTGGGGGGCTTATTTAACTTTGACTAAATTAAAGTTTTTTTTAAGTCCAGTAGCGTCCTAGAAGGCACCTTAACTGAGATGTTTGACAAAAAAATATGTGTGTCATGATTTTTGGCAATTTTTGTATTTTTTCCGCATTATGCAACTAAAACTAGAACTTTTTTATTTTTAGTATTTTTTTTCGCATCTTGCTTCGTCGTTTTTAAGAAAGAACATAAAAATAAAAGACAAGTGATTTTTATGTTTTTCTCAAAAACAAAGCAAGATACGAAGAAAATGCTAAAAAATAAAAAGTTGTAGTTTTAGTTGCCTAATATTGTCTGTTCAGCCAGTAAACCTGCAAGATGGCCGACATGTCATATGACAACAGTCATATTTCAGCTATTTAATTTTTTAGTAAGAATAATATTGGCAGCAATACAATGGCGAGCAGCTGTTTATGGTCAGAACCGGACTAAAAAATTAGTAATAAAAATATGTTAATTTCCATAATCATGAAAACATTTTTTTTAAATATACAGGGCATTCCTTAATGACCTAGTAATATTTCGGGGTGACTTCTCATGATATTTTTAGGAGAAAAGTTTAGCTGAACGTATACCCGCAACGACCACATTTTTTTGCTACTAGGTGTTTTTATTTTATACTATCTCTGAAAGTACTTAAGATTATTTTCAATTT